>CAVLJG010000008.1:14804363-16004363 GCA_963669975.1 Acanthoscelides obtectus | reverse complement strand
TCTTGAACAAAGGTGGGAAATATTAAAAAAACTATTTTCAAAGTGAGTGCTTTGCGAAAATGGAGAAAACCATTTGCTCAAAATCAAGCTGCGTCCGCGACTGGTATACGATAATTCGTGAAACTGGCCAGCTTGTGGATAACAGAAGGGAGTATTCGATCCGCACGGGTATCATGCAAAAAACCTAGAAAACGTCAAAAAACCTATAAGATGTCAACAAGCAGTCATTCCACGTTTGCTCACTAGCATCCTTGTGAACGTCCATCTATGGAGCAATCACTCAACTAAACTACGCATTATTGGTTGCATAGTTTTGTGAGGCTGAGTTATCCGGGTCTGTAGTTTTTATCTCTGAGAAGAAAGTTGGTTGAATAGCAAGATCGCATCTGGGTGGTTATGTGTATTGGTCTGCATGTGTATAAAATCAGTGATACTTGCTGTGTGAGAAAATCATTACTGAATATGGCAAATATGACGGGCTATTTATATGTTGTACTTTCTGAAGAGAAGTACAAAGTTATAAATTACGAAAAACTGAGGAGAATTACGGGAAATCATCACCGCGCCCGCGTTGTGTGTAATTACGGTTAGCATGTATATGGCTTGTAATTCGACAGTGTACAGTGAATATAATTAT
Organism: Acanthoscelides obtectus; assembly: GCA_963669975.1. Classification (NCBI taxonomy): domain Eukaryota; kingdom Metazoa; phylum Arthropoda; class Insecta; order Coleoptera; family Chrysomelidae; genus Acanthoscelides; species Acanthoscelides obtectus. The sequence continues at coordinate 16,003,726 of CAVLJG010000008.1, read as the reverse complement.
TTCTTATATCTCTCATTTTTTAAATTCAGCAAATTTGTATATGTAATTTTCAGAATGGATAAGACAAAGTGGATGCGCAACTAATTTCTAGCTGTGAATCTGAATTAAGTGTATTTGAGACAAGAACCCAATGTAATTATCATCAACACATACAACTTACAGCTTAGACTTCCAGTAGTGCCATCTCAGAAGCAGATTTTACATCACATCAAAGCCAAAAATTGATAACAAACCTCATGACGTCTAGGCAACACGTACAACTAAGTGTTAAGTTGCCATCTTGTAGAATAACCTACATAATGTCAAAAAAAACCGGCATAATGTCAAAAAAATCGGCATATTGTCACTTTTCAAGACACGTGATACCCTTGCCGTACGTACAGTCGAAAACATTGCTGCTATTGCACAGAGTGTGCGTGAAAACAGAAGAATGTCAACTCGCCACGAAGCACAACAAGTGTGCATCAGTCGCACTTCTCTGCGAAGAATACTGTATAACGACCTGGTATTATTTCCTTACAAGGTGCAACTTGTGTAAGAGATGAAACAAAATAACCATCCGCTTCAATATCGTTTCTCTGTGTGGGCTCAAAACGAACGTCAATTTTGGTCGACAAACCATCTTTCCCAGCCCATTTCCATCTGGAAGGTTACGTTAACAAGCAGAACTGTAGGATTTGGGGTTCTGAAAATTCACATGTCGTCATAGAAAAACCAATGCATCTGAAAACTGTTTGGTGTGGCTTTTGGAGTGGTAGAATTATTGGTCCCTACTTCTTTCACGATGAAGATGGTAACAGCGTGACGGTAAGCGGGGAACGCTATAGAGATATGTTGAGGAGTTTTTTCTGGCCACTATTAGACGACATGCGCACTACAACGGTCATCCCGTTATCAGCCGTTTTGGAGACGTAAATCTATATCTATAAATGTGAATGTCTATCCAGTCTTAACCAGAATGCGGAAAGACATAAACGTTTGTGCACTTCCTAACTGGAACTTGAGGAAGGCATGTTTTTATCCGCGAAAATATACAGGGTGCGCAAAAAGTATGGATAAATCAAAATATTTCGAAAAATACGTTTCCCAGAGGAAAAAAATGTTGCTGATCAGAGTTGTAAGGTTTGAAAACATTGATCTAACGATGATCTTGACCATGACCTTTATGTTAATCTTAGATGGGAAGAATGTAAGATAAAACCGTTTGGCCTTGAGCTGGTGAAATAAAAAATCTGCGCATTATTCCCTCGCAAGACAAACAGCATAGTTCCATTCAGATGCCGAAGTATTATTTCTCGCATTTCAGATCCATAAGCAAAGCAGATGCAGCATGTTTTTCGACAATAGTGAACCGGTGTGTCGTGACAAGAGTTCTGGGTGACAAAACATGTATAACAAAAAAGCATATACAAAACAATATGCACAATCTCACTGAACTCAGATTACGTTAAATTCAAGCAAATACCCAGCATCAAGGCTTCAAAGTATGAGTAGCTTTGAAGCCAGACTGACACCTTTATACAGGGTGACTTTGCGGTTGAGTCATTAATTTCCAGATAATGATTGTAGAAGGAAGATAAACCAAAATGTGTGTGTAAAAATAAAAAAAAATAAAAAAAATGTTACCTTGTTTTATAAAGTATCCTCCCGACAAGTATTTCAGTGCGGACCTGTATTTGTTCGTGCGGTCTTGGAGCACCGGCATGCTCTCCCCTGTGAGGTCTTAAGTCACCTGATTCACGAGCCCTTTGTACTACATTAACAAAGGCACGAGGAGTTGGTTGCACTCGAATAAATAAGAATCGTGTCCACAAGTTCACAAGTTCAGCATTTTCGTAAACATGTGCCATTTTTTATTTCGTTTGAGCCACGCAACAAACACCACTATTTACTCACGCGTGACCGACTGAAACATTGACTGACATTGTGATAAACGTTTCAAATTCTTTCGCTTTTTTGTTTCCGATGCGATGAACCGATAAGGCGGATTATATCCGTTGTTGCCAAACACGAGCACATAATATTATTATTGAGACAGGGCGGTACTCAAACTTCTAAAGGGCTATAACTTTGTTAATTTAATTTTACCAGAAAAATGTTAAAGGAAAAAACATTTCTTTTGATCAGATCTACTCACTGTTAAAATAAATGTCTCAACTTCGAAGTCACCCTGTAGTGTAATATTTCGTGAACGGAAGTGCATTGGATGACATACGAGGTTTGAGTTGTGACGACACACACAATTTTTTTTTTGACGAATTTCGTATTCCAGTCCTGACGACCTTTCCTCTTTCCACCATAAATATCCGGGATCCGCACTTAACAAGGTATAACCCGAGAACTTCTACCTATGACATGGGGTATAAAAATCTTGGAAGCCGCTTTGTACCCCAGTATTAGTATAAGACACCCAATTTTCTGTTCTACCGGCTTTCCGCTACAATACTCAAAAGGGCTTTAAATGACGGAGGGAATAATTCCCTTTGAGTGCTGTCTCCCAAGAAAATCAAGGAGTTCCTCTTGTTTCCGATTATCCCTTCGATCCCCGTCTACCTCCCTCTCCCGTAAGGTCCTCTTTCAACTTTCCAGCGATGTTTTCTTAGACGGCCATATCGGGAATTCGAGGAAGGACATTAATGGATGTTTTCTTTAGAGAGGGCAAGCTTTCAATTTTGTTAAGGAAAACGGAATGGGGATTCTGTAAAGGCTTTTCAGATCTATGTTTTTGATAAAATTAGCCTAATCAGGGATTTTACCGTTTTGGAGAGCAGCGATGTACCCGTATTATGAAGGTGAATTTAAAAATTTTTCAAGTAATCAACGCGAGTACCATTTGTCTCCTAGTTCGTTGATATTCCTAGAACCTATTTGTTTCCGCGTAGGTGACGATCAGGATCATGTTTTCACTACTAACCCCAGAAATCACCATTATTGACCGCAAATAATGAAAAAACACCTGGATAAATAATAATGTCATTTGAGATAGTATATATATATATATATATATATATATATATATATATATAATAGTAAGTAAGTAATTTTGAGTATATGGTTCTACTTCGTGAATATCCCAATAATTGACACAATGTTTCAAAACGGATTTTAGTTTTAACAAAAAGAAAACACTTGTCATTAGTCCTGGATGGACCAGTCAAAACCAAACCGTCCGTCTGATGCATTTATTGATTCAAGTCAGTTTGACGTGAGTTAGCTAATATTTAAACGTATTTCAAAATTAATGGCGAAACGTTATGATTATTATACAGGGTGTAAACGTTATGATAGTCATCATTTAAATGGGACGGAACGCAGTGTAAATAAAGATGGAGTTTGTTATTTTTGGCTCTAAGGTATTATTGCATTATTTGATAATGTACGCGTAAAATGCAAACAATTAAAAAAATCCACTTATAAATAGGGAACACAATTTTGATACATACATTGTTTTTCTTTTTAAAACCCACACCTCACATTTTTGGAATTTAAAGAAGATGTTCAAAATGTCGTCCTCCGCTTTCCACACAAGCTTCATTACGACGAACCCAGTTCCTTCTTACTCTAGGTCCTCGAAGTTGTTCATTTATTATTTCAGCCACATTAAATTTTTTTTCGCGAAGTTGTGCTTCAGTTGTTATTGGACCAGCCCCATAAATCATCCCTTTCAGTTCTTCCCAATACCAGAAATCCATCGTATTAAGGTCAGGAGATCTTGCTGGCCATTTTCGAGGATCAGGAGCATTTCGACCGATCCCGCGATTTGGATAATGTTCATTCAAATACTGAATGACGCCTCTAATGTGTGGTGGTGTCCCGTCATGAAGAAACCACAAATTCTGTCTCCATTGTAATGACGTATTGTCTAAGGTCTATTTCAAAAGTTCTGGTAGGTTATTGGCTAGAAAGCTAAGGTATCCTTCTCCACGGTATTTAAAATTTGTTCTTCCTGCTCTACAGTACCCTGTCTCTCACGAGTGCGAATATACAGGGTGACTTTGAAGTTGAGTCATTAATTTTCAGATAATGATTGTAGAAGGAAGATAAACCAAAATATGTGTGTAAAATTAAAAAAAAAATAAAAAAAATTTCACCTTGTTTTATAAAGTATCCTCCCGACAAGTATTTCAGTGCGGACCTGTATTTGATCGTGATGTCTTGGAGCACCGGCATGCCCTCCCCTGTGAGGTCTTAAGTCACCTGATTCACGAGCCCGTTGTACTACATTAACAAAGGCATGAGGGGTTGGTTGCACTCGATTGGGAAACCGATCCGCATAAATATGTGCCATTTTTTATTTCGTTTGAGCCACGCAGAAAACACCACTATTCACTCACGCGTTACCGACTGACACATTGACTGAATAAAAACATCGTGATCAGCGTTTCAAATTCTTTCGCCTTTTTGTTTCCGATGCGATGAACCGATAAGGCGGAGTATATCCGTTGTTGCCAAACACGAGCACATAATATTATTATTGAGACAGGGCGGTACTCAAACTTCTAAAGGGCTATAACTTTGTTACTTTAATTTTACCAGAAAAATGTTAAAGGAAAAAACATTTCTTTTGATCAGATCTACTCACTGTTAAAATAAATGACTCAACTTCGAAGTCACCCTGTATATTTGGTACACTTGCAGAAATGTCTTTCTGCCTGGGTGTACCCATTGGCGAAACCTGTCGCGATAAATTTGAGCTGCAAGATTTGAATTCTGATGAGCTTCACCGTAAACTAACAACATGTCGGCGAACTCTTGATTCGAGAACATTGTAAATAAGCACGACGACGTACGCGAACAATAACTAACCACTGTTACCGTTTGCGATCGATTGCCGGATCGATAAGAGTGATGAAAGGTCGACGCGCTGTTGTTATGTGTGTTTTAAATATTTAATTTAATGGAACTTACTTAGATTATAAAAATTAGTAAGATTGTGGTGATTGTGGTCGATATAAATCACTTAAAGTTGTAAACTACAAAGCCATTTAGACAAAAATCTGTTGACTTTTGGACCATGGGTCATATGAACTTTTTGTTATGATCCCCCCTATTACCCATTTCAAGAATAACTACCATAACGTTTACACCTTGTATGAAATCGAATATTGATATAATATGTTAGTAGTGGAAAAAATTATACGTAGATTCCTCGTTCAACAGCATGCATCAGATTACAAGAGCGTTTGCACTATAGTGTCCCACTTTTGAGTAAGTAGGTTGATAATAATTCGAAAAGAAAATCAAGGAGAATAATCAATTAAAATTGTATTCTCTCAATTCAGCTGTATCTGGTTTACAGCTAAACATTATATAACGAAATATTTGAAATCTATCGAGAGCCTACAGCACTATTTCGGTAAATAACTTATCATAACTTTTTTGTGCCACCTTGTATACAACAATTGACTCAAAAATCTCATTTTCCCGTGTTTCCAGAACAAAAAAGGTTTATTTGTTAGAATGGTCTAAAGCTAATAGTTTTCGAGATATTTGTTTTCAAAAGTTCCAATACATTATTTGTACCATGATGATAAGACATTTTTATAATATAATAATCAGATTGCTTTGGATAATAACTGAGTGGCGTTTCTAATGTTTTTCATAATATTGCTTTAAACTTCATGAATAATTTTAAGTTGACAACAAGTTGTTAAACATCATGGAGTATACGTTTGATGAACATTCTGATATACATTTAATGTACGGATTGGCAAGATGTAATGCATTATAGTCTTATTTTGAGTAGCAAAAACCATTTGAATTTTAGGCAGTTTTGCTCAAAATATGGGCCGACATTGGAGCTCACAGAACTGTACGTACAGCTGAAGCTGAAGAAAATGCTTTCATTGCTGTCTTTGAAAATCCTACAGTTGGGGTTAGGAATGTAGCACGAGAATTTCAAGTTTACAAATGTACAGTAGATACCATTTTCCAAGAGCAACTGCTCCATCTATACCACCTGCAAGAAGTATATGGTGTAAGCACAAGGGTAGAATTTTGTACATGCTCTTAAGGAATTTTAACCATGACAATGGTTTTACTCCGTTAATATTATTTTCGGACGAAGCAGGATTTGGAAGGGAACTCGCATAATCTTCACATTTATGCAGACGAAATAATACAAACCCGCCACCAAGTAGAATTTTAAATTAATTTATGGACATTAATAATTGGACAATATTTAATAGGACCCATTGAGTTACCACCTAGACTAAATAGCCAAAGGTATTTACAATTTCTTGAAGAACAATTACCCGCTCTGCTAGAAGGTCTTCCATTACAAACACGCATGAATATGTGGTTTCTGCATAACGGCGCTCCACCTCATTTTGGTTAGAGAGCACCTAAATAGAGTTTAGCCAGACCAGGGGATAGGCCGATTAGGCTATGGATTTCTTCTTCTGGGGTGATTTAATACGACGCATTAACAATGCGCCAGTGGAAGCTGTAGATGTTATTTGACAAAGAATTTTCCACCTTAGCCAGGAAATGAAAAATAACGTCCAAAAGCTTTGGAGAGTGCAGCAAGGATTAGTCCGTCGAGCTCGAGAGTGTGCTACCCAAGGTCGTGCTCATTTTGAACAATTTTTGTAAATATTATTTCCGTTTATTAGTCTTGTTGCTATCCTCATTTGTTACTGTTAAAAACCATAGCAACGCTACTCAGATATAATCCAAAGCAACTTGATTATTATGTTATAAAAATGTCTTACCATCATGGTACAAATAATGCATTGGAACTTTTAAAAACAGATATCTCGAAAACTATTAGTTTTAGACTCTTCTAACAAGTGCACGTTTTTTGTTGTGGAAATACGGGAAAATAAGATTTTTTGGTCAGTTGCTGTATACAGAGTAGCACAAAAAAGTTAGGATAAGTTATTTACAAAAATAGTGCTGTAAGTGGCGCCCTATAGAAGTTTGGCCATAAAACAGAACGGATTCTTGTTTTTCATGCTAGAAAACCTCCCTATACCGAGTTTTATGCCAAAATTTGGTTACCTCTCAAGCAATAAGGAAAATAAGATTGTAACTTTGACACCATGTATCTAGCAAACTACCAACTTTTGGACTGTGGTATATTTAGGTCAGTTCACATATTTTTGTTTGTAGTATGTATCTCCAGTTTCGACCCGACCCCGACCTTTTCAAAAATACTTTATTTGAAAAAAGACGAAGCCGCTCCGTTACATGACCCGGTATATTTCGGCGCAGCGCGCCTCAGGTTAAAAATATGCTCGGCTTCTCAAATTAAATATGAGATCTACTCTTTTTTTGATTCAACTGAGACTCCCCTTCATCGAACGCGATCTCAAACACGCTTCACCGGTGAGTTAGGCGTACGTGATTTATTAAAATCCAGAATCACGAGAAAGAATGGAGTCAAAAATCCATGAGCTGTGCCTTTCGCTATTCGTATTGATTAACTTCATTCAGGCTAATGAATATGCCATTCCGTACAATGGCCGTCGGTCCGAAAATGGGGTGTTTCCCACCCGCACATTGACCGGTTTTATCCCGATTTACTGCCAAAGTTTATTCTTATGTGTTTGTTTATTTGCAGCATTTGTTGTTCATCGCGTTTTTATTTTCAGCGCGTTCGCGCCATGCATCAATGCATATAAAGCTGATACGTATTCGTAATGATATTTTCCGTTTATAAACTATGCTAAGTACAACGATGTGCATATTATCGTACATTATAAAAATATAGATGTGTTAAACCCGCGGCTCGGCTCGCGTAGAAATAATGTACACTACGGGTCATTCGTTTCGCGATAGTGTGAAGGAAGGAATAAAATAGTTGCTTTTCCAATGAGAATATCAATTATTCAGCATTTTAGTGGAACAATAAATTAATTCGCATGTTTTGTTTCTTTGTACCGTCGACAAAAAGTAATGAGTTTACTTGAAAATTTATCTGATCTTAAAATGACCTTCAATATTCTACTCAGGTTGATTGGCAAGGATTTACTTGAGCTTAAAAATATCCGTTACCTTCATTCCCGTTTGAAAATTCATTTGACCTTCAAATAGCATTGATGGTCATAGTCTATGTCATGGATCATTTGAACTTCAAGTTTTTGCTCTTTTTATTTCCAGTGCCACAAAAATGCCTTGACCTTCAAGTGAGCTTGAAAACCATAGTCAAGGTCACGTTTAAGGGCACCATTAGCTGAATCTTTTCAAGCCTTACAAATTTATCACACAACATTTTTCATTGTGATACGGATCTTTGGGGATATTTTTTCCTTTTCCTAATGACTGGACGCTCTCAAATACCCATGACGGTCATAGTCAAGTTTATGGACAAAAACATATTTTAACGTCAGATTTTTTCATGTTTACATTTCCGGTAGCAAAAATATGAAAAACTCTCTTTGTTCTACATTTTTCTTGCGAAAACGTATTTTTGAAGATATTCTGATCTAGCCATACTTTTTGAACACCTTCTTAATAAAGTATATAGACAAACTTTAACCATCGGATCCTTGGTCAATTTGAAGACGAAATTTCCATATGAACATGGGTCCGCAACGGCTTTGTTTACACGCTAGAACATATTAGCACTAAAAGAAATGATGATATTGTTCTAAAAAATGGAACGTATCTTATTTTAATTAAGTATGCCCCGTGGTAAATATCACATGATTTGCAGTTGTTTCCAGATTCTCAATTTACGTAGATATGGATAATGTTTTATAGTATTTTTTGAAAAAACACCATGACATTGATTTGTTTTGATCGCAATACTTTTAATATCTAAGCATTGTTATTAACTAGACACCTATGACGTACCCAAAAACAATTGAATTAATTTATTTTCTCAAATAATGGTACAGTTCTTATTATCCATATCATATACGACGTATACAGGCGCTTTTGCCTCGAGATTTGCCTATAAGTGTTGATTTTTGCAACTGGTTACGTGAAAAAGTAACATTAAATCAAAAGTTTTTAAATCAAATAATATTCATGGCAGAATGATGTTTTTTGCTAACAGCAATAATAAATTTCCATAATAACCATGTGTGGTATGAAGAAAATCCCCATGCCATAATTGAACATAATACGCAACACGATTTTTATTTCGATATTTGGATTGGAATCGTTAGTGACCACTTGATTGGCCCTCTTTTCTTCCCCCCCAGACTTAGCGGCGAAGAGTTTCGAAGATGTTTGGAATTTGACCTACCTGGATTAATGGCGGAAATTCCTCTTAGAGAACCACGTCGCACGTGGTACATGCATGACGGTGCTCCGCCACCAAATCGGTGGATTGGAGGCGAACCATAGCCATGGTCACCTAGATCGCCTGACATGAATCCTATCGATTTCTTTTTATGGGGACATTTGAAATCATTAGTATACAAGACTCCTGTTTAAAGTGTGCAGGACTTACGGGTCAGGATTATCAACTGAAGTCGCAGGTGGCCACTTTGAACATTTATTGTAAAAAAAAACTATGCGATATTTTCTATTGTTGTCGTTCTATTCGAACGTTACTGTTCAAAGCCATTGACCTTATAAATAATTTTTTTCCAAAAATATAGGATAATACTTTTCCACGTTCATATTGAGCCACAGGAACTTGCAGACCATGCAAAATTTATCATAGGATATACCAGCCATTCAATAAATATGTTTCACTATTCATAGACATATTTGGAACATTACTCGTACTTCTTTAATGACAGTGCTCTAGCTCGAAAAGGATTCTATGGTTAAAGTTTGTATACATACTTTGTTATGTATGCCTATAATCTCTCTCGGGTTTCAGTTATAAGTATACAATGTATATGTCAGGTATTTTGATTCAAACGTGATACTGACAGACTGGACAGACATTCACATTTGTATACATAAATAAATTATGACAAAGCTCAATATGCCGGTACTGCAGCGAAAGCTAAGCCTAAGCAACACTTAAACACCTAAACGTAGATCTACAGGATGATAGTTACCATTGGTATAAATATTCAAAAGAACCAGTTGTGGGAAAAGTTTCAGCTGGTTGCTTTATAGCCAGACAGATGAGCTGTTCTTTCTTGCCCTGAGTGAATAACTGCAACTGCTATACTGCTGGAAGGCTAGGTTTATTATTCACTAATTAAAATAAATAAAAATTCATTTCTCAGATGTAATTGTTAAAATTAAGCAAGCATATTCTGCATAAAATGAGCTAGGATTAGTTGTTTTTGATTCCATCTCTGCTACCACTGAATGGGATCCCAAAAACTATGACGAATAAATAGACTAAACAAATTTTGCTCTGACGAAAGCCTAAAAAGTACAAAGAAGTAACAGTATCAGGATGCTTATCGTAACAGACCTATTTTTGCTCTATATGTATGTTAAAATCCCATACAGCAGATCATATCAACCGAAAAGTCTGTCTTGTTATTTGATTATCGGTAGCTAAAATCCCACATCGTGGCAATCGATACCCATTCTGATTGATTTCGGGTCATTTCACAACAAAAACGTTATATCCACAAAAACCAACGATGTCATGAAAAAAAAGCGGGGTAAATCAAGCTACCTCCGATGTATGAAAAATGCAAAACGTGCAAAAACACAACATTGTTTCCATAGGCTTTAAAATAATGTGATTGTACGGCAAGGCCGACAAAAAACTACATAAAATATTCGCCGATACGTCAATTATATAAAATTGAGTTAGGATGGAGCGAAATTATGACGGTAAAAAAGGAAGGGTCGAGATAAAAGTTTTGTCGGTGGTAAACGTCAATTTTAACGAAGGGTATCTGATATAATTGGGTCCGGTGGATAATTTACTTTTGTAATTACTACGAATGTATTTGTTCGATGATCCAGCTCCCCTTTGCTGATAACTTTAATCTCTATAACACTGCCACTTTCTGAAACCTGCCAGTTTTTTCTCAATATAACTTGTTCTTCGAAGGTCAGCTGCGGGGTGATCCAGGACAGTGAAAAACTGGCAAAGAATACAATTTCCGCGGCATCTATGCGCAGATATTTTCGGATTGCCGATTACAGATCCGTTAGCTTATCTCTATGAGGGAATTTGAAGATCACTTGAAGGTGATATCAGGTACAATTTTTAAGGAAACCAAGCAGTCGCAATTACTGAGCCCATCCAACTGTCATTTAGGTATTTCTGGTCTTAACCACTATCAGGGCATTGGAAGGTCACTCCAAGTTCACTTCAAGAATACATGAAAATAGATCTGGATAAAGAGTCTCAGCACATGTCATATAAATTTTTATGGCATCAAATCCAAATCACAGATCAGCTTATCTGTATGAACGCATTCTAATATCACTCCAAAGACACATTTAAAAAACGTTGCGTAAACGATCTCGCAATATGGAATTGTATAAGCTTATACAGAGTGTTTCAGAACCAGTGTAACAGTAAAAACATTTGAGTATAGGGACCCATACCCGGAAAAATGTCACTACTGCACCACGGCCCTAAGACGCGTTAAAATTTAGAAAGACGATGAATTGCCTAAATAGGATTTAATGCATTTAATTTTTGCCTTTTGTACATGATACCTTCACAACAATTGTTCAAAATGTCTTCCTCCAACCTGAATACACCGATTTAAGCGTCGCCCATAATTTCGGCGGACTTGACTAAAAATTTGATACTCGTTTTGAATGACTTCAAATGCTGCTGTAATTCGTCCAATTAAGTCTTGCTCTGTTTCTACTGGAGTTTCGTAAGCCAAAGACTTTAAATGTCCCCACAGGAAAGAATCTAGCGACGTTAAATCGGGTGACCTAGGAGGCCAAGAAACTGCTCCACCTCTGGCAATCCAACAGTGCCCATACCGCTGAGCAAAATACTCACGTACTTGTACAGCAAAGTGAGCCGGCGCTCCATCATGCTGAAACCACATTTGCAGTCAAACGTTCAATGGAACATTTTCAAGTTCTGGAAGAACTTCCTCCAAAGAACGCCGGTAAATAGGTCCTGTTAACCGTTCCGGTAGAAGATATGGCCCACTCGAATAACACTGATCAACAGCCAAAAAATATCCTAAATAAAATCAACAAAATATTACTATTTTTAATGTGCTAAAACCGGAATGAAACTTATTTTTTCAATATTAGTTCAAGTTTTAGAGATACGGTAATTATATGTGTTCCTGCTGTGACAGTGTTAATATACTGAAATTCACAAGAATGCACGTGCTACATTTTTATATTCGGCAAGGAAGGATGATGTAATCGGCATGATTGTGTTACGTTATACATACGTGTACATTATATTGTTTTATATTAGCCATTTTTTCCTCAGTTGGCTGACAGCGTTCATGCAAGATGTCTCGAAAGTGTGTAAACAATCCAGATCAGTTTTGTTACGTGTGTGGTGATGTGACTTTTGCGTCTCAGACACGGTCTATTACTCCACTAATAACAAAGGCATATCAGCTTTATTCCGATTGTAAACTAGGTGATCAGACAAACAGTAGGCACCCCACATCTGCTGTAATACATGTGCTTCAAGTCTGAGGAGCTGGTTAAATGGCAAAAAACCGTCTATGCGCTTTGCTGTCCCAATGGTTTGGAGAGAGCCTACAAATCATATTAATGATTGTTACTTTTGCATGGTACCTTGTGTTGGACAAGCCACAGGTATGTCCAAGAAAAAAAAATCTGTTATTAACTACCCAAACATACCATCTGCGATGAGACCTGTGCCTCACAGTGACGAAAATCCTATTCCAAAACCCCCAGAATCCTACACTTGCGAATCAGAAAACGAATCAGATCATGGCGATCGAGTGATTCGTCAGGAAGAAGATAAGCCATCAACGTCAAGAGATCCTGATTTTATACCGAGCACGTCCTGCCACCAACCGCACAAAATAACACAGTCAGAATTAAATGATCTTGTAAGAGATTTAGAACTTCCAAAATGTAAGGCAGAGTTACTTGGATCAAGACTGCAGCAGTGGAACTTGTTAGAAGACGATGTTTCGTAAACGCCACATAGTCTTAGAACCATTTTTCAATATGGAGAATAACTTGGTTTTCTGCAGTAACATTAACGGCTTACTGGCGGCTTTAAATATAAACTATAACCCAGAAGAATGGAGTTTGTTTATAGACAGTTCAACATTGAGTTTAAAGGCAGTGTTATTGCATATTGGAAATAGTTTACCATCTCTTCCTGTAGGGTATGCAGTTCACATGAAAGAATCATATGACAATATGAAGTAGACAGACAAAACTGGCTTGTTCGTCAAGGTCAAAAAAATGTACAGCATATGCCATTAGTAGATTCGACAAAAATTTTATTACCACCACTGCATATCAAGTTGGGCCTAATGAAAAAGGCATTAGATGGAGATGGGTCAGCTTTTCAATACTTGCGTCAGACATTTCCAAGACTAAGTGAGGCAAAGGTTAAAGAAGGTATTTTTGTTGGGCCACAGATTCGAAATATTCTGAAAGATACACAGTTTGAAAACACTTTAACAGGTATTGAAAAAACTGCTTGGAATGATTTCCGTCTGGAGGTCACTAATTTCTTGGGAAATAGAAAAGCTGACAACTATAGAACCTTTGTCAAAAATATGCTGTCATCGTATCAAAATATGGGCTGTAATATGTCTCTTAAGATACATTTCCTACACTCACACCTGGACTTTTTTCCTGACAATTGCGGAGCCGTAAGTGATGAGCACGGCGAATGTTTTCATCAGGATATTTCAACAATGGAAAAAAGGTACCAGGGAAAGTGGAATCCTTCCGTGCTTGCAGACTACTGTTGGACTCTTGGTAGAGATGCTCCAGAAACGATCCATAAAAGAACAGCAAAAAGACAGCGCATATAGTGATTCTTATAAGTATATGAATCTTGTTACTTTTTTTAATATATCTTTAAAAATAAAAAGTTTTTTTTTCTAAACCGCAACTAATTTTTTTATTTCATTGTCATTTTTGGATTCAGCGCCCCAAAATTAACAAAGAAGTGCACTTTTCCCACAAGATACAATTAAAAAACTAAAATTTGTTGTCCAGTGTAATCATCAACAATGCCTGCTCATACGTTGACAGATCAACATTGCTGATGTTTTCTAGGAAAAATTGTACGGGGATTTTCATTGTCCCAAACGTGGCTATTCCTACTATTAAAAATGCCGCCTCTTGTGAAAGAGGCTTCATCGGTCCCTAAAACATAACGTAAAAAATTTGGTTGTGCAGCGATTTGATGAAGAAGCCACTGACAAAATTGAACTCTAGGATAATAATAGGCTGCAGTCAATCCTTGAACTTTCTGGAAGTGGTAAGAATGAAGTTGTTACTCGTGTAGCACCCGCCAGGCGGAAGCGTTACTCGTATTCATATCCTCAGCAATGTGACGTGTGCTACTTGATAGTTCGTCGGCAACTCGCTGAAGGACCTCTTCTTCAAATTCGACCATTCTTACGGTTCGAGCACCACCAGTATCATGCATGTTGGTTTTAACAAAAAATGAATAGCAACAAACTTTTTGTATCTCGGATGCTGTCGTTCGGGGTAACGTTCTTGATACAACCGCGCTGCTGCTCGTGCATTGCAGCTTGTTGCTCCGTATGCCAAATGCATATCCACCAATTCTTGATTGGTAAAGTTTTCCATTAGCAACAATTAATTTTTGTTAAATTCTTGCAAACTTCACAAATACGATAGCTCGACTAAGGCGATATGGAATGCAGCTACAAAAAGCAATCTCTGTTATCTTTTTTAAAGATAACAACCCACAAGCGCCTGACATGGGTCCCTATACTGAAATGTTTTCTACTGTTACACTGAATAACCCCTACAAGCTTGATCCTATAGTTCTGAAACATCGTGTACATATTTAGCAATCAAAATTTGCAAAGGCGACTAGATTTCACCTTGCAGTAATTCAAGGTCCACAAATATCATTTATCTCGATTGTGGTGAAGGACGATACCTTGTTAAAACTTTTCCAGAATAATAGTAATTTAAATAATGGGGTCAAATAGAGTGACTGAAGATATTGCGACATAGACTGCCTTTGTGGCTACTTCAGCATGTAAAAGCAGCTGGTTGGTTGTAAGTGCTTTTGAAAAAGCTCGATAATCAACGAGAGAAAATAATGTACTCAAAATACCCTATGCACATATCAGCTCTGTGTAAGTTTTGCCGAAAACCATCGACTGTTAGAGCTTCAACGCTGTTTTCCTTTTTTATGTTGCATGAACATATTTTTCCTAATAAAACCGTATATTCCTCCCTACGTTAGGTAATTTGGAAATGAGGCAATGTATTTGCAGTTTTTTACACTAATGCTAGTATATGAATAGTTATGGGTGATTTAATCCAAAATTATGTATGCAGTTTCAACAGGAAATGAGCCACAAATCAGCAAAAACCCGGAAAGTGGCGAATTGCGAAATTATGCAGATTTACTCTAAATAGTAGATAGATATATACAGGGGGTGGTACAGCGAGTAAATAATTATAGCAAACAAATGATAATTAATTTAGTAGTGCGTTTGGTAGTTACATTAATATAGTGGCTAACTACTAGTTACATCATACGGAGTAGATAGATACGTGCACTGTAATGTGAGGCCCTCACTTTGTATGAAACGACTCAACACATTATTAATTTCTCAACCAAGATACTTTTCTGGACATATTCATTCTTTCCTCTGATTTTTCCGTTGAGAATTCACCGAAGAGACTCATTCTTCGGCTATACGAGTATGTTTAACATCGCCTCTTGATGATGTTGGTGTCCAGTTCTTCGTGATTGGTTTTACGGGACCACGGTATTTTGGGTATTTTTCGATATACTCACATTTCAAATGCCTCAATTTTATTCGTCGTAGCAGTGCTCAGTATCCAAAGCTACACAACCATACAAGAGCACGCATTACACATCTCTATCTGACCAGATGGTGCAGAGGTGACAAATCAAGGTTCAGCCATCTCCAAAGTACAGATTCAGAAAGTGAGTCATTTTGGAGGTAAGGATCGAAGGGAAAAGCTAACATCTATATCTGTATCTATGTGATGGATATTTTGTCCTTTTGTGCTGCAATATTCGACCACTAGTGCTTTACGTGCATTGTCCATAGATGGGAAATTCGATACCCAGAGTCACCACGTCGTGAGGAAGCAACACAACAGTACTCTAAAGCGGTCATGCAGAAGCACTCAATATCAACGACAAGATCAATCATGAAAGCTTGTGTTCCACTTGTTCTTTTGGAAATTTTTCCCGACTGAATTGGAAGCTCGGTGATGACTTTTGGCAAACAAATGGTGGTATACCAATCCTCAGTAACAGTTCTTTGCTCATTAAGAGGAATTGTTGCAATATGACCCGCTTTTGACACAAATGTCGCGACCATCTTTTTCGAAACACTTCGAGAACGGATGACTTGTTGGCTTTTCTTCGCCTCGGAACACCCAAACAGCCGACTGTCATTTATTTTCTGGTTCATAACAGTAAATCCCCGATTCATCACCACTAACAATGTTGTACACATTTTTTGAGTTTCCGGAATTGAAACGATCAAGCGTTTTTTGACACGAATTGGCACTGGCTGCTTTCTGCTCTTCAGTCAACAGGTGGGGTATCCAACGAGAAACTAATTTTCTTACTCCTAATTATTCATGTAAAATTTTTTGAATTGAGGTCTTTGAGATCTTCAAGGACTCCTCAATCTCGCGATATGTAATATGTCTATCTTCAATGATGAGTTTGCGCACAGCATCGAGGTTTTCCAAGGTGACTGCCGTTTTTGGTGCACCCACACTAGGATCGTCGCTAAGACTCACCCGTCCACGTTTAAATTCTCCATACCAACGGGAAATTGTCGACTGATGTGGCGCTTCGTTGCTGAAAACAGACAGTAACTCAGCAAGGCATTCTTGTTGCGATAATTGTCTTTGAAAGTTGTAATAAATTATGGCGCGAAAATGTTCTCATTTGAGTTCCATTTTTCTAATGACTAGGTGACACTTAAA
Source organism: Acanthoscelides obtectus (assembly GCA_963669975.1). Lineage (NCBI taxonomy): Eukaryota > Metazoa > Arthropoda > Insecta > Coleoptera > Chrysomelidae > Acanthoscelides > Acanthoscelides obtectus. The sequence continues at coordinate 15,986,737 of CAVLJG010000008.1, read as the reverse complement.
AATTGTTGTGAAACTTTGAATTCAAGTTTACTAAAGAATGAGGTTAAAATTCAGTACCGACGTTCGATCCGCGCGGCCTACTATGTTTCTATATGCAAAACTTAAAAGACATCCCTCGTATGCTGAGGAACAAGAAATTCGCTGTTTAACTTCATATAGTCAGACACATTGCAATACTATTTTTCCCTAGGATATGTTTTTCAATTTTAAAGACATAAACAATGAAGATGCAGAATTTTTGCCGCAGGCTGTATCAAAAGTGGTGACACTAACAAAGGAGGTACTCACCCTGAAGACTAAACATTGAAAAAAAGCTGAAGAGTTATTTAAAAAATACATACAAATGAAGCTTTACATTTAGATAGTATGAATTGTTACTTCTAAACCTATCAGAAATATCTTGAATATCAGTATCAGCGCTAGAGCCTTTTATCCTACCTTTCGTAATACCCAGGATGAACTGGTAAGCCACAAATCGGCTTTTGTAGTACATGCTGACAGTTATATGAAAGTATGACTCGGCGTTCATATTACTAAAGTGGTTTTGTATTATGCGATGGGGTTTTAGTTGCGTTGGTTGTTAAAATTATTGAACGGCTAAGCGCTCTCGAAATAAATTCTACATTATTTGAGTGTGAGGATTTATAATATACAGTTATTCCGGCTGCCATATAGTAAACAGTTGCAACAAATCTACCTTTTTAAACAGCTTTTAGGCTGATTCATTACCTTAGAAGGCTAGTTGTTTACGGAATACAAATATTAAGAAAGTAAGCATTTAATTGGAGACGACAATTTGTAAAAATTAATAACGTTTGCTACCTTGACATCTATTTTTAGCTTTGTGAGTAATTTTAATTGAATTGTTTTGATAGTGAACATGCATGGTTAGATTGATCTTTATTATGGAGTATGACATAAGTAGCTTAACGCAACCTTAGATATACAGGGTGTTCATTTGAAAACTTTGAAATTTGAATGGAGACATTTATTTGGGTATCTAGGAAAATACCATCAATCCGCTTATCACTGTAACCATTGAAAGCCAAATCGAGAAGGAAGGAATATATTTCTAGCAAGACGGCGCTCCTCCTCACTATGTTATTCCGGTTCGGCAATGGCTAGACGACGAGTTTACAGATAAATGGATAGGGCGAAGAGGGAATATAAAATAGCCTCCAAGATCTCCTGATTTGACGCCATTAGACTTTCTTCTATGGGGCTATCTGGCATATATTGTGTTTACTCCCCAATCTGAAAGTTTGCATAACCCACAACACGTTTTTGAAAATGTCCGTTAGTAATTTGAACGTCGCCTATATCATTGCTTGGCCGATAACGGGCAACATTTTGAACACTTATTGAAACAAAAAGTGATATTTTCGTGTGTCTCTGTTTTCTGTCTGAACAAACTAAGATAAATAAGGATTTTTTTAACTTTTTGAAAAAAAAATCGACCTTTCAGACAAGGTATTACTCGACACGCCTTGTCATTTAAAATTTTCAAGGGGATCACGCTGGAGGGCAGAGGGCGCACGGGGGTGAAGTAGTTTGTGGTTGAAAAATTGTCCTCTTTGACAAATCTTTTGACGTGTCTCGGCATTTTTTCTTTAACCAGTGGCCTTCGATAAAGGCGTAGTGGGAAGTTTTTGAACGAACACCCTGTATATCCAGTCCAGTATTTTAACAACAGTTTGTTTCTTATGATTTCAGTAGGTAATGGAAAAAATACGTAACAGTTAGATGACTGTCCGAGGCTTAATTTCGTAATTGAGATATCTAGTAACCAGATGAATGGATGAATTGGGCGGTTATCAGAAGTAGAAAAAAACATCTTTTGGTCATTTTTGGAAGCGCACGGGTATCACGTATCTTCAGAAGTGACATTATGCCGATTTTTTTGACATAATGCTGGTTTTTTATGACATTGTGTAGGTTTTTCTACAAGATTTTAACTTAGCACTGTCAGCAATCGCAGTAAGGTTATATGGGGCTGCTTAGTTCCTTGATTGAGATATCAAGCAACTAGTTTGACAAGTGAGCAGAAACAGCTAAAAAGAGGAGAACCTATCAACACGGTTTAGTTACTATAAATGAATAGTTAACACACACGATGAGACCGTATGTAACTATAGGTATCGTCGTAAGATAGTTCTGCGCCACCGTGTAGTTCCCTAATTGGAATATCTAGTAACCAGATGGGTGGGTGAGCAGTCATCCCGACCGGAAATTGCAGTTTCCACGGAATTTCCACGAGCGCACAGCCCTGTCAGCCTCGGGTTTGCTCACCTATCGGGGCAACATATGGGATCGGGCACGCGTACCAACGGAGCGGAACGACGATGAAGGGGAACCGCGATTTCTCTTATCTGATGAGACACTCGCTGATAGAAGCGTTCCAGCAATTATCGCCTGATTGATAATTTATTTTTGTTATAATCTCAGGAGATGTAAACGACCATGATAGAAGGACTAGATAAGTGATCAGACTATACAATCCCAGAAACTAGCTTAGGAATACAGTTATGCCGGCAGTACATTGGACACATGGTCGCGCTTTCCATTCTTGCTTGTGGCAGGTCAGATCGTCTTACCAATCGGTTTGTCTCATTATTCAGGGTGTTATTTAAGTACGTTGACCAACTTCAGGAGGGGATTCTTTAATTATAAGATGAAAAGTCTATATAAACATAGGTCCAGAAATGATTCAGGTTCAAGATACAGGATGTCACATTTTTGTTAAAAAATCGGTTTTTCCTAAATATCTGTACTTTTAGTGGCAATATGTTTGTCATTTGTTTCCATGGATGATGTGATTTTTTCCTTAATTTTGGTGTGCTGTTCTATTAAAAGCTTAATAACTCAAAATCTAGTGATGTTATCTGAAACACCTTATACAAAAAAAGCTCATGAAAAATTGAATCCAAACTTGCACAAATATACAGGGTGATAAATTTGAAATTTTTGAGAAGAAGTACAATTCGCGTTTTCGACCACCCTGTATGAGCAAAAATGAAAATTTGAAAAAGTAAAAAATAAGATAAAAACTGAGCTGTGTTTGTTTTTTTTGATACTGAATTCAGCACTCCAGATTTCAAAATGGCGGATAGAGGGGTTGCCGAAGTGGACGGTTTTTCCGGACAAAACACCTTACATCTCAGTAGCTAATTACCAAAACCCCATAGCATGTCATATCAGTCTTCTTCTTTTGAATTCGTTTAGCCAAATATGCAATAAAATTTGAAGCATTCTATTTACAAAATCACAACTTTGATATGTAGGGGACACCAGTGACCTGTCACCTGATGACTTTAATAATTTTTTTTGTAACATAGCAGGTAATATAGTAAATCACGTCCCTGATGTACATTTAGATCCTGTTAATAATATCGATTTCCTGGTACCGCCACCTCTGTTTTCTTTTTCTGAAGTCACATTTAACGAGGTTCGCGAAGTACTAGATAATCTCAAAAATAAAAACAGTAAAGATATTTTTGGTTTCAATTTAAAAATTGTAAAATGTATAAAGAACATAACTTTGATCCCTCTAACACGACTGATTAATATTTGTCTTAGAGAAAATATTTTTCCAACTGTTCTAAAGAGAGCTAGTGTCACACCTATTTTTAAGAACGGTAATGTTGATTCACCAGAGAACTACAGACCTATATCCCTTCTTCCAGTTATCTCTAAGATCTTTGAAAAATGTATGGCTTTGAGACTGGTAACCTTTTTTGAGGCAAATGAATTGTTTTCACAATATCAGTTTGGTTTTCGCCAGGGTAAGAGCACTGTTATGGGTGTACTTAACCTGATTTCTTCTATAATTGATGCTTTCCATGGAGGAGGGTATAACACGGTTCTTTTCTGCGATCTTAGTAAGGCATTTGATTGTGCGAGCCATGACATCCTTTTAAAAAAGCTCCATGCTGACAACTTTAGTTATGATTCCGTTAAACTAATTGAGTCTTACCTTAGTAATAGAACTCAGGTGGTGAGATGTGATGGAGTGACATTAGCGGAGCGAAGTGTTAATATTGGCGTCCCACAGGGTTCCATCTTGGGCCCAATTCTTTTTTTAATTTACATAAATGATTTACCTCTCAATAATAATATGGCAAACTTTACTCTCTTCGCGGATGATACGACCGTCTCTCACACCGCTAACAGTTCTGAGCGCTCAATGGCACAGTCTCCGGCTGCGCAGGATGAGGCTGAGCTGTGGTTTTGCTCCAATAAGCTGTTGCTAAATAAAGATAAGACAAAGAGAATGGTGTTCTCCATGCGAAGCCTGCCTGGAGACAGTGATTTGGTTGGTGAAGCCAAGTTTCTGGGGGTTACTTTGGATCCAAGATTGCAATGGGGCCTTCATATTGACAGTGTTGCTGGAAAGGCCACCAAAGGTATATATGTGCTACGGAGTCTGTCTTCTTGTGTTTCTGTAGCCATGTTGAGAATGGCTTACTTTGCCATTTGCCATTCACATATATCCTACGCCATTCTGGCTTGGGGGCATTCTTCAGGGGTCCATAGACTGTTCGCCTTGCAAAGAAGAGCAGTTAGGGTTGTGAGCCGTTTGGGCTACAGGGACGATTGCAGAGATACCTTTGTCAAGTTGGGAATCCTTACTGTGCCTTGTTTATATATTTTTTAAAATCTACTATTCGTTAAAAGAAACTCTAACTATGTAACTCATGGGGACGTCCATGAGCACAATACTAGGCATAAGAACAATCTAGTACCTCCTTATTGGCGACTGAGAAGGTGTAAAGATGGACCTGGGTATTGGGCGGTCAAATTTTTTAATGTACTTCCAGACGGCTTAAAATCGATTCCGTTTAAAGTTTTAAAGTTCAAATCAAGAAAATTCTTATTAATAACTCATTTTACACGTTTGAAGAGTTTTTAAGACATAAATTTCAACTATAAATCTTAATATGTTATGTTAGCGTTATATCTTTATGAGTGCTGGTATACTTGTTTGTAATTTTTTATGAGCATTAGCACTCCCTTTGTTTTAATTCTAATGCAATTCTCATTTCATCTACTGACGTATGTAAACATATTTTATGTATTGTGACATGAATAAAGAATTGATTGATTGTTTGATATATAATTGTTAATATCTTAAACATGTGCCCTCAAATGTCATGTATGACATTCCGTAAATAGATTTTCGCAAAATGTATTTCTCTATGAGTAATATTTCGTCCACACATGGATACGCCACCCTGTATAAAGCGCATCAGAAAGAAAATGAAAATAAAAAGCTCCGCTAATGCAAGAGGACCTTTTTTGAAAGAATAAAATCGCCGGTTGTTGCTTTTTACCTTATGCAAAAACAGCAGCTCTCGCTCAGCTATATATTTCTGCATAATTTGAGCTGCCAGCCGACCGGCCTTAGTGATTCCAGCCTATGCAAACATTGTTATTTTAAGGCAAATATCCGAAAAGCTGAAGTGTGCTTTGGCGCGACTAAGATAAACAGGAGCTGGGTATATTCTGTAATCTGGATATATGCCATGAAACTTGTACTCGCTTCATGTTAGGCAGTTAACTGCTTTGATCTTTGGGCGCGGATTAATGTGCAGCAGTTGATGCAGCTGTCAATGCACCTCATTAGCTCGTATAAGGGGTCGTTGGAGACGGTAAGAGGATTTTATATTAGTATAGGCATAAGAGGAAATTAGATGCAAGTTGTCATCGCGTCACGATTCGTGACTTGGAAATACCGGTTACTAAATCACACTTAGTGAAATATCTGTGCATACCATCAGCACTTGCTTATCATTCCGTCAGTGTCAATGGATTTATGTGGAACCTTATACAATACAATATATTTCGCGAGTGAATGAAGCGAAAACCGATGGAATTTCCCCTTCCTCTCAAAGTTTTGACAGATCCAAGTTACACCGACACGGGTATCAAAAGTGACATTATGCCGATTTTTTTTTGACATCATGCTGTTTTTTTACATTATGTAGGTTTTCCTACAAGATATTAACTTAGCACTTAGTTGTACGTGTTGCCTAAACGTCAAAATCTGCTTCTGAGATGGCATTACTAGAGGTCTAAGTGGTAAGTTTTATATGTTGATGATAATTACATTGGGGGTTCTTGTGTTAAATACACATAATTTAGATTCAAAGCTTGCGCATTCACTTTTTCTTATCCATTCCGGAAATTACATGTACAAACTTGCTAGATTTAAAAAATGAGAGAAATAAGAAGTAATTATATTCACTGTTCACTGTTGAATTACAATCTATATACATGCTAACAGTAATTACACACAACGCGGGCGCAGTGATGATCTCCCGCAATTCTCTTCAGTTTTTCGTAATTTATAACTTTGAACATAATCTCTCGTCAGAAAGCACAACATAAAAATAACCCGTCGGGCACAGTCGATAGATATACCTCATTGGCAGCATATTGAGTAATGATGTTCTCACACAGCAAATATCACTGATTTTAGTATTTATTTATTAATGGGTGACATTTGAAGAACCGATATCCAATACATTTATGTTGAAATTCCCCAAACATACAATTTGGTTACACTCAGTACTGAGGTCAATCAAAATGTCTTCAAAATAATTTAGAAATTCCCTACAGTTAGAGCTAGGTGGTCTATATATAATGCCAACGATGAGTATTTCTTTTTCCAGCTGAATGTTAACCCAAATATGCCCAATTATGTCCTTGCACTCACTCTTCAATACAGGGTGTCCGCAAAGTTGGGATTTTCTTTGCACGACGTGTAGATCTTGAAAACATAAGCATTTTTTCTTAGTACCATATACACCCATGTCTTAAGGGAACCGAGATAAAGGGCTCTGCAACATCAAACGTATCTGAATACCGTCCTGTAGCCGCGACATCCCCGAGTGGTACTAGGACACTAGCTCAACCCGACGACAGAACTGGGTCGGGGTCAGTGTCTCAGGTCAGTATGCAACCTTCAACCGACGGTTACGGTCACGCGTGTAGAGGTAATCGCGTAGACGAGAATCCCTCAACAAGCACTAGAGACGTGGCTAGAGATGTGCAAGCATCAAAAACTAAAGTGTGGCAAACGCTGCGTGAAGAGGGGCTGTATCCGTTTCAAGTCCAACGTGTACAAGCCCTTCAACCTGACGATTTTCCAGCAAGAGTGCGGTTTTGTGAGTGGTTGTTGCATCAACATGACAATAATCTGGACTTTTTGAAGTGCATATTGGTGACAGACGAATCTACGTTCACGTAATAGGGTGAATAACTTTCGCAACACTCATGTTTGGCCAGTAGAAAATCCGCACGCTGTCCGTCGGGCACATTTTCAACAAACATTTTCGGTGGTTGGGCTGGCATGGCGAACGGTATGCTCATTTCGACCATTCATTCTCCCAAATCGATTGGACGGGATGCAATACCTAGACTTTTTACGCAACATTTTGCCTTCCTTGTTTGCCTGCGTCTGCTCGGTAGCGCATCAGCTGATTTCATTTTCTGTTGGAGCGGTATGATTTCGGGCAGAGACGTATTTAGCCCTTCTCGTCAACTGGAGAGTGAGTACTTTTTCCTTTATTTTTTTTACATGGTCGCCTTCGTTTCACTACACATTACCTTTGTTATTTCAAGGGTAGTTGTTTCTGAAAAGGAAAACCAGAAACTTTGTATATTAAATTTTAGGTTAGATTTCAGATATATTCCAACACCACCGCCGCGGGTCACGCGGTCTTGCCTGACAAATTTGCAACCATTTAAGGAAGTAATATCACTGTCAATATTAGACAACTATTATGATAATTACTGTCAAAACATCCTCTTTCAAACTGTCGAAATTATTAATGAGATATCTGCCATTAATATGTGCACAGCGCATACAAGGAGTGGTAGAAAGAGAGAAAATGAAAAGAATAAGAAAAGAGAGGGAGTAGTATAGAAATTAATATAGGTAGTCAAATATCTGAAATACTTAGTACACAAAAAACTAAATAAATAATGTTTGTACCGGCAGTCGTGCAAAACATGCTTCTTTTAAGTACCCCATACAGTAAGTCATATGCCATGCTCAGGAAAAACTCGACTGTTAACCTCATAGAATTAAACTTTAAAAAACCAAAAAAAAATTGACGCAAATTAAAATACTAACTATATCACTGCTAACAGCATTGATAACACCTTATGTTTATCTCAACGTAGGTTCCAAATTGCGTATCTGTACTACCGATAAACACACCATACGTACACACACACTGTATTATTCTTCAGTACGCACTATGAGCTTTTTGGTCTGTCTTCGACCCAAGCTAACTTTCGATTTCGATATAAGCAAGTTATAAGTCAGTTCGTCAGTCAATATATGTCAGCTCAACGACAACAATCGTTCGTCGCTGACTACCTGAACAAGTCAGAGAACCGCTCAATCTTTCGGTCCAGCCACTGTAGGCTGAATAGTCACTTGTCACTTTGAAGGGCGGAAATAAATTCTATCTGCCCCTGGGAGAAGGACGAGATACTCAGATCCATAGAGCTTGAATGTTTGGTAGTGAAGCCGTATGCTCATCGGAATAGTTGGACATCTTGACCCTTACTACGAGATAAAGGAGGTCCAACAAATCCGTGGATAAGCACGTGCAGCAGGGTGTTACTATACACGGAAAAAAGATCCAAAGGTTACCTAGTTGCCAGGCTTCACCTTCATACTACTACTACTTTTCAAAGTAAATGCAGGTATCCTTCACACCAAGTCGTGCGGGTATGCGGAAAGTACGAAAACAGTCTGCCAGCGCCTTGAACACAACTTAACATAATAAAGTTTCAAACTAACAAAGATACGAGTACAGAGGCGATAAAGGCATATACCACAAATAAAGAGTTGCAGTAGAAGATGGTAGCAGAGTGCGGCGGAAGCCACATTGTAACTGTTGCATCATTAAAACTTCCGTGAAAGTTTATCTCTAAAAGGCTCTTTCAGAGTTTCCCGTCGTAATGCATCTGGATGTAGTGACGGCGCGCAGACGGTGCACCTATGCAGAGGCAGCTTTTTGAGCTTTTTCATTCTCTACTCAACTTTCAGCGGGATATATGCAGCCTTTTTGCGTCGCGGCAGGATCCGGGAATGGTGTTCCTCTTTTTCACCGCAACTCACGCTTTAAGCGACATGGGCAAGATTTATGGTTCTGAGTTCCTCATGCTGGAAGAACTGTGGATATGCATTATCTGGCGAATCAATAAATGAAATTCCTGTCAAGTGCAACGAATTTTGGAGTAGAGTAGTGACATGTCGTGTATGTTTCTTGTCAAATAAAGTCACGTTAATACTTGCAATAGACAGCAAGCTGTATTCCACTATTGGACCGATTTTTAAGGGCTTGCGGAACGTAACATACCCCTAGATGTCGAGGACGTGATTGGAAATGCTATTTTGATTATCACAAATCTGTTGAATAGTTTAAGGTAAAGCACTATACGAGGTTTGTTCGAACAGTGTCGCAAATTTTGAATTTTCGCGGGCTCGGGCTACGTATATTCGATTTTAGATCTTTTGGTGGCGTTATGTTGGTATTCATGACCCTCTCTAATGTGAATGTACAGTCAGTGTTTCACAGCTATGGTGCGTGGACGTGTTTTAGCTTGTCTCCGATTTTTGTCTGTTACTACTCGTATTAAACTTTGTGTAAAAAACAACTTGAAGTGCGCGGACATATATTGTTGACTGTTGCATACGGCAAAGCTACTTTGGACAAAAGTAACGCTTACCGGTGGTGCCCGAGCACGTCAACAACAGACGAAAACGTTGATGACTTCGTGCCGCAGGGTAGAACGGCCAATAAGGAATATTACCTTCAAGTAATGCGCAATTTATGAAAAGCAATCCGCCAGAGCCGCCCGGATTAGTGGAAGAACAAAAATTGGCTTTTGCACCATGATAACGCCCCTGTCCATGCATCGTTACTTGTGCACGATTTTTTGGCCAAAAACAACACTCCAATAATGCCCATAGATATTCATGAATAAATAAGTAATTCTCGAAAAAACATGAAATTCGCGATACTTTTTGAGCAAAGCTCGTATTCAGTTATATTCAATTTTTCTTGTAGTTCCATTACAAAATGTATAAAAGGAGAACTAGGTACTGTTGTGGACCTGATCGACTCCCCGCCCATCTTTAGGTACCGTGAACAACATTCTCCATACTTTACTATATTATTATGGAAATTACCTTTAGCCCAATTTTGTTATATGCGGTTCACAACTTTCCCCTAGCTTTTATCTTTACCGCTTGTATGTGGAATGAAATCTGTTGAAGCAGAACGAGATAAGTCGGATTCCTGCCATGACCGAAGAAATTGTTTTCTAAAATGCTTTATGGTCCGGTCTATCATATCCTACAATACGTGTGTATAACGCCCCCCTATTGTTAAGTATTATGCCGAACCATATAAAATATGTTTCTATACATATGAGCAAAGTTATGGGAGGCCAAGGATGCCATGTGTACCTTATGTTGATATATTGAACAATGATAAAAAACTCTATAAAATCCTGCGTCACAAAAATCGTTGTATATAAATTCCTCAAGCTGGAGCAGTATTTAAGGTCCTTTAATTACAATATATATATATACAGGGTGACTTTGAAGTTGAGTCATTAATTTTCGGATAATGATTGTAGAAGGAAGATAAACCAAAATATGTGTGTAAAAATAAAAAAAAAATTAAAAAAAAAATTACCTTGTTTTATAAAGTATCCTCCCGACAAGTATTTCAGTGCGGATCTGTCTTTGATCGTGAGGTCTTGGAGCACCGGCATGCCGTCCATATGTGAGGTCTTAAGTCAAATGATTCACCAACTCGTTGTACTACATTAACAAAGGCACGAGGGGTTGGTTGCACTCGATTGGGAAACCGATCCGCATAAACATGTGCCATTTTTTATTTTGTTTGAGCCACGCAACAGACACCACTATTGACTACCGACTGACAGTGACTGTATACAACAGAATAAAATTGTAATAACATCGTTCCAAATTCTTTCGCTTTTTTGTTTCCGATGCGATGAACCGATAAGGCGGATTATATCCGTTGTCGCCAAACACGAGCACATAATATTATTATTGAGACAGGGCGGTACTTAAACTTCCAAAGGGCTATAACTTTGTTACTTTAATTTTGCCAGAAAAATGGTAAAGGAAAAAAACATTTCTTTTGATCAGATCTACTCACTGTTAAAATAAATGACTCAACTTCGAAGTCACCCGGTATATATATTATTCTTATCAATCAACACCTTTAATTTGTGACATATATATTGTTAAAGATATCAAATAATCAATGATTCCTTCTTCGTTTTTTTATAAAGAAGTCGTTATAGAGCTCAATGACATTGTGATTGGTCGAAATTGTCATGCAAATATCTTTGTGGTGCGTCCCGAAAAAGAATATTAACGTTTTAAAAAGAAGACATGAACTCCTGGATTCAATTTCTTTGCACTGTGGTGTCAAGATCTTTGTTACTTATACCTTAACTGGCAGCATTTTAATGCACAGTATCCATGCCTAAATAAACGATATCCAGAATGTTTAACAATATACAACGCTTATTACGTGAAATAGCAGATATATTACCATTACGATTTTAAAATTCATTTGCGATCGTGTGATTAAGTTAAAGCAGGATGGACATGTTAACAACGTCATTTTATTACGAGTGAAATTAAATTATCTTCTAAAACACTCGGACATTTCTGGTGTAGTGTACTAATATCACATCATATCAATATATATATATATATATATATATATTCAGCATGAATTTAAGCGAGTTGGCTTCCAAAATCTATTTCAGAGAATTATGGTAGTGTTCTCCACCTGTCCTCTGCCATACCGTGTGAAATGTTATGCATGGATTATGCTGTTCAAGATGAAATGCTGAAACAACGGAACCTGTACCTGCTGTGTCCAACAGAACAACTTTGAAATGTAAGCTTTGTCATATTTTTTATACAAACTGATCGTGGAAATTTGGGAATTAGAAAACCTATCAACATTAATCCTCTTTATCGGACCCCAAAAGAGCTGTCTTCCAGTATGACGACGATCACAAGAACACCAGTCTCCGTATCAGTCCCTTTAAGGGCAAGATGGGCACTTAGCGACCTAGATTGATACCTTTGAAAACCTGTAGGTGTTCTTCCCATCACTGGAAAGGTACACATCAATAGAAGCTTTTTTCTGACATATTATTATTATCCACTTTGTCTGAGGCCACTTATGTTGAAACTATCTTTTTTCTATAAAAACAACTAATTCAATCCATATGATTTGTATGAATGGGGAAGCCCGTTTATCATCAAAATGGTATAAAATAGGAACTGGGTGCGCCATCTATTACTTTTTTTTTACCTATAAGTTTGTGTGTTACCATGTGAGTCAAAAGTCATGTGGCATACATAAATGAACTGGTTATCCAAACTTATTACGAAAACGGCCGACATGGACGCCCCACAGAGCCAGGAAATCATTGGATTGTTAATCGTTTTGAGGAAACTGGTTCAGCTGAAGGTCGTAGACCATACCAACATGCTCGTCCAGCTTGTACTCGTGAAAACATAGTCGCAGTGAGTGAAAGTGTGCGAGAAGATCCAACCACCTCGACTAGGCACCGTTCGCAACAATTGGGAATTAGTGAGACCACTTTACGCCGGATTTTACACATTGATTTACACCTTCATCCATACAAAATCCAACTAGCACAAGAAATGAAGCTGGCAGACCATCAACAGCGGCGTGTTTTTGATAATTGGATGCTGGAAACAGAAGACGGATTTTCGGCCAAAGTGCTCTTTTCTGATGAGACTCATTTTCACCTCAATGGGTACGTAAATAAGCAAAATTGCAGATTCCGGGGGGCTGAAAATCCACACCAATATCATGGACAACCTCTCCATCCTGAAAAAGTGACTGTTGATGATTATGGGCTGGTGGCATCGTTGGACCATTCTTCTTTGAAGATACGGAAGAAAAGGCCATTACCGTCAACAAGGAACGTTATCGCGGCATGTTAACAGACTTTTTGTGGCCACAATTGGATCATATTGGTGTCGACGATCTTTGCTTTCATCAAGATGGAGCAACGGATCACACATCTCGCCAAGCAATCGCCTTATCGCACACGAAATTTCAAGACCGCATAATTTCACGAAATTCAGATATCAGTTGGCCCCCGAGATCGTGCGATTTAACACCTCTTGACTATTTTCTCTGGGTATTTTTTTAAGGAAAAGTGTATGCGAATGGTCCCCGGACAATTCAAGACCTAAAGCGCAATATTCGGACTGATATTGCGGCTATAGACCCGATTATTCTGGGAAAAGTCATTGAAAATTTTGATGTTGGCCTGTAAACGAAGCCGCGGTCGTCACATGACTGATGTTATTTTTCATACAGAAATGGCATAAACCAACTTTCATTCATCAATAAAAAAATTCGATTTCACCTCGTAAAAAGCGTGTTGATTTTTCAAATAGAAAAAAAAGTAATAGATGACGCACCCTATATAAGCACAACATATCGCAAAATCAATGTTTTTCTTCAAAAAACACAATTTGTCATTTGGTAGGCAAATAAAGGGAATCTCCCTCTCTCTTAAGACTGACCGAAGGTTAACAAATATCGACGAATATTTGTATGCTTTATACTTGGTCACGATGACTGATCCATGTCTTAGATATAATGAGGGATTATTCCCGTACTTGCTTAAACCTTTGATCTTATGAGCTACGCTTTCCTGCCAAGCACACTTTCCTCTTTACACAAACCGTTCACCACCATATTACCCAAACATAATAATAATCCTTTGAATGAGATGGGCCTTTTCGCAACGCAAACCTTACTCCTTCACACAAAACCCGTTTTTTTTTTCGATGGCCCTCACCCTCAACGTCAAAGCACGCGGCTGGTCGACCCTTCCTTGATGGCTTTCGTTTTTGCCCCAGACGCACGAAAAATGGAAAGGTAAATAAGTAAAATGTGGAAAGTGACTGTTTGGGAGATCGGAAAAATAGCGGTTGTTAACGACAAGACGGTAAGAAAAAATGCGTTGAGTTGCTGGAATTTATACGCCTCTTGTACTGTTATAATAATAATAATAATATTAATAATTTTTATTTGCAGCATACAGTTAGGTGAAAATAGTAGCAAAATACATTTGAATGAGATAAAAAAGGGCTGAAGGCATTTAAAAATGATACAAGTTTAGCCCTTTACCTATTACACATTCATATATATATATATATATACACATACATACATTCACACACACACACACATATATATATATGTCCTTTAATTTCTTATAACTTAAACTCTCAAGCTTTCGAAGATCTATGTCTTCATCGTCTGAAGCTGGAAACAATTATTGACAATAGCAACAAATAACAATTAGGAGAAAAATATTTACTTACTAAGTCGGCGAGATTGTTGCTGAAATTGTTTTTAAACAACAGTGAAGGGAACAGAAGTTTGATGAGGAAGAGGTGATATGTAGCCCCGAAACCGCAAATTTGAGTTATGAACATCGGTGCGAAAAGTTATTCTATTGAATAAATATGGTGCTTGCTTAAAAAGCATAATTTTGTGGAAAAGATAAACACGCATGCAACTCACATCGACATCGCATATTCAACTAGCTGGCATCAAGCAACTTATGTGAAACGCATTCAAACTTACGTATACCATAAATAAATCGTAGGCAGGACTTCTGTACACGTTCAATCCTATCCATGTCAATCTTGTCTAAACAAAACCCATAAATGCTGTTACAAAAATTAAAATTGCTGAATACTAGTACTTCACAAAGCAATATTTCAAGTTTAACAGAGAGGACATATCGATCAGCATATAGAACTTTTAAAGAAGCATAAGCTTTCTGGATACATTTATTAATATGAGCCTTATATCTTAGATATGGTCAACTTCTACTACCAAACTTCTCACAGAGGCAGAACAAGGTATAGATTCGCTTTTTATTTTGACATGAAGAGTGGGCTCAATATTGTCTTTCAATCTGCCAAATAACATGAGTTGTGATTTGCTTGCATTAATCTGTAGACGATGATTTTCCGAAAATACAACTAATCTTCCAATATCTCGATTAATAATGGCCAATGCATCACGTTTCTCGTTATCACTGAAAGAAAAATAAAGCTGAGCATCGTCAGCATACAAATGTAGCTGACAACTTCGGAGACATTGGGAAAGGTTTGAGGTATAAATACTAAAAATCAGAGGACCTAAAATGGAGCCTTGTGGAATACCCGATGGGATCTTTGGAGGACATACCTTTATCTGTTCCTACATATTGTGTTCTGTTAGTTAAATAGTGGCACATAAGCGTGCTAGCAGATTCTGAAAACCCTGTATAGTGTAAAATACTAAACAGCATTTCGTGATTTAGTTCATCAAATGCCCTGGAGTAGTTCAACAGCACGAGAGCGGTAGTTTTTCCAGAATCTGTTGCTTTTAGTGCAGTTTGGCAGCTGAATCCTTTCCTAAATCCCGATTGATGGTCTGGTAGCAAATTGTTCTCAGTTAAATGATATCTTATTTGTTGGTCCAATATAATCTCCATTAGTTTTGATAGCACTGGTAAAATACTTATGGGCCCAAGATCACTGTAGTCGTTAATTTCAGACTTCTTTGATATTGGTATAATTTTGGCAAATTTCCATGAGTCTGGAAACTCTCTATTTAAATTACAGGAGTTTGTTATATTTGTAATGTAGGGGATGATTTTATGAGAACACGGTAAGATCATTTCAAGATTTAGACCATCAGCACCTAAGGCAACCGATTTAATTCTAAAAAATGCATTTTTAAAGACATCCTGAGAAACTGTATGAAATTCAAAAAGAGTGTTGACGTTAGTACTCCTATTGCTATAATAATAATCCTCCATGCAAGTGATACGGATACGGATAGACGTATCCTAGCGTTTTTAAGTATTTTGCCAGTTTTTTTTCAGGAAAACTTTTCTTACATTTTTCCAACGTTTTCACGTTTTGAACCTGGGAGATCACACTATGGGACACTCAATTATGCTTCGGGAGATCATTATGTTTTTGTTTTAGTTTCTGTCATCTCTGAGGATTAAAGTAACTGTACTACACAAGATCCTTTTCGCGTCTTTGTCGCACGAAAATTAAATGAGATTTTGAGCTGGAACGCTGCCTTTCCTCCTTGGCTGCGTTTATTTTTCTTGGGGCGGTAGGCAATAGCAATCTTTGTAAGGTATCCCCGGAAGGTGGAAGGTATTTTATTAAAAAGTCTGATTCTCGACCGTCGCGTCGTAGGTAACGTTAAATAGATAACGGGTCAACTGCCAAAGGCACTCGGAAAGAAAATCAGACATGCGAGTAAGAAATGGCGAAACAGATTCATAATTTCTGTGATTACTCAATATCACAAAGTTGTTACGCAAACGAGACTTTCCTATCTTTATAAGAAAGAATAAGTTTCGATCTGTTCTCACACTTCTCCTACCTATAAAGCCACTACCTATGAGCTTAAGCTATCAAATAGCTAAGGATATAAGTACATGCCTCAATAGACTATGTATTTAATTTTCGTCCTTTAGTTGGCTCAGTGAAGCATTCAGCTCATACCTTCTGTTTTTATTTGTATCATGTATCTTTGAGCATAAGAGCACACATTATGAACTCCGCCTTCTGGTTAACCCAATGAAGACAATTATTCTTATTATCATTTTCTTTTTCTTCTCTTACACGTTGTAAGGAATTCATCGGCTATACTCGTATAGGGAAGGAGTTCACGTTATCCTAATGCCATAAATTGCGTTACTAGGAGGCAAGTGGCAAGAAAAGCCGCTTTTGGATAGGAGCCAGTATCCCCTTAGGAAGGTCTACTGCTCCAAAATGTTGCAGCAAACGTTGTGTTACCACTTCTTCTACCGAGATGACGATGGGGACAATGGTTGCGTTTCCATAAGCGCTTCACTTGAATGACATTGCCCTGATACTTCATTTTCTTTTCATCTTCGGTTTTTTCAAGTTAATAGTAAGGAGAACTGATATATCTATTATCAGAGCAGACCTGTCCTTTTTGTCTGTATGTGCCTATCTGTTGTTACTGGGCGATCCCAATAGAGCAGTGATGTATTGTTTTCCATGATCGCGGTCGGTACGTATTAGAGTACGCCAAGAGCCCACTTTTCAGACCTTTCTTCTGATAAACAATGGCTGCAACACTATTATGCCTAGCTAGGTAGACGTCGTTTGATAGATTAGAGCATCCGGCTGTTACGTGCTTGATTATTTCGCCTATGCGGTCGTATCTACGACAATGATCCGCATATTTGTTTTTAGAATGTGTCGCTGATATTATTATTATAAATTATTATTGTCAGTTGTTTATCTTTCACCGTTACATGGATATGTTTGTAATAGAGGAGGAATTGATCTCAATCTATTGTGACGAAAAAGAGCGCACTATATAATAATAATAATAATAATAATGTTTATTGGTCCAATTACAAAGTGTTCATATGAATAATAATATACTAAGTGACATATAAATCCGAACACCCAGTTTAAATGGTTTTATTTTAATAAAAGTTGGTGAATGTATTTATCTTACTGTAAATAACAAGTGGAAAAATTTTCAGCCTTATCAGTTGGACATTCCGGTTTTTATACAGCTTTTTCTTAATTCACTAACAGTCTAAAAATGAATATTTCAGCCGCAGTAAAGAATCAACGTTGGCGGATTTTGGTTCTTGACATCCTTTACGATCGGTTACGATGCCTAGAGTACGGAGACCTGTACGATTTCGTCAACTTAGTGAGTTTGATAGGGGCCGTATAGTGGGACTTCGGGCAATTGCAGTTAGAGTGCAAAGAAGTGTAGACACTGTGGTTAGGTGTTGTCAGGCATGGCTTCGAGAAAGCCGTACGCAAAGAGCAAGGGGCACTGGACGCCGCCGTAGAACAACAGACAGTGAAGATCGCCGCCTAAGATTATTGGCCTGAAGGGACCGTTTCTGCACTACCAGGTCCATTGCAAATGAATGGTTTGCAGAACACGGAAGACCTATTGGCGTGCGAAGTGTTTACCGACGAATGAGAAGTTTTGGCTTGTTTTCATACCTCCACACTGGGTCCTCCCTTTAACTCGAGAACACCGACGTAATCGCCTTGAGTGGTGCAGACAACGGTCACTCTGGGATCAGGAATGGAACAGTATTGTCTTTAGTGACGAGTCTCGATTTTGTTTAGGCATGCACGATGGTCGTGCCAGGGTTAGAAGGCGACGTGGTGAAAGGAGGAATCCACAGTTTTTTGTTGAAAGACATGTTCATCACACTGTTGGAGTTATGGTTTGGGGTGCTATAGCTTATGGTTCCAGGTCACCTTTAATCTTCATCAGAGGTAACATGAACGCGCAGCGTTATATCCACGAAGTTCTAGGACACCATCTTTTACCGTATCTTGACACCCTGGCAGATCCAACTTTCCAACAAGATAATGCCCGACCACATGTTGCAAGAGTCACAATAGACTTCTTTCAACATAATGATGTCACATTCTTACCATGGCCACCAAGATCTCCCAACTCGTCCCCAATTGAGCACGTGTGGGATATGATAGGTAGGAGATTGCTCAATTTGCAACGTCCTCCTCAGACTCTAGAAGCACTTCGAGTGGAGTTGGTGGTTGCCTGGAATGAGATACCACAGGAGGACATTGACCACCTGATCAGAAGCATGCCTAGGCGCGTTGGAGAATGAGTAGCACATCAGGGTGCATCCACACATTATTAAAGGTCAAAGTGCTTTAAAGCAGTGCAATCATTTTGAAATTTTTATCATTTACTTATTATGCTTCATTAAGTACTTATACAAAATGTTATTAAAATAAAACCATTTAAACTGGGTGTTCGGATTTATATATCACTTAGTATAATTTTTTAATCTAATCCTGCAAAATATTTAATTTCACATATAGATCCTGATATCTCCAGCTCATTCAACAAATACATTACAATATCTATGAATGCTATAGATGGCTAATTTGATTTGGACTGGTCCATCTAAATGTTTTCTTTTTATCAGCACTGAAAGTCGTTTTCGGATATGTCATTAATTGGCGTATTCAGAGGAGAATAATTGCATGAGGAGTTATATTCAACCTTACTTATTTCTAAGTTGTTTTTAAATACTTTGAAATATGAAATTCAGTTGTCGAGCCAACAGAGTACTATCTTACATTACATTACTATTTACCTAGATGTCTTTTGATTTTATTATTTACTTATGGAGAGAAATGCCATGCCTCAATGAATCATTGCTGTCAGGTTGGTAGGGGAAAACAATTTTGTATGTTTTGTTTGAGCATCACAACTAGTACATTTCCGTGACGTTGATTCCGCTATATTTTGACCTCTACAGGATAAGAAAGGAAATAAGTTCGAAATGCGGTTACCCAGATTCCCATCAACTCGACTACTGCAGCTCTAACTAGTCGAAAATTGGCCAAGATCATACCCCCAGGAAATTAATTGGCTTAGAGGCATGCCAAAACAGCGTTGGCCAGTAATAAGATAGCATTGCGGCTACGGGTTAGCAAGCACATATGGGACGACGAACCCACTTAATTTATACTTGATAAAGCTGTGGTTTGCACTCTGCATGCCGTGACACAACTGCCGGATGCCAAATTAAGTGCTACTTAACGTATTAATATACACGCTACGGTGAACAGGAAGTGTCTTTCCAAGGGTAAATGGAAATACTAGAGAAGCTTCATGATGCTGACAGAGAAAATTACTTGAGCAAGTCAGTATGTCGTCTTATGGACTTGTGTCATAATAGGGTGTTCGGAAGGTTGACGGAAACATCCTACGGGTGGTACACCCTAGTACTTTATTTTCTTTTCTAGAGCATTAAAACACTGACACGCATCACGGTGTTGTACTTTGCTCGCAAATCTTATAATGCTCTTGAAAACGTCAATTCTGACAAACACAAAGTATTATATTTTGGCAATAAAAACAATGTCAATATTTTAAGAGGCGCCTCAGCATTCAGCATTAACAACCAGACATTGCAGATATGTGATTCCTCTCGTAATTTGGGATTAGTTATAGTCACAAACTTTAGTTTTAGTGGCAGGCATTATCTTGAGAGACATTGAAAGAAGACCTTAAGTGGATCGCTGGGCCTAAGTCACTTCATCTACGGTGACCCTGTCTGACACAGGCAGATAAATTTTGTATTCAAAAGGTTCATAACATCCAGGTTAATTTATGGAATCAAGAATTATGACCCAGTAAACATAAAATCAACAAGTGCAAATGCCTTAATAGATGCACCTTCATCCACAAATCCCTGAGCAATGTATCATAGGCCTTTTATTTATAATTTACTTATTTATCTATTTTAACTGTTACAAACACATTTGAATGTAGTTGTTACATGTAGGAGTGCTTACTGCCTAGTAGAGAAACAGAGAATTTACAAAAACTTATAACTAAAAAATCACGACAAAGAAAAACTATAAAAATTAACAAACTAATAAAATGAGATAAGGATGTGTCACTTGAATCAGTCTTAATTTGTTTCACAGTAGTTGAAAGGAGATCCACATCACAATTTTGTATATAACTATTACACTTATACATCGTTCTATTGATAGAAAAACAACTTACAGGGGAACAGTGAAAGAGTTCGTTGTCTCTTATTCTCAAGTTGATTCTAGGAACAGCAAAGAATATATTATTTATTAGGGAACACTTCTTATATTTCAAATTATTAATTATGTAGTAAATGGACAAGATATCATTCAAACCACGCCTGTCGCTCAACCGCACCATTTTAAATTCTGTTAGCATACTATAATAAGAGATCATGTATGGATAAGCATTGTGTGCCCTTAAGTGCAAATATCTTTTTTGTACCCTTTCGATCATATCAACATGCACCATTGTTTTGGGTGCCCACACAAGAGAGGCATACTCCAAAACAGGCCGGGCCGCTGAGTTGTACAAAATTATTACAGACTTAGGGCCGATTTCACCAACATTAATATTATGGACCAATGGGAAAATACCTTATCGAAATGCAATTTGACAGAAGCTGTCTAAGGTATCTGAATATTAGTGATTCCTATTGAAATATTGAATAAAATCGTAAAAATTCAACTGTATTATAAACAAGACCACTTTTTGATTCCAACATGATGCTTTTGTACAGAAAAAACAGTACAACCTTCATGTATTTGGATATATGTTATAGGTTTGCAATTAACAATCCGTTATCCCCCTCAGCGAATGGGAATGCGGCATATAATAGGTCAATTTTCTAGCTGTTAAATTTGGCAGCAGATTTGGACGTTTGTCAATGCACGGCACTCTCGAATTTACCAACTCCAATATACTGAAAGTTATCATTACATACGTGTTGAATAGTGTGGATTTGTCTGTATTTTGCAAGAAAATAGAATATAAAATACACTCCATCCAATTCCTCATCTTCATTTACGTCATAATAGTAATCATTTATTAATTTATGGGTTAATGAATTTCTTCAAGGCAATAAAACCATTATGTCCTCTCCATCCTAAAACACAGATTATATGTGTAAGACGTGTCAATCCCTACATCTCCCTGATGCATAATGCAATTACTATGGACACAAAAATTATAAAAAATGTTTCACAAATAATGTCTTAAGTCCAAAAATCAAAAAACTAGTACTGTTTATTGTTCGTCTATTTTTCTTTTTTGACTGGCGGGGATATCTATCTGTCACTCGCAGGGTTTCCAAGTCTAACGACGATCACATCCCGTGGTGGAAGGTGCGAAATGAATGTTTTGCATTTGCTGCTTTTGATTTTTTTCGTGAAAATTTACTAGGTATCATGATTATAAGCATCTTTGGTAGATTGTTCGATCCGGAATGGGAAAGATCTCCTATTTATGAACATATTTTTGGTATCATCTAACCGTTGCAATCAGTGCACAAACACTGTGACATATGATTTATAGCATAACCCGCTGCCCTATCAATACAAACTTAACATACAGGTCGCCTAGCCGTGGGGATGCAGTGGTCGGGATGAATATGACGGCAGTAACTGATGATTTGGGCATGTCTGGTAACAACGTATAAAGTGAAACTCGCTAACTTCACAAATTTGAAGATTTTGTACAATTTCTTTGAAAATGGTGAAAGAAATGTTTGATTTGGCAGGGTAATGTCGCAGCCAGAGAGGGCAGTCACTCTTTCTGACACAGTCCGGATCGAATGATGCGGCGTCATGGAAATAATTTTAAATTTTCATTTGCATTTTTTCAAGTGTTGTGCAATGATTTGGGAAAAATGTCACGAATAGTCTTATAAAGCATAGTAGAGTATATTTCAACAGTTGGCGGAACTTACTCTACTGGGACCAGGATGGTGAAACGGGATATCAATGCACAATCTGGCAACCCTGTCGCACCCTCACAAAATGGCCGCTGACAACCACACCGTGTTGTCATTGAATAGCATGGAATTAAACCTTCAGAGTATACGTTTTGTGACTGGTACCAACAGTTGACAGATCCCACACATGTGTGACTCCTTGAAATACGCTAATCAGCTGTATTCAAATAATGTCTAACATAAATATAACCTAGAATGTGTACTCGTGGAAAAAGAAAAATATGGCAAATTTGTAGTTTTTTTTGCAGGTTTTACGTTTGCTGGTAGCTTTAAGGCATATATTTGGGAATTTCTTAATCGCTGTGAATATAGTGTGGATGTTTGTTCAGTTCCTGGACAATGAAAAATATTCAACTTTATGGATGTATGGATATCAAAAAACCTAAATGGTTTTGTGGGAATATCAATCTAAGGTGCCACAATGGTTCTGATGAACGGCAAGTAAATGAATGAATGTTTGGAAACGAGCAATATCTTTTGGTAGAGCCTGTCATCAAATAGGTGCTTAATGGCTATCTGCAAGAGGTTTATAGGAAAAATTACCCAGTATCACCTATCAATTGAAGGAAATAATATAAACATGAAAAAAAAATCAACAATCGTAATTAAAACATGAATTTAATTCAAAAATCAAACATTTCCTAAAATTTTGACTGCATTATATGTAATTTCAGAATATTCAATAAGCTGGAGATGTTTCAATGACAAGTTGTCATCTCATACTTTGAGAGTATTTTGTTTTCAACATTTCATAGCTATTGGTTGCTAAAATTTGTTGATTGGAACTTGAAGCTCATTCGCTGTATCTGACGGTTTGATACCCTATAGGTGGAGAATAACTTACTGTTGTTGGTGAAGTTGGCCCTTAGTTTCCTTAAATCAAAGGCTATCGCACAATCCGTCAAAACAACATAAAACTGTTCTTTGTTGTCAATTGCTCCGGCAGCTGCCTCATGCCAATGACTTCAAATATAAGTTCAAATATCTGATCCCCAATAAAGCTGGAATCGGGGCTCAAGACTACCAAAGTCATACTTTATTCCTACATCACAGTGTTAGCATGAACGTTTTAGTTATCTTTTTTTATTACATGTACGTCATATCTTTCGATAATTTGGAAGCTCTTTGCACTACACACAGTAAGCTAAATAAGGAAAATATGAGAACCAAGGAATTACTCTTCATTGTTAACTGTGCAATGGTTTACAACTTTGGCTTCTTTTCTAGAATTTCATAAAATTCAAAAACGGTTTGACTCTAGTAATAAGGTAGGCATGCCTAAATGTGTCCGAAATTGTGTGTACTGCTAGCACTAAAAAGGCTCGTATCGACCTGTCGATTTGCAATTCGCTCATTTCCGAAAATCTTGTTAAAACATGTTTCCAAAATTGAGTCCCGACTAACTGCTCTTGTAAATCAAAGCAATTAAAACGTTGGACAAATATTTGTTAGTCGTTCATACCAAAAAGCTCTGAAACAACAGTTTGCTTTATTTAGATAAAGGGTAGGTCCAAACAAGAGCTATGTTTTTAGAGCAAGAACATTTAAAAGAATTTCAAGTTCAACTGTTGCTCCTACTGTGAAATGCAGATGTTAAATCTCCACTTCAGGGTCACTCAAGGGTGCCTATTTCTTCATAAAAAATTCAACGGTTGTTCGACTAGTAATTGACACTTGGCCTTCAAGGGTCGACTATAGGTGTGATGCTAGGGTGACCCAATAATCCATAAAATACAGTTAGAACCCATCGACGTCTCACCGGCAGGGCGATAACGTAAAAAACCTATAAAACGTCAAAAAAATGACAAAATTTCAATTTGCTGCCTATGAAGTTCTTAGTATGCAAATAGTACAGTCCGCATTTGCTCGCTATATGGAGAAATGACTCAGCGACACGACACGCTCAACGACCATGCTGCAAGCTGCAGATCAGTTCCTCATCATGCTTTGTTGGTTTTAGATTGCCGGGATAGTCTGTTGTCCATGAAATATACTAGCTCCCAACTAGCAAAGTACTGGTATAAGCTTTTGGTAAAAGAACCGTTCAGCCATAAAAGCTCTCTATTATTGTTGCTTGAACAACAAAATGCTGGCTTAATGATGTGTGGAATGCAAATTTGCTTTCTGCAACATATTTGCTCTAAAGTGAGGTGTTTAAAATATTCTTATAGCATAGTTATACAACACCTTATAGGGAAAATTTTTAACTGTTGTTGTGGCATCCATGGTAACGTTTATAAAGCAAACCCGAGCCTTGTCGTTTTGCTGTGCAATTTACTACTTTAGCCAACAAATTGCTCTCAACGGAAGCACTTATACAACTGTTGTTTAGTAACTGTTAAAGGCTGTACATATGCTAAATATGTTGGTATACAACTTCACCATAACCTAACTTTCTGCTGTCATATTTTTGTTAAAATGCCACAACCAATGTTTTAAGACAAACAACGCATGCATATTGGTTCAAAATGTTTTGTCAACTGTTCAAACAGAAGATATAGGTCTGGTACAAATTCTGGGTAAATCATTCGACTCTGTCGGTATTTCATTTCAGACATTTGTCAAATTGTTGTATAACACCTGCAGGCAACACTAAAATATTCTAATAACCTAAATACGACATGGACGATGCCATGATTATACATAACCACCCGCCATATCGGGCAAACATTTATGCCTCTATTTAATATTAAATGATTATGTTTCAGTTCGAAATTACAGATATAAAGTGATAAAAATTAGTGTAATTGTATCTAAATATAGGATTTGTGGATGATTTAACGCAGATAAGTTCAGTTTTCCATCTTAAAAATCTAGACATACTTTTGATCATTATCAAAAGATGAATCAAATGCGAAGCCCGTAGA
Source organism: Acanthoscelides obtectus (assembly GCA_963669975.1). Classification (NCBI taxonomy): domain Eukaryota; kingdom Metazoa; phylum Arthropoda; class Insecta; order Coleoptera; family Chrysomelidae; genus Acanthoscelides; species Acanthoscelides obtectus. The sequence goes on along the minus strand of CAVLJG010000008.1, from coordinate 15,961,382 downwards.
AATTGCGTAAATAATTTGCACGATGATCACAATTAAATTTGCTGTGTAAGTAATTCAATAGCCCTATATAACAGTGTAGAAGTTTATCATATACCTGAGTATGAAATTCACAATGTCCGATATGTATGTAAACAAGATGATTGTAATGTGTTAGTTATATATTCTTCCACGTCTATACAATACATAAGAACTATTTTCGTTGCAATAAAGTAGAATCACGTAACAGAATAGTTGTATAGTTGACAAAAACTGAAACTTGCACTGACGCAAATGTCCTACAGCGGCTGCAAGAGGCTTACACTTTTGTTGTATAACTGTTACCTGCAGCCCTTATACAACCTCTTAAATGACTGAAGTGTCCTATTAAGTGTGCCCATTCCGCTTGTATAGCAGTTCCAAGAGGGTTTTGCCAATGTTCTTACAGTATACAATGCTGTTTAAGGAATACTGTATAATCATTCTTGCAACTCTTATAGGAGTGATAATTGTTAGTTGGACTGTGCCAGACGGGTTATTTGTGTTGAGCTTTCTAGAGAGCGGTTATGTTTAAAGTTATACATTACGATTTCCCCCCTTTTTTTTCTTTTTCAGAAACTTTGAGAAGGATTACGGCAAACCAACACCGCAACCGCGTTGTCTGTAACTAAGCATCACATTTTTGCACTGCCTCAAATCTAGGCGCTGATCGGTATTATTTACTTGATATCGTAAAATAAATTTCTATAAAGCTTAAGTGACTGGAAATAAAAATTAATGCGAAATATAATGACTTTTTTACGTTTCATAAATATTCCTGTATGCACCATATTTACTCACCTGTTATTTTGATGTATGAGCACTTCGCCAATCAAGGATTTTACATTCTTATCGCTCTGTTTTTTGAAACTCTGCAAAGCATATGTAATTTCCAGGTTGAATGAGAAGAAGCGGATGCCCAACTAATGTTTAGCTTTGCATACAACTCAAGTACGTTTATATGAGACAAGAAACCATTCACAAAAACCGACATAATAATACTTTTCGAAATATACAGGGTGTCCCGAAAAAAGTGTGCAATATTCTACCAGCGATTTCTAGAGCTTAAAATAGGAAGAAAAGTTTATATAAACAAGTCGACAAACGTCCTCTAAGGGTGCTACGGTCTTTTAAAGGGGCTCCCCTGGAGATGGTTTTTCCTTAATATTTCCGAAACGTGTCGAGATAAAGACAAAACATTTGGTATTCTACCCTAGTTTTTTATGCTGGATTTAAAAATGTCAACAATTTTGAACAGTTTTGTTTGGAAGCGTATGTAACAGGGACGGACTCAGGTTATTTTAGCCCTAAAATTTTTGTGTGATTCTATTTTTGAAATTCAATTTTAGAATTTCAAAATCTAGGGTTTTCTACATAAAAAAGGTACTCTTATTGAATATCGATAAATTGTGCCATTTTTGAATAAAATCAAACTAAAAAATGTGTCACATGATAGGAAATGTACTGCGAATGAGTTGTTGAATTATTAGCCATGGCAACGAAAAAACTAATTTAATAATTGGTAAATATTACATAAATACATATTTCTATTGCAACATAGCTAACATTCAGGCAAAAACAAAAGAAATAAATTTTTTCTACGAACGAAATTGAAATGTGTTTAAAAAAGAAGACATACAGTTGGATATACTTAAAACTAGCTTTACAATAAGTGTTCAAATAAATTCCCATTTTGTTGGATACAGAGTCTCGCTCGACGAACTAACCCAACTAACAATTATCACTCCTTAGAGTTGCAAGAATGATTATACAGTCTTCCTTAAACAGCATTGTATACTGTAAGAACATTAGCAAAACCCTCTTAGAACAGCTATGCAAGCAGAATGGGCACACCTAATAGGACACTCCAGTCATTTACGAGGTTGTATAAGGGCTGCAGGTAACAGTTATAAAACAAAAGTGTAAGCCTCTTGCAGCCGCTATAGGACATTTGCGTCAGTGCAAGATTCAGTTTTTGTCAACTATACAACTATTCTGTTACGTGATTCTACTTTATTGCAACCAAACTATTTCCTATGTATTGTATAGACGAACTAACACATTACAGTCATCTTGTTTACTTACATATCGGCCATTGTGAATTTCATACACAGGTATATGATAAACTTCTACACTTTGATATAGGGCTATTGAATTACTTGTGCAGCAAATTTTATTGTGATTATCGTGCAAATTAGTTACCCAATTTCTACGGGCTTCGTATTTGATTCATATTTTGACAATGATCAAAAGGATGTATAGATTTTTAAGATGGAAAACTGAACTTATCTGCGTTAAATCTTTCACAAATCCTATATTTAGACACAATTGCACTAATGTTTATCACTTTATATCTGTAATATCGAACTGAAACATAATTATTTAATATTAAATAGAGGAATAAATGTGTGCCCAATATGGCGGGTGGTTGTGTACAATCATGGCATCGTCCTTTAGGTTATTAGAATATTTTGGTGTTGCCTGCAAGTGTTATACAACAATTTGACAAATGTCTGAAATGAAATACCGACAGAGTCGAATGATTTACCAAGAATTTGTACCAGATCTATATCTTCTGTTTGAACAGTTGATAAAACCTTTTGAACCAATATGCATGCGTTGTTTGTCTTAAAACATTAGTTATGGCATTTTAACAAAAATATGACAGCAGAAAGTTAGGTTATGGTGAAGTTGTTTACCAACATATTTAGCATATGTGACAGTTGTATAAGAGTTTCCGTTGGGAGCAATTTGTTGGCTAATGTAGTAAATTGCGCAGCAAAGCAACAAGGCTCGGGTTTGTTTTATAAACGTTAGCATGGATGCCACAACACAACCATTTTGACTAACTTGCAAATATGCCGTATAAAATAGTTGTATGAACAGTTATGCAACAGTTAAAAATTTGCCCTATAAGGTGTTGTACAACTATGCTATAAGAATATTTTGAACACCTCATTTTAGAGCAAATATGATGCAGAAAGCAAATTTGCATTCCACACAACATTAAGCCAGCATTTTGGTGTTAAGGCAACAACAATAGAGAGCTTTTATGGCTGAACGGTTCTTTTATGAAAAGCTTATACCACTACTTTGCTAGTTGGGAATGATTGCGTAGCCCCAAAAGTGGAAAACCTTTTTCTTCTTATTTCATTTGCAGCCTGATGGATTCTTTGAAGCAAATCTTCTTGAGTATTCACTTCAGTCGAGTAAACTAGGTCTTTTAATGCCCCTAAAAATAGAAATTCAATGGATTTAGGTCAGGTGAACGTAGCTGCCACGCTATAGGACCTCCTCAGCCTAACCACCTGTCTGAAAAATTGACTTTCAACCAATTTCGAACATTGCGTCCAACATGTGCAGGGGCGCCATCATGTTGGAAAAACATATTTTCTTGAAACTGCTGGCGCACATCCAATGGTATTATATCCATGAGCTCATTCTAAAGAAGGTTCAGATACACCTTTGAATTAAGACGATTGGGAAGTACAGTAGGCCCAATTACTTGATCCCCAATTACTCCTGCCCATAAGTTCAATGCAAATCTATGTTGGAAATTTGTACGGCGAACAACTATTGGATTTTCGTCTGACCAGTGATGCATGGTATGGAAACTAAAAGCATAATTCCTAGTAAATATTGACTCATCCGACCATAATATTCTAGGAATAGTGTTTTCATTTGCTAATATCCACTGGTAAAACTCAATTCGTGGTAAAAAATCTCCTTCCGTTAAATGCTACAACCGTTTAAAATGATACGGATGTAATCCTTCCATTCTTCTCATTCTCCCTATCAAAAATTATTATTTTTAGGATAAATAAATTTTTCTTACTGTCGATCAAGGTATATCCATAATTTCTGAAACATTTCGTATGCTTATTTGTGGATTATTTTCAAACATATTTAAAGCAATATCCCAGTGGTCTTCTTGAGCCCTGCATGCGCTGAAAACTTCCATGGTTTGACAAATTCCGGTGAATATCAGTAAAGATTCGATCTCCAGGTACTATGTGATATTCTCTTACGGCTACTAATGAACTGCCATTGCAAAACCCGTACACAAAATGGATGTCAGTCAGTTCTCTGTCTGTAAATCTTGGCATTTTAAATCGATTTAATAAAATTTTTGATTTTAATCTAGTAATTTTACACTGCTAAGAATGTCAGCTTAACGTCAAGATAAGTCATAACAAATCAAAACAACTTTTGCTTGCAGTCATGGCTAACTATGTATAAACAACAATTCATTTAAATTCGCAGTACATTTCCTATCATATGACAAACTTTTTAGTTTGATTTTATTCAAAAATGGCACAATTTATCGATATTCAATAAGATTACCTTTTTATGTAGAAAACCCTAAATTTTCAAATTCTAAAATTGAGTTTCAAAAATAGATTCAGACAAAAATTTTGGGGCTAAAATAACCTGAGTCCGTCCCTGTTACATACGCTTCCAAACAAAACTGTCTAAAATTGTTAATATTTTTAAATCCAGCATAAAAAACTAGGCTAGGATACAAAATTTTATGTCTTTGTCTCCACACGTTTCGGAAATATTAAGGAAAAACCATCTTCAGGGGAGCCCCTTTGAAAGACTGCCCTTAGGGTACGTTTGTCGACCTATGTTTATATAAACTTTTCTTTCTATTTTAAGCTCTAGAAAGCGCTGGTAGAATATTGCACACTTTTTTCCCTGTATAATACCCCTACCAATGTATCTTCAACTGTCAAACTGCACTTTGTCTTAAATACATTCCGGTGCTACTTAGATAATGATATCACACAGCATTGTGCGGATAACTCGTGCGGGTAACTTTAATATCGCCTTGACAAGCTCTGCGGCGGCGCCCGAATAACGATGTCTAAGAAATTACCATATTGTACCGAAGGAGTTAATTGATTTAGTAATCTGAGTATAATGCACCCTTCCCTATTAATAGTGTTACTTTGAGATAACGCGTGGAATATTATATGACATAGGAAGACTCTGAAGTCAATATGACTTTCATAAGCCTTCCCATTTAGAACGGGAGGTGAGATGGCTGATACGCGAAGTAATATTGGTTTTCTGAACTTTCTTACGTTATTGTCACGCCGAGCTCTTGCATTAGAATAGAAGAGAATATATATTACGTGCCAATTAACAAAACATTTGTTTTTACACTTGTCATAAAAATTGTTGGTATGCATAACACATAAAAATAGCTTCTTGAAAACTACTGATGACGTATGCAATACATATAAAAGTATAATTGGTAAAAATAAAATAAAATATAATATAAAAGGTGTAGTAGGCCAGATCACACACATAGGGGGGTCGCGATAAACTCATTCAAGGAATAAAAAGGATGTTTAACTAATTCTTGCCAAAGTGTATTTTTAAAATGTTTTAAAGTAAGATTCTTAGTAGTGTTTTTTAGCCTGTTATATACCCTAACATCAAGTGAGTTTTTATCTGAAATCTTTAGCCTGTTGAACTAGATTGGAATGCCTGGTGTTATATCCATGAACATCCCAGTGCATTGAGAATATATGCTTGTTCTTAGGAATCTCAACAAGGCTCTGATAGATGTACATTGAATAAATTGTAAGCATATTTAATTTTATAAAGAGTGGCCTACAGTGGTCACGATAACCAGCTCCCGCAAGAATTCTAATTGCTTTTTTCTGTAATATAAAGACTCTATTTATATGGGTAGAATTTCTCCAGACTAATAAGCCATATTGGATGTGAGAGACGATGAGGGAGCAATAAACACTAACAAGGCATTCATTACTAAGCTTTTAGTCTGCGTAGTAAGAATATGTTTGTGGCTAATTTGCTACATAGGGTTTCAATGTGCTTTGTCCATTTTAGTGAGCTATCAATTGTTATGCCAAGCAATTTTACACATTTGTTTTCTGCGAGAGAAGAGTTACTAGGTACTACTAGCCTGCTGGTTTTGTCTGAGTTTAGGCATACGCTATTCTGTTTAAACCAGTTGTTTGCCTTTTCTTCAAGCTGTTTAGATAAGCTTTGTAATATATGAAGGTTTTTGTGACTCTTTATAAGGGTGGTGTCATCTGCGTACCATACACAAATATCTGGTAATAAGTAGTAATAAAGATCATTAATGTAAAGGGAAAAAAGTATGGGTCCAAGTATGGATCCCTGAGGGACACCATACTTTACACCTTTAATTTCTGAATGTTTATTATTACTACTAACAAGCTGAGATCTTCCAGTCAGATATGATCTAAAAAAGCACAGAGACACCCCACGAAAACCATAATAATGCTCCATTTTACACAGCAGCTTCTCATGATCCACACAGTCAAAGGCCTTGCTAAGGTCACAAAGGGTAATTTGTACACTTCTTCCCCCTTCAAAGCCCTGGACTATGTGGTCAATAAGTTCCGCTAGTGCATTTATGGTTGACAGACCTGGCTGAAAACCAAATTGTTTTGGATTAATGATGTTATTTGTTTCTAAAAATTTTAAAAGGCGGTGCCAGGTCACCTTTTTAGAAAACACTGGTTCTACCTTACTAATCTGAAAAACATCAGGGAATATTCCCTGAGAAAGACAGGAGTTATATAAATGAGTAAGTGGTGTGGCAAGAGTATTTGCACAGAGTTTTATTACTTTGCTGTTTAGGTCATAAATATCAAGAGATTGCTTATTTTTTAATTCACCAATAGCATTCAAAGCATCTAGATATGTAACAGGCTCCAGAAAAAAAGGTTTTATTACACTTATTAAAATTTATGGTAGTTAGCTCATTAATATTAAGATTAGGTTAAGCTTTTTATTATATTTTTGGCTGCGGATCGTTAAACATGTCTGTTGTGATATCAGTTAATTGTCATTGGTTTGGATTTATTTCCTTCAAAATTTACTAGCCTCCAACAGTCCCTACTTTTATTTTCCGATGAATGAATAAAATTATTATATGCACTATATATAGCATGTCTAATTTTTTGTCTGTATTGTCTCTGAAATGTTTTAAAGGCATTTTTTTACTGTTCGTCTTTTTGATGCTCCGATATTGTTTTTAGAACCTGAAGAGAGGACCTAGCAGTCTTAAGTTCACTATTAAACCATTTTACTGGCTGTCTCTGGAAATCTTGCTTTTGCTTTTGTAATGGAACATATAAATCTTTAAGTTCACTTATTGATTCTACGAGAAAAGAAGAGAGACTAATCACATCATGATTGACATAATATGTTGTCCAATCTATGTTGGATAACGAGAGATTTAAATGATTTAGGCTAGCGTTTGTGATTTTCCCAGTATGAACAATATTTTCTTTTTTAATAGAATTTAAATGTACAAGCATACTTTGGGCATAGTGGTCTGAGAGACAGGGACCTTTTACAGAAACTGTATATTCAGACTCTTTTAAATTTGTCAAAATATTATCTATGCAAGTTGTACTTGTGTTGGTCACTCTCTGCATTGAAAGCTTAATAATAGCAGTTAAATCAATCTCCCCCTTTCCCCTGTTTCCCCCTACAGCACCACGGTACCCATGGGTGTGTAGGCCTTAGGTCTTCGTGGTAGTTGGAGTATAAAAAAAATAAGGTCTAGTTATAGTTGTCAATTAACAAAGACTAGGCGCCGTATCGTCAGTCCCTCCTACAATTGTGGGACGCCTTTATGGCATTTCTTTCTTGATTTTCATAGGATTCTCATTCCTTCAGAAAGGTTGGGGTATTTCTGGATTTCTACTCTTCCAGCGTCAGCGCTCCCCTATTGTGAAGCCATGTTTTCTTTTCAAGTCGTAGGAAATTTCAGCTAATAAAACAGATAAAAAATAAGAGGACCTACAAAAGTCAAATAGATTTACTCAGTAATTCCCATTCAATTCTCATTTAAAAAGTATATGATAAAGAATGATAAGTTGAAGAAGCAAATAATAAGAATTCTGAGATGAACAAAGTGTTGTGAATGACTTTTAATAAAACTCTGATAGTAGGATTTTTGTTCCCTGTGCGCTTGTCGCCCACCCTCGAACTGCATGCACAACTAGTATTACCAGGGATGTCTTTTAAGTTTTGAATATGGAAATAAAACAACACGGTTGGTAGTTTTAAATGACTTTATTGTTTTTCGAAGTATTCTCCACGAAGATTAATACGCATCTGCACGCGCTCGAACCAATTTTCGAAGCACTTATTCCACTCGTTTGCTGGCAGATCCAAAACGGCATTTTTGAATGGGGTCAACTGCTTCTTCTGGTGACTGGAACCTTTGACCACGCAGTCTGAAATCGTTACGACTTAGATCGGGACTATATGGGGGATGGTTCAATAATTCCACGTTTTCTTCCGTTAAATACTACCTTGTTCTTTGGGCTGTGTGCGAGCTTGCATTGTCTTGGTGGAGGATGATTCTTCTTTCGGGGTTGATTTTTCGAAGCTCGGTGATGACTTTTCGCAAACAAATGGTGGTATACCAATCCGCAGTAACAGTTCTTTGCTCATTAAGAGGAATTGTTGCAATATGACCCGCTTTTGACACAAATGTCGCGATCATCTTTTTCGAAACACTTCGAGAACGGATGACTTTTGTTGGCTTTTCTTCACCTTGGAACACCCAAACAGCCGACTGTCGTTTATTTTCTGGTTCATAACAGTAAATCCACGATTCATCACTACTAACAATGCTGTACACATTTTTTGAGTTTCCCGAATTGAAACGGTCAAGCGTTTTTTGACACCAACTAACCCTGGCTGCTTTCTGCTCTTCAGTCAACAGGTGGGGTATCCAACGAGAAACTAATTTTCTTACTCCTAATTCTTCATGTAAAATTTTTTGAATTGAGTTCTTTGAGATCTTCAAGGACGCTTCAATCTCGCGATATGTCACATGTCTATCTTCAATCACCCGTCCACGTTTGAGTTCTTCATACCAATGGGAAATTGGCGACTGATGTGGCGCTTCGTTGCCAAAAACAGACAGTAACTCAGCAGGGCATTCTTGTTGCGATAATTGTCTCTGTAAGTTGTAATAAATTATGGAGCGAAAATGTTCTCGGTTGAGTTCCATTTTTCTAATGACTTGGTGACACTTGGAAATTCACTGTATTGAGAACACTGCACATATTGTTGTGAAACTTTGAATTAAAGTTTACTAAAGAGTGAGGTTAAGATTCAGTACTGACGTTCGATCCGCGCGGCCTACTATGTTTCTATATACAAATCTTAAAAGACATCCCTCGTAATATTCTAGCAAAGTCCATTCCAAAGCTGATCGAAAAAAAAACAAAATATCGAATTCTGCACATTTTGTGATACATGCTTTTTTTCACGGGTGCCCACGGTGAGGGAGTGGCCGCCTATATCTGAAAATGCCGCACTGCCAGGTTTTTTTATATCGAAGCAGTCGCACAGGCGGAAGCCTAAATGCCGGAACACCGCGGCTGCTATGATGATCCCAAAGAAATTTTGATACGATTTTTGAACTGGCTAAGGTTAGTAGAACTGCGAAAAGCTTCCTCTTGTAGATTGTTCCACAATCGCGATACCCTCGGGACAAAGGAGCGGTCGTATCGGCCAGTACTGGATGTACGAAGTTCGACACGGTTAGGGTGGGACGCCAAAGTCAGGCGGTTCTGTCTGACAGGCACATCGCGCGGCGGCATCGTGGAAGAGAGCTCTGAGGAGCAAAACCCGTTGGTGTAGCGATAGAAAAGAGCCAGATCAGCGACGGCCCGCCGGTGCTAAAGAGTCCCTAGGTTGTCTGTTATAGAAGAGTCATCGATCAGTCGGACCGCCCTGCTCTGGACAGCACCGAGCATGGATAATGTAGTCGGGGCGGCAGCACCCCAAACGTGTGAGCAGTCTCGTGAATAGGCCTAGGTTGTCAAACTTTAGCATTTCCGTATATTGTACTAAATTTCTCATGCGGCAAATATATATATATATATATATATATACAGGGTGACTTCGAAGTTGAGTCATTTATTTTAACAGTGAGTAGATCTGATCAAAAGAAATGTTTTTTTCCTTTACCATTTTTCTGGTAAAATTAAAGTAACAAAGTTATAGCCCTTTGGAAGTTTGAGTACCGCCCTGTCTCAATACTAATATTATGTGCTCGTGTTTGGCGACAACGGATATAATCCGCCTTATCGGTTCATCGCATCGGAAACAAAAAAGCGAAAGAATTTGGAACGATGTTTTTACAATTATTTCATTCAGTTGTATACGTATACAGTGTCAGTCGGTAGTGAATAGTGGTGTAACTGTTGCGTGGCTCAAACGAAATAAAAAATGGCACATGTTTATGCGGATCGGTTTCCCAATCGAGTGCAACCAACCCCTCGTGCCTTTGTTAATGTAGTACAACGGGTTCGTGAATCAGGTGACTTAAGACCTCACATATGGACGGCATGCCGGTGCTCCAAGTCCTCACGATCAAATACAGGTCCGCACTGAAATACTTGTCGGGAGGATACTTTATAAAACAAGGTAAAATTTTTTTTTAATTTTTTTTTATTTTTACACACATATTTTGGTTTATCTTCCTTCTACAATCATTATCTGAAAATTAATGACTCAACCTCAAAGTCATATATATTGTTGAATACAGCTGGGTCCGCTTGTATAACAATGATGCTGGGGTGTAAATAATATTTTTAATATATATGCAAGCTCTCACTAGAAGAAATAAGTAAACATACTACAAGGATTTAATAACGTCTTTAAATACCAAGGGTGCTATACGCTAAGAAGCTAAAACGGCTGAACATAACTACAGTTACCAAGATCTGCTTAGGTAACTATGAGTTTCACAGAGTTTCCAACATGGACAGGAAGAACTGTGACTTCGAGAATACGAGCCCCTTCCCACTTCAGTTGGCCCAACTATTGAAATCTTAGTTTTTTTTTTTATCAAACACAAATAATAAAAATGTAGCAGGGTTTTATAGGTTTAAAATATTAACAATGAATATTTTGATAATATATAGTAGAAAACACCAAATTTATCACTACCTAATCAAACTTGCAGCATAAAAATAACACATGTTGCAATTACAGCATATCAACCTATTTTCATTTCAATGCAAAATAAGTCTATAACGCATAGGCGGCTGTGAAAAATAAAAGCCATGACAATTGGTTTTATTAATCACAGCTGTCAGAATACGTTTAAAATAGTTTTGGGTAGTTAAGGTTTTCAAAATGGGTAAAAGAAAGGTTACTAGTGAGAAAATTCGGTTATGGATAATTAATTTTTTTAATTCTGGAAAACCAAACTCAGAAATTGCAACTTTGTTAGACTTATCGCAGTACAGTGTGAGAAATATTGTTAGAAGATATAACGTAACTGGTTCAGTTAATGTTAAGCCACGATATGTGAAACAAAGTAATATCACAAATGCCGACCGAAGAGCATTAAGAAGTATAATCGTGAAAAACAGGCGTGCCAATTATTTACAATTAAGTGCTCTGTGGAGTAACGCTGTTGGAGGGAGAATTTCGAGGTCCACAACTCATAGAGAGGCCCACAAACTGGGACTTAGCACTTGCAAGGTAAGTTTTCTTATAAAAAAAAGTGAAGTAAAAACCCTAAAGTTGCACAACTTGTTTATAGGCCAAAGAAAAGCCACTATTAACTCCACTGCAAAATAAAAATCCGCTTAGATGTGCTAAAGAACATAGACAATGAACACCTCAACAATGGTGTGCAATACAATGGAGTGATGAGGCCCGATTCGAAGTTTGTGTTGGTGATAGTCGCAGTAGAGTTATTCGCAAAAAAATGAAGCATTCCATGTTGACAGTCTGAAGAGAAAAGTGAAATTTACAGCATCCATTATGGTCTGGGGCAGTATGTCATCAAAAGGAGTAGGAAAACTTCATTTTATTGATGAAAATGTGGAGACAAACAAATATCTGGCAATTTTAGAAGAATCGCTTTTACCAGTGATGGAAGAATGTTTGACATCCGGCCAAGATTTTGTGTTTCAGCGTGCCATATCTCAAAAAAGGCTATAAAATGGATGGAATAAAATAATGTACCACTTTTGAAATGGGTTTCTAGCAGTCCAGATCTGTCACCTATTGAAACTTTGTGGCAAGAGATGAAAAAGGTTTTACGACAACATCCTGCTCGTACAATCACCGAACTGGGACAAAAGCTCCAAGAAATATGGGATTGTTTTACACCAAATTTTTGCCAAAACTTGGTTAATACTATGCCCCAAAGAATTTCAGCCGTAATAAAAAATAAAGATGATGTTACACAATGGTAATCCTTCAATTGTTGCTTTGTTAGCTTCGCGCATTGTTTATTTGTTCAGATGTTCTATTAGTTATAGGCCTAAGTGATTTCAAATATGTATTTTTTACGACTAGAGTGTAACTAAAATGTTTTTGAGAAAATAAATTGTTTTAGAAGTAATAGTTTCGTCATGTTTAGTTTATAAAGGCATATGTTGATACAAATCTCGAAGTGGGCCAACTGAAGTGGGAAGGGGCTCGTACATAAAGTCATCAAGGGAAAAATCATAAGTCAAGACACGTTTTTACCCTTGAGGTAGGAACAAAGTAAGACTCAAATCGGGTAATTTCGCATTTTGTAACAGTAATAAAAAAATTTGAAATAGAGATCGTATTAATTATGGTTTTTGAAGGTTTTGTCTCCTATGGTTCTGATTTTTCACACTAGATCTAGAGATTGCATTTTGCCATTACAGGGTCAATAAACAAAATATTGAGCACTAAGCACTTTGATCCATGACTCACTGCCTGACATTTAAAATGGTCACTACCACGGAATTTCACTAAAATGTCTTCTGTCACTTGTTCATCCAAAAATGTTACAAAAACTCGTTGCTGTTGATTTGTAACACTGTCTTGTCCACAAAATTCAGACTTTTGGGTTTCATTCTCTCTTTCAGTACATCTTCAAGTTCTTCACCTTCTCGGTATGTCGCTCAGTTTTTTACACCGAAGCAGCCGCGCAGGTGAAGCCTACAAGCCAGAGCACCGCGGCTGCTATGAGGAGCTAAAACAAATTTTATTATTCCTATTTTTGGACTGCCTAATGTAAGTGGTCGTGGGAAAAGCTCCTCATGTAGATTGTTCCATGATACCCTAGAGACAAAGGAGTGGTCGTATCGTCCAGTTCTGGGTGTACCGACCAGTGTACGAACAAACCAAACACGGACAGAATTACAGGGAATCATTATGCAAATTTGGTCTGAAAATTGCCAGATGCTTTTGACGAGCATTGTTGCGGAAGTCAACAGGCAGCATACTTCTTCATCAGGATAATGCTTTCACCTCAATCTTCAGAAGGTGATTGATCAAGAGGCGTATGATAAACGTACGGGGTGTGGGGTTAAATTCTGGGGGGTATTATTAATGTAACAACGAGAAGAGCAACAGCTCTGAGAGGGTGGAATGTGAGGATGCATAAAGGGATTTCGACAACCCGTTCACGGTGGAGCAGAGGAGACAGCGATGCTGTCAGAGCTGGTGTACGGGGATAACGTTCATGAGATTAATTACTCCTGGGAGAAGGGATAAGGCGACGGTAAGGTGTTTGTTTCCCGCTGCTAAGGGTTGCCATACGCAGACAGGTCCTTGTTTTATTGAATTAAGAAACAAGATCCCGTTTGCTCAGACTTTTTCAGGCCTTGTTAGTAATTCACAACTTAGAAATTATTTTTATCTACTCAAATTTCCTTTCTACACACCCACCATTATTATTGTTAAAGTGGTGACGGGATTGTGCTACTTGTTCATGCATGGTACATAGATTGCATCTAACCCTTGAATATTTTTGGGTTACCTCTCATCATGCCAATAGCTTCTGTTGTGCAGATGGCCCGAAAAGAAAACGGAGTTCCAAATACACATATATGGGAAAACGGTAATATTAGGGATGAAACGGCAAGAAGCTGCATGCAAAGCCTCGTGTCAAAACTATTTATTTATTTAAGAATTTCGGGATGTCAAACAGAGAAATACTTCAAAAAAGACATCCACAACATAGCTTACAAAAAATATCAAGTCACAAACACTGTTATAAAACGATATAAATGCATGTGAAACAATTTAGCAATAATGATACAAAGAAGAAAGTTAAAGAGCAGTAGCGTCGTTTACAAGGGAGTAGCCAACAACCTGTTCTTAAATGGTTTTTAAAGTTCAAGAATTGGCAAACAAAAACATCAGGAAATGCACCATAGGTATTGGGACTTCTTTGCATTCGTATTAGAGGAGAGTATAATCCAACATTTGTTCTGCAAAACCGGACATTGAAGTACGTACAGTGCCTCTGGTTTAGCCCTGGCGGTACATATATATTGATTTTAGACACAACGTAAAAACAATCAATTTGATTGTTTAAGATTCGGTGAATAAAGCACAAGTCAGATACCCTTCTCTTAAACAGACGTAAGATTTTAAAACGTTCCATTACCAAGCTATAATCATGATTATGTATATTGATATTCGCCTTATACACCAAAACCCGTAGAAACATATGTTAGACAGACTCAATCCTTCTTATATGGACTTCGTAGTGTGGATTCCAAGTAATAGACTCAAATGAGAGCTTGCTATGTACAAACGCATAATATAGTGATACCAGGGTAGCAGGGTTATTCAAGTATCCAGAGTATCTCCTAATAAAGCCAAGCATCTTATTAGTTTTGTTAATGGTTTTATCTATCTGGTTATTAAAGCTCCATTTCGTATCAAGTGTAACACCCAGGTCCCGTATAGTGCTCACCGAATTAATATTAACATCATCTATCTGATACACATACTGTAATACGATCCTTTTTTTGTTGTTTCTGACAATAATCATTGAGTCTGATGATATCGCATTGTATTTTGGTGCAGTCCTGAAGTTGCTCAAGTATACGGTACATCTTTAAATCGTCTGCGTAAAGAAGGAATTGACAGTGGCTGAAACATTGAGCGATATCGTTAATATAGATTAGGAAGAATAGAGGACCTAGGTGGCTACCCTGAGGAACTCCCGACGTCGGAGTAACAATTTTCGACTTATATCCAAACATACACAGAAAGAACTCGCGCAAATAAGCTGTAACCCACCAATATAATTAAAGGATCAATGCAGGAGACAGTTCGGGGAACTCAATAATCCATATGCTGTAGCTAGTAGCTAGTAATTGTACTATATATCTCGGATCTCCTTGATCACGAATCCCTTTACGCTATCTCTGATCTCCATGGATGGTTTTGAATCTGCTGCCACTTATATAGAAAATTCCCTTGGAATGCATCAGGCTTCTCTCCAGTGTGCAAGAACATTTTCTTTGATATCCCCTGACCACGTTGAAATCATCGTGATCTTCTTGGATAATAACCTCTGGTCCCCCTAGATTGCCTCTGATGTCCTCCTATTGGGATAAAATATTTTGTGTAATCCCCCAATTAAGAACTATCTACTGCGGCCAAATAAAAGCCTCTCATTCTAAATTCTAGAAGCAGTCGTTTTTGGTAACCATATTACTCGTATTGATGCTAGCGACAGCTGCTGTACATTTGATTGAGAAAAGCGTTTGTTGGTGCCCTGGTACCCCTGCAGTCAAGACAAAGGGTCTGAGTAAGGCTTAAACTTTATAAAGGTCTGCTGTTCAATAATCGGCAATCTTAAGAACCTCCTCCAGATATTTTTCCGTATAGACAGGATTTGCGAAAATGTTAACCAAATAAACACAATTTATGATTATCAAGATCAACAAGTTTCATTATTTTATTAGTATCTGTGCTTTCATACGAAATTATACCAATCAATCAAGTAGTCTGAAGCATGCGCGTTTCCTCAACATTGATAGACGCCATTGTAAGAATAGCTGACATTTCTCTGCACGCCATTTTCCAAATCCTGATCGAAAGTGTGCGATTGGCTTTAGATCGACATGAATGTGGCGTGTCGTCACTCGTGACGATTGTAGACGTCATTAGAGAGACAACAAGGTTGATGAGATACGGAATACCTGGATGAGAGGGCGATATTGTGCAGGAGGTACGTAATTTCTCGCGGGGTAATTCCCACACGCGGTGGTGGCACCTCGGGGATTAACTCTTGCTGTGGCAATGCCTCTTTGGTGTCACAGAGAAGTAGGACTTCAATTTAATTACGGAGGAATTTCCTACAGATGACAAATTCACCAGGTACTCGTATCCGGCTTGGAATGAGGATTTACACCTAGAAGGGTTCCGGGCAAATATCACTGACTCAGTGTGATCCGTCTGCAACCACGGAATGGTCAATGAGATTTGTGATTATGTCAAGTAGATAGACTCCTGCTACCACAATCCCACTTTTTGTCATGGAGAGCTGAGACTTTCCTGCAGATGACAAACCAGATATTAGGAGGGAGCTTGGAATGAATATGCAGTGTGATGGGGTCACGTAGATAGACTCCTACTACAGCAATGCTTCTTCAATGTTACAAAGGAAAATTGATTGCAGTTTTATTACGGAAGAATCACCTATAGGTTACTAATTCACTAAATATTAGTATTCCCCATGGAATAAAGATACAGAGACATCAATTGAAGTATGTGATAGAATCAAGCAGATAGACTCCTGCTACAACAATGCCTCTTTGTTGTCATAGAGGACTGAGACTTCAATATAGTTACGGGGAATTTCCTACTGACGAGAATCCATCAGGTAATACTATACCGCTTCCAAAGAAGACAGGAAGGTCTGAAGAAAAGTCTGTGATTGAATCAAGTAGACAGACTCCTGCTATAGAAATGTCTCTTCGATGTCAAGGATCGGTGGTACTTTATTTTTGTTAGGAAGGAATGTTCTACAGATAACAAATTCAATAAGTACTTGTTTTCCGCGTGTAATCCAGATGTAAGGTGATTCGAAAGAAAAGCCGATGAAAGGAAAGCCCTTCCTTCATGCTTCAGCCTAGCAGGATATCCGATAACGCCCTCTTTTGACCAAGTGGAAATTGCATATCGTCTCAATTGGGACTATACGAAATGCCTTTACAACTTTTTGATCAACATCATGATAGACCCAAATTGTTAGATGGAGGTTATAGAGTCAATATATTCTTAATTAAATTAATGCTCTTTAGTACGAATTGTTGGGTTTACTTTTCACTCCAAAGTCAACAGAGCTTTTCGTCCGCCCCATAAACAGTTGAATACATTTTTCGCAAGTATGTTTTACAATCTCGGTTTTTGCTGTTTTCTCCAAGTATTTGAAAGATCCTCAGAATAAACCTACCACTTTAACTTCGACCAGGCGTAAATTTTAAGCAACGAGACGTCACGAATTTTACGATGGGTTAAAAATGGCCATCTCCGTGGAAAGAAGGGGCACGTCATACAATCCAACCGCGGTGAAGTCATCAGGAATCCGTTCGTTGGAAGGTAACTTCAGCGGAGTTTAGTCGGAACTCCAGAGGAAGTACGTGATACAGAATGCTGCGTCGTGCTGAAATTTTGAAAGTTTCCCTTTGTAACGAATTTAAACGACTGACATGGGAGCGATTGCACATGTTGACTGGAAACCTTGTGTGCATTCCAAGTTGCAAGATTGTTTTCCGTTAGTTGTCTGACCATAAAAGTTATTAAGCTATACTGAACGTCCTACAGTGCCTCTTACTTCTAAAGTACACTAACTTAAAATACTTATTTCTACGACACTCAATTTAACTGGACCTGCTAAAAGATAGGTATGTCGCTATATTCGTGTGATAAAAATCTTAATATTGAATTTTGAACCAGTTAATTTCGAACATCTTTCTTGTAGCACGTCCAGAGGAAGAAAATTTATATTTCCGTTTCCGATATTTTGATATGAACACAGGACATATTTTCTGGCCTGATATCTGATTGCGACTCAACTATAACACTTCGAACTAATTTATAACTATGTCGATTGAACTATTATTCCATCTCAGTCCAGCGCTTACAGTCCACTGACTCGTCTATGTCTGTCCGCTTCCGCCACTTGGTCGGGGATTTATTCCCCTATCGACGAGTCGCGCTACGTTCCACCATTTTTCAGGCCGGGTCACGAACTTTTATGTGTCGATCCCACTTCTGGTCACCTGTCGAACCTTCTAGTAGATGTATGAGGCTATCTCCCACTGGTACCCAGAGATCAAGTTATACGAGGGCATTACAATATTTACATTTCGTTCTCGTGAGACTACACAATAGATTAAATGTCGTCATTTTAAATTCTAAATGGCGATTTATCATTTCCATAGTAACCCCTATTATATGCGTACCAGACGGAAGGGTTTGAGGAGAGAAACGCAACATTCAAAATGACGTCATTCTAAATCCAATGCGGCGGTCTCCGCAAAATGACGATTTATCATTTTCACGGTAACCCCGATGATGTGGGTATCTCATAAAAAGGCTTTACCGTAGAAGCATATTGTGATTAAGCTGCTCATCTATAATAACTGTATAAAATTTTAGCTTAGCAAAATATATGTACGTTTTATTTCCTGGATCAGTTAAACAAACTACTCATAAGTACCTCTCCTATATTCACGTAATACATGATTTATATCGATTTAAATCTGATAAAGAAATGAAATTAGGAGGATAATTTAATAGATGTTACTAAACAACACTATAAATACCAAAAAGTGAAAGACAAAATACGAAAGCATCGTCAAGACCAGGTTTTTAATAGCGAAAATCCCCCATTCTTGTCTGGGCAATAAATTGGTGGACGACGAGCTGCTATCAGGATCACAGAAACGCGAGGAGGTTTGCAAATGCCACTCTGCTCTTGCTATGAGATAAGCAAGAAATTCAAATCCAAGGCATCGATACCTCTTGCCGTTTCTGCGATCCTGAGACAGAACTATAGGCTTCCGAAAATCGCACGGCCGGCCGGCTAGACTTTCGTCAAAGTTGGTGGACGACGAGTTGTTACCAGGATCACAGAAACGCGAGGAGGTATGAGAATGGTACTCTGCCAATGCTATAATGTTGGCGCGAAATTTTGATCTTTGGCGTCTATACTCCTAGTCGTTTCTGCAATCCTAATACAGATCTATATGATTGTGAATATTGCACTTGTCGACCACAGCTTGGTAAAATTGGTAGATTGGAGAATTGTTATCAGGTTTACAGAAAGGCGAGGAGGTATGCAAATGCCATTCTGCTCCTGGTATGAGGTAAGCATGAAATTCAAATCCATGGCATCGAAACCTCTTGCCGTTTATGCGATCCTGACACAGATCTATAGGCTTCCGAAAATCGCACAGTCTACCAGACTTTTCTCGTAGAATTGGTGGACGAGCTGCTATCAGGATCACAGAAACGCGAGGACACAATCGTCTTCATGACAACAGTTCTGGGTGGTCTCGCATAGTTTAAAGATCGTTTGGCATTTTAGAGACGATCTATAAAGGTGACGTATCCGGTACACTCAAAAACGATAGATCACACCTTACTCGCTTGTCGTTTTGGAGGGTTGGATTTTTTTTGGAACGGAAATGCCCAGCTCAGTAGTGATACAACGCTGTATAGAAATGTGATAATGAAAAGGAATAACAAACGAGCTGTTACCTGGAAGACAGATAAATCAAAGATATTGTCATTGTACTGAAGAAGATCACCTTTGTGATCGAAACTTTATGTGGTTTTATTGGCCAAACAGGGATAAGAGATTAACAAGTTTTTATTTTGTTGTTAATAAAAGGAACTAAAAATAACTGATAAACGGTAGTGAAGCATGTTGTCAAAAAGTAACACTTAAAACTTGAGGCGAAAGCATCGTTCAGAGGTTGAGAAGTATTAAACGGCATATTTCTAATTGAAAAAAGAACTTTAATGTTTTCACTTTTTGTAGTAACAACCAAATAAAAACAAAAAAGAAATACCAGAATGATCCACAGGCCTCATTCTGACAAAGATATTACTTAACAACTTGCTGATCTGATAATGTTTGTCCAAGGTACAAAAATTTCTCTTAAAGCATTTTCTTCCGATTCCATAGACTTTTTTATTTAATTTTCATTCACTATTCACTATTAAGAAAAATTAATTATTTGTTAGTTGACCATATGAACTGTAGGTAGTCCATAAGGAGTCAAGGACAATCTTCCGATCTGCAGGGTCGTTCTTGAGCCCAGTATAATGTTCCTTGGCGAATGATCCCGAATTCTATTGACGTGTATGCGATTGTAATGAATAAAAGCAATGTTCATAGGTTCTTCATATCATTCAATCTTGTATTACAAAGTTAAATTCGTCTTTAAATCGAAGTACGACGGCCACACTTTTTTCTCGGGAGTAAACCGGGAAGCAACTCTTCTACCAATGTTCTGGAATACAGTTCCTCGAGAGGTAAGAGAACCTCGCATGTTTCTATCAGTTACTTTACTCCCATATTTCAGAACTTGAGCTTCTGGCATCTTGTTGCATTCACTTTGGTACTATGAGCTTGTAACCGGCAATACGCATACAGACCTAGCTGTAGTATCGGAAAGGCTAACAGCAAAAATGTTCGATAGACGTGCTCAGAGTTACCCAAGAAATAACATATTTCCGGGTTCTAGATAGCAACAAAATCGCAAAGAGCCTGATTCTTCACAACAATGCTATTTACATACAAGCTGATAACAATGAGATCTATCGAAATAAGACAACGCGGAGCGCCATCTGTTACCAGAATCGAGAGTGTGGACTACCACTGTGACCGCTAGATGGATGACGATTCTGGATGTGTAGTAGACGTGGTGCCCCCGTGGATAACAACGAGTTACTATATTTTTGCTTACGAATTTCAAACAGTAAATGTTAAACTGCCTTATTAACATTTTAGAAAACCTCATTAAGATAGGGGAGAGGCTCCCTACCATCAGGTTATACATTGAATTAGCATAACAGGTTTGGCGTGGCGAAACGTTAAGTTTAAATTAAAATTTACAGTAGTATAAACAGAATGGAACACAGCTGCTCTAGTTCTGTAGTTTGCGAGCTGAGCAGGAGGAAATAGTCTGTACACTCACGCGAGGCTCATGGCAATATTAAACTTTGGTCTGGGAAATAATTACATTCGCGTTAGTTGATTTAGTTTAATTTCATTTTTAATACAGTTTTGATTAGCAAAAGCTTTTCATAAAATCCTCTGATGACAAGCGCCAACATCGCTATTGATCTCATAAATACATGACTGAGATCACATAGGCCTTATCGCGACGAGGAAGTAACAGTCCAAGGAAATTTTGTGTGTAAGTAAGGTTATTTAAAGATACTAACCACTAAATAAGCCTACTCGATTATAGTTTCTTAAATAACACTTGAGTGACACTGTATATGAAAACAAAATGTTGGCCGCATAGTAACTAATTGAGTCCTCAGATGCAGACAGAACAATGAATTCTTTGTCAGTCTATAAATAAAGTGCACAATAATAGCTGAAATGAGCCGTACTTAAGAAAAGCAGACTTGTTGTATGGAATTACGGAATTCCATACATTCACCTGCACGTAACAGGCAGTCTGCGTCAACGACTCTACTGGAACTCGCTCCGCTACGCGCTGCCAGGGTACATCCGTTTACGGTTATCTATTTTCTCATCTGTTGTTTTTAATTTCAGCATAGGGTCAAGTTGACGCACAATTATTTACTTGCAAGAACCAACGAAGGAACTTACAGCTTACGCCATAGAAGTTATAAATGGGCCTCGCTAGTGACGTCTCTAAAGCAGACGTTACATTTGATTGACTGCGTACTTGACTTTTAGGTAGCTTATCGCTCAACTACACGTAGATAATAGCTAGTACATAGCAGAAACTTTGTGATACAAAATTTAACTATTTTTAAACAAATATGTGATTTAATCGTGAATAGTAACAATGGTCAAGGCCTTCGTACTATCCAAACGTCAAGTACTTAAAATACGGCATCTTAAAGGATTGTCAGAGGTCAAACATCACTCAACAGGTGACACGTCAAGGATTGTATTTTATCATAAAAAACGGTGGTAGTGTAATATTCCTCACTCAAGGTGTTATCTCGTATAAATGTAGTTATAATTAGGTAATAGAATGTAACTGTACTCAGTCGGTAGTTGATGAATCCTCAGAGAGTGGTTCCTTCTACTTTGGATTTTGGATGCAAATGGTTGTGGTTTGGACGTCGCCTAGTTCCAAGCACTACGAAAAGAAATAACAAGTAACCAATGTTGGGTCTCTGGCGCTAGGCTCACAATGTACAAAACATTTATTCCACAATAGAAAAATAAAAAAAATTAAAAGAAGTCCTGGAGGATAAGCAAAAGAAAGTTATTCTGTACGACACTGCCCCCCCCCCTCCAGCTAAATGGTATAAAGTAAAATAAAAGAAAAAACCTTGGCAGGTGCTTGGCTATCACAGGAACGCAACCGAGGGCAGGAAGTCCGAGATGTAACTCAATACTTGAAGGTAGAACCCTGAACAATGAGAGTTCACAGAAATGGGGGACTGCTCCTCATAGGCGTGATTCCTACTTAAAGATCGCCTCGGAGTATCAATGCAACCAGTTCCGCTCAGCCGGATGGTTTAGTGCAGTTATGACAACGGCTAAATCCCCGAGAGGGTAAGAAAAAGGGTTCTATTAAAATCTCCACCACCCGATAACGGCGCAGCACTGCGTGTGAAATTATTTCACTAAATCGGGTTGTGGGCCGTTCAATTCCTACACGAGGGCACCGGAAACAGCACCAAGTCACTTTCAGCTCTCGTGTTTACGGTCGACAGAAATTATAAGAAAGGAACTTCAACGAGATGGAGAGTAGAATATGATTTTCTACCATAAAATTAATACACCAAAAGTCTAACAAAAATAAAATTCGATATTTTTAAGAACTGCTATAAAATAATTATTATAAGAAAAACGTTGTTATAGTTTACTTTATCAAGATATAGTTAATTCTTAGTCGAACATAAATAGAAACTGTAACAAAGGATAAACTGCAGATTGGCTGTAAATCTACTTTAGTGTTCAGAATGTGCAGTGACTGTGCAATGGTGTGTATCGGTCAAACAAAACTAATAATTTCCAGAGGAACTATAGTTTCGATTTTGGGTAAGTCTGTCAATTAAACAATGAAAGCAATTACAAAACGTGTTCAATTACCGAAATATATATTTTTACATAACAATGCTAAGGAGAAAGATTCAAACCTAAGTACTGTAATGTTTTTTCAGAATCATGACTGCTCCTCGTATACATATATCTAGAGAGAAACAGTCTGGATTTCCTCCGTTTTGCTTTGATTGGTTTAATGCAATCGAACTGGCACCTCTTTGTTTTATTTTTTATGTTCTACTCATTTTCATAGATAACCTAATTGGTGTATGTTTGTTTTATTTACCTTGGGACATATTTTGCGTATGAAATTCAGAAGGATCTTTTGTCTTTTACAGCTTTGCATATTTCTTCTGTAGTTTTTTTTAAATCTGGTATTCAATATATTTCTTTATAATGTTCCATTAAAAAAACATTTTAACGTGATGGAGTCTGAATTATCATATAATAACTTTCAATATGTACGCACGTTTATTGCCATCGTTATTGTTTGTCTGTTTTATAGTGATTACATTTTTGTGTATTTTCTTAGTGATTCTTTTACTAATCCTTTTTCACTCCAATGCTACATTTATAATTTTGAATTCTTAAACGTATTTTTTTCAAATTTCTTGTACTTCTAAGGGAGGCGTCATTGCTTTGATTTTGCAGTTGCGTAATAAGGATGAGGATGCAGGATCCAGAAGAGCCGGCTTAGCGCTACCACTTACTAGTAAGGTACAAAGCGGTCTACACAGAAACACCGCAACACATTTTTCGTTGCTCCGTTCCGTGGCATTAAACATTTATAGGACTAATCCTCATATAGGTGTACATACACTGCGATACACCGATATGCATACTAAACCTGACCGTAAAGATAAACCGTATGCATTTTGAACGGTGGCGGTGAATGAAAAAGAATTGGCAGCATAAAGTCAGGGTTATAAATTTTAACGATGTCGTAAAATCGTGCTAACAAGGGCCGGCCCGTCAGGATTATGGGTGGGTCACAACACAAAGTAAAGGATCACCACGTTAATTGGGAGCTCACGTGTGGAAGCTGCACACTGATATGATAGGTACGTTATGCCGCCCTATCCGCAAGGATAACAACCTCTCCATCTCTAACCCAACAAGCATAAAGACTATGAAAAATTAAAAACTAACGAGATAATTTATACCGCGTAACAGAAACATCCGCTCACATCTGTCCAGCGGCGATTAAACCGCTCAGCTTATCCAAAGGCCGTTAAAAAGCGTAAGTAACAACTCCCCGAAAACTGATTCCGATACGCGATGAAGGTCCATGGAAATTTATAGCAGTGACGGATCCTGATACAACCAAATTTTCAGTTTTTTTAAAATTTCTTACACCTCGCCGATCAACATTTAACCCTGCAGGTGTGCATTTTAGCATCAAGATCCGCAAAATTCGATCACTTCGCGATGTAAGGTGAGAGTAGTGTTACGCTGCAAGATTGTGGCAGGCGAGTTTATTGCATGGGTAGGCTGACAATGTAAAATGTAGCTTCTAGATTCTGTCATTTATGTCAAACATAAAAATTCAGGTTAAGCTAGGTAGCAATATCTCTAAGCCACATGACATAAACTGTGGAGTGCTCAGGGTTGGGGAGCCATGACCATTTCTGTTTTTGTTATTTGGGATTTAGATGAAGACATAATTGATAATAATTGTCTCTTGGTAACACACAGTATAGCAGTATCAGCAAAGCCGCTAGAGGATCTAGAAAGTAAATCAATGTTTTTACAAGTGGGTAGTACTAAATAGGCTACAAATTAATACAGATAAAACCAAATACATCTTATATCGCAAACGAATGCCGCAGAATAACGTCACAGTTACAATAAACGATAAATCACTGGAAATAGTACCAAACATTAAAATTTTTAGGTCTAACATTTGAGCTAAAAACACCACATAGAATATCTAGCCAAAAAAATGAATTCAGTATTTTTTGCTCTAAGGAACTTGGAATACGTAATGAATATAAAACATTTATTAAACGTCTACTACTGTGTAGTATATTCCCACCACAAATATAGAATAGACACTACGCTTATTGCATCCTCGAGAGTCTTGTCGAAAAATATTTAGAGATGAAGAAATGCTAGCATTAGCATCATTACTCATTCTAGAGGCGTGCATTTCATGTGAAATCATATCCTTTCAAATTCACTTATCTAAAAAAAGTCCCAGAGAGACAATCTGAGGAATAATAACGACTATAGCCTCAGCACATACCGTAATAGCCCAGACTACCCATGTGGATCTATACTAAGTGACATATAAATCCGAACACCCAGTTTAAATGGTTTTATTTTAATAAAATTTTGTATAAGTACTTAATGAAGCATAATAAGTAAATGATAACAATTTCAAAATGATTGCACTGCTTTAAATCCCTTTGACCTTTAATAATGTGTGGATGCACCCTGATGTGCTACGCATTCTCCAACGCGCCTAGGCATGCTTCTGATCAGGTGGTCAATGTCCTCCTGTGGTATCTCATTCCAGGCAACCACCAAGTCCTCTCGAAGTGCTTTTAGAGTCTGAGGAGGACGTTGCAAATTGAGCAATCTCCTACCCGTCATATCCCACACGTGCTCAATTGGGGATAAGTCGGGAGATCTTGGTGGCCATGGTAACAATGTGACATCATTATGTTGAAAGAAGTCTATTGTGACTCTTGCAACATGTGGTCGGGCATTATCTTGTTGGAAAGTTGGATCTGCCAGGGTGTCAAGATAGGGTAAAAGATGGGGTTCTAGAACTTCGTGAATATAACGCTGCGCGTTCATGTTACCTCTGATGAAGATTAAAGGTGACCTGGAACCATAAGCTATAGCACCCCAAACCATAACTCCAACAGTGTGATGAACATGTCTTTCAACAAAAAACTGTGGATTCCTCCTTTCACCACGTCACCTTCTAACCCTGGCACGACCATCGTGCATGCCTAAACAAAATCGAGACTCGTCACTCAAGACAATACTGTTTCATTCCTGATCCCAGAGTGACCGTTGTCTGCACCACTCAAGGCGATTACGTCGGTGTTCTCGAGTTAAAGGGAGGACCCAGTGTGGCCGGTATGAAAACAAGCCAAAACTTCTCATTCGTCGGTAAACACTTCGCATGCCAATAGGTCTTCCGTGTTCTGCAAACCATTCATTTGCAATGGCCAATAAACTTAGGCGGCGATCTTCACGGTCTGTTGTTCTACGGCGGCGTCCAGTGCCCCTTGCTCTTTGCGTACGGCCTTCTCGAAGCCATGCCTGACAACACCTAACCACAGTGTCTACACTTCTTTGCACTCTAACTGCAATTGCTCGAAAAGAAAGTCCAGCTTCCCGAAGTCCCACTATACGGCCCCTATCAAACTCACTAAGTTGACGAAATCGTACAGGTCTCCGTACTCTAGGCATCGTAACCGATCGTAAAGGATGTCAAGAACCAAAATCCGCCAACGTTGATTCTTTACTGCGGCTGAAATATTCATTTTTAGAGCGTTAGTGAATTAAAAAAAAGCAGTATAAAAACCGGAATATCCAACTGATAAGGCTGAAAATTTTTTCACTTGTTATTTACAGTAAGATAAATACATTCACCAACTTTTATTAAAATAAAACCATTTAAACTGGGTGTTCGGATTTATATGTCACTTAGTATATCTTCAATGATTTGCACTCAAAAAGCTTCAAAAAACAACTTTTAACGTACTTGTAGTGCTTTTACTCTTTGCAAGGTTTCTATGATTCTTCAGAATTACATATACAGAGTGACAAGGAAAGGAAACACCTACGTATGTTTATCCCATTTTAATAATCCTTGGCATAAATGTTCAATGTCCCTTACTAGCAGAATGATTAAATTTTTAGATTGATTCGTCAACTGTTACTGCCGAAGCCGAAGGTTCAATAATGTGTTGAGGATCCACGATTTCTGATACACTCACTGGGCATCGTGCAAATCAGGTGGTCGATATCCTGTTGGAGTATCTCATATTTTTTTTAAAGTTGACTGTTTCGATTTAT
This sequence comes from Acanthoscelides obtectus, assembly GCA_963669975.1. Classification (NCBI taxonomy): domain Eukaryota; kingdom Metazoa; phylum Arthropoda; class Insecta; order Coleoptera; family Chrysomelidae; genus Acanthoscelides; species Acanthoscelides obtectus. The sequence goes on along the minus strand of CAVLJG010000008.1, from coordinate 15,934,282 downwards.
AAGCGATTTATTTACCAAAATACCCTAAAAAGGGGTACCTATATTAAATGCTAAAGAGCTTGATTAGCCATTATCATTTTTGAGGTCATCAAGTATCTAAATTAATCCTAAAGCCTACAAGACCCCGAAGAGCCTTTTTGTATTGGTTTATTTTGAAGCGATTCTTAGTCTTGTTTGTACTTTAACATTATCAAAAGGTCAAGTCGACTACACAAAGCACAAAACGCTGTTCTTCTTGGAAATTTGTCGAGCAACTCCTTTAAAGTGGTTATTTGCCGTTGAAACCAGCAGCGGATTTCCAATAAAGGCTTTCTCCATTAGAGCGGCTGTCAGCATCCAATATACGGCACAAAATCGACGGTCGAGCACTTCATAAAGCCCCAGTCAGCAGCACAAAGTACCTGTCCCCTATTAAATATCACAGCGGATTTTTCAGCCACCGGACTTCGTTCACCACTCGAAATTGAGCTAAGCCATCGATACGAGAATATTTGTTTAGTCTATTCATGGTTATAAAATATCTAGACGAATTCAAAATTCTTGCATCAGGTTTGCATATGGTATCCGGATGAATGACCACATCAGTGACAGCTTCATGGACCCTAGTTCGCTTACCATGATGAACTTGAGAAGACTCTTTCTCACTTGTGTGCACAAGATTGCTGCTAGTACAACACTTATTTATACAATAAAATTACCAGGCTGCCTGTTAATAAAGTTACTTGTATAAACGTCTTCTAGTTATTCCAAAACATTCAACGGCTCTGTTAAAGCGCAGTTATTGATAAAATGCTGCGAATCTGTATAACAGCTTGGCAGTCGATCTCAAAAATCTGAACCTGTATAATTTTAAAAAAGGATTGCAAGCTGATCACCTACACGAACAAAGGCCTAAGATATAACCATATCTCGCTATGTTTTAAACTATAATGCCTTAGTATGTTTCTTTTTGGGTTGCCTTCTTCTTTTTTGCATGAGTTGTGCTTTAACAAAAATAGTATTGGCGAGGTTGTCGTATGTTCCATTTTGAATTGCTTATTATTTTTTCATATATTTTGCGGCTTCAAAGGAACCTAATTTGAAAAAAAAATAGGGGTTGAGGGTGGGTGTTATAGTAGGGCGAGGAAGGGTTATCTTTTTTTATTTCCAATATGTTTATACGCTTCCAAACTACCGCGGTTCTATGCACCTATTAGACATAATTCACACATCATAGATTTCCCTTACAAACGAAAACAGAGATCTATGTGTGGACCGCCCTTGGCTACAGAAGCGGTGTTGCCTAGCTTCCGTTAGATATTTATAAAATGCTACTTTGCCTAGATCAGATAGACCGATGATTTTTCAAATAAGCAATTTGGGGTAAGAAATCTTTTAAACTAACGTAATTATTTTATGTGATAGCATACAGGTTTTGAGAATAGCTTCTCCTGCGAAAAGTGTGATTTATAATTTTATCGAATGAAACATATTTGGTAGGCTGCAAATGGATGATAAATATGCCCAGCATGAATCAATGTCCAAACAAAAGTAAATTTGAACAAAAATGAGTTTACTGCATGTGATGATCGATAACATTTTTCCGATAAGAGTTATCTATCTGGCAACAACTTATTTATTTCCGACTAAACGAGAACAGTATTTGATGCCATCAGCTGTTTTTTTTTTTGGAGTCATCTCTAATTTTATTCGCTTTGTCTGTCTTATCTTTATACAGGGTGTTTCTTAATGATATGCGAATAGTTAAGGTCGTAAATCTACATGAAAAGTTAATGTATGTTTGCTTTATAAACTAGGGTAGAAACATGTTTCCTTACATAATCTCGGGGGTTGAAGTTTTAGGAAAAACATTTAAATTAATGGCGCATCAAACGAAAACAATTCAGGAGAGATCATTTGTTTTAAATTGAACGGGGAATTCAAAAATAATTTTTATTTGGCAAAAACCCATTGGCGTACTATTTTTCTTAAAAAATATCGAACTCAATACCAGTACGCACGCCACTGTTTAATCTAAAAATTATTTTTGCATTGAAAAATATGCAGCTTTATTAACTTTCACTACGTACTAAATATCAGTGAAATATCTGAAGCGGTACTGAAAATATTAATTAATTTCCATTTTTTTTCCTAAAACTTCAACACCCCGAGATTTTGTAAGGAAACATTCTTGGACCACAGTTTGTAAAGCAAACTAACATTAATTTCTCATTTAGATTCACACCCTTAAATATTCGCATATCATTAGTATGACTATGAACATGACAGGTTCCCAAGCTTTAGCATGCAATTTTAGACATATCCCTCAGATCCGTCGGTACATTCTGCATTATTACATCGTATTTTTCACCTCAAAACAACCGTAGCCGAAACTCATTCGTTATCTGCTTGTATGTCGCGCATATTTCTCCACATGGAAGCGGGCCACAGCTTCCCAAACAAATTTTATTTGAGGGCGACGACGCTCGAGGCGCTCACAATCTCCATAATGTCGTTTGCCCTCTCCTCTTCCCTCCGCCCACCCTCGTATAGCCGCAGGCCCGACGTCGCGCGAGGTATAAAAATGACAAATCGCATTCGTTATTTATCGAGGCAAGGCGGTATGCTTGCAACCTCTGCAATTCCTTCTGCCGATTACCAGCGTTGTTGCTGCGGAGATGCGCAATGGTTAAAGCAACTTCAGGCAATCCAGCTAACTGTGACTACCCTGAGTAACGGCTTGAGTGGGACCACCACTTTTACCAACGTAAAGAGTTTCAACGGTGCAGCGCTTTAAGCTGAATAGCAGTAGCAACAGATTTGACTACTATTCGTCAGAGCGGTCCGGTGGAACAGATTTGACAGCTTGTAACAGTCAACATACTGTCAAATCTGAGAGTCAACCGCGGTAATTTAACATTAAAAGCATGGACATATGTAGACATATGAATTTGTTACAGTAATTTCTGTAGAAAATACATACAATTTTTCTACATAACAATGTCAGACAAAACAACAAAAAATACATCTTCATGAAAAAAATAGCAATAACAAATATATTACGACTTCTATAAAGTATAAAACTGAAAGTAAATCAAAATAAAATGCTTAATCATGAGAAAAAGTCAAAAAATATTCATTGCATAACGACATTCTCTTAGCCAGTTTCAAAAAAGAAAAACATAAACTATGAAACTACATCAGTTCGCAGTCTCAAAATAAAACAATCATTGCATTAGCTTAGTAAGTGATTTAAACATAATTTGAACAGACTTTTATATCAATCTGCTGGCCAATAAATAAAACCACATATCTTGATTGGATAAAAGATCACCGTGTTGATTTAAACGTAAGTGAACCCAATACATCTGTTTTTTATTTATTGGCCAACAGAAGGGAGACGGATTTGAGAGACAACCTTAGGCAAAGTTCAGGTGTTATCATATTACAAAATCAAGGCTCCTATTCTTTTTGCTGGCGAACCGATCTATGATTGTATTCACGTCTATTTTAATATCCCTATGCATATACAAAAGAGCTAAACCCACTAATCGCTCTTGTAACATAGTGTAGCGCAGCCAAGTGTTTATCCTCTTTAGATGGGAGAAACTTCTTTCAGATATCGCAACACTTATCGGCAATGAAATCTATTGATTGAAGGAAAAATGTTTTCATCACACGATAAATATAGTGACATCACACTGTTTTAATATCTAGTGTACGTGACTTCCAAAGGTCAAATTCTGCTTTTAATCTGATATTTATTAAATTTTTGTTTTCGTTATTATTTAGTCCATGCAAATATTTAGAGATTGTTTCTAATATGTCCATTATTTCAGCTTCAGTTTTTGAAATAAATACTGATGCAAAGAAGATATTAAAATTGTATATATTCAAAGAATAAATTTTTTTCACAAACAATTTGTGCTTTATATCACGCTAACCCGCTAAATAGTTCTTTTGTATTGTTACTGACTCGAGTCCGAGTTTCAGTAAGTTTCATAAAATCATATCAGGAGCAGGTAATTATAATGTAGCTTTGTACTATTTAGCATGTCGCTGATCGGTAACCAGTGCAACTTAAATTTAAATCCAATAATTAGACTGTAGTGTAGTTACAGCTATCACTATTTTCTATTCCAAATAATACGTGTGGTGCCTTTCTGAAATCTGTATTCAATGATAAATCTTTTTATTCAATATAATGCAGTTATAGCTCAGTACTTTTTTCTTTCACCACAGATGATCAAAGTTGAGGAAAAAAATCAGAAAGTTATAAATCCCAAAGTAGTCCTTATTTGATCATGGTTCCTTAATATCTTTTAACTCCATTACATTTTTATATGATAAAGCAACTATCTAGAAGTATTTTATTGAAAAACTGAACAGCGCATAACCTTATTTGTACATGCAACTAAAGTCCACAGATGAAAGGGTTCGTTTTTCTAAAATTTAAGACAAAATTCAATATCTCAAAAACGGTGACACTTTTATACAGGTAAGTTTTGTTATTTGGGAGGTCGGTCCAAGGCCTACCTTCTCCTTAAGTTTGTCGTGGTACTTATTGGACACCCTGTATAGTTAAATGGCGGGCCTCGAAATATCACATATAAACAATAAAGTTCTCAGATAAAACCGTTTCCATTGGTATTCCCTTTACACTAGCATAGTCTGCTGAATAGCTGCGATACACCTAGGGCTATCGCCTCCCTGTCGGAATCTCAATTATAGACGAAGATTATTCATCAATTCCAGTGAGGCCATGACAGCCGAGGGAGCAGAAAGGAGGGCTCACTCTCTCATATTAACCCGGAATTATACTCCAGCCTGGAGTAGAACGTGATAGTCCGGCAAAATAGAACACGTTTAATCGGATTCCAACCCCGTCGGCCGATGGTAGAACAGCGTTTAATTACAGTTTATGTTAAGGGGATGTTTTGGGGGATGTAAACGGGGAAGTGCTGGGTTTCATCTTTACGGGGCAACGAGCTATTAAATCTGAATCGAATGCGTTGCGGAAACGGACAATGGAAGCTCCGCGGGGCTCCGGTTTGTAGGTACCGGAACAGAGCCGGGTGAATGTTTTGAGCATAAACAGGTAGTTGTAACAGCTTGTACAGAGTGGCCAATATATAACTGACTGATTTAAATTGCGCGCCATTTTTGACACACGCATTTCAGTAGAATTTTATTACTAACTCAAATAGCTTCACAACAATTTAAGATAGGTATAAACTTTATTATAGAAAACTTACTGAAAACTTTATGGAAAATCTAAAAATTAAAAGAAAATGGTGGTTTCTCTATGACAAATTACTGGTAAGTGATCAAAATAGTAAAAGCAGATTACATGGTTTTGGCATGATACAGGATTGTCAAATATCTCAAAAATTGAATGTTATATCCAATGGCTAGCTTCAACTAATAGGCTGTATCCAAATCTGCAATAATGCAATGCTTTAATGCTGTCCACTAAAAAAATGCATGTGTGTCACCGCATAGTTATTTATGAGGACCATACTATTGGCTACAACTTTTGTAATTAACTTCTCTAGGTACTCTCTGCAATAGCAGAGTTATTGACCAGGCTCATGCTTAAGACTCACCCAATATGTTTTTGGAGCAACTTCATTATACGTATTTATTAGTCAAGCTCAAACATCGCGCAAGATAAAATTTGCAAGGAAAGCAGAGACACTTCAAATTTCCGATTTTGGTGTCAAATAAAGTCCATAGGACGAATTTGTGAATATTTCTGCACGACAAGCAAATTGCAAAAAAATACTAACTATACGATGTTAGAGAAAAAGTTAGACTAAGTATTTTATCTTTTTGCAAGGTGACGGTCACAAGCTCGTGAAGCAACCCCAATGCATATAGGCTGGAACCATCAGCCACAACAATGGCCCTAATGCAACAAATAATCTCGCGTAAATTTGAGGTTACGTTTATATCGGGAATCACGTACGTGGCCGGTCAAATATTCTCATCGCAAATAATTTATTACCATGCTAAAATTGGCTATCGCGCATTAGCTTTCATTTCAGACTACAAATCAACGATAATAATTCATGAGGTGGCGCGACTACTATTAGCGACAATTTCCAGAATAGTCTAGGGTCTCATATACGACTGAATATAGATCATATGAGGGTTGTCTTTTAAGTTTTGCATATGGAAATAAAACAACACGGTAAGTAGTTTTAAATGACTTTATTGTTTTTCGAAGTATTCTCCACGAAGATTAATACGCATCTGCACGCGTTCGAATAAATTTTCGAAGCACTTATTTCACTCGTTTGCTGGCAGATTCAAAACGACATTTTAATGAATGCGTCAACTGCTTCTTCTGGTAACTGGAACCTTTGACCACGCAGTCCGTTTTTAATTTTCGGAAGAGTAAAGAAATCGTTAAGACTTAGATCGGGACTATATGGAGGATGGTCCAATAATTCCACGTTTTCTTCCATTAAATACTTGTTTTTTGGGCTGTGTGCGAGCTTGCATTGTCTTGGTGGAGGATGATTCTTCTTTTGGAGTTGATTTTTCGAAGCTCGGTGATGACAGTTGGCAAACAGATGGTGGTATACCAATCCGGAGTAACAGCTCTTTGCTCATTAAAAGGAATTATTGCAATATGACCCGCTTTTGACACAAATATCGCAACACTTCGAGAACAGATGACTTTTGTTGGCTTTTCTTCACCTTGGAACACCCAAAAAGCCGACTATCGTTTATCTTCTGGTTCGTAACAGTAAATCCACGATTCATCACCACTAACAATGCTGTACATATTTTTTGAGTTTCCGGAATTGACACGGTCAAGCGTTTTTTGACACCAATTAACCCTGGCTGCTTTCTGCCCTTCAGCCAACAGGTGAAGTATACAACGAGAAACTAATTTTCTTACCCCTAATTCTTCATGTGATCATTTTTTGAATTGAGGTTTTTGAGATCTTCAAGGACGCCTCAATCTCGCGATATGTCACATGTCTATCTTCAATGATGATTTTGCGAACCGCATCGACGAGGGTGACTGCCGTTTTTGGTGCACCCACCCTGGGATCATCGCTAAGGCTCACCCGGTAACGTTTGAATTCTACGTACCAACGGGAAATTGTCGACTGATGGGGCCCTTCGTTGCCGACAGTAACACAGCAAGGCATTTTTGTTGCGATAATTGTCTCTGAAAGTTGAAATAAATTATGGCACGAAAATGTTCTCGGTTGAGTTCCATTTTTCTAATGACTTGGTGACACTTAAGAATTCACTGTAGTGAGAACACTGCACGTATTGTTATGAAACTTTGAATTTAAGTTTACTACGGAGTGAGGTTAAGATTCAGTACTGACGTTCGATCCGCGCGGCCTACTGTGGTTCTATATGCAAAACTTAAAGGACATCCCTCGTATTAGCAGTTCCTAAGGAGGATGGTTAATAAAGCTTACTTTCGGCCTAAATTTAATTTTGATGGAAATGTCCAACATCGGTTCATGTACTGTACGAAAAAAAGTAAATCAATTTCATCCCAAACAAATCACATCCCCCTGCTAGAATTCCCCAACCACCCCCTAATGTACCAAAACTACCATCACCTTTAATAACAGTCTGACAACATTCGTCTCTGGCAAACTAATTTGTTTCTTAATAACGTACCACCAGCTTTATTTCAACTATTTTTAGTCTCATTTATTACTTTTTGCCTTTTTACCCTCTTGGAGGAGAGTTTAGTTGGTAAAGAGGCGAGAGGCGGATTCACCACAAAAAACGGATACCTTTACTTTACATGTAACATGATCTCCGATACACTGTCGTCTTCTGCACTCCAATACGTAATCAGTTTTGCTCTACCCCCCTTCAGTCTCCAGAAAATAGCAAGAACCTTCAGAAAAATGAAGACGATGTTACGTTGAAATATTGTGTTCATGCACCCAGAATTTCGGCTCTTGAACTTGACCCGTTCAAAAAATAAGTACAGTGGGCTTGTTGAAAAGCACTGTATTATAGAAATATCACTCAGGTGGTAGTGGAAATTGGAAATATATAAGTTCTTTCCCAAGGTCCTTGAGCTTCTTTTTAAGGTCAATTATTTGCACTCAAGGTTAGGAGATAAATTGAAATATAGTTGCTAATATAGGATTTTTATCTATGATGTAACGTCATTTTAAAATGGGGTAGTATATCTATGAAGATAGCAGTATGGTTGCGTTTGTTTAATTTCGAAAAAGGAGTTTTATAATCGTTATAGGGTAATTCTATGCCAAATCCTTGCTCGCCTGTTCAATGTCCAGTACTCCGGCTCCAGGTTAGAACCTGAGCTGAATTACAAGTAGCGCTACAAAGGTTCAGCAACTAAATATTTGGACACGTGATCGCCTATTTGCCCTGCCTAGGTCCATCAGTGGCTGCTACAGTTATTTGCAGTAATCACGAAATCACGCGTATAAATTTGTTTCTGACTTGGTACCTGAGATCCCGGACTACTACTATTAGTAAAGGTTTTCGGAATGTGCATCAGTACTGGCTCGACTCTGTCCTTTAAAAATAAATCTACCGATGACACGTAACGTGGTATCGATTCATGGTAGATGTGCCGTAACCTAGTTTCCAAATTAGATATTGGATAGTCTGGATCAAGCGGGGACATTATTAAAATCAGTAAAAAGGAGCAGCATGCAAATCGGTACAAAGAAGTGTGCGAAGGTAAAGATGTTCTTCGCTTCAAAAATAATAAATAGGAAGTACCAACATTAACTGTTGTGAACGATAATCGATCGTAAGGACATATCAAAAGAAGAAATTCAGATATGACTCGACACATTCGAGATAGTACCTAGAGAGGCACTATTAGAATCTATTTTGACTATACAAAGCAATGTCAGGGGCGTAGCCACAGATGACATATTTGTACTAGAACGATACAAGTCTGACTTAATTTTCACACTCTCTACACATCAGCTGGGTTCCGCATTTTGTGTTCACAATATACTAACCCCTGAAACGTTATGCCTGATTTTTTTTTTGTATCCGTAGCGTAGTGTCTACAGCGCATCATTGGAGCGCAAGACAGCATGTTTATTTGCACATACAAAACAACGATAAAGTACACGAGAACGAAATATTTCCAGAAAGACGCGGCTTAGTTGTGCAAAACATGAATGCGTCACTTTGACAGATTTGTGCTATAAGATTCTATGTCTGACCATTTCAGCAAGGACGTTCTGCCATTTACCATACAGATATCAATGATCAATGCTCTGTTTCTTTAGAAATACAATTTTCAATTTAAAAAATTCATTTTATGTAGATTATGATGCCTTTATCTTATATATAAACAATACTAAAATAGTATATACCTAGTAATATCTTTTCTATTACTTTTGATATAGTGTGTCCCAGATTCGATTCTCTATTCAAGGATCTCGGCTCCTGTTATACCTACAGCAAAGGCTAAATGGCGAAAGTTTTAGAGGAAACTTGATGAGTGATTTTGATAGCTGGCTTCAGATTTGCGATCGATCAATTGGATTTGAAAATAGCATGAAAAATCTAAAATGGCGGATCTTTTGAGTAAGGCGTAAAGAACACATAAATGCCTTGAATTTTCAATAGAATATGAACGTTAATATCGACTTCTTAATAAGTCAAATGTTTTGGGACAACTTCCCAAAACAAGTCAGAAAAATCGTCGTAAATTTATTTTATACTTTTACTAACAAATATCTTACAAAATTGTAATGTAATTTGTAAGTGGGCATTAAATTACAGATTTGCAAAATAACGTCCATTTACATCAAGACTTTAGCTAACGTATTTCTGTTAATGCCTCCAGCTGTGCTCAAAATTCTTAGTCTCAGGATTTCTATGGTCGCGGGAGGATCAAATTCAATGACCTTATTGTTTGTGTAACCCCAGAGGTAGAAATCGAATGGTAAAAGGTCAGGGGATCTAGGAGGCCAAGATATTCAACCATTTAATGAAATTATTATTTCATAAAAAAAACAGGTTAAATGAGTGGCCCTGAAGAAGGCACGTTTGACAGAAAATCCAAAGTAACAGAGAAAATCCAGTAAAGAAGGTATCTAAAGCTAATTTCAACACAAGGTATCTTAATAGGAAGGTAAACATTCACAAAAGGCTAATACGTGTAAAAATCACAAGGTTGCCTACTCTACGAGGGTCCTACGATATTTTATGAGGAAATTTCTAAGATCGTTAATAATACTATGACATTAGTGTCTAAAAGATTTCAATACAATACTGACTCGTTGAGAATGACAGATATAATACGTGACAAATTATACAATCAATAAACTATGGAATTTACCAAAATAAAATCATCAAAAAGGGTTTGGTCTAGGAATGGGCACTCTACTATTAATAAAGAGAAATTCAAGTTAATGATTAGTGATCAAAATAGTAAAAAGAAAGTTACGTGATTTTAGCACGTGACTAATGATCCCACACCAAACCTTACTTCCAAATCTGGTCTGTAGATGACTCTCTAACCACTTTGTGAGGGTTTTTGACAGCCCAATGATGAGTGTTGTGCTTATTAAGAACGTCGCAATTCGTAAGCCTAGTCTCATCGGAGCACAAGACGTGATTTACAAAATCGGGAGTTTCATTAGACTTACTAGTATACCACTCACAGAAGCGCATTCTCCTTGGAAAATCAGTTTCCCTAAATCTTTGTATGGATAGTACTTATTCATATTTAACATCTCTGTACTGTTGATTCCGACTCACCAATTTCTCGTTCTATGGTTCTGACTGAAGCACTAGCAATTTCTTTGACAGCTTGTAAGTATAACAGGAACCGAGATCCTTATATAGAGAAGCGAATGTGGAGCACATTGTATAATGATACTGATTCCCTTATTTTCTATGGAAACTTATAGCGATTGCCATAACGTCAGTTGCTAGTAGGATACCCGAAACTGCAAAGACAAATGCGTATGTCCTCTACATCTGCAGTAACTACAGCGACAAGAATCCGCCTCTTACGTACTAGAAGCTGCATGCAGCAACGGCACAAACGTAATGAACGTTGCACCGTCAAAAGCTTTGTGCTAATGCTAACGTATGCTAGACTGTTCTAATTTGCTTCTGGATTATTCACTCTCAACCTAATTAAACCATTCTGCTTGTTAGATATTTTTGCTCTGCACATGTCGACGTCGCCACACCGCAGAAAATTGCAAATTGCACGCCGCAGGTAACCGTCTCGAAGTCGTTCAGAAGGCACCATTTCCGCGAACAAAGTATCAAGATTTCTAATTTTGTTACTGGTAAGCCGATTTTTATGAGCCACACCTAATTAAAATGCTTCTTGAAAAAATTGTATCACAAATTGGTACATGTCAAAAATTGAAGATAGCGGCACTATACAGTGCGTTCCTAAAAGGTTTTTACAAAATTTTAGCACATATAACTCAAAATAGTTCAAAATAAACCGATTTGAAGTAACTTACCTCAGTCCAAAATTACTCCGATTCCGAGATACGGGGTGGTAAAGTTAGAAAATATAAATCCCTTATTTTTTTATTCATGAATATTTCTTAACGTATCAATGCAATCAATGCAGGTTGTGTTGATCCTAAATCAAAATGCTCAGGACTTTACAAAATCTGAGTATGTGATAGCAGTTGAAGTCTGTTTTTGGTTCTGTTCAAACCCCACTCATTAAATAAGTCCTGTCCCTCAATACTTAAAATCCAATTCGCTAGATTCTTTCACAAAATACCACTCCGTGTTTCTTAGAGATCGCTATAGTAATTTACCATGTTGAATATGTATCACTTATATGTATACTAAGTGACATATAAATCCGAACACCCAGTTTAAATGGTTTTATTTTAATAAAATTTGGTGAATGTATTTATCTTACTGTAAATAACAAGTGAAAAAATGTTCAGCCTTATCAGTTGGATATTCCGGTTTTTATACTGCTTTTTTTTAATTCACTAACGCTCTAAAAATGAATATTCCAGCCGCAGTAAAGAATCAACGTTGGCGGATTTTGGTTCTTGACATCCTTTACGATCGGTTACGATGCCTAGAGTACGGAGACCTGTACGATTTCGTCAACTTGGTGAGTTTGATAGGGACCGTATAGTGGGACTTCGGAAAGCTGGACTTTCCTTTCGGGCAATTGCAGTTGAGTGCAAAGAAGTTTAGACACTGTGGTTAGGTGTTCTCAGGCATGGCTTCGAGAAGGCCGTACGCAAAGAGCAAGGGGCACTGGACGCCGCCGTAGAACAACGCCGCCTAAGATTATTGGCCTTAAGGGACCGTTTCTCCACTACCAGGTCTATTGCAAATGAATGGTTTGCAGAACACGGAAGACCTATTGGCATGCGAAGTGTTTACCAACGAATGAGAAGTTTTGGCTTGTTTTCATACCGGCCACACTGGGTCCTCCCTTTAACTCGAGAACACCGACGTAATCGCCTTGAGTGGTGCAGACAACGGTCACTCTGGGATCAGGAATGGAACAGTATTGTCTTTAGTGACGAGTCTCGATTTTGTTTCGGCATGCACGATGGTCGTGGAAGGGTTAGAAGGCGACGGGGTGAAAGGGGGAATCCACAGTTTTTTGTTGAAAGGCATGTTCATCACACTGTTGGAGTTATGGTTTGGGGTGCTATAGCTTATGGTTCCAGGTCACCTTTAATCTTCATTAGAGGTAACATGAACGCGCAGCTTTATATCCACGAAGTTCTAGAACCCCATCTTTTACCCTATCTTGACACCCTGGCAGATCCAACTTTCCAACAAGATAATGCCCGACCACATGTTGCAAGAATCACAATAGACTTCTTTCAACATAATGATGTCACATTGTTACCATGGCCACCAAGATCTCCCGACTTATCCCCAATTGAGCACGTGTGGGATATGATGGGTAGGAGATTGCTCAATTTGCAACGTCCTCCTCAGACTCTAGAAGCACTTCGAGAGGAGTTGGTGGTTGCCTGGAATGAGATACCACAGGAACACATTGACCACCTGATCAGAAGCATGCCTAGGCGCGTTGGAGAATGCTTAGCACATCAGGGTGCATCCACACATTATTAAAGGTCAAAGGGCTTTAAAGCAGTGCAATCATTTTGAAATTTTTATCATATACTTATTATGCTTCATTAAGTACTTATACAAAATTTTATTAAAATAAAACCATTTAAACTGGGTGTTCGGATTTATATGTCACTTAGTATATATGATTACATCTATCTTCTATTGTATTTTTTCTTTTTTCCTTTCTATCTGAATTTTGTCAATCTCTATTTGTATTAAGTGCGTTATGTAGGGTTAGGTGGGGGACCAGCTATTACCCCTTATGAGTGAAAGCTGAACTTTACTTTTCCGGTTAGCAATAGTATATCCTTGTACCTTACTATCAACTAGTATAGTTTATTATTATTATTATATTTATCATTTTGGTTGGTTTTTGTCGCTCACTAGACTCTAAAAATTCATCTACTAAAGTTGCAAATACAACTTCAGTTGGCCCAACTATTGAAATGTTAGTTTTTTTCTTATCAAACACAAATAATAAAAATGTAGCAGGTTGTTATAGGTTTAAAATTTTAATAATGAATATTTTGATAATATATAGTAGAAAACACCAACTTTATCACGCCCTAATCAAATTTGCAGCATAAAAATAACACATGTTGCAATTACGGCATATCAACCTATTTTCATTTCAATGCAAAATAAGTCTATAACGCATAGGTGGCTGTGAAAAATAAAAGCCATGACAATTGTTTGTATTAATGACCGCTGTCAGAATACGTTTAAAATAGTTTTGGGTAGTTAAGGTTTTCGAAATGGGTAGAGGAAAGGTTATTAGTGAGAAAATTCCGTTACTGATAATTAAATTTTTTAATTCTGGGAAATCAAACTCAGAAATTGCAACTTTGTTAGACTTAGGTATCGCGGTACAGTGTGAGAAATATTGTTAGAAGATATAACGTAACTGGTTCAACTAATATTAGGCAGCAGCGGTGGCCGCAGTAGTAGACTCTTCGGTCTCCTGATCAGTCGCCGTGCGATGAGCGGGTTCGAGTCCCGTCCCAGGAGAAATTTTTCTCTTGGCTATGGATGTTGTGATTGTCCGTAGGTGGTAGACGGTCTCTGACTGTCGAACGTGGAGGTACCACCCGGCGGATCTCGTAGGCGGAGCCAGAATGTGTTGAGGTACCGCACATTTGAAACTTATTTTTAAAACATGGAAATACCTGCACTTTTTTATCGGAACCCATCAGTGTCAAACTTCTGAAAGGTTGCTCGAATCTGCTAGAAAATATGCCCCGATAGCGTAAAGCGACTGTCATCATTCCTTTCAAATTATGTTGTTTTTGCAAACATCAACTATATTGAACTTAATAGGCCAGAGCCTTCTGTAATTACAGGTACGTCATGGGGCACGCGTAAATTTTAACAAAATTTATGATGAAAATTGATAAAAAATATTTTTTTGCTTTGAAGTTAAATAAATGAGAGATGAACTAATGTAAGGGAAAGGGCAATGTTGCAAATAGGAATTTTTGGGCTTAAAAAAATTTGCCACATTTTTGAACCGGGCTCTTGTGCAATCCAATCCGTGGCCTGTAGTGATTTTCACACTCATCACACGCTTGTATTTATAACTCTATGATCTACACTGGATGGTAGTTCAAGCTAGGTATTCGGTAGATTATGTTTCAAAAACAACAGGCCCTTCACTGGAGGAGAAATTTGACCTTTATAAGATAACTGCTTTTAAGTAAAATGAAAGTTATAGTAGAATCTGCGTCATATTCAAGTTCAAATTCAAAATATTCATTTCGTTACTAATAAACATTACATACAAAGGAAATTCGGCAATATTGAACAATGAGGAGAAAAGACAGTCTCTCGATTATAAAACCGATACATGTAGCCCCTTAAAACAAAGAGTCCATACGACAGAGCCCTGAAAACTCTAAAAACCCTTGATCCCATCTAATTAAATAAAGATATAATGTAGTTATAATACGTATATTATCAACTATTTCTATAAATAAATATCTATACATATTTCAGTAAATTCATACACTCCCGCTTACACACTAACTGTACGTTACATTATCGAAGAAAAAAAATGAAGGCAAATGAAAAGGCGGTGAGACCCAAAAAGGCTAAAACGAAGAAAAAACCCCCGGAACCGGCCACGGACGCGGAGAACAAATCTATACAATTTGTCAGAGAGTAGAAATATAAAAACGATGTTTTTGTTCACACAAACCCTGCTAAAGTAGCTGCTGCTTCTGTAACAATGTTTTTGTGAATTTCGAGAATATTTTTGACGATGAGCTTTTAACCGAAGTTCGCAAATTATTCCAAAATTGCCACATAAGGAAACGATCCTTGGGAGGAACGCGTTCTATGCCTAGGTACGACAAAATTGAGATTATTTCCGCTCCCCTGGTCACGAGGCAAAGGCACAGATCTTTCTCTCGAATAGGGCGGGTGACCTGTTTTTATAACCTCATAGATAAAAGACTACATATGATGTCTTCTGCGATTATCCATGTTTAATACGTTGCAGTTATTATATATACACGTACATGCTTTTTCACGCCAATGGGCAATGGAGTATTGCAATCGTGAAAAATTTCAAAAGGGCATCAATACTATGTCACTCATTTCCATCGGCCTTTCTGTCGATCTATTAGTCTGTCTCCGCTAATCCTTGGCCCCTCTATAACTCTGAAAGAACTGTTCAGATTTTGAGCTTTGTAATTTTTAAAAACCTATATACCGGCTACAGAGTTGAGAACAAAAAGCAACAAAACGCCAAAGCTTCATTTTTTACGTTTCAGTGACTCCGCTCATTTTTAAATATTTTTTTTTGAGGGCCAAAGAAATTGGGAGTAAAGGTCGCTATGTATAGAGGATGATGTGCTACAATTCTTTGATGTCAGTATTTTCATACACTTTCAACCCCCGGTAGTAGTTTACTCGGGGAGATAAGTGCACTGTGATGGACTGTTAAGTAAAAAACTCCCAAACTCGCATAATAATGCACAGTATTGAATATAGAGGTATAGAAAAGAAAGTAGTTACTATATTTGGCTCTGTAGAGCGCATCTGGTCTCCCAAGAGGTATAATGGCAAGAGACAGTTCCAAGATGGACAGCGGTGGATTGGAAGAGGAAGTCTCTTTCCTGGCCTTCGCGATCATCAGACTTAAGTTGTTTTGATTTTTGTTTATGGGAACGGTTAAAGGACATCGTGTTTCAGACTCAACCCACAACCAGAGAAGATATAAAAAACCGGATTCGTAATGCAATACATGGCATACTGATAGCCGAAATTGAGGCTGCAGTTTTGTCCACCCATAAGAGGCATCAGGAATGCATAGAGCGTGATGGTCAGCATTAACGGGGGCATTGGAAACCATTCTTTTTAAATCGGTCCATTTTATGGCCACAACTTAATAATAAAACGAATTTCCAGAAAAAATTGTTTAAAAAGACACCAACTTGAGGGACTTCTTTATAAAATTTTCTTTGGCCCAACTTTTAGGTTAAGAACAAGAAGCGGTTCTCTTGTGAGGAAGTTAACCATTTCTGTCGGAATAAAGAAAAAATCCCTCTTGCGGCCACATGTAAAACTAACAAAACTTCAAATATTATAACGTTTGTAGCCCAAAAATAACGCTTTTCGTACATGTTTGCAGTCAGACTTTTTCTAGAAAGGGCTAATTGGTGCTGAACACATTTTATCAACTGATCACAGAGTTGACAAAGAACGGTCTTAAAGATCAAGGACACTTCCATCCCAATTCTTACACACGACGTGAAAGTTCCTTTGTTCTTATGAATGATTTGACTTGCACATTTTCGATGAGAGCGAGACAGCAGTCGTATCAAAGACATAGACATAACATATTACGTATGATTTAGTTAAGAGTGTAGTAACTTCCATCTTTTTCGGAACAGAGAAAGTCTCAATCTGAAACGTGAGCTAGAAGTGTTATCAGCAGCAGTCCTTTCTTTATTCCCAATTCTATATCACTGTTTGGCACTTAAATAGATTGTACTCAAAGCTCCTACACAGCTCAGTAGCTCACCATAATTAACTTGATGATAGCGTGTTAGCTTACCATCTCCAATTTCAGGTACTCCATGATGTAATAATGCCAATGTCGTTAACCACATAGGTATCACATTCAACTAACACCTCCGTATACAGTGCGCTCAACGTGTTCAAGTCCATGTTAATAAGTTCAAGATCCATTCAACCAAACATTGGTCACCTTTTTTAGAATACAGCGTAGCTTGATTGTAGATACTGGAGGGACTGATCACTTATTACTACTACATTATAGTATCAAGACTATGGCAGCGATGCCCAGTTTTATCATGCTAGCCAGAGCTTGAGTGGTTAAGGGGCAAACTGTCAAAACTACATGGGAAACTACAGGTTTCATAAAATGGAAACCTATATTTCAGGACTTCATGTTTCGACGTCTATTTGTTGTTATTTATCTCTTTGTGTAATCTTAGATATGAGTACCAAGAGTGGCCATATTTTACACCGTGGATAACTGACCAAAAGATTGTGCTATTCTGTACGATAACTTCACTGTATACTAAGAGACAATACTGGTTCATTTGTAGCTTAGAACAGCACTAGTTGTCACTGTGTAATTATGATCGTTGGTGCTGCATGAAGGGTTTAACTAGTGCGCAGATTAAAGGGCCTGATGCTGCTGTGCCTCTTGGACAGGGGAGGTGTTACATGCGCAACAGCACGGCCCTGTGATGAACTACCTACTGTGTAAACATCGCCACTGGGTAATTGCTCGAGTAGGTATCAATCTAACCTTTGAATTTTATATGAACGTTGACCTTTGCTCTAAATTAATTAAAATATTTTCTAGGCAAATGTTATTCTTACTAAAAATAGGTGCTCATACTTTTCTGTATCCTTTCTTATTTCAGCAGAAAGTTACTTTCACATTTTTTCTTTTATTTTTATCATATCAAAACTAATAACTCACAAGCGCACATTGGAGTTTCCTCTCACCAAGGTTCTAAGGCTGAAAATAATCCTAATGACTTTTTAGGGTGGATATCACAGAGGCTGTCAAATTAACCGTCCGTTATTCTCCACCTATAGAGTAACAGTCTGTCAAATACAGCGAATGAGCTTCAACATCCAATCAACAAATTTCAGCAGCCAATACCTATGAAATGTTGAAAACAAAATATTGTCAAAGCATAAGATGATAGCTTGTTCTTAAAACATCACCAGCATTTTGAATATTAAGAAATTACACAAGTGTATAATTCAGGCAAAATTTAAAGAAATGTTTGATTTTTGAATAAAATTCATGTTTTAATTACTATTGTTGATTTTTTATTCAGGTTCATATTATTTTCTTCAATTGATATGCGATTTTACTGATTTAACATGATCTCCCGTGTTTTTTTCCTATAATCCTCTTGCAGATAGCCATTAAACACCTACTTGATGGAAGACTCTACCAAAAACTTTATAGATAATGCACGTTTCCAAACATTCAATCATTTACTTGCCGTTCAACAGAACCATTATGACACCTTAGATTGATATTCCCACAAAACCATTCAGGTTTTTTGATATCCATACATCCATAAAGTTGAATATTTTTTGTTATTCACGAACTATATTTCCAACGATTAAGAAGTACCCAAATATATGTCGTAAAGCTACCAGCAAACCTAAAACCTGCAAAAGAACTAGAAATTTGCAATATTTTTATTTCTTCACGAGTACACATTCTAGGTTATATAATTAGAAATTATTTGAGTAGCAGTTGATTATTACACTTCAAAACTCACCAACGAGTGACACATGTGTGGGATCCGCCAACCCTTGGTCCCAGTCACAAAGCATATACACTGAAGAAGGTTTAATTCCATGCTCTTCAATGACAATACGGTGACTTGTGTGGTTGTCAGCGGCCATTTTTTGAGGGTGCGATATGGTTGCCAGATTGTGCATTAATATCCCGTTTCACCCCACTGGTCCCAGTGGAGTACGCTCCGCCAACTGTACTATACTTTATAAGGCTATTTGTGGAATTTTTCCCAAAATCGTCGCACAACACTTGAAAAAATGCAAATGAAAATTTAAAATTATTTCCGTGACGCCCCAAAATAGCTGCATCGGTACCTCGAGATAGACATCTTGACAGTAGGGATGTTCGATTCGATCCTATATTTAGAAGTATCGATACTTTTGCTTCCCATACCCGATATTTTGGATCTATATTTTTATATACTACACTTGGGTGTATCGATACATTTCACGAGTATCGTCATCTTTCGATCCGGACTGTCAGAAGGAGTGGCTAACTTCAGATTACTTTTCTTCTTTGTTTCCTTCCGCTGGATATCGATAATTTAGTCAAATATTGTACAGTATCAATACTTCCTAAAACGATAAGAATCAATACATAACGATACTTTTCGTGGATCTAAACATCCCTAATCTTGACAGCTTGTCGTTCTTGTCAACTGTGCTGCAGGGTGGGGTGTTGCCTTTACTATCTTACATTTTGCTAAGGTCTTATAACAAATAAAAGCTTCAAATGAAATATTGGCGAATATGAACGGATACGCGTAGAACTTAGAATATAAATTCATATTGCAAATTTCAGATTGTCTACGCATGGACTTGAACCGGATTTTTCGGTAATTTTACCGAAAAGAGAATATTTACCGATAACATTTTTCAAAATAATTTAAATATTTCTATACTTGCCGAAAAACAGCAGAAACCAAAAACCAAGGTCCTTGATCTACCACTGATCTTGGGACGGCATTTTCGTTATACCGAATTCAAAGACATTATTTAGCGATTCCGTTTTTTTGCCGGTTCGGCAACACTGCAGATGTGCAGATCACTTTGAAAGCCATTGATATCCCAGTCGTGTTATAATAATAGAACTAAGAAGAAAATATAACAATGTTTGGAGATGTATTTTCATAAATAGGTATTTTTGATTCTTACTTATAATATCTAGACGTTGAATAATAGATGGATTCGGATACTTTTACAAATATCGATGTTTTAGGACCCAGAAATGCAGAATGTGCTGTTTGTTTACATTAGGTGTGGATTCCTAGAGCATAAATTGGCAAAAATTGTTTTTGATGTAACAAGAGATGATGAACCAGTTGGAATACGTTTTATATCTTTTTTTTGCAAAATAACAAAAATCGGTACATTTCTATAGTTACGTATTATGTACAACACCCTGTACATGATATATAGACAAAACAGTCAAAACATCCTACCAAATATAATAGCTAGAAAATCGACCTATTATTTGCCGCATTCCCATTGGTCTCACTTAAATAACTGACGGTCTTTTCTGAAATGATAGAAATTTGAAATTCGATGAAAGTTATCCTAATTCTAAAGCACAAAGACATAATATTACATCTATAATGTACCATTATTCCTAAGGCAACCGTTTTTTCACGGCTTTATTCAACATTTCAATAGAAATCACTGATATTCAGAGAGCTTTGACAGCTCCTGTCAAATTGCATTTCGATAAGGTATTTTCCTATTGGTCCAAGAGAACGTTAAATATTAATGTTGGTGGAATTGGCCCTTAATGTATTGTCGATCACGATAAACTAACTTTGATGGTGGAGGTCTAATTCAGGCTCACTGCCGTTGGCATTAAATAACTGATAAAGTTCATTGCAAGTTTTCAAACGTCAGTATTCTACACAACGTGTAAAGTGGTTGAAGACAGTTCCATTTGGCGACTTACCTCCTCATAGCAAATTAATTTTCTTTTTAATTTTTATGTGCGTGTAAATTCTATCATGTCAGAACCAACTCCTTGAAGATAATAATAAAGCCGCTACGTAGGTCAGTAACCTCAACCGCATTTCATCAAATTACAAGTGGCCTACTCCGGATAGCTTGCCGTCTCCAATTTCACGTATCCCGTCATATAATAATAGTGTCGCTAATTACACAGGTGGCATATTCCCTCATTGTCTGAGAAGGCGCACCGCAGACAGTTGTATACAGATGGCGTCCTGTTTATAGACTGAAGGCAATTTGAATGCGTGCGTGTGATGAAGATACGTAATAGCAGATGCCGAGGAAATGCCAAACGTATGCATGGAGTTATAGCATGCCAGGGCTCTATTGTATAGTCTAATCATACTAGACGAAAATACCCCTGGCTTGCGAAATAATTGTGAAGTCTGGTTTTGCTGCAAGTTGTCCAAGGGGGTTGAAGCCAAACACAGTATCTTTCACCTAATCTTTGGACGCCAAAGCGAATTCAAAGAGGGATACATTAGGTTTGACATTATTCTTATAAAAAGAAAGCGTATCAGCATCAGGTTCTAAACACTGCACTAGATAAAGACGTAAAGTATCGGTTCATTTCGTTAACATCAGCTAAATCTACTGGGATATATGACCTGGGTGTCTTATTGCCAAAGTTCATAGCTTTCCATAGAGTCTTATAGTTCGTACTGCTAATTTTTTGTTCCAAATGAATCTTTTTGGCATTATCAGTTGCTAATTGTCTTTGATATATAGCGTCATTCCCTGGCTTCTGTATAAAGTAAAGGGCACTAAAGAAATGATAAGGTGGATGGGAAACGCGGACGTTGGCAAGGCAAGTTGTCTCATCTGAAACTTATTTAGTAGTTGTCTCGCTGATCAATATCTATGTTCTAGTGACTACCGCTTACTTAAATAAATGTAGGACATTGAGATGGCAAGCCTTACATATTTCGATCATGGATCCAAAGGTGAAATGCTGTTCAAGACTCTAGCGTTTGATCAGAGTTACAGTGATCTATGTATATGGGGTTCTGCAAACTACCTCCGTAAGAGTAACTGCCATATCATCCCCACGGTATTCTTGCATTTTCAGAAACCTACGGTAGTGTGCTTCATTGTAATGTCACACAAGGCTTCCTTGTAATCCAAGGCGATAAACAAAATTATCTACATTTCCTATTTATTGTTTTTAGTACTACAACCTCGGATAGTATCTTATTTCATCACACGGTAAATGAGTTTTGAGCCATTTCTGTAACGTATACTCTTTTTTGTCTTCTCATTTCTTATAAACAAAAAATACCCACTATATTCCGCTATTATCATTTCTCAGCGAAAACGAGCAAATAATTCCGTATATCTGCCGTATAAAAACACAATCCGCCATGGTACTCCATCAGAGCTCTGATTGATCCACACCCGGCGTATTCCGCTGTCGCAATTTTTTTCAATTCCCCCTATTATCCTTTTTTTCTTCTCTCGTTCAGCGCTGTCCACGTATACGTATATCGCAGCCTCTATTCGTACCACGTACACAAAATCTAATAACAAATGCCTAAGCGCCTCCCCAAAAATATAGTCCAGTTGAGTCTACTTCTCTAGCTATTGATAGCTTCATTGAGAAAATAATAATAATAATAATAAAATGTCTTTATTAGGCACATTATAAAACTACAATATAATGTGGCCTCTACGTAGGCGAAGTCTAGCTTTTGGCTACTCTATCCAAATAATAAATTGAAACACTTAATCAAACGAAACTTTGACAAGCAGCTAAAGACGCTTCAAAACAAATGAATTTGATAGCTGGCTGACATACATACACCTATACATATATACACACATATATTACGTAAAAATAAAATAAAATATAAGAATTGAAAACTAACTTTTCCACAATTACTACAATGACAAATAAATCTGTTTCATATGCTTACGAAATCTGTTTACTGGCCAATAATTTATATTGTCATCTAATTCGTTATAAATCAGGATAGCATTATAAGTGTATGAACTACGAAATAAAGTTGTTTTATACATAGGGATCTCTAGTCTTTTTTGTGTCAGAAATCAATGTCTGAATTACTTTGAAAACAAATTTCTCATAAAGATACAAGGAGGAGCGAGAAGATATGATCTTATATGTAAACACTGCTATACGGTACTTGCATGCATTTTCTCGCTAACCAAGCTGAAATCTCTTTAAGGAAACATGATCATACTTCTTGAGATTAAATACAAATCGAAAGCAAGTATTTTGGAGTTTTTGGAGTCTTGCTTTTGTGATAGAATCAAGACAATGAATCAGTGTAGTTTTTGGAAGCAGTGCTTAATGATTAGCTAATTCTTGATCTTATTAAAGCTTTTGAGTGGGTCCAACACGACATTTTTCTATTAAAATAATCGTATCACAAGTTAATAGCAGCTTTAACCCATTATCATCTTATTTCAGCCACATACAGCAGCTTGTGACCTGTGACCCAGTTTCATGAGGCGCCCCACGGGGTTCTGTGCTGGAACTACTTTTATTTTTAATATACAGGGTGTAAACCTTAGTAAGGAAATATCTCTGAAATTTGGAGTTCGTTTTAAAATAAATATTTGGGCGGGTATTCTTGACGATCAGGTAATTGGCCCTTTCGAGTTACCCCCAAAGTTGTCAGGAGAAGGATACCTTAACTTTCTAGCCAATAACCTACCAGAACTTTTGGAACAGACCTTAGATAAATTGCCATTACAACGGAGACAGAATTTGTGGTTTCTTCATGACGGGGCACCACCACACATTTTTAGAGGCGTCATTCAGTATTTGAATGAACGTTATCCAAATAGCTGGATCGGTCGAAATGCTCCTGATCCTCGAAAATGACCAGCTAGATCTCCTGACCTCACTCCGATGGATTTTTGGTATTGGGGAGAAGTTGAAGGGATGGTTTATGGGGCTGGTCCAATAACAACTGAAGCACAACTTCGCGAAAAAATGTTTAATGCGGCTGAAATAATAGATGGACAACTTCGAGGACCTAGACTAAGAAG
Source organism: Acanthoscelides obtectus (assembly GCA_963669975.1). Classification (NCBI taxonomy): domain Eukaryota; kingdom Metazoa; phylum Arthropoda; class Insecta; order Coleoptera; family Chrysomelidae; genus Acanthoscelides; species Acanthoscelides obtectus. Next base: position 15,910,423 of record CAVLJG010000008.1, on the reverse strand, counting down.
AAACTGTGTTCGCGTAATGAAGCTTGTGTGGAAAGTGGAGGACGACATTTTGAACACCTTCTTTAAATACAAAAAAACTGCAGTGAGGGTTTTAAAAAGAAAAACAATGAATGTATCAAAATTGTATTCCCTATTTATAGTTACGTTCAGTAAACTTTCATACACCAGGTGAAGCGCTGAGACAGTTAGTGGTAAGTCAGTTTTTTTAATTGTTTGCATTTTTCTTATCAGATAATGAAATAATACCTAAGAGCCAAAAATAACAAACTCCATCTTTATCTACGCTGCGTCTGGAATTGCGGCGTTGTCAGATTTTATTTTACTTTAAAGTCGCTTTTCTCTAAAAACATGCCGTTTTGAGCCCCATGTTATATGAAACATTTTGCTTCTTTTAACCCCATCTATCACCCATTTAAATAATGACTATCATAACGTGTATACCCTGTATGCCAATGCCCATCCTGATTCTAACACAAACAAGAACTTTATAGCGTTGTTCGATGACACAACAATGCTTTGTAGTGATAAATGGCTGATCTACTCTGTTCTGCGAATAGAGAATATAGAAAAAATTAAAACATTGGTTTTTAGCAAATAAAGTGTTACACTTAATGCTTCAAATACACAGTCCATGGTATTAGCTTTTTATCATCATAAAGAACAGTAAAATTTTTGTGTGTCAGTATTGATGTACATATGACTTTCACTGCAAAAGCGCTGCATCAGAGTCATCGCAAGTCTGAGTTACATACAGATACGTAGGGAGCCTTTCATCAACATAAAAATCATTAGTCTTCCATCTCTTTATCTATTTACCTGATCATGTTATGTCCATAACAATTTGGCCTTCTACAAAACGCACACTGATGTATATACGAGTAGTTACAATTTTTCCAATGAACCAACTAAATATGTTTTATTTCAATAATTTGGAAAATAAGAATAGGTACACTAATATATTTAACTTCATATGGCCAAATGTATTGTTTTTAACTCAACAGATTAGCAATGAAGAAACTTTAGAGGCATGACTTCCAAGGAGAATGGTTGACAGTACTAGTGAACATTGGTTACAAATAAATAATTATATGAGAAAGAGTAATACAAAACCTTGTAGCATTCAAAGCTTTCGGAATTACAGGGAAATATTTGAATTTCTAACAAAATGTAAATATATTCACAAATAAACATCAATCATCATCGCATTTACTATAATCAATGGAATTACACACACAAGAGTATCAATCCAGGGAGATAATTTATTTTCACTAGCAGTGCTGATAGACATATTTCAATGAGCGATTTGCCTGGGATTAATGACAATTTCTATATTATTGTCAATAACGATTGCAAAATTTGTTTGGATCGGTAGGTTTCAATACCTGGAAGCACAACAGCAAATACATTTGTCAACTCACCTTTGAGTACTCTTGGATCCGTATTGGTGAAATATGAAAATATTTTCGAAACATGTCACTCCCCTCCACAGTTAAAAAGTTTACTTCATCGTCATATGCAATTCACCAGAAATGTACTCAGTCTGACTATTCTCAGAGGGCTGACAAATGTTGAGGAATTCAATTTTGTTTAAGTACCACCCGCACTAATAACTCACCATGTATAAGTGAGTTCATTACACTTGCAGTGGGATAGTTGCGTCTGTTACTCGACGGAAATCATTACGGCGCAGTAAAATTGGAGAAACTCTGATATTAACGTCAGCCCTCTTGGCTCTCATGGAACCATCGTCGTTACCAACAAGTTTGAATATTGTCGAAATTCTTACGGCAATAATTATTATTTTCATCGAGCCATAAGCCACAAGATTAGGGGTAAGCAGACTGGACTATAATACCCGATAACAAATGACTGTAGATGACACTGATGTGATACCAGCACCGCCCTACATAAAAATCTGTGAAAGGAGTTCATCCTCTCTCCACTTGACATACGTATGGAGACCATTATTCACCCTCATAAACTTTAAAAGGATGATGGGGTTGGCCCTAATAATTTTTGCTGTTTCCCAGCTGGACTGGCTTTTTATTTGCGTTTACATCTGTTTCGGTTGCGATGCGCCCTTGTGGGCATTCTGCTCGATTTAGCTCATCAAACGACCGACCTTATAAGCAATGACATGGTAAAATTGTGTACTAATCACAATTTAAGGCTCAATATAGGAAAGTTAAGAATTTTTGGCAGTTAAAAAATCTAGTGCAGTTTACAATGGCAGGAGAAAGGCATAGGCTTTGCGAGAACCCTTAGTGCAATATTTGGGCTTTTCTCCTCGTATCTGCAGATCGCATCACCTGATACTTGATTTTACTTGCGACTAATCTAGCAACGCTGCATAACTGGCATCAAGAGGGCTAAGCGATGCAGTCATACTCGGACAGAGTTTGTTGTATGCAGGAATTACACGGGATTGCCGTTTGTAAATATTTAGTTTTAATGACAAATTTGCAGTGAAATCTATAATATGGTATGTGAAATATGTCTAATAAGCGCGTACAATTACCGATGAGGAAGCGTATTACTATACTCATATTAAAAAGTTGCATCCTCAAATTTTTTACACCTTAAGAAGCTTGGCCTACAAAGCTTTTTTGTCCTTGATACAGTAGTAACCTTGTGTAGAAATTTCATTCGAATCCAAGTTACAGGCTGGCCAAAACCGATAGACAGATAGACCGACGGAAATGCGGGGCATCATTCTTCATCATCCAAAAAACATAATATTTCATTTCTGAAATTTTTCGCGATTAAGATACTTCCTCTGCCAGGGAGCATCTGAAATAAGGAGGAACACATTTTCACACTTAAAGCTTCTATGGGTAATCAAATACTAGATTCCAATTCCGCAAAAGCTTGGTGCGATTTTTGATAACTATTATTGAACATTAAGCTAAGGGTATCTGTCAAAAAACACATCTTACGTTACGTCCCTTGATAGCTTTTCACTACGTGCTTAATATGAAATTGAAATTCCCTTCAATCAGGAAATAGGTATATTTGGATGTCCCAAAAAATTAAAGTTTTTTATTTGAAACGCATACCGTCTCACTTTGCTTGAACAATGTCAAAATAACTGTAAATAAAGTTGTATGTGCTTAGAACCAGGACAACCAGTGCCGACTTGCATTGGAACATGTCAAAACTTGCTCTTTGTTCAATTAGCAAACACATTGTTTGCGTTCAGTCAATATGTCGGACGGATCAGGCAGCTCTGAAAAGTGAACATTTTTAATCCCTCTAAATGACAAGTACTAGCAGTTGTTCTATAATATGAGGAAAGTGACATCAAGCGTCAATGAAAGCGCCAGCCTCACTACTCGTGAGTGCAAACCCTACCTAACTGTGTTGAGAAACTGGTTACCTTAAACCAAGTTTAGAGATATTTGCAAAAAATGCAAGTCAAACACAAGAAGTATTTGAGCATCGTCGTTGTTACGAACTTGGACAATCTGTTTTGATATTGCGCATGCCGATGCCCTTCAATAGATGAAAATAGATTAAGATAGGATTTTCTTACGGCTGCAGAGAAAGGCAGGTGGACCTGGTCATTTAGCTAGGATGGGCCAGAAATTAGCCATAAAAGAAGAAAATGGGTGTCTTAGGTACACCGAAGAACAAAAGCGGCGAGCTAAGTATGTTGCTTAACTCCTCCGACATAGTCTTACGAACCAGTGCAAGAAGACTCATCTTCAGATTCCGAGATAGATTTACAAAAACGTTTCCCATCCCAACTCAGAGCACACAGCCTGATACTAATCAAACTCGTATGAGGAAAAGTTTCGTAACTCCAAAATTAAGGGCAGCATTAGATAGATGTCAATTATGTATGAAAAATGCTGTTTTTATTATCGAAGCAACCATTGACGAGTTTCCTATATGTACCGAAAAGCGGATGGAGCGTGCAGAAGCTATATAGCTTGACTTCCAAGGCGGAGTACCCGATACTGTAATTGTCCACTGGATGGGAAATTGTTGCCACCTTTACCTGCACGCAAGTCTAAAGAAGAACGTCTTCTGATTGTTATAAGGTATGACAATAAAGAGCAACTTATCACTGGGCCCAACTTGGATAGCTATTCAGTCAGCATGCAGGCCCCGACAATTTGGGATGCTATTATTGACTGAAATCTTGAAGACAGAGTTCAGATTCTCTGTTGCGATACTACTGCTTCAAATACGAGTCGCGCTAACGGAGCCTGCGTGCATCTTGAACAGAAACAACAAAGAAACGCTTATTCTTGCTTGCCGCCAGCACTTCTGCGAGTTGGTGTTCAAAGGTGTGTTTCAATCGAATATCGTCCAAGTGACATTCCAATGTTTGAAATGACTGACAAGCTGTTAGAGTTTTATCGACATGGATTGATCAAAGAAGTTGCTACAGACGACTATCGAGAATTAATAGAACATTCAATAATATTCCTTGGCGGTGATACAGAGAAAAAATTGAAGATTCGAGCGCCAGGCGCCGTGCATCAAGCTCGATGGATGGCCAGAGCAATCTATTCACTAAAAGTAGCGTTACTAACTTCCCAGCTCAAACTTTATTAATAAGGATAAGGCAGCTCTGTTAGATATCCGCCTGTTCATCGTGACAACATACGTAAAACCCTGGTTGCAATGCACTTTAGCCGTAAAGGCACCTAACCAGGATTCATGCTTTTTAAAGGCAATGAAGGCTTACGAAAGAATTGAAATATATATATATATATGTACATGGTAAATGTTTGAAAGAAAGAACATTGATATACCACAACTCTGCGCAAGCGTAGTTTATCATACCATGTTGCTAAAATATCATTCCATAGCTCATAATCGGCAAGAGCAATGAGTCGCGCTAGGTAGAGACTCTAGACCATTGCGTGATGTCGACAGTGAGCGAGGCCTCCAAGTGAACCATCTCCAATGCGGCCTCAGCATTAGGCAAAGGAACATGTCCCGTTCCTGAGAGATCAGAGGGGGCGACTGGGACTTCGGAATGATAGAAGCTTCCGATGCCGGTGTTAATTACCTTGGCGGAGCAATTAGGGCGATGTAAAGTTGTGTGAGGTGGTAGAATGGGTGGCCAGCAGCATGGTGGTGGAGCGGCAGAGGAGCTGACCGTTTAATTAAAGTGTCACTGGCTCCAGTGATGGCGTCACAGCGGTGCACTTTGCAGTTTGTTGGGAATGCAGCTTGTGAGATAAGCTGCTGGTGTACAAAGTGATACAGAATGTTGCTAAATGGCAAGCTCAGTATATTAACGTATGAAAAAAGCTCATACTGACATACGTTCATGTCTGGAAATGTACCGATTCCGTAGTGTGGTGCTTATTCTTGTCCGTTCGTAGAAGTTCACCCTATATTTGTCAAACAAATATTGTGATAAGCTTCGCTACATCTGAATGTGTAATTAAATGCTATATTAACATGTGCGATAGTTATATTCCTAAGCAGTGCGGAAAGGACACTTTTCCGCAAGAGTTAGGGACAACATTTCTCCAACTGCGCGTAACAAGGAAAAGTGAAATATATTGTAACAATTGAAATCATATACCATAATAACAAAAAACACGAACATAATTAAATTTTATCATTATTATTATTAATAATAAAAGAGCAGTTGCTGTCATTATGAATATTTATAGCGGCCGACCTCGAGTAGGGTGGGAGTGTCCTCAAACTATGATTAAATTTAACACCCGATGACATTTTTACTTGTGTTTCCATACTGAAGTACGTGCGAGAAGATTGCACTTTCAGCACGCTAGTGGAAAACATTGTTTTCTAAAATACCTATATCAGTTTCGTTTATACCAGCAAGTCATACAATTTTTCGCTGAACATTAAATTTGAAATTGGAAATCGGAAAGACTTGGGCCAAATTTCGTATGCAGTTTTTTCTTATCTTGACATACTCAGTTGGTTCCCAAATGGCCTTGACGGCATTCTGTGACACCGTGTATGTGTTACCTTACTGTGTTACAAATTACTAACTTCAATATTCTGCATATAAATTGATAACGTCGGCGCTAAGTACACAAAAGGAATCGCAGCATACTTATTACTGTCCTGCATAATGCTACTGAAGACATAATGAAATATCGGCTAGTCTAAATAGCACGTGCACTAGCAGTAGGAAAAATCGTAATTAATTTTTCCTCTAGCTGTGCCAGGAAGCATGTGCCGACGACACAGTCAGATATGCTCTACTAGACATGGTAAATATGAAAAATACCTCTGAGAGGAAGCCTTCTAGCATAATTCACGGATATTTCACGCTGAGAGTGTGTAATGAAAACTTCTAACAGGTGTCTCTGACTATTCGGATAGCTTGCTCGTAGATTTATTAAATTTTCGCATGCAACTGCAACGCAGTATAGGCGTCCGATAAAGAATACATTTTAAGCTTCTTTATCACTACAAGAATCATGTCAATACGGCACTTGTCACCTATTAATACGGTATTTTTATTTGAAAGAGGTGGATAATTTAACTACCAGAGGGATCACTTTGAATTGAACAAACTTTTCCCGTTCTTCGCACTTTATTTTACTCAAGCAATGCAGAATATCTCGTTGTCAAGCAAACAAAATCTATAAATGCCTCTTTATCGTGTTCAAATCTGTAGATGATTTTGAGCGAGTATAAGTTGCACTTTAAGTTGATCTGGTAATAACGTTAAGTTCAATACTAATAATTTTGACCATAACTATATCAGTGAATCGGTGTCGTAATACAGAAACACTGACAGGTCCTTTGTTAATGTGAGCTGTACTCGAACAAATCTAACAGCTATTTTGTGCATGGTTTTTTTTTGACAACGTGGGTGATGATTTTGAGCTAATTTGAATCGCACTGTAGATTGATCTTGATAATAACCTTAAGTTCAATACTTTTTTTGACAATAACTATATCAGAGAATCGGTGTCGTAATACAGAAAACCTGTCATGTCTTTTGTTAATGTGAGCTGTACTTGAATAAATCGAACAACTATTTTTTACATGTATTTATTTTTTGACAACGTAAGCAACAGTATAGATATCACCGTTTTATCAAAAATTATAAAAAACTAAATGAAACTGGTTTCTGTTATGTCTAATTTAAACTTTTGATCAGTTGTTACTAGAGATTCGTTATGATAACAGCCCTCACTGGCTCTTTCTTGTAGCAGATATCATCTTGTTACAAAGCAAACTCGTTATCTGCTGTTTATTACAATCACGGGAGATTCACGGCTTGAATTACCCGCCAGAAACAAAAACACATTATTTCAAGTTTAATGAACAATTAGGCCTGTTTCCAAACCGCCCAGAGCATAAATATCCGCCGATAGTGCACAACTTCATCCAAAAGTCTTGAGATAAATTCTGCAAACGGCCGCGAATTTACATTAAACTTAATTTTAAGCGGAGTAAAGAGACCGGGAAGGAATATGGACCGATCGTATCTAATTTGAACGGGAGGGTTTTATTGCTGCGAAGATTACCAGAAGTCGCCGGGAGTTGCCGACCCGGAATTTATGGTTATTGTGGCCGTGGGGGAAATACTGTCTCCTTGGACCTGCACTAGGGGAGGACTTTGTTGTCTGATGAACACGTACATCTATCTTGGAGGATTATAAGCGTAGACATCTGTAACATACCAAAAAAATAAAGCCTGATAACTAGCGTGCTGCACCAGAACCAGGTATAGCTCAGGAGTCAGAGACAACGCAGCTAATGCTGATATGGAAAGTACCGCTGAAGTCCGCCGATGCTTCTTAGGATCTGTCACATCATCACGTCATCGGTTTCTGATATAGTTCTTCAGATCAACGCTATAGTTGACTCAAACGTTTCTGTCTCTGGAGAGACATCGGTCAAGCTTTGTTATCCGATCTGTAACCTTCCGGATAACAAATCCTCTACGAAGATTGCTGGTATGAGACAGAGGTTCATTATATCATGTACCACTTTTCAAATTTCTTTATCTTTGCATGATCTCAAGATTGCTGTTACTTGCACGTCATTGAATCTGCACCTCCTAGAATCAGACAAGTTTCCATGTTTACTGAAAGCCAATAACGTTTTTCTACCCAGAGTCTTCTCAATGAACATATTTCAATGAAGGTTGGTATATGGGAGACATGCGACAGAATACAAGCTTTTTTTGTAGGTAGAGTTCCATATAACTTTTCCAACATTTTCTGTTATTGCATCCTACTATCCCATCAGCTCCATGGGTTCTCAGTGAACCATTAAATATTTCAAAGCACTTTTCAAAATAGCAACATGAAATCTAATAATCATTGTAGATTAGAAAGGAAGGTTACCTGAACAACATTTTATTCAGTCAGTAAGTAAAAACAGAACACCATCCAATTAGCAACGTTGTGGCATATTTTCTAAAAAGATGACTGATAACAAAATACTTAACGAGCCATTAACGCCAACACAGGATTAGTTTACCAGATTCTGCTTTTCTGCTTTTACCCTCAACATAGTGAAACATAGACCTTCACGGTGCCCCTTTAGGGCCATAATGAACGATCTTCCATTGGACCGTGTACCCTATCCACATCCACACTAATAAAATTTTATTCGGTCGGACGTCGGCATTGCTTCCACCATCGTTTGTGGCGACGTTTGCAGCTAATTCCAGTATCCTGTACGTCCTAATAAGGGACTATACAGGTTCTTTGGCCAGTGGTAGCGCTAGCTATAGTCCTAAAGGTACAAAGGTTTTCCTAGCATATGACTATACCCACTAACAAGGTTCACTGCGTTTGACCATCATCAGTTTTATCACAAAGTAGTTCTGTCTATCTGTCTACATACCCTAAGTACTTTTCTAGTAGCGGAGAGGTGAAGTTTTGCTGAAGTATCTATATTGATTCTACAAATAATTTTGTAAGTCTGCGTCGTAGTAAAGTTCTTAATAAATGCAAAAGCTGTAGCATATTTCAAGTTTAAATGCAATATGTAGTCCGGGGCGCTCAACCAGCAAATAATAAAGAATATTTGAAGGAACAAAGGACATTATAAAATGGGAAGTACAAATTGAATTCTGAAGTTGGAAATCGGTTTAGCATTTATAATCGATTGCAGTTTCATTGTAATTTTCAACTTGTATTTCGCTCAGTCCAGGGCGAGTTTGAGATATTATACAATGTCTCGTCATGTCTTAATAAATAACATTATTTTTGTTTGTGTGTTTTTATAAGTAGAATTACTACGATTGATGTAAATACCTGTATGTATTCGTTGAATGCCATTAACGTTTTGATACATATTGGTATTACTAAAGTCACATACATATACTGTTCGGATGATTCATAAAATGATACGTTCCTCGACCATTTTCAAATATTATACATATAGAAGTATTCATAGAAGATAAATCTACGCATTTCCGCTTAAGAAGTACTGTTACCGAAATTGTAACAGAAAATTCAGAATTACTCCCCCCACAAATGACATTAGTGATATAAACACGCATCTACAGAAATATCAACACCAACAGATTTTTGTGGAATATACATAGTACGATGTGCAAGTGCTTACACACATCTAGACAAGTCTCAGCATACAACAAACAAAAACGAAAACAAATAGCAATAAAGCAAATAGTTAACAATTATGGAACCAAGTCCGTGATATGATTATTTAAAAGCTCGTCTATGCTGTAAAGAGCTGTCGTCACTAAATATCTTTTCACAGTTGCGTTAGAATGAAGTTGACTGTTTTACAAAACCTGGGCATCTCATTAAAGAATTTTATGCCGAAATAATTACTACCGTGTCTAATTTTTGATAGTTTTGTGTATTGTGGTATTAATCCATTATCGAACTTGAATACTGAATCCCTTTCGGAGTCCTGTAATCATCATAATTATTTTTAACATAAATCAAACATACCAGTATATATATATAGTATTCATTCATAGTTAATTGCCTCAGCTATTAGGAGAAGATATCCTTTAATTTCTTTGGGTAGAAGGCAAATGATTGCAAAAGTACACTTTTATAACTTAAACTCTCAAGCTTTCGAGGATCTATGTCTTCATCGTCTGGAGCTGTAAACAATTATTGACAATAGCAACAATTAACAATTAGGAAATAAATATTTATTCACTAAGTGGGCGAGATTGTTGCTGAAATTGTTTTTAAACAGCAGTGAAGGGTCGACGAACAAAAAATTGGACTGATGAGGTTCCCAATAGTCGCTCAATCTACATAAGATAATCCTTCACTATCTTAATAAAATCAAAATCAAAATTGCCCAAAGTCTTTTGTCCTCAAGTGTGAATATTCCCTACAGATTTCTTAGTTGTGCACAAAACGCCTTACTATTAGGCAACACACTTCGCAGGACGACATAATGGGTGACCTTCCAATAATTTTCAATGTCACACGCTGTAGAATGTCAGTCGGCCGGCACGTGTTGGATATGGTGGAGGTTATCAGTGAGAAAAAAAAGATGAAATCTCGAAGGAATTTTCAATAGTTGGTGGTTTTAAAATCTGCAAATTTCTTCAAAAATCAATCAACGTTCAATTAGAAAAATCTTTCAAAACGATCTGCCATTTAATAATAAAATAATTCCGTCCTAATCGAACCTCATCAGTGCAGTTTTTTATTCGTCGACTATGTTTAAAAACAATTTCAGCAACAATCTCGCCGACTTAGTAAGTAAATATTTTTCTCCTAATTGTTAATTGTTGCTATTTTCAATAATTGTTTCCAGCTCCAGACGATGAAGACAAAGATCTTCGAAAGCTTGAGAGTTTAAGTTATAAGAGTGTACTTTTGCAATACTTTGCCTTCTACCCAAAGAAATTAAAGGATATATATATATATAGGTGCATGGTACATTTAAAATTCTTAGATCAATAAATGCCATCTTGAAACATTGTCTGAAATGTAAGTTTGCCATTATTCTCATGCATCGTCTCTGAATAGCAAACACCTTCGATATGGGAGATGAATGACCCCAAATCAGTATGCAGTATTGCAAGTTAGAATGGAAGTTAGCATAATAGGCTATCATCGTAGTCGATTTTGCTACGTAGGTTTTTAAACTCATCATATAAGTTATTTTAGATAACTTATTTGATAAAGAAGTGATGTGTGACTCCCAAGCTTAAGATTTTAAGATAAAGTTAACATCAATAGACACTCCAAGGAATTTCACGGGTTCTCTGTCTGATAAACAAGACGCAGTTATGGACAGGCTGTTATTGGTAAACCATATAGCGACAACTTTTTAATTAAAACGTGATTGCTGGGCACAATCAAGTGCTTTTGTGAGATCATAGAAGTTAGCAAGAGCGGACATGTTGTCAGCCAGACATTTGATAAAACTGATAAAATCGTGAATTGTTGCCTCTGTTGATTTGTTAGTACGGATCAAAGCTGGTCTGACGTTAATATTGTCATAGAAGATTTCTTACAGGGGAAAGCTTTTATAGCTACTTTAAGGCAGACAATCTTGACACCACTGTGCTGTCAGATATTTCTGCTCCAGAATCTGACATACTCATCAAAGGTGTTAGCTACATTCCCCACCATGATACATTACATTACCATGTTAGCAGCATTTTAACATAGTGGGTAACGTTCGTACTTATGTATACGTACAAGCCAGCTAGTAGACCGGTTAATTGTTCCTTGGTTTATTTTTATTATCCTGGATCTTGCTCAGCACGATCCCTTTCACTACTGGTTGAAGGTCAGGCAATCCTCCTCTTCATTCCAGTATACTCTCTTTCCTCCCCTCTTCAGGTAGCTGCCATTGCAACCATGTCCTCTAAGAAGCTCCACAGTCTATCCACATCGCTCCTTTGTCAGTCCAGGTATTAAGATCTGGAATCAGCCTCCTAGTGCATGGACCATGACTACTTGTATTCTATCTCTCCTACCATCTAACAAAGACCGGCTCTGGTTAGCTCTCTTTGACCTTCTTCATCCAAAAAGCACTAGCAATGTATCTGTGACTGTTCTGCCAAATGTTATGTGCGGCAAGGACACATCCGTTCCAGTCTGGTGGTAGGTTTATTTTAGTTTACAAAAGTGGACTGTATTTGATTTGGTAAATGAGTGACAATACAAATTTCTTGAACCTGATGATGCGTTCTATATCGACGACTCCATTTACCTTACTAGTGGTGTGCCTTATGTATTAAGGACATTGTCAAGATGATTTGGCTCCGAATCTCGGCTTCACTGACCCTTACAATAGATGAATTCTGTCTGCTGGAAAGTATGACCACCAGAAGCTTTTTTTTTTAAATCCATTATATTCCATCCATATGGCAACACCTAAGAACTAATCTTTACGCGCGTCTATGGTTTGGCAATCGATTGAGATTAGAAAGGTCTAGCCGTTCAGGAATTAGGAATTACGATGCGCATGGGATATGTATAAGGCCAGATAAATGAACAGCTTTACTTTGCAGCATCGATACGTAAACAACCTTATAAATGGAAACACGACCAAAAAGGTCAGGTCAGTGCGATAAAGCATTGGAGCGTGGATATTGCAGCATTGCAGCTAGTTTGCAGGTACAACGACACCGTTGTATATGGCACACTGGCAGTATAGAATGATTCAATAAATAGCGTCAAATATAGGGCAGAAAGTACATGTAAGGGCCGTTTCGTCAGTCGTTCCTACAATTGTAAGACGCCTTTATGGCCTACTTGATTTCCATAGTCCTTTTTCTCCTTCAAAAAGGCTGGAATATTTATAGATTTCTACTGTTGCGTCAGCGCTCCCTATTGTGTGGCTACGTTTCCTTTCCGAATTGTAGGAAAAAGGGTTGAACAATTTGATGCAAATAGATATGTGTAACCTAACCTCAAAATAGAGCGCTGACTTGGAATAGTAGGAGACTATGAAAATCAAGGAGGCGATAAATGCATCCTACGATTGTAGGCACGACTGACAATACGGCCCTTTTAGTTGAGACCGCATTTGACCCTTTCTTCCCAATTCATGACTATAAATACAGCCCTCACAAGCCATTGCTTGTTGTTCATTCTGAATCGAACCTACCTGACCTGCTAATTAATGTGGGAATATCGACGGTATGAAATTTTTGTGTTCCGAATTTTGTATCCTGACTCTCGGATCGTGACACACGAAACATTTGCCTAGGAAGTGTAATGGTTTAGTCTTCATTCCAACACCTTCAGGAGATAGGGTCCTTCTCCAGTATGTAGGAGGAAATACTCTAATCCTAGGCAAATGTTTCGTGACACACGAAACATTTGCCTAGGAAGTGTAATGGTTTAGTCTTCATTCCAACACCTTCAGGAGATAGGGTCCTTCTCCAGTATGTAGGAGGAAATACTCTAATCTAGTCTCAAGTAGCCCGTAAGAGTATCTACTAGAAGACATTGTCTCTCTGCAGCAGCCTGAGCTTCAGCATTTTCTAGGACCGGCCAAGATATTTTTGGCCCGATTGCTGTTATATTTCTGCCTCCATGTCCTCATCCTTCAGTTAGCTGAGTGCTAGCGGTTCAGGGCAGTAGTGGCTTGACGTTCGTTCACAGCTAACGTCGGTCAAAATGCACGAAAAATGCAGTCCTCACTCTGTCTATTCAATAAGCCCCACATATTACCTAGCACTACACTGTATGTGGGGATTCCAGGCAGGATCTACTACATTTGGTTTAGCTACGATCTGAAGAGCGGTGATGCATATCCGGATTGGATATTTTGGTCTTGGTGACCTTACTGTATCGCGTTTAGTGCTGATTAAGTGCTGCATACTCATGAATTTTTTCTGAGGATACCGCTATGCTAGTTCCACATTCGAAGTGTGTCTGTGGAATGTAATACTCCCTCTCAGCCATCCATCCTTTTAAGGAATTATGATGAATATTTCCTGTGTAGATTTGGTCGAGAATCTTGACCCCTTCAACCTTGCTTTAAAAGTACGGATTCTGGAGTGGCCCATCACTGGATCTCGCATCATCCGTGTACTCTGAAGTACGCAATGTCCCCTTTTATCCATATATAATAGTCTGGGAGCGATTTTTTCGTTATAATCCTCGGTCTTACCACCGTAGTGTGTCAGTTACCTCTAGATCGACCACTCTGGGGTAGATCCGTTATTGACTTTTTGTCAGTAGACTGAAGTCTACTATATTTCTTCTTTGAATGTTGGGATCCATCTCAAATATTCTATAACAGTGTCTCGCTGTTATCCTTTAAACAGTGTTTGATTTGTCGAATTGGTAAAACGTTGGACGGAGAGGCAAACGTGATGTTTCTTCGTTAGGTCAGTATTGAAAGTTATGATCCCTAAAGTACTACGGCTGTGTTATGCTGTTACACGATTCAATAACCATCTAGTCATCTGGAATTTCGCTGGATACGATTCATTGCCACTAAACACAGCTCGGTATAATCGGATGATAACAGTTGGGTAGCGGCAATTGGCTCTTGTTACATTTTTGCCTCCAGCTCATTGCCACATGTAATGGAGAGTTGTTACAGTAAACCGAGCTATGTACCCAAACTATGGACTCGCAATCCTATCCCGGTCGCGCTGAAGGGTATTTAGTTTGATTGTTTAATTCATTCGTAGCGTGAGTTATGTATAGCCGGGAGGAATTGTGGCTCAATCCAAATTGAAAATCAGACACAAGTGCATCTACTGTTTTAACTAATAGGACTTCCACAATTTTGGAGTCGAGTAGTTTGAAAGGAATTGCATTGTAGCTCTGGATACTACAAAGACATTTGGTCAGCTCGAAACCATTATTGCTTCTCAGCAATATCAGCACGTTACAGGCACTTTCAGAAACAGTGGAAGTGTCACCTGGAAGGCAGATACATCAAATATATTATCAAAGAGTGTCAACTGAACCTGAAGAAGGTCACCGTTGGTACCGAAGCGTCGTTCAATACAGAGTAATTCTAAACATGTGGTTTTAAAACAGCCAGGCAGGCATGGGAGCATTTTCGAATATATTTCCGCAGAGAGTTTCCAAGATAATCCTGAACGGTTTTTGGAAAAGCTTGTTTCTCATAGAATAGATATTATAGATACAAGTTCGGGTCACGGTGTACATGTGAATATTGGTGACTAGTACAAACGAACCTAGATGAATAACAAAAAGTTATTACATATCGTGTAACCGACCCACAGTACGCAATAGTGGAGTATGGACCCTCTACCTCTGAAACTACCAGTGTAAAAACTTTGAGCGCATCGACACCTTTGTTCTACGTGTTGAGATTAACAACAGACTTAAAAGATAAAAAGGTTTTGTGACGAAAAAAGTTTGAGCAGTTACAGGAACAACCAGTCAATCTGACTTAACTTTCATGCATCTAAAAAGAGGACAAGATATCATCGTTAATTTCACAAAGTGACGTATCTCAAAAAAAAACCTTACTGTGCACACGCTAGATGTCGATTCTGTGAAAGAGTTTACAAACCAAGTGGATACCTCAGATAGCGACTCCTTGTCGGATTCTTCAGACAATGTACTACTAGCCCAAATTAGCGCTAAAATGTTCCTCCTTTTAAAGTAATCAGAAAATAGCAGTTCCTGAGGAACCTGGCAATGAGAGTGAAATCCTTAACGAGCCTGTTCACGATTCGGATGCCGATCCTCCGTACACAGCAACTTACCAGTGCAAGAGAACATTATGCAGTTCCTGTCATCGTTGTTTGATTCTGTTGTGCTACGAGCTCTCCATGGATAACCCACATATTGACTACCATACAACATGTATAGTGAAAGGAAGGAGAATCAAGAAATTAACAAACAAAAACTTTCGAAGCGACTTAGAAATTGAGGACAAGACACAACATCCATGCAATGTTTGTCCCTTACAATACAAGGACGTCTTATATTTCGGGACGCTGGCGAAAAAATTAAAAGTTCTGACAGTAAAGGAGGCCGACAATGGAGATTCAGTGAAATGAGCCGAAATTACGGAGTTAAAAGTTTCAAAAAATCACCCTCAACAGATTATTTTCAAAACTAATGATCTTAACGATAACTTCTAGGTTTTGTTTTTGAAATGTCGTGACGCAGCTGAACATAGAAAGGTGTTTCCAAATCGTTTGAATACCCAACTAGATGAAACTTCTGCAGAAAAATGCTCACATTTACAATCTATGTGTCTGGGAAAAAATCCGTCATCCGTCACTAAGAACATAAATAATTTTATCGTTCAGCACCACATTAAAAAATCATAATATTTTCATTCAATGTTTATGAATGTTTGTACATCTTTGCAGGTTTTACTTTTTTGCGTTTGTTTACTTGTTAATACTTGTAATACAAGTTTGGCAAAAAATCACGTTAGCACGTGCAGCCCCCTAAGCGGGGATGACACCACCCCCAAAATCTCAAATGGAAATGGGGGTCGAGTGATACCTTATTTTAAAGGTCTTTCAATTCCCTTTATAATGATATAAAATTAATGTACTTCAGTTCGGTAGTTTTGAAGTTTTATTGATTTAAAGCTTAAAAAAAACTAAGCAAAGTGATTTAAAAATAAAGAATGAACTGACCCGTTAGGCAAGTAAATGTTGAAAATGGCCACCATGACTTTCCATGCAATAATAAAGATTTTGCTCAAAACGTTGCCGCACATTTTGCAATATTTGAGGAGTAATTTGAAAGCACTCATTCACAATTCTTTGTCGCTGATCTTCTAATGATGTTGGCTGAGTAGCACAGATTTTGCTTTTTAAATGACCTCGCATAAAGAAATCCAAAGGTGGCAAATCTGGCGATCTTAGGGGCCATTCAATGGCACCTCTTCTACCAATCCATCGACCTTGTGGGGTACCATCCTGATGGAACCTATTCGCAATGTACCGCCGATCATTCTGATTTTCAATTATGGCTGTTAATGCAGGATCTATGGTTTCCCTAAAACCCCCACTTCTATTGCCTCGTTCCTTATGGGATTTTCAATGTTGCGTTTTTTATTGGCGACTGACCCAGTTTCCCGAAATTTAGCTACAAGTTCTATTTTCGATGGACTGTTCTCATGGCGCTCATTAAATATTTCTGCTGTTCTATTAGCGCACTGATTATTTCCGAAAAATATTCCGATAATTTCAACTCTTTCTGCTGTGGAATAACCATGGTTAATTTATGTAATAAAGCGTTACAAGTTATTTTAGCAACAAAGTTGTGTCAAATCAATCGCAAACTATGTACTAAATTCCTATTTAAAATAAGTACGAGATATTTCCTTATCTTTCTTCAAGAAATAACTTATTAAGTAAATTCTTTTAGTAAAATTTCTTCTGAAAGTAGTACAAACCAATCTGATGTACCTTTTAAAGTATACTTTAAGCTTTAAATCAATTAATCTTCAAAACTACTGAACTGAAGCTCATGTATTTTACATCACTATAAAGAGAATTGAAAGACCTTTAAAATAAGGTATCACTCGACCCCCTTTCCATTTAAGATTTTAGGGTTGGTGTCACCCCCGCCCAGGGGACTGCACGTGTTAACGTGATTTTTTGCCATACTTGTGTCCCCGTCGAAAACAAAATCGACGGGTCTGAGCGTTTTTCCAAAAAAAAACTGAGCTGCCAGTAAGTGCGTCTGTTTCGTTTTCGATGCGCAACCCTGTATTTTATAGCAAATCACAGCGACATATCTCAACATGCAGATACAAACCATTCTCACAAATGGTCGTATCTAGTTATTCTTTCCTTCACTCGAGGTAAAAAAGAATATACCACCTAAAATTTCATTGACCTACAAAATTAAGCCCTTAAGCTATAAATCAAGCCAGTTAAATATAATGAAACAAATGATTTTTAGCTTTTATCAAAAGGCAAAGATGACAAACATCGTTAAACCTCCGCCCTGAAAAACAACAAAAAGTGAGATACGACACTTTGTGAAATTAACGACGATATTATCCTTCAACTCACCACAAGGATTGGAAGCGATGTACAATGAATTTTCCCGGTCTTCCACCCATGAATGAGGTCTTATACAGTCACTGTAAGGGCAGATCTGATGGTAGCTACCTTTTGTGCATGGGGTGCTCACAAAACTATAATGATGTTGTTATTGTCAGATATCTAGCAGAGCTAAGGTAATGTTACTTCCATTGGAAAATTCCAATAAAAAAACCGACGTGGCAGCGACGCTCTTGTATTTAGCGGTCTCCTTAGAACTGGTTCTTGGATGCATCTTGTAAATGGACAACGAGCTAAGCCGTGAAATAATTTCCGATTTCCCCGTTCTCCATTAAAACTTTTTGTTATTGCGTTCTTCATATCGCATCCTGCACCCATGTTTACCGTACAAAGCGAGAACTCCGATGCCACGTCGTTATAGGCAAATACGTAATGCCTGGAGCACCAAAGCATTACTGCAGGCCAAACAGACCTTTCCAGACTTTCCGGCAATCCAATTACATTGTTTACCAACTTTTGTCCAGAAAGAACAAACTTTAATTTGCTCGTAGAACAAACTTGCTCGAACTTTCAAAATTAAATCGCATTATTTTTTAAAATGTGCTTAATATTTAACTGAGAAAAATAGGGCGTGCGAAAAGGCGATGTAATATTAATACCGAATGCAATTTCGCTGCGCTGCGTTGGATAGTGGAGATTCTGCCGGCGCTGGCAGGTTTCCCGCGAATTATGTTTCTCAGCCACAACAAGGAGTTTTTAAAAAATATTTATTTTGTAGACATGAACGTGTTACAAGTTGGAATGATAATGAATTAAAATATAAAAAGAAAAATAGTTTTAATAAAGGTTTCTGCTGTCGTTGCGACTGGCGGTGTCGTCTTGCTGACGCCTCGGGTTCTTGACCTATAACGCCTCCCTCGCTAAGCTGAAAGTCCGTCCTCGGACTTTTGAAGTTTTAGGTTTTCCAAGTCGGCAATGGAAATTTTCGGCTTGAAGAAAAGCGTCTGGAGTCTTCTTCTTTTTCTTAAGACGAAGTAAATGCTCGCTGTGACGATGATGAGCATTAGGGTTGCCATGGACCAAGTTGTTGTAGACGTCACTGTAGGGCTTAGATGTAAGGGCTGTATGGCCGATAGCTGTGGTACATCTTTGAGTGGCTGCAACTCGTTGATCTGTAAGTTAAACTTTGGGCGGATCTTTATAGGGATGATATCAGGAACTTCGATTTGCTCTGAAGTAGTGCTGTAAATCTGTCCATTAATTTCGATTGGGCATGAAGAATAAACAATTGCTGCTTGACTAATATTTCGGTGAGTCTGGGAACATCTTTCAACGATTTGGATTGGCTCATTTGTACTGACGATCAGGTTTTTCTTTGTTTGGTGGATGACAGGCTGGGAAAGCTTGGCAGTGGTACAATTTTCTAAGCTGAGAAGCTGACATCTTGTGGTGGAAGCGGGTTGACATACGATTTTTGGTCCTACATCGGTGCTTGTAGAATACCAGCGATTATCTCCATAGAAAGTTGCAGGAGGCAGTAGTACAATGTTTTCTTCATTATGTATGGGATAAATATGGTAAAGTCGGAAAGAGTGATCATTAAGGATCGGGATTTTGAAAAGGATGAGTAACTGAGTATTTGTGGTAATTAATGAACAACGTGAATTTTCGATAAGTTCAAAGGGATGTGAATTATCTGATAAAAGAGAATTTGATTTATATAAAGATTTTAGCTTTTCTTCTAAGTCAGTGATTTCGGAAAGTGAAAATAATTCTATGTTCGCTTGTTCTAGTGCAGATAGGTTTATACTTCTAATAAGCTTTAA
Source organism: Acanthoscelides obtectus (assembly GCA_963669975.1). Lineage (NCBI taxonomy): Eukaryota > Metazoa > Arthropoda > Insecta > Coleoptera > Chrysomelidae > Acanthoscelides > Acanthoscelides obtectus. The sequence goes on along the minus strand of CAVLJG010000008.1, from coordinate 15,890,704 downwards.
AATGAATTGATTCAAACGATCAATATTACGAATTTCGCTTTGAAGAGTAATAAACTGCTGGAATTCATCTCTAAGAAAATTAATATCTTGTGTGATTCTCACTGTATTATTATTTATGGTTTCAATCAGAATATTATATCTTTTTATTGTTTCTGATGCATAACTTGTCGAATTATTAAGCACATTGATTATACGATTTTGTTTATTTTCGATACTGAAGATGTGCCTTTCCAAAAATATACGATCGTTTTCGTCAAGGTTGCCAGTCACTGATTTAATAAAAGTTCCCAAAAAGTTAGCAATTCCTCGCCTTTGACGGGGTCGGATTATTTTATGAAAATTGTCAAGTGTCTCGGAATAGAGATGGTTATATTGTTCAAATATTCGGTAGTTGGAAGTAGTGAGAGTCTTGTTAAGGAATAGGAAGTTAGTTAGAGTCATTTTAAGCGTTGCGTCGATAGCAGTTAGGTTAACAGTAATAATATGTCGGTGATAGTGATTTAACTCTTGAGCATGGCCTATCAGTTCACGATAGTATCCATTATTCGGGATCAGGTGCACTTGAAGGGCCAGGTTGTGGTTCGTCAGGATGACGATCCTGTAACAAGGGTATTTTCCTTAGACGTTTGATTTTTCTAGGATGGGTATTGGTGGGTCTATTTTTGGAAGTAACGGCCTGAATTTTGGTATTGCTACTAGAAGTAGTTTCGGCTGATACGTAAGGTGCAGATAATTTATTTCGGGGATTTTTCTGAATATATATGGTTTGGCCAGGTGCTGGAGCAGGAGTGATCTCGGGTAGTCTTTCATTGCGTTTATTTAAAATTGCTGTTTCTTTATCGTGGAGTTTTCGATAAAGAGAGTCAATGAAAGGTCGAAGTTCGTCTTTATGTCGTTGGTTATATTTTTCGTAGATAGGTAAGTCATTGTCAAAAAGTATTTCTTCTGCATATGGGCCATATAAGATAGAAAAAGGTGAATAACCTGTGGCGGAATGGATGGACTGATTGTAAATTAAAACACAATGTGTAACGAGATCAGTAAAATATTCTTTGGGGCGTTCGTCGTGCATAACACGGAGCTTTTCTGTAAAAGTAGAGTGAAATCTTTCGATAGGACTATTGGAATTCGGGTTGTTCACTGTCGTAAAGTGTAGCTCGATTTTGTGAAGATTTAAAAATTCTTTGAAGAGGTTATTTGAAAATTCGGTACCTTCGTCGCAGACTATTTTTCGAGGATAATTATGGTGGGAGAAATAGTGACGTAATTTGCTAAGGATTGTGGTATTCATTTTGTCAGGTATACTGTACACTTGGGCATACTTGGAAAAAGAGTCGATGATTGTGAGGAAAGTTTCTCGATTACAGGAAAATGTGTCAATATGAAGGATGTCGAAAGGCTTTTGTCCTAGAAGTGGACCTCTTAGGGGTAATTTATATGGGTGTCTCTCGTATTTATTACGAAGACAAATATCGCAGTGGTTAATATGCTCTGAAATTGTAGAACGCATATTAGGCCAGTAATAGTGTAATTTTAAATGACTAAGTGTTTCGAGAATACCATTGTGATTTTCCTTATGGTAATTTTGGAGATGTCGTAATTGGTCTTCGGGTCTCTCTACATCTTGAACTCGTTTGGTGCAGAAGAATATTTGGATGTTTTGGTTATAAGTATTACGGACGAAGTCGGAAATATATTTTTGGATATCGGGATTGTCAGTCAGAATGTAGTATCGTTGATTGGGGGCTATAGTTTGATGGAGAGCAGTCTTGATGTCGGTTTTCCAGTCTTTTTCGGAAAGAGTGATGAGATATTCGTGTTTGGACTTGAACTTCAGACGGTATTTGGTGTTAAAATCGGTGCCTAGATTTATTATGATCTGATTTGAAAAATGATTAATAGGTTCTTCTGAGAATGGGACGAGAGCAACGGGATTTTCATGAGAAGAATGTTGGGTTGATTGACCAGTTTCTTTTTCGAAAGATTGGTTAACGAAGTCATCTACATCAAAGTCGTCGTCATCATCTGGAGGGTTGGCACACAGAGACTCGGATTCGTGCATATTTATTTCGATGCGACTTAAAGCATCGGCGACGACGTTTTCCTTTCCTTTCTTGTATTTAATTTCGAAATTGTACTCCTCAAGTTTGAGTTTCCATCGGACAAGACGAGAATTGGGTTCCTTAATTTTGTATAACCAGACTAAGGGGTTGTGATCTGTTTCCACAGTAAATTTTACACCATATACATAGGGGCGGAATACTTTGCAGGAATCGAGTATGGCAAGAAGTTCTTTTTCGATTGTAGAATAATTTTTCTCTGCTGAATTTAGGGTGCGAGAATAATAGGCTATCGGATTTCCTTTCTGTGTAAGGACAGAACCGATCGCTATGTTTGAAGCGTCTGTAGTGAGGGTAAATGGTAGGGAAAAATCAGGGTATTGGAGAATAGGGGAGTTACTGAGAGCGGATTTACATTTCTCGAAAGATTCAATATATCTGGGATCTTCGATATCGATTTTAGTACCTTTTCTAGTGCAGCGTGTCATGGGGTATGTGATTTTGGAAAAGTTCGGAATGAAACGTCGGTAGTATCCTACCAGACCAAGAAAGCTTTTGATTTCTTTCACCGTCTTGGGTATAGGAAAGTTTTCAATGGCTGAAATTTTTGAAGGATTTGGTTTTATGCCTTCAGGTGTTATGACGTGGCCTAGAAACGCTACTGACTTACTCAAGAATTCGGATTTATCGGGCTGAATCTTGAGGTTAACTTCTCGGAATTTTTGGAAAATCTGTTTAATATGAATTAAATGTTCCTGGAGGGATTTGGAAAATATGATGACGTCGTCCATATAGACAAAACAAGATTTGTATAAGAATTCTCTTAGGATTTCATCCATCATTCTCTCGAAAGTGGCTGGTGCATTTCGTAATCCGAAAGGCATTCTAAGGTACTCGAAATGACCGTTAGGAACTGTGAAAGCTGTCTTTTCTATAGAATCTGGGTGGACTTCGATTTGGTGGAAACCCTGTGCCAAATCAAGGGTGGTAAAGTATGAACAGCGTCCTAGGTTGTCAAGAATTTCGTCAATGCGGGGAAGAGGGTATTTATCTTCGATTGTGTTTTCGTTAAGACGTCTATAGTCGATGACCATACGGAATTTTCTTTTACCACTTGCGTCAAGTTTTTTCGCAACTATCCATACAGGGGCTGAGTAGGGACTTATAGAAGGGCGGATGACATTGTTCTGTAGTAATTTATTGATTTGGTCGGAAATTTCAGGTAGCATTGATTTTGGGTGTCGATAAGAGCGGGTGAAGATTGGTGTTTCATCTTTAGTTCGAATAACATGTTTTACAGAAGTAGTAACGGTTAAAGGAGAATTTTCTGTATGAAAAATATCTTTAAATCGATGACAAAGATGGAGGATCTTTTCTTTCTCTTCTGCATTCAAATGGTCTGTCCGTAACAAATTAAGATCAAAATAATTGTCGCCAGACGATGGGGGAGTGATTTCTTCGAAATCTGAAATGGATGTGGCGGAGATTGGTTGTGAGAAGTTGATTTCAACATTGTTGGGACGTGGAATTTCTATGAATCCGTCTTCAGCTACATGAATTGATGCTGGAACTATTACTTGATTTTCATGTATAATATCAGAAATGACAACTTCGCCATTATTAATGGAGACCGGAATACGTAGTCGTTTATTACTACGGTAAATTATCTTAAATGGAATAGAGATCTGTAATTTTGGAATAGAAAATACATGTGTTTCGTAATCAATATTGGCTCCTAGTTGATCGAGTTCACCTGTACCTAAAAGTACATCGAAATCGTCATGCCAGTCGGCAATTCTAATTGTAAGGGCTTGCTGTATACCAATTTCTTCGAACAAAGGGTAGTAAAGATTGCGTGTATATGTTTTTGGGGTTTTCATCGATATGAGGGTAAAAGGTTCATAGAATTCATATTTCGAGTCGAAATTTTGAGCAGCTCTGGGAGTAATTACTGTATCAGAGCCACCGGAGTCGATGAGAACTTTTAATTTGGAATGTGGAAGGTAGAAGTAAGGAAGTTTCGTTGCTTTGGAAAAATTATTCAACTGAATGATTCTATGTTGGGTGCGGGTTCCATTGAGGCTGGTTCTAGAAAATTTTCCTCAGGAGAATCAAAGTTTTCATAGCAATCTGTCTCAGGTATACAGTCTGCTTCGTTATAAGGTAAACTAGGCGGGGACTCGGGTTCACATTCAACATTATGATGGAACGTGCGGTAAGAGGACATAGACATTGGGGTAGGTTTGGAATTTGAAGATCTCTGGGAATGAATACCAGACATGGGAGTTGGTTTATATTGGTTTCGTTGGTCTTGTGAATTATTAGGCCTAGACGATGGACCAAAGACTTGACGATTTGTCGGAAAAGATTGTCTCTGTTGGATGGGCTTATTTATATCGCCAAAAGGTCTAGGGTGCATAGAATTTTGGTTGAAAGATTGATTAGACGAATTGGGCTGATTAAAATTACGATGGTATTGGTTATTGGGATTATTGGGTTTGTTCTAAGTATTGAAGTTGTTTGGATTGGGACGAGGTTGAGGTTTTTGGTAATCGCGGGGGTGATTCGTGGATTTCAAGTAAGACATGTATTGTTGTTGCTGTCTGTGATTGTCAAGAGAGATACACTTTTGGAGAGCATCATCTAAAGTATTCAATTCGAAATGAGAAAGATGGTCACAATAAGGGTTGTTGATGCCTGTGCAGAAAGTTCTTAGAGCTTGTTTCCGGAAAAATGAAGCCTTGAACTCTACTGCCTGGGCATTACTTTCACTTAATAAAACATGTTGTAAAAGGTCATTCAGTGCCAAGGTTATACGATGATGATAATCTTGGTAAGTCTCTGAGCGTTTCTGAACAGTTGTAGTTAATTGAGTTAACAAAATTTCTTCATTACGGTGGTCACCGTATTTTTGTAATAAAAGTGGTTTAATATCTGGCCACGAATTTTTATTATGAATGTTCAGAACATCTCGAGCTTCACCTTTTACTTTGGATAAAATATGTGCATTAATAATATACAATTGTACTGCATCAGCTCCTTGTTGGTTGAAAAATGTGATTAAATTATCTACAGAGCTTATAAATGTAGAAAGATTATCTCCAACTTTAAATTCAGGAAGAGTATTACACAAGTTATTAACATCAGAGTTAGATATAACCATTTTTGTAGATTGTTCGAAAGTATTAGATGGGTTATCAACAATATCGTCTTCTGACCTCTTTGAATGTTTACTGTAGGGTTGAAATCTAGATTTGTTTTGCGACTTGTGTGAAAAATTAACTATAGCTTGAAATGAATCTTGAGGGTACTCAGAACTCATATGAAAAGGAAATGGACTTACAGGATGAGAAGAATCGCACTGATTTTCATCGCCAGTATGGTCCTCCAATTTCTCGGTGTTTCTTCGTGACCCCAGGTAGAAATCTGCCAAATCGTTAAGACGAACCGATGATCCTTCTTGGGTGGATGCCGTGCAGATATCCTGTTCGCAGCGCCAATTATGTTTCTCAGCCACAACAAGGAGTTTTTAAAAAATATTTATTTTGTAGACATGAACGTGTTACAAGTTGGAATGATAATGAATTAAAATATAAAAAGAAAAATAGTTTTAATAAAGGTTTCTGCTGTCGTTGCGACTGGCGGTGTCGTCTTGCTGACGCCTCGGGTTCTTGACCTATAACGCGCGTTTGTATTACGTTTCATGCTGTTTATGAAGATCTTACGCTATCAGACATACATACATTACTAGAGATATGAATGACAAGGTCAGCAAGTAGAAAAAAGGCTGCGTGTCTACATTTTTCCTAATGGGACAAACAATTTTATGGTTATTGGATATGTCCTATAACTAAGCCTAAATACGAGGACACCTCGGATGCTACGAGGAGCTGAAATAAACTTTATTGATCCGACTATTAAGCTGCTTCTACTTCTTCTGGTGCTTTTTCCTCTTTGCGAAGGTTGTCGATCAGTAGGTTAATTTTTAAATTTCAAGCTACAGTGTTTTGCGAATGATTTGCCTAACTAGGCCTAGAGGTTCTTTTCGTGCCCGAGACTACACGAGTGGCATACACTGAGGAAAATGATCTCTACAGAGGAAAAATGAAATTGCCTGTCTTTTGAATTTTTTGTCAGAATATTTGTTTGTAGAAGCATTGTTTTGAATATGTGATGTGAGATCTATGTGAAAAGCTTCTACACGTCCTTCCTTGAAAATACGTTGATGTGTGGCATTGAAAATTGTGTACAGTGGTGCCCTGCATATAACGGGTGATTTTTTAAGAGGTATAGGATTTGATTTTCAAAAAAATACAAAAAATTTGACAAACCGATTAAATCTTTATTTGAGTCGATAGTACGGTCGATATAATTTAATGTTTAAATACTATTTCATGTAAATGTTGGCCGCGGCTCCGCTTTAGATGGCCCATGCGCAAGGTCCAATTTTGGCACACTCTCTCCAACATATCGGCCGGTATCTCACGAATAAATGCTTCAATATTGGCTTCCAGTGCGTCAATCGTTGCTGGTTTATCCCTGTAGACATTAGCCTTAACATGGCCCCACAAGAAATAGTCCAACGGCGTTAAATCACACGATCTAGGCGGCCAATTGACGGGCCCCAAACGTGAGATAAACTGTTCACCGAACTCGCCTCTCAATAGGGCCATTGTTTCGTGTGCGGTCTGGCATGTGGCACCGTCTTGTTGAAACCACATGTCAGCCAAGTCCAGCTCTTCTATTTTGGGCAAAAAAAAGTTTGTTATCATCGCACGGTAGCGCTCGCCATTCACAGTTACGTTCCGGCCATTGTCGCCTTTGAAGAAGTACGGCCCGATGACACCACCGGCCCATAATCCACACCAAACAGTGATTTTTTCGGGATGCATTGGTAGCTTTTGCAACGCTTCTGGCTGGTCTTCACTCCAGATGCGGTGATTTTGCTTGTTAACGTACCCATTCAACCAGAAATGAGCTTCGTCGCTGAACACAATTTTTCGATAAAAATGTGGATATTCCTCCAACTTTGCCAGCGCCCATTCACCAAATTGGAAACGTTGTGGGAGGTCGTGTGGCTTCAATTCTTGCACCAGCTGTATCTTATAAGGTTTTACACTCAAATCCTGTCGCAAAATTGTCCACGTAGTGGAGTAACAGAGGCCCAATTGCTGCGAACGGCGGCGAATCGACATTTCACGGTCATCACTAACACTGGCGGATACAGCCGCAATATTTCCTTCAGTCCTCACTCTAAGACTGCGTGTTGGTGGTTTAATGTCCAATAATGTTGACTGGGTTCGAAATTTAGTCACAAGCTTCCGAATAGCTCCCTCAGTAGGCCGACCAAATTGCCCATAAATTGGAAGCAGTGCTCGATGCACTCTCTTAACCGAGCATGAATTTTGATAGTAAAATTCAATAATTTGCAAGCATTGGTCGTTCGTAAGTCGATTCATGGTTAAATTATATACCAAACTGAGCAAGTTTGACAATGACACAAGACACGATTCACGCGTCTTCTGTCAAAAACGGTGTTGCCAAAAAGATACTAGCAAAAGAATCACCCATTATATATAAATGTACTTACTGTTCTTGAAATCTTGTCCTTGTTTTTTGAATCAAGCGGTATTATAGCGGACCACCAGGAGTTCGCGGACCACAGGTTGAAAAACACCGATCTAGGAGATTGAATGGTGAACTAGGACTATTATCAAAGTGAAAGCCAGCTTCTAACCCAGCTCCTAAAGTTTAACGAAAATACAACTTTAAAACTCGATTAACCCATCCCTAAAGGTTAACAAAGCCTTCTTCTCCCCCATTTTGAAGTTTAAACAACGTTGACCTGAATCCATCAGGAGATATTCGAAATCCCATCCCCATTATAACCCCGTCTGCATCTATCTATGTATATTTGCGTATTTGGTTTCCTCTTCCGGGAGAAATTGCTTACTCGAGCTTATCTGATCCACTCTGAGAGTGAATGTTTTATGATTGACATTTATTTCGAATCGTAAACGGCCAGCGAAGTTGTCGAACTAGAAATAGAAGCACAACAGGCACACGAAGACAGCTCATATGATTTTTCTGCATTTAAATTTAATTGTACTATACGTGACTGATAGGTACTGTTTCTGCTATCTCAGTCAAAATAGACTCTCATTGCCGATTTCACCAACATTAATATTATGGACCAATTGGAAAATACCTTATCGAAATGCAATTTGATGGAAGCTGTCAAAGGTCTCAGAATATCAGTGATTTCTATTAAAATGTTGAATAAAATCGTGAAAATTCGACTGTATTATAAACAAGACCAATTTTTGATTCCAACATGATGCTTTTGTACAGAGAAAACAGGACAACTTTCATGTATTTTGATTTATGTTATAGGTGTACATTTGACCATCCGTTTTCCCTTCAGCGAATTTGAATGGGAGAAATAATAGGTCGATTTTCTAGCTGTTAAATTTGGCAACAGGTTTGGTCGTTTGTTAATTCATGGCAATCTCGAAATTTGTTAAGTTCAATATGCTGTGTGTAGATGTGATCATTATAGCTACACATACCTGTTGAATTGTGCGGATTTGCAAGAAAATAGAATATAAAATGTATTCCAACCAATTCCTCATCTCTCTTTACATCATAATAGTAATCATTTGTTATAAATTCATGGGTTAATAGAATTTCTTCAAAGCAATCAAAACAGTATGGTCGTCCCCATCCTAAAACACCGATATGTGTAAAACATGTTAATCACTACATCTCCGAGGTGCATAATGCAATTACTGTAGGCATAGACCTAAAATTATTAGTAATTACTGAAAAATAAGAGCTAAAACGAATTATAAATGGTGATAAAATATTGGTGGTTAAGGTTTTTGGCTGGGGACTGGTGGGGATACAATATAGGGATGGCGACGATAGACGATACATTGATGTATCGAAAACATCGATACATCGGACGTAGAACATCGATCTTTACGCATCGATGGTTTCATGACGATATATCGATATCGAGAGGAATCATAAACGTCCGTAACCGTATACCCCGAGTCTATCCTTAACTGTGCTACCATCTCTAAGAGAGGAGTGGTAGCTTCGAAATTGAAAGGCCAGAAAGCTATTTAGGTGTTTAGTAGTATTTGAATATTATCATTACAGACGAGCACTGAACCACTGAGTGGCCACTGAGCACTGTAGTCTTTTCTTCATTCTGTACTTCCCCAAGGGATAGAATAAAATAGACTGAAAACAGCGCGTTTAATGATTTTCAGTTTTCAGAGAAAGATTTTCCCCTGCCGGCACTTGACATCATTTCGAAATATGAAATTCTGGAAACGCTATAAAAATAAAAATGAATACACAAAGCCTACTTACCTATTTCAGACAAAAACAAAAACAACTGCCACATAACCATTGTCACCTTGACATCATTCTGCAATCTGTCAAAGTAGTGATGGGCGTGCCTGCTGCACGGTATACGGTATCGATATTCGATCAAATATTTTTCTTTCTACCATGAATGCGTGGAAAAAACAAAATAAGGAGAGATCTAAAATAAGGAGTTTTTGAAGGCCTAAAATAGCCAGGCGCTAATAATTCCTGGCCATATTTGAATATCTAAGCAGGCGCAGTAAAACAAAAATAAGACTTGGAATTAATAAAGTTTATTTCGACAGTTGGCAGAGTTTGCTCCACTGGGACGAAGTGTTGACGGATCCCACAGAATTATGTGTCACTTGTCGATATGGTTAGTTTTAAAATATCAGAAGATAATAAGCTGTTATTCAAATCAGTGTATATGTTTTGTGATTCAAATAACGTCTAATATAAACATAACCCAGAATATGTACTTAGTGAAAAAAGAAAAATATTGCAAATTTCTAGTTTTTCTGCAGGTTTTAGGTTTGCTGGTAGCTCTACGACATATATTTGGGTATTTCTTAATCGCTGTGAATATAGTGTGGATGTTTGTTAAGTTCCTGAACAACGAAAAATATTCAACTTTATGGATGTATGGATATTAAAAAACAAGAATGGTTTTGTGGGAATATCAATCTAAGGTGCCATAATGGTTCTGATGAACGGCAAGTAAATGAATGAATGTTTGGAAACGAGCAATATCTATGAACTTTTTGGTAGAGCCAGTCATCAAGTAGGTGCTTAATGGCTATCCGCAAGAGGTTTATAGAAAAAACACCCAGTAGATGATCTTGATTCAGTAAAATCGCATATCAATTGAAGAAAATGATATAAACATGAATAAAAAATCAACAATAGTAATTAAATCATGAATTTTATTCAAAAATCAAACATTTGTTTAAATTTTGAATGAATTATATGTAATTTCTTAATATTCAATAAGCTGATGATGTTTCAATGACAAGATGTCATCTCATACTTTGACAGTATTTTGTTTTCAACATTTCATAGCTATTGGTTGCTAAAATTTGTTGATTGGAACTTGAAGCTCATTCGCTGTATTTGACGGGCTGTTACCCTATAGGTGGAGAATAATGTTGATGAAATTGGCCCTCAGACAATTATTTGAATCCAAACTAGTATTAAAAATAGCAGGTTTCGTGTATTATAACTTGTTACAAATGTTAGACGGAGACGATATGCTTATTTTCCAGAAACCTATATCAGGTTATTTTCAGATTCAAAAAAAAAATCTATAACAGTTAGACAAGTACATTTTACTTCTTCAATTCTGCTGGATCTATTTGCCAGTAACCAAAAGTTGAACCTCTTGAATCCGTGACCCTGTGCAAACGTAAAAGCAATTTAGCTTACGTCTTATACATCTTGCTGTGTTCTAATTGCTTAATTTTCAAAGTATCGGCGCACTGTGAAAATAGCTTGTATATTAAAGCTTAAACGCCTGCAGTTGCAGTTAAATGTTTGGTCCAAGAACTGTGACATTCCCAGAACATTGACGAATGGATTTCTTTTTTGAATAGTACATACACTGCAATTATAGCACTCAAATAGCTACCGTGCTAACGATACGCAAATCGTTAGGAAATTGGAACTCGTGTATAGGGTGGATTTACGAGTTTGTCTGTCGGGGAGGGCGCAATGGTGGTAGTAGCATTCATACTTAGAAAACTGTTCGTCTGGGGACGTGAAAAGGATTGGGAGGGGGTGTCAGTTGCATGCTTTAGCACTTAAGCAGCGCTTCTAAAACCAAATGCCCCTATAGCAGTTGGATACTGGAGAGGGGTAATCTTACGATTCGGATCCGTCATTTTCACAATAAGATACTGCAATACACACCATTTGCTTGAAAAAAAAAACTTTCCAGTTTGGACGTCAAGGGGAGGCGCATGACTAGCCCGACACTGTTAAATAAAATGAACAAATGGTCAACAAATACGCTGTTTCAGAAAGAGCCTTTGTTCTAGGGATTCTGAGATGATTTGTATGTAATACTAAAAACGTAATGCCTCAGGTTCCTATAAAAATGTCCTAAGGGACTTCCAAGCAGATATAGAAACATCTGAAAAACCTTTTCACTTGAATAACTTCTGAATGTAAATTGGGGCAGTTAGGCAGAAAACAACTTCTCAGATCACCAGGGATGGGTTATTCCTGATACAGTTTTCTTAATTTCTTATTACTCCTTATGATAGTCTTTCTCAAAGTCAGAGATACCAGCTCATTGTGAGTGCTGGGGAGATACGGCGCTGGTAAAGAGCTTAGGGAAATTGGAGGGGAATGAACTGATTTGGGAGGAGAAACAATGGCGAATTGTATTTATTGATTCTCAAAGTGGGTTGTAAACGAAATAAGCTTGGAAACCGCTGCCTTGTATTAATGGCACAAACCAGGATATTTGCAAAAAACTAACCGCTTAGCTTAGGAAGTGTACATACTTTTGTTCGAAACACTTTCTTGGTTCAGTAGTCACACAGGCGATCCCAAAAAAGTTTTTTATGAATCAAATACTTATAGTGTCATAACGTATGATGTCAGAATTCACTGAAATGAGCCTATCTATCTGAAAAGGTTAACATTTTTCAGCTAGAGGAACATAGAATTTAGGGCCATATTCTACAGGCTGTTATGACAATAGCAAATTACGTTTAGACTAGTCCGACTCCGGCAATCGGAATGAGTTAATGTTTTCCTACAGACACCTTCATGCAAAGCTCCGACTGGTTACGAAGCTGTCAAAATTTCTAATTCATCCCTCAAGGGCTTGTATCATTGATGAGCAGCCCCCTGAAAATCCTTTTCTTGCATTATTTTTCTATTCTATATAGGGTGATTTACAAACCGTGACCAAAAATAGAGGGGATTAGTGGAATTATTCATTTTTCGAAATAAAAATAGTAGCCACTGTTTTTGTTAGAATTTCACCATCAATTTTAATGAAGCCCTCGAGAAAAAATGTTGCATATAGGACTCCCCTAAAATGCGGTCCTGTGTATGATGTTACATTTTTGGCCACGACGTGAGAATCACCCGCGAGAGGTTCTCATGCTATAATGAAAGTCATGATAATGACCTAGACGAATAAGCACACCCAATCGGAGCATATCTGATCATGTATTGATAATATCCACAAGACAATTGACAATCGATGCGGAATACGAAAGCAACCGATTCCTCAGAGCGAGCGCGGTTCCTATGTTCGTTCGGTAACCGCCTTTGCCATTTCGGTTTGAAATATTCACACGGTTATTTGGAATTCACTTTGGAAAAGTGCTTGTCGGAAATGCGTCGCGTTCGATAGAGCCCCGTGTTTTACCAAAGACGGTGTTAGCGGAATCGAGATGCTGATGGTACAAAAGGGACGATTACAAAAAATTTAGTTTGAAAACTTTCATCTATTCACCTTCTACTTCTCAAACGAAGTATATAAAAATGAAGAGTCATGGCGAGAGGGATGTTCGCTATCTATCGTCACGTCAAGTGCTGGGGCTTCCATTTTGCGGTTTGCTGCGATTCACTGTTCGATTCTAGTGGTAGATGGCGCTTCGCGCTGTCTGATCTCGATTAACAAAGATTTGACACAAGATAGAAACGTCGTTCCGGAAAGTTCTAAATATACTCGCGAAGCCTCGACAATGCTCAGCATAAACCAAAATCATGTCAAAAATTCGCTATTACTATAAACGTGAACTCTTAGTTTTTTCTCGCTTATTTCTAGTTTTCGGTGACGTTATAAGGAAAACTGGATGACGAAAGAAAAACCTCAATTGTTCATGATGTTCTAGAATGTAGTACTGAAACATACAGTCCAAGCAAAACCTTCAACTGTAAACCAGTTCCACCACGTACAAAGTATCTGCTTACACTTGATCACGTTTCATTGAAAACACCAACAAACGGTCTCAAAAAACGTTTTCCATCCGCCATTGTAATTTGTGGTCATAAAATCAAGTTTCCCTTTTGCTGCGTTTTAACCATTTAGATCAGTAGCACAGTCGGTTAAAATCATTTCTTTGAATCTACGTTTACTGAGTGAGTATTTTGATACCCACACCTGTTGTGATATCTCAAGCACACTCAGTCATATAATACTGTTAAATTTATACTTTTCTATGTTTGCCTTGAAATCGTTGGACTCCTTTAATTTTCTGGGAGTAACAAACACATTTCCAGTCCATAGTAGTGTTATCAGTCAGTGAAGCTTGATGATTGGTTATTGTTTTGTTTTCCATAAATTCTGGCACGTGCTATCAATAATTTCAGCAAATGTTTCCACATCAAAATAATTATCTAGCTCAACTATTTTGATATGGATGCATATGTGACTACCACATGGTGATTTATAGTAAATGTCCAATTAATACCTGTAGCATTATTATCTGGTGCAACACTCATGCAAATAGTAAATTTGATATATTTCCGCTTGCCAGGTGCTGTAGCTTCAAAGCTATTTAGAATTTCATAGAGAACGTCCCATTCTTATATTTGAGGTCAGCGAAATTTGATATCAAAGCGGCTACAAGAAACGATTCGGGCAGGTAATCGAATGAATATATTAATAAAACTCAAGTGCAGATACTTTGATTGAAGACTGGCAAGATTACAGAATGGATATAACTCTATTCTACACGCAGACTAAAATATCCTCCCCACTTATGGAAGAAGACAGAGTTGTGAAAGTTTTATTTGAAGTAGATGATCTACTGTGACATAGAACATCATCTGCATTGAAGCTTAATCATGAGATGGAAACAACACGTTATTTCCAATTTTATAATCTTGCAGCCCTAACGGTCAACGAGTAAGAAACTTTCATCTGAAAACAAACTAACTACGTACCGAACCATTGATATCAAAGTACTTAAAAGTCACATGCTGGACACTGAGCTTATTTAAGACTCGGCAGAGCTATTGAGAGAGCCGAAATATGATAAAGGCTCTTGGACTAACAGAACAAATACCACATTCTGCCGGACTGACAAAATCAGCGACTCGTATGACATCCGGAATATTTCAGTTCTGCGAATGTGGATGCTCATCTCTACGTGAAATCCACATACTATTCCATTAACAAGAGAATGCATTTCTGGGAAACCCATTGCAAAGCTTTATAAATGGTTTCTGCACAAAAAAGAAACAAATAAAAAATCTTCAATGGGTTTATCGTCATTCTATTTTATTTCGTACGATTCTGGTATTCGCTATGTACAATATTGAGAGCTTTTGATGTTCCATTCGCCATTCTGCTTTGTTCAGGTTCTCCACAATTTGCGCTGTCCTGAGAAATATCAAAATCAATTTTAAAAATATATTTTTAGCAAACGTATATATATCAAGAGAAAATGATCATTCGGAGAAAGGTATATCACAAAAAGTAGGAACGTGATGGGCAAAATCCGCCAAAAAGGAGCACAGTGGATTCGAGCACAAAATAGGATAGGTAACCCGAGCGATACGTATTTCTGCTGGTTGGCTTCATCAGGTCCGAAATGAATGCGCATATGCAACTACAAAAGTAGATTCACGTGCCCACATATCCTGTACGGGTGTAACATGAGGAAACGAAGATGGAGAGGGAAAAAACGACACACGAAGTCTACAAAAAGAGCCAACCTACACTTTGTAGTATAGAATGGCTAGAACACTTCGAATTCTCAAGGAGACATCTAACCAAAACCACGCGGCTGGTTATAGTGACCTAGCCACACTTCAAGCCCAAAGGATCTACAAAGAGAAAATGATCATGCGGAGAAACGTATATAACAAAAAGTAGGAACATAATGGCAAAATCCGCAAAAAGAAGGAACGTGGATTCGAGCAAAAAATAGGATAATTAACCCGAGCGATACGTATTTCTGCTGGTTGGCTTCATCAGGTCCGACATGAATGCACATATGCAACTACAAAAGTAGAGTCACATGCCCACATATCCTGTACGGGTGTAACATGAGGAAACGAAGATGGAGAGGGCCAAAAACGACACGCGGAGTCCAAAACAAGAGCCAACCTACACATAGAATGGCTAGAAGACTTCGAATTCGCAAGGAGACATCTAACCAAAACCACGCGGCCGGTTATAGTCACCTGCTGTGGTAGTTCAAGCCCAAAGGATCTCCAAAGAGAAAATGATCATGCGGATAAAGGTATATAACAAAAAGTAGGATCATAATGGGCAAAATCCGCAAAAAGAAGGAAAGTGCGATACGCGATACGTATTTCTGCTGGTTGGCTTAATCAGACCCGAAATGAATGCACATATGTAACTACAAAAGTAGATACACATACCCACACATCCAGATACGGGTGTAACCTAAGGAAACGAAGATGTAGAGGATGTGGACTTTGTGTGTTGTGTTTTCTTTTGACGAGTTCTGCAAGCTGTTAAGATAAATGACTCAACTTTGAAAATACCCTGTATAGATAATCAAGTTGCTATAACAGCACCACTTACCTATACATAAAAAACGAGTACCATTCATATTGATCGGAATACTGTGTACTTGGTGTGATGCGCGAGCTGGATCCGGTCATCGAAATTATTTAGACTGGTTTTCAGACAGTTCTGAAAGGAACAGTTAGATGTTCAACAAAAAAGGTGCAAATTTTACAGCGGATCTTTGAAGACTTGCCCTAACTTGCCTGCTTTTGACCTCAAAACTGATTTTTAAGTTTCTAAATACTGAAAAGTGCCTTACAGAAATTAAACTTATTTATTGTCAATTGTTCAGAAACAACACGCAATCTATTGATCTCCTAAATTTCTTAAAATATCGATTATTTAGAAACCGTTGCTTTCCAATGAAGTTATGTTTTTTGTTTTTTTTTTATATCGAAACAGCCGCGCAGGCCAAAGCCTAAATGCCGGAACACCGCGGCTGCTATGATGATCCCAAAGAAATTTTGTTAATACGATTTTTGAACTGCCTAAGGTTAGTAGAACTGGGAAAAGCTTCCTCCCGTAGTTTGTTCCACAATCTAGACACCCTCGGGACAAAGGAGCGGTCGTATCGGCCAGTTCTGGATGTACGAAGTTTGACACGATTAGGATGGGACGCCGAAGTCAGGCGGGTCTGTCTGGCAGGCACATCGCGCGGCGGCATCATGGAAGAGAGCTCTGAGGAGCAAAGCCCGTTGGTGTAGCGATAGAAAAGAGCTAGATCGCCGACAGCCCGCCGGTGCGAAAGAGTCCCGAGACTGTCTGTTAGAGAAGAGTCATCGATCAGTCGGACCGCCCTCTACTGGACAGCATCGAGCATGGCCAATGTAGTCGGGGCGGCAGCACCCCAAATGTGTGAGCAATACTCGAGGCTAGGCCTTATCTGGGCCTTGTATAGAGTGAGAAGGTCATGCGGAGAAAAGTACTTCTTAGCCCTAAACAAATAGACTAGCTTTTTCCCAGCAGCTGCAGCTATTGAAGAGATGTGTTCGTGCCAGATCAGGTCCTCGGTGATCTGGACTCCGACCAGCCGAAATGAATGGCTCTTTGGTAGAACTCGACCGTCCATCGAAACTGTATGAGCGCTAGGACGCTTTTTGTTCGTGAAAGTACAGTACTGTGTTTTGGAAGCATTGAACTGTACAAGATTGTTGCGTCCCCAAGCAGTGATAGCCTCCAGGTCTCTTGTCAGAGAAGAAGTCGTCGCTAGTCTTGTTTTTTCCAGCTCAGCGGCAGAGATCGGCTTGTCACTCTGAATTCCTGCATGTAGAGTGCTGTCATCAGCGAAGCTGTGGATTGGGTTGATCGTGCAGGAAAGGAGGCCGTTGATATGTAAGAGAAACAGTGTTGGAGCCAAGACCGATCCCTGGGAAACACCCGCGTTGACGTTGTGGGATGAAGAGGAGAATCCGTCAATTACGACGGATATCTTGCGGCCAGAGATAAAGTCAGCCACCCATCTGCAAAGCTTTTCTGGGAGGCCGTAGGATGGAAGTTTGCTCAAGAGGGCAGCGTGCCACAGCTGATCGAACGCTTTCGTGATGTCAAGAGCAACGACATGAGCCTCACCATGAGACTGGATGAGTTTACTCCACAGTTGCGTGACGTAAGCTAGGAGGTCCCCTGTGGATCGTTGGTGCCGGAAACCGTACTGCCTGTCGCTAATCAAGCTGTGACGTTCGAGGTAGTCCAGAAGCTCGCGATTTATGCACCTCTCCATCACTTTACTGATAACAGAAAGCAGAGCTATAGGCCTGTAGTTGTAAGGGTCGGTTTTAGATCCTTTTTTTGGGATGGGCTGTACATGAGCAAATTTCCAGTTTTCTGGGAAGGTGCCGGATTCATAAGACATCTGGAAGAGACGCGAAAGAACTGGAGCAAGCTCAGCTGCACATCTCTTCAGTACAATGGCAGGAATCAAGTCCGGCTTGTTGATGTCGAGCGACAAGAGCACTCGACTTACGGTCTTATGCCTGAATGTTACCTCCCGCATAGTATGGGGAATTGACGGCACTTGGGCGTTGGTGGGGACGTCCATGGTGGAGTTGGCAGCAAAGATCTTGGCTAGCACTTCCGCCTTGGCCTTTGAGTCGAATACAATAGTTCCATCCTGACACGTAAGTGGTGGAAGGCTACTGTGTGAGAAGTTCTTTTCAATCTGCTTGGCCAGCGTCCAGAAAGACCGACTTCCATTGCGCTGCGACATTACCCTGTGCCTAACTTTTATATCATGCTGGGTTTTGGCATTGCGAACCGCTTCGTTATATTTGTTTCTGGACTCGACGTCAGCTTGTCTGTTCTCTACAGTGGGGTTTTGTAAGTAGGTTCTGTGGGCCTTGATCTTCTGCTGGCGAGCAGTGTCACACGATTTGTTGAACCAGCCGTTGGACCCTGGTTTAGGAACTTTCACTGTGTGAGGGATGTATTCCTCCATTCCGACGTGAATAATTTCGGTTATTGAAGAACAGACAGTCGACGCATCCGCGTCAGTGAAACAGACATCTCTCCAAGGAAAGCTAGAGAAGAAGTCTCTGAGCCCCTCCCAGTCGGCATGTCCGTAATGCCAAGTTTTGCGGCCTGTGCGAGTTTCTGCGGCCACAGCGGCTTCTGACCGAAACCTAACCTCCACAACACCGTGATCTGAGTTACCCAGGGGGGACAGGACGGCAGTGCTGTAAGGGGCAGGATGCGTGGTCAGAAAGAGATCCAGCAGGCTACTGGCGTGTGACGAGACGCGGGGGAAAAAAGTAGAGCTCGTCACCAGCTGGGTCAGCCCTTGAGTAAGAGCGAACGCTTCGACTGCACGACCTGCTGCATCGGTCTTATTTGAGCCCAACCAAAGCTCATTATGGACATTGAAATCACCGAGAAGAACTACCTCTGAAACGGGGTGATTGATGTTCAGGAAGTCGATCTGGACGGCGAGGTATTCGAGTAGGTCATCCCAGTTATGGTTCGAGGGAGAGCGATAAAGGCAGCAAATAAATTTGGGTGATGTTTTGGAGTTGAGGCGAAGCCACAGAATGTCCTTCCGGTCTGATTCCAAAGAAAGATCCCTGGAGCAGGAAAGACTGCTGTGGACAAAAGCCACAACTCCCCCGTTCTTTCTCAGATTGGAGTGCAGCTCGTAGTTTGGGAAGTTGAGATGGTTAATCGGTGCAGCCTCTGAGATTTTTGTCTCCGCCAAGAAAAGCACGGCGGGACGATTGGATTGCAGGTAGTGATGAACAGCATTAATGTTGCTGTTGATCCCGCAGATGTTCGAAAAACAAGTTTTATCTTCGATGTTGTTCCCTCGAGCCCACCCTCCACCCGGACATTCCGAGAGTGGAGTGAGTTTACGTCCGGAGTTTTTAGTGCTCGAGGGACCCATCATCATTAATTTCTTTGTTTTGGTAGATAACCGACTGCATAGCTTAGGTGTGGAAACATGCGGACATTTATAAGACACCCTGGGAAAGCTAGCGGGTGGTACTGCCTCGGTCGACTGGTCCTTGTCTATCACCTTCTTTTTACGTATTAGTGATGTTAAATAGACCTAAAGTGGCCCGTTGGCGGACTT
Source organism: Acanthoscelides obtectus (assembly GCA_963669975.1). Lineage (NCBI taxonomy): Eukaryota > Metazoa > Arthropoda > Insecta > Coleoptera > Chrysomelidae > Acanthoscelides > Acanthoscelides obtectus. Next base: position 15,871,203 of record CAVLJG010000008.1, on the reverse strand, counting down.
GTACCGCCACCCGGCAATCGGTACTGAGGTATTCCTTAACGCGTGCGCAATCACTTAGACGGGAAGAAGTTGTATACTGGATACAACGACTTCCGGAACAAGCATTTGCCACGGCCCTCGCTCAGTAGTGTGGTATATTACACACAGAATACAGAGAAGAACTTGTGCTTTAGAGCGAGAGCGCAAATGAAGCGAACTCGGCACCAAGGAGATGAAGTCCGTGCTCTCGCTCTAACACACATTCTATTGCAATCGCACACGTTAAATACGGACCTCAATGATTCTCTGCGGATCCGGTAAGTTACATGGAAACGAAAAATGCATGTTTGGAAAAATAATGGAGAATGTATGAAAACGCGGGACAAGCTAGTCAATTTCTCTTTATTGTCTTCATCCATCCAGCTGTATTAGGGCGTCTCTTCGACGTAAAGCTTTCTCTCGCAGAGGCGCATATATTGTTTTTGCGATCGAAAGTACTCCGCCGGTGGGAATGGTGCCAACTTAAGGAACTCCCAGGCCATCTAATTGCGGAAGTTGGGAAGCAGCTCCGCAGCAGCAACGACGCGCACCCATTGACAGTCTGGAATATTTACGGGGTCGATGCAATTGAAACGGCCGTCGAGGCGCACTTAACATAATAGTCCAGGCATTTTGGGAAAGCTCATTTTCTTGATCAGTTTGTTATTCATCCTAAATGATAAGGTGTTCGGTACTTGAACCAACAAAATTATTTGGGCGATTGGAGACGCTATTTGATGATTTCTGATCGAAACCGCAGTGCTTTGAGGGCTACGGTTACGGAGACATGATCGTTTTTTGTTTTAGCTGAAATATCTACAGTTGCGCATCAATATCGTTATAACTTTTGTGTTTTTAGAGATAATGACACCAAATAACTGTGAGTCTATTCTGTAATGTACACTCAATCAGATCAGATAAACATTTTGTGCAAGTTATCTCAAACAAATGAAGTATGACCATCCAATGTCGTACAATCACGTGGCGTGTATAAATAATTTCAAATTCGAAACTCGATTATAAAAAATTATACCTTTGACTTATGCTCTTCTTGACGAGGATTTATCCAAATCTGCTAACCTTTGGCAGCTCAACATTCAGATAAACAACGTGTCTTTAAGCTCCTGCTAGCACTGCTAGCAGTCGCGGCAATTCGGCTCAAAGTTTCAGCCTACGCAGCAGCGTCAGTATAAAAAACCTCTTCATTCCGAAAACTGACAAATAAAACAATTCCTTCCATCCTAGGCTATCGCGAATATGAAACAATTTGCCATACATGTTTTTCTCAATGATTACGTGAGTCTGATTTATTTGACAAGATCTTAAGGAAGTTATGCTTATGCTCTTCTATGTTTCCTGTACTATAAAGGTGCACTTACAGTACACAGCTTCTACTACACCCTGCTCTACACCGGAGCACCCATATAGGTTGTTTTCGATTTAACGGAGTTTTGGGAGTTGGGAAAGTTTTATCTCTCTATTTTCGAGAATGGGATTCGTTTACTAGGTCTGCATATCTTTGCTAAGCGACATCAGAGCTGATGCCAAGTTTAAGAGATTTCTTTACGCGTACCACATAAAAACATATGAGAAGCTTTTGATGTGATCGGTATACAGTTATTTCACACACGTAGTGGTACAAAGCAGAAAACCCCCTTAGGGCCAATTTCAACAACATTAATATTTGACGGTCAGTTGGACCAATAGGAAAAGACCAATGAAAATGAGAGAAATAATAGGTCGATTTTCTAGCTATTATATTTAGTAGGATGTTTCAATGTTTTTGACGTTTGTTCATGTATGGCAATATAGTTTTGTCTATATATCACGTACAGGGTGTTGTACATGATACGTACCTGTAGAAATGTACCAATTTTTCTTATTTTGCAAAAAAAAGGATATAACACGTAATACAACTGGTTTATCATCGTTTGTTACATCAAAAACAATGTATGCCAATTTATCATCTAGAAATCGACACCAAATGTAAACAAACAGCACATTCTGCATTTTTGGGGCCTAAAACATCGATATTTGTAAAAGTATCCGCATCCACTGATGAACGGCAAGTAAATGAATGAATGTTTGGAAACGAGCAATATCTATGAAATTTTTGGTCATCAAGTAGGTGCTTAATGGCAATCTGCAAGAGATTTATAGGAAAAAACACACGGTAGGTTATGTTGAATCAGCAAAATCGCATATCAATTGAAGAAAATAATATAAACATGAATAAACAATCGACAATATTAAATAAAAACATGAATTTTATTCAAAAATCGAACACTTTTAAATTTTGACTAAATTATATTTAATTTCTTAATATTCAATTAGCTGGCGGTGTTTCAATGACAAGCTGTCATCTCATACTTTGACAGTATCTTGTTTTCAAGGTTTCGTAACTATTGGTTGCTAAAATTTGTTGATTAAAACTTGAAGCTCATTCGCTGTATTTGACGTACTGTTCCTCTATAGGTGGAGAATAACGGACTGTTGATCTGACAATCCTGGCGAAATCACCCTTAGTGTAGGAATGTGTGTTACTTAGACCGAAATTTTACTCCCTCCAGCATTATTCTCTATCGAATTATTTTCTTCTACCAGCGTGAAGAAAGTAATCTCTTTTAACACGCATCTGCGTGCATAAAGTAGCACTTTCTCGAACGTATTAATTTTCCGCAAAAGTGCAACTTTCCGCACGCTGCTAGAAAAAATCTAAAAATAAAAAAAATACTATTTTGAAGATAGCTTCTGAGGCTACAAGTTTTGCTTTCAAATTGACACATATTGGCTACGAATTACTTGATGCTCGCTTATACTGTCGAAGTCCGTGGATCAGACATTTTTATGTGTGAAAAAAATGGCATGCCACCTACGAATACTTCGCCAGTTGCGTTAGTACCATCCTCTGCGGACGGCAATAAGAAATTATAGCTTCCCGACATCTCTGAGATGCCAAACACAGCACACAGGCGTTCCATGCAAAAGTTGCATAAACTAAACTCAGGCTGCAAAGGCTGTATTTGCTTTTCGGTTCTGCGACCATAATCAACCGTATACAAAGTTGTTTTAAGCTTTTCAGCAATCATCAGCACCGTGACCAAGTTACCTAATATGTTCTTGCATAAATATTCGAAAAATAAATTCAGTTATCAAAAAGGGGATTCCTACTATTTGAAACGATTGTCATTTGTAATCGCTTGCGAGAGTACTGATAGCTTAAACGTGACTACTGCCTAATATTTGAAAGCTGATTCGGCTTGATTTGTGAAGTATAACTTTTTCTTCTAGTAACGCGTGTTTCAATAGGCGAGAATCGAACTGATTAATGTAAATATCGGAAGAAAGTAACGGCATATAGCTGCGTGCGAGCATGCTTAAACTCACAGAATGCCAAGAATCTCACTCTCCAATAATAAAACTCCATCTAAGCGATCTCCAACGGGGCGACGCGACTCCGTGTTCAGCACAGTTGGCAAGAGCTTTCCGCTTAAAAGAAGCTCGGCTCCGGCTGGCCTTACTCCAAGCAGGTACGCGGTACCAATCGAAACTCATTTTTCGCTTAATTTAGAGGACGCAGGCTTAATTCGGAAGTAAACTTTTACGACGCTCACGGTAAACTGTTCCAGTTCGGCTGGAACGTAACAAGACGTGTACGATCGAATCGAGACGTACAAGGTAGTGCGCTCAAGCATTTTAAAAGGTTATATGTGATCAAACTAGGAGAAACAGGAGCTACTGAACAGAAAGTGCCTACGAAGCTGTAACACTTATTATTGTGAACGGCAGTGATTTGTGGATTATTGATATCAACCTCAAGGAATGTATTCCTAAAAAACTAGTTAGGGCAAGATGGGTCTATATTGTACATTAATAGATATTTTAATTATAGGAATAAATACAAATATACTGAGTGACAGAGAAAGGTAAACAGCAACGTATGTTTATCCGACTTTAATAATTTTTGACAGAATGGAAACATCAAATTATAGACCCATATCAGTACTATCGAATATAGCCAAAATTTCCGAAAAATTATTACAAAAAAGGATATTACAATTTTTTGACAAAAACAAAATTATATGTTCTGACCAATATGGATTTAGAAAAGGAAAATCTACTATGCAATTTTGGCTGCAATGGATGAAATTAACTCTAATGAGATACCTACTATTGGTATCTTTGTTGATCTAAAAAATGCCTTTGATACGGTTAACCATGTCGAGCTTCTGAAAGTTATGGAAAGATTGGGATTTAGGAGAGCGTCACAAATCCTTTTAAAAAATTACCTTCCAAGTCGGGCACAGACTGTCAAAATCACTAACACTTACAGTAAAAAAATGTACATCAAGTGTGGTGTGCCTCAAGTAACTAGGCCCACTATTATTTAGTCTCTACTTAAATGACTTATTCAAAATTAACAGTTCTGGAAAGATTATATGTTTTGCAGATGACACCCTCGTATTATATAAAGCTGATGACTGGAGCACACTGAAGCAAATAGCTGAAAAGGATTTTATAAGGATCATTGACTGGTTTGATACTAAAATTTTAACAGTTAACTTCAAAAAAACAAAATTTATTGCATTTACATCCTATTTAAAATTTTTACCTACCTTCGAACAAATTTCCGTTAATTATCTTGGCCAAAAGACCAAAATCGATAGAGTTAACACTTTGAATATTTATGGACTCACATCTAAGGTGGGATAACCATATTAAATATGTTATCAAAAAAATTAAAAATGTTGCCTATAAACTCAAAATGCTTGCTAACATTCTTACAGAAAGTTATCGGCGAATCATATACCATGCCTTAGTTGAAACCCATATAATATACGGCATCACAGCCTGGGGTGCCGCCTGCAATACATATATTTCTGACCTGAATATAGCACAAAAAACTGTTTTGAAGGCCAATAACTTATATCAGGAAACAGGGATACTTGATACAAGACAACTTTATTTCTTACATGCCACCACCTTATACCATAAGTATTGTAATAAAAAGAAAATCGTATAAACACGAACATAACACACGATTTCGAATAGGCTCATCTAATATCCAAAGACCACACAAAACATTATTCAAAAAATCATTTAAATTCTTATCAGCTAAATTATATAATGTAGTACCAAACGACATAAACATACTTAATTTTGGAAAAAAATTTAGACGAAAATTGAAAGACTGGGTTAGTACTGTGCAGCGAATGACTATACATAATTATATAGAAAACTAAAACTACAAAATTCAATTACATTAATACTTTTTAGATTTAACAATAATTGTTATACACATATATGATTGATTGTTAGTTATTAAGATATAAACCACACACAGGCGAAGCCTTCTGTGGTTTTTTCATATTTGTTTGCCCATTTTTTGTATTTTGGCGAATAAATATTATTATTATTATTATTATTATTATTATTATTATTATTATTATTATTATTATTATTATTATTATTATTATTTACCTGACACCGTAAATGTACGAAAACTGATTGCTTCATTATCACCAAACAATACACGTAGCCACCAGAAAGACTTAACAGAAAAACTTGACTATTTTATTACTTGTTGTTCATGGCAAGATAAATCGATACCTGAAAAATTTTTGAATTACAATAAACATACGTAGGTGTTTCTTTTTGTCACTTAGCATAGGTAAAGAAAATACATTTATTTATATGAATTTGTCCTAAAATAAAAGATTTCATTATCGTAATTTAAAAAACGTCGTCAAGTAGATTGACTATGGTACTTCGCTTTCAATTATGCCATCAAGTATAATAAGTATATGTCGATACATTCACCATATACAAAAATTCCTTAAATTCAGAGACTTTAAAAAAATTTATATTTTATCATTTCAAAATGATATTTTAAACTTTTCCTGGAGCATTATATATTCCGTAGAGAGTATTGATCACGAAATTTCATATTTGACAGATGGGCTAAAATTAATTTTTGATAAGCATGCACCTCTAAGAATTGTACGTGTAAATAAACCGCATGCACCCTGGCTATCATCCCAGCTTAAACGTATGATGAAAGACAGAGACAGAGCTTTAAATCAGTTTAAAATTAATAAGACAGAAGATTCCTGGAATCGCTACAAAGAGCTCATAAATTCAACTAAGTTAGTAAGTTATATTTATTATCCTTCCGTCAACAAAATGATTCAAAAATGTTTTATAGGTCCTTAAAATCAATGCGTATCCAACAGTCACAAAATACCGATATACCTCTACATTTAAAAAACCCTACTGACATTAATAATTATTTCTGTACCATTTTTAATAACGCCATTTGTTCATGCACAGAGAAGATTGAACATTATGAATCACTATTCTAGTGATCGAAATAAAAATGAATCAGCTGCAACTTGGTTGCGTTAACAATTAAGCTAGTCGGTTATGAATGTTGTGGATATAGGTGGTAGGCGGTCTCGGCACGACGAGCGAGAAGGTACCACCCGGCGGATCAGTCAGATGAAGCCAGAATGTGTTCATGTGGTAACGTCCCTCTCCTTTTCTCTGTATTCTCAACAGCACCACGGTACCCATTGGCTTCAATGCCTTAGACAAAACGTACATATCTAAAACTATGCCGCGGCAATAAACCCACTGACGTAAACCGTTACAAACACACTCTCGGTGTGCTTCCGTGGAATTATAGGCCAGGTGAATAATTCAGGATCCGGTAGAATAGCTCGTGAAACCTGAATATAATATGCAGGCGAGCCTTTGTTGTCAGTGGAGCTGCGAGGTTAAACATTCAAGGAGCTTCCGACCAACACTGTGCCTGTGACCGGATTTAAAGGAAAAAACATAGCGGAATTTTCGACGCTAATTAGGGGGTGGTTCTTGTGAAGGGTTTTGTGTAATGGGCAATGCCTTTTTTGAGGGGTATAACCTAAAGGAAATTTGAGTCAGATTACGGTTCTTAGGTATACGATTCAGACATGATCTGGCGTTCTAGTTTTGACTATCTTAATCGATTATCTTTTCCTTGTGATCGCTTTTTAGCAATCGACGTTCTTAACAAAAAGAATAGACCTCATAGTTTTCCAAATATTCGCGGTCGTACATTGATATTTAAAAAATAAAAGGCATTATTTTCAACTAAGCAATGACCGGTATCGAAAGTAATTTTCTGGCATTTTGACATTCAAAAGTCCATTCAGTTTTGTAGATAGAACTATTGACATTCATTTATTTAACTGAGACCGAGGGAATAGAAATTCTAATGATTCTGGGTTATGGCGATCGTCATCCCACACAACAAAAAGTTTGCCATTTGTTTAATGACAAATATCCCAACCGGAATCCAATAACAAGGTCTACTGCTGAAAAAATTTTTAGTAAATTTGAATAAACAGGACATGTAACGGATGTTCCACGATCTGGAAATCCCAAAACAGCCACTGACGAAAATAAGGCTTTGAAAATTTTAGTGAGCATAGCGGAAAAACCTCTCTACTAGAACACTTGGTGAAGATAACAACACATCTCACATGTACGTGGAACCCGTTTTAAAAACCGAAAGCATTCCATCCTTGGTCCAAGAGCTATCAGATGGTTTTGACAGCCGTTTACAAGTCTGTGAGACCATGTCAGACATGTGTAATAGAAATAACATTTTTTGTTCGAAATAGTTTTTTTAGATGAACGGAGCTCTTAATCGCCATTGGGTACGAGAACGTCTTACAGAATATACACAAAAAATTAATGTTTGGGCCGGTATCATAGGTCAAAAGATAATCGGTCCGTTTTTCATGGAAGAAAATTTCATCGCTGAAAGATTTTGTATCTTTCTTGACATCCTTTACGATCGGTTACGATGCCTAGAGTACGGAGACCTGTACGATTTCGTCAACTTAGTGAGTTTGATAGGGGCCGTATAGTGGGACTTCGGGAAGCTGGACTTTCTTTTCGGGCAATTGCAGTTAGAGTGCAAAGAAGTGTAGACACTGTGGTTAGGTGTTGTCAGGCATGGCTTCGAGAAGGCCGTACGCAAAGAGCAAGGGGCACTGGACGCCGCCGTAGAACAACAGACCGTGAAGATCGCCGCCTAAGATTATTGGCCTTAAGGGACCGTTTCTCCACTACCAGGTCCATTGCAAATGAATGGTTTGCAGAACACGGAAGACCTATTGGCATGCGAAGTGTTTACCGACGAATGAGAAGTTTTGGCTTGTTTTCATACCGGCCACACTGGGTCCTCCCTTTAACTCGAGAACACCGACGTAATCGCCTTGAGTGGTACAGACAACGGTCACTCTGGGATCAGGAATGGAACAGTATTGTCTTTAGTGACGAGTCTCGATTTTGTTTAGGCATGCACGATGGTCGTGCCAGGGTTAGAAGGCGACGTGGTGAAAGGAGGAATCCACAGTTTTTTGTTGAAAGACATGTTCATCACACTGTTGGAGTTATGGTTTGGGGTGCTATAGCTTAAGGTTCCAGGTCACCTTTAATCTTCATCAGAGGTAAAATGAACGCGCAGCGTTATATCCACGAAGTTCTAGAACCCCATCTTTTACCCTATCTTGACACCCTGGCAGGTCCAACTTTCCAACAACATAATGCCCGACCACATATTGCAAGAGTCACAATAGACTTCTTTCAACATAATGATGTCACATTGTTACCATGGCCACCAAGATCTCCCGACTTATCCCCAATTGAGCACGTGTGGGATATGATGGGTAGGAGATTGCTCAATTTGCAACGTCCTCCTCAGACTCTAGAAGCACTTCGAGAGGAGTTGGTGGTTGCCTGGAATGAGATACCACAGGTTGACATTGACCACCTGATCAGAAGCATGCCTAGGCGCGTTGGAGAATGCGTAGCACATCAGGGTGCATCCACACATTATTAAAGGTCAAAGGGCTTTAAAGCAGTGCAATCATTTTGAAATTTTTATCATTTACTTATTATGCTTCATTAAGTACTTATACAAAATTTTATTAAAATAAGACCATTTAAACTGGGTGTTCGGATTTATATGTCACTTAGCATATACTGCTGCCAAAAATTGTTTTTAAACCTTCTTATTTATTTCTTTGTTATTAGCCTTTTTCTCCGCCGTCGCTGAACCGCTTTTCAAAAACTACAATCCTTTATTGTCCCTGTCAAAGTGGTAACTTTGGGTGGAGCTCCGAGCCGTACTTTTCAAGGTATAGACGGGCCAAGTATTAACGGACAGACGGACAGACCGACAAATCGCCGGAAATGGGTGACATGGTTTTTTGTGTAACATCCAAAACACAACATGTCTCATTTTAGAAATTCTCGCAATTATAATACTTTCCCTCCAGTCGTATGGGCACTAAAGGTACACAATTCAAATACTGCATTTCGTTTCCACATGTGATGCAATCATTTTTTAGCGGACCTAATGTTCTTGGGACATATAAACTCTTGTACGTTCCCCTAATTTCATTTCATTGTGAAAAACTAGGGAACGCTGAGAATACGTTTTAATTATTTAATGTCACCTTTGAGACTCGACCTTTTTGGGCAGAGCTTGGAACCTCAAGTCTGCAAACATTTGGTGCCTTTTACTTGAGTCTAATTTAATTTTATCAAAACAGCATTCCTGCATTCCAAGACCGACACATATCCATACCGTCCTGATTGACGACTCTCCGCAGCAACCCCAATAAAACTCTCCGCTGGTTCAGAAAATATCTACGAACGAGCCCTTTTGGACCCTTTCCGCCTAGGGTAATCAATTTTCCGATGAAGTTAAGTTATCTGTTTCTTGTTCCAGATATCGCCCAACAATGATAAGGCCGTCGACAGCGGCGACTGTCTCTTCCTTTGCACACGAACACAGGCTGAAATGAGCCCTAAGGGAGCCGTAAATCTGTGATACGCTGGCATGGAGGGCCTCCGCAAAGAGCAGACATCAAAGGGACGGCTGAGGCGAATGAGAGGAACACCAGGCCCGAAGCGACAGTGTAAGGTCAGATTGTAACCTTATTTGAAACGCCTTAAAGTGTATAAGGTGGGTCATATTTTATGCATTGGATTTTGGTCTGAGCAATATTACGTATACTGAATGACAAGAAAAAGGTAAACACCTATGTATGCTTATTAGAATTCAAGAATTGTTTACTTATTGATTTATCTTGCCATGATTTTTTTTTATACTCCGACCACCACGAAGGCCTAAACACCCATGGGGTACCGTGGGGCTATAGAGGGGTACAGGGGAAAGGGGAACACCGACTCTGGCGAGGGAACACGTGTACATGCAACATGCACACATTCTGGCCCCGCCTACGAGATCCGCCGGGTGGTACCTCCGCGTTCGACAGTCAGAGACCGTCTACCACCTACGGACCATCACAACATCCATAGCCAAGAGAAAAATTTCTCCTGGGACGGGATTCGAACCCGCACAGCGCACGGCGACTGATCAGGAGACCGAAGAGTCTACTACTGCGGCCACCGCTGCTGCCTGAATAACAATTGATAAAATGGCCAGGCTCTTGAATTCGCCACATCCTCCACAGACTTTAGCAGCTCTTACTCACGAGGTGGCAGTAGCCTGGAATGAGATACCCCAACAGGATATCGACCACCTTATCCAGGCATGTCAATGGGTGTATAAGAAATCGTGGATCCTCAACACATTATATTAAAACAGCTTCTGCAGTCAGTTGACGTATCAAGCTAAAAATTTGAACATTTTACTAGTAAGAGACACTGAACATATATGCCAAAAATTATTAAAATCGGATGAACATGCTTAGGTGTTTCATTGTTCTATGAAGCCAGCTTTGGAGCTGAAGCTGAAAGACGTCATTGAATCGAAACTAAGAAATCGTTGACTTTGGCCTCTGGGGTGAAAAGCCGATGCCTTCAAGTCACAGGTTGTTGTTCATGATTTTTTTTAATATACGAGTTTTCTGTTGTCAATATTATTGCTGGTAATCTGTAATTCAGAGAGCTAACCTCTTCCTTATCATTGACGACTGGTTGATAGCTTTGGTTGCCCTTCGTATACTACTGAGCAGTACAATCTTCTTTCAAGAAGTATTCCGTCAGAGAAAATATTTTTCTATACCTTTCGATTGAATGTTACACAGTAGAGAAACTAAAGTAGTTGAGGTATGTTAGACCTCGATCAGCTTCTCGAGCAGGAGACCATAACTTGTCTGCCGCCATCATGATCTCGTTATGTCAGCTGAACAAGCTCACCAAACTTATAAGTAAGCCTAGCCCTCTAATCCAATCCGACGAGTGTGCGTATCTTCCACTTCCCGTGGAACCCTCGAAAAGACAACATTGCTCTGACAGAAACGTAAATTATAGTCCCTCTTATGCTCCATTACCAAGATCAGATCTCTATCTCATGTCTATCAGACCGTCAAATAATAGAATCAACTTCTTGTGGATTTACAGGGTGGACAGCGTGCAGTATTAATAGTTATGGGAAGACGAATCTGGGATACTAGACCACATTTGATGCCGTTTACCAATCCAAACATTATTTGTGTATTTGAACTGACTGCCCAACCACTCCTCTTATATCTCTTTAGCATCAGACTTTGTTATTCCGGATATCTCAACCCTCGGATTGCGATTGCAACCAATAATATAAACTGATGGTGATACGTGATTGACATACGAGGAGTGTTCAGGAAAGAACGGGAATTTTCGTTTTTTGAAAAAATATTTTATTTTTTTTTTGTCTACATTTATGTTGCCGCATGTAAAATAGTCCCCACTAGATACTGTGCGCTTCTTCCAATTCTTGTAACACTTCTCAAACTCGATATTTAGGATAGCATAGGATGTCATATGCTTATACCACAACTGCCCTTTATTCTTGGATATAGGAAAAAGTCACATGGAGCCATGTCTGGCGAATATGAAGGCTGCGGCATTATTACCGGATTGCTTTTGGCCAAAAATTCGCGAAAAAGCAACAGAGTGTAAGCAGATGTGTTATCGTGGTGCAAAAGCTATGAATTGTTTTTCCACAAATCCGGACATTTTTTCAGATTGATTCACGCTGATTGGACTAGTCGTACTCCTTATTGACCGTTTGACCTCGTGGTGAGGATTTATGATCCACTATGCAATTAAAATTCATTGAACACAGTGAGCTTAACCTTCACGTATGTCACCACTTTCGGTCTTGGCGAGCCAAGATAACCTCCACTGGGACGATTGAGTCTCAGCTTCGATGTCATATCCATAAACACATATTTCGTCACTTGTTATAAGACGTTGACTTCATTTAGTGGTTTCTAAGCAAATTTCGTTTGCTGCTGATTTTGTTGAAAATTCAACAATTTTGGTACAAGTACTGCTGCCACTCCTTTCATACCCAAGGATTCTGAAAAAATTCCATGGCATAAGCCAAACGATATCCCAAAATAATCAGCGACTTCTCTGCTTCTGATTCGGCGATCCTCCTAGGCATTTATTTCACTTTTTCTACGATTTCATCGTTGTTGATGTACTGGGGCGTCCGGGACCCTCGTTATTTTCAACATCTCCACGGCCATCTTGCAAACATTTATATTACTGATAAACTCATGTTTCACTCCTAGCGTATTCAAAGTTTGATACAAGCTTCAATTTCTTCTTACAAAACAGAATGATCTTGATTCAGGAACAACTATCTTCAATTGAGGGCCGTGACTTCGATATTCCAAGGCATATATCTTTGAATCAAGGTCAAGTTCTCAATTGCAAGTGCTACGTTTCTTAAAACAACGAAATTAACTCATTTGAAGTATCTGTGATCTCGAATCAATATCACAATTTCATAGAAACTCATGGTTGAATCAATAGCATTCTTTTTCATGTGTTTTAACAAATGAAAATCGCCAAGCTCATAAAAACCTGTCTAACCTTAGCAGCTACCACAGACAAAGTGAACAATGAATACCGCTGACAATTTTACTATACCTCAGGGTCATATGTATCAGAATAATAAAAAAAATTCACAACCGGACTCCAAACTAGCAAAATCGAAAAATTCCCGTTATTTTCTTTAATACACCTCAAATTGGTTTCTCCAGTATCTTTAAAATAAACTTGAAAACATCCAATTTATTTCATCCGGACTTTATAATGCATGTTAAGAATGTTGCAAGAAAAGTTATAAAAATTGCCCATCTCTGGAAGCCGCACAAATGCGAGAACTCTTGATTAGGTTTCCCAATAGATTTTGGCGGGTTTTGGTAATAGTTTGGATAACTTCCTGAATATTTCTCGTCAATTGCTCTATAGTTTGTTGACGTAAATCTTATTGCTTGAAAATCACCACCAGAAAGGAGTCCGGGGCAACTAAATCTGGTGATCCCGGAGGTCAGATGACAGTGGCTTTTGCAGAGATAAAAAAGTGGGATCAGGTGACACGCTGCATCAAATATAGTACGTTATACCAATCTCTTTCTTTTGAAAGGATCTATCTGAATGTGCTATAGCTTCTAGAAAATCTGTATAACCTTTGACAATGTATATCTCATGTTCACAAATAAAGAAGATGCATGCAACATACTATAGAGTTATGAGGATTGGTTGTTGAGTTATAGGCAATTCAATGTACATTAACGTTCAACTTTGACAGGCTGCCCGTTCAACAGTTCCGTAGACAGTAATTTTATATTTTATGTATATAAGAAAAGCTTGAGGTTTTCAACTGTCGTTTTTACGTTAAAATATATGCATCAATTCAAGCACCTTAAATCTGAGCTTTCTACCTTGAAGCCCGTTCAAAAAATAAGTAGATGGGTGGAGACTTTCTGAAAAGTACTGTATATGAGCCACCCTGTATATCGCCAGCGGCTTGGATGGTTGATCGAGAAAACCCCACTGTTTATTTGTACTTTTCCCATTCCATCCCATCTTGGAGTGTTTGATTTAGGAAAGAGCTAGGAACGTTTCCTCTAGACATTTCCGCTGTATATCCGATATGTTTTCGATTTTCCTTGAAGGTTTTCTTTCGATAATTGGATTTTTACTTCACACGTTCTTCACTCTACATGTAGAGGTACCTACTACGCCGATACGCGATGCTTTCTTAAGATTCATTGTACTGCTTACAGAAAAAAGACTTTGGTGGTGTTATCATAAAAAAAACTTTGCTGTTACAGGCTTAGTGGAATTCCTACGAATTAGATGAGATTTTGAAATTGTGATTCCTCCCATAGTTATTCGAATACCGTTGAGTCTAACTACCTTTTTTAAAAAAGCACAGCTCAAAATAGATGTAAAACGAATTTCAATTTTAAAAACTAAACTGACAGACATTTTTTAACGGAGCTCATTATTTCATATCTACTATTTAAACAGTATAAGACTGAGTCTTGAAAGCTGTAATAGCACATCACAAACCTAATTGGAGAAGTGATCCATTATTGGGCAACTACTTTTATAACCTCTAACGTATAGCGTCTATATTGCATTTTCTTAATAATTCATGTCAGTGCTACGAGGGATGTCTTTTAAGTTTTGCATATGGAAATAAAACAACACGGTAGGCAGTTTTAAATGACTATTGTTTTTCGAAGTATTCTCCATGAAGATTAATACACATCTGCATGCGCTCGAACCAATTTTCGAAGCAGTTATGCCACTTGTTTGCTGGAAGATCCAAAACGGCACTTTTGAATGCGTCAACTGCTTCTTCTGGTGACTAGAACTTATGACCACGCAGTCTGTTTTTAATTTTCGGGAAAGTAAAGAAATCGTTAGGACTTAGATCGGGACTATATGGAGGATGGTCCAATAATTCCACGTTTTCTTCCGTTCGTTTTTTGGACTGTGTGCGAGCTTGCATTGTCTTGGTGGAGGATGATTCTTCTTTCGGGGTTGATTTTTCGAAGCTCGGTGATGACTTTTGACAAACAAATGGTGGTATACGAATCCGCCGTAACAGTTCTTTGCTCGTTAAGAAGAATTGTTGCAATATGACCCGCTTTTGACACAAATGTCGCGACCATCTTTTTCGAAACACTTGAAACGGATGACTTTTGTTCGCTTTTTTTCACCTTGGAACACCCAAACAGCCTACTGTCGTTTATTTTCTGGTTCATAACAGTAAATCCACGATTCATCACCACTCACAATGCTGTAAACATTTTTTGAGTTTCCAGAATTGAGGTCTTTGAGATCTTCAAGGACGCCTTAATCTCGCGATATGTCACATGTCTATCTTCAATGATGAGTTTGCGCACGCCATCGACGTTTTCCTGGGCGAAAATGTTCTGGGTTGAGTTCCATTTTTCTAATGACTTGGTGACACTTAAAAATGCACTGTAGTGAGAACACTGTACGTATTGTTGTGAAACTTTGAATTTAAGTTTACTAAAGGGTGAGGTTAAGATTCAGTACTGACGTTCGATCCGCGCGGCCTACTATGTTTCTATATGCAAAACTTAAAAGACATCCCTCGTAGAAATTATGAGGATTGTTATTAATGTGATATTACTTTCTCTTGAGTGCTTTATCATCTTTATTCAATATTTGGGTTAACTGAAGAAATCCGTTCTAAGTGTTCTTCATTTGTTTTAATAATAATAATAATAATAATAATAATAATAATAATAATAATAATAATAATAATAATAATAATATACGCCATTATTACAAAAAAAAATATGTACATGGTACATACTGAAAGTGGGACTCAACTGGCGAAGTTTAGCAATGCTACTCTTACACTTAACCAGCTTCGGAAGTATTATTAGCACAGTACACGCTCATAAAGTAGTCATTAATCGCATCGGGATCACTAAAATTTGACGGTATAGCGGGTCACTGTAGCATTGATACATTTCCTCAGCCTCCCGCGAAATTGTAATGAAAATAAAAATGAATAATCTATCACAAACCTACCGTATAGACTCCACCGCCCATTAAGAAGCGTCGTAAAAAAGTTTTTCAATTCCACCCTTACGCTACCGCTCTCTGCGCCCACGGTTATTTTCATAGAATTCCATCGGCACTGAGTGGAACAAAATTGTTTCAATATACTCGTGGCGGTGGCTGCGAGTTCGGAACAAAATGATTAAAATGTAACAGCATATGCGGGTGTACGTTTAATACCCCAATTTGAAATTAATAACGCATGCACAAAAAGTGGGTAGTGAACACGAAGTTTTCAACATGATGTGGTTGCTTTGCAAAACGGCGAAACGGAATATAAAGATGCACATGAGCTGAAGATTTGATACAGTGCAGTACTCAGAGATAACTAGCGTTTTAGCTCAAAATGAAGGTAGCACTCAAAAAATTACTTGTGCCTATTTGCTAGACTCTGCTTTTCATTGCACATTTGCGGAAATCGTCTTAGTATTTGCGCTTGCAACTAATTTATATTCCATAGGCACTGTGTACTGTTTTCATATCCTTCAAAGTTGAAGAATGAAGTTATAAATGCACCTGTCGCTTTGTTTTGTAGAAGAAAAAAAGTATCCGCAGCCGTTTCTTAGTCGAGTCCTGCTGGCCAATCCATAAAAATCTGCTACACTCAAATCTGTTTGCTTTACAGTGCTTGTCAAAGATGCTCTCAACTGTCAACGAATTTGTCGTGAGAATGAATCAAAATTACTTTGCACAACCTCTGAACTTCCAGAACTACCGTTAAAATAGACTTCATATTGCCTAGATTGTTTCATCACAGTCCACGAAAATTTCCCCTGGTACCAGCGACACTAAAACGTTAATGCAAAATACCTGTTCTCTCTCATATTTCCGATGCACATTCTGAGAAATGGCCATCTTAAAGAAACAAATGCGTTTGCAGCTCGGTAGATAATCATAAGTTATCTGGGAAAGCGCGCCGTACAGTCATTTGGTGAAAATTGGTGAATACACAGCGTAAAACGGCATTAGTTTAAAGCGCATAGCCATTAGCATGGAAATTTAGCACATTAGAAGTTTTGGAGCGCTATTAGACATCCAGGTATTGCTACACCCGCCCATTTGTACGGAAGTTTCGTTGAGGTATTCGCAGTTCATGGACGAGTTTTAAATGGTATACCTTCCGATGCATAAGTACAAGCTAATTTGAATGGGACCCTAACCGCGTGGATGCAGAGGTGTTTAGACCTCAATAAAGTTCGGTGATCATTTTAGGAACGGTCTTGTTGTAGCATCTCTCAATTGTGTCATCAGGGATGCAGTTGGCTGAAGGGTGTAATTACCCGCCCAGACAACCCGAGCAGTCTGTGAAACGGTGGTATAAAGTGAACGTCTTCTAAAAAAATCTATAACTTAAAGAAAGGATAACGGCAACACTGTCAACCCGCTCAGTGCGCATGCGACTAGCGACTACTCTCCCGCCAACAGCAACGGTGTACGCTTCTTCCTGTTGGAGCAGGTATAGTCTAGTCTTTAATGGTCTAGTCTAGTGTCTAAATTCTGTACCAGTTCGAAGTCCGCAATAAAATTTGGCTGAGAAGTGAACGTTTTGTTGATCTGGTTGGTGTTCACGTTATTTTCTATGTTCTTTTGATTTTTTATTTTCCACGCATAAGCCAGAAAATTAATTTTTGTTTGTTTTTAATTTTTATACTATAACAGAATGTCTAAAAAAATGACAGACGGAAAAATGGAAATTTAATATAATTTCAGTTACACAGTGTTTGGTCCATACTCTAGCTATCATTATCATGTATGACTCACTGGACAACAAATTTTAGTTTTTTAATTGTATCTTCTGGGAAAAGTGCATTTCTTTGTTAATTTTGGGGCGCTGAATCCAAAACTGACAATGAAATAAAAAAATTAGTTGCGGTTTAGAAAAAAACTTTTTATTTTTAAGGATATATTAAAAAAAGTAACAAGATTCATATACTTATAAGAATCACTATATGCGCTGTCTTTTTGCTGTTCTTTTATGGATCGTTTCTGGAGCATCTCTACGAAGAGTCCAATAGTAGTTTGCAAGCATGGAAGGATTCCACTTTCCCTGGTACCTTTTTTCCATTGTTGAAATATCCTGATGAAAACGTTCGCCGTGCTCATCACTTACGGCTCCGCAATTGTCAGGAAAAAAGTCCAGGTGTGAGTTGACAAGGGTTTTATAGTTGTCAGCTTTTCTATTTCCCAAGAAATTAGTGACCACCAGACGGAAATCATTCCAAGCAGTTTTTTCAATACCTGTTAAAGTGTTTTCAAACTGTGTATCTTTCAAAATATTTCGAATCTGTGGCCCAACAAAAACATCTTCTTTAACCTTTGCCTCACTTAGTCTTGGAAATTTCTGACGCAGGTATTGAAAAGCTGTCCCATCTCTATCTAATGCCTTGACAAAGTTTTTCATTAAGCCCAACTTGATATGCAGTGGTGGTAATAATTTTTTTTTCGAATCTACTAATGGCATATGCTGTACATTTTTTTGACCTGGCTCTAGGAATTGACGAACAGGCCAGTTTTGTCTGGTGTAATGAAGTGCCTTTGCCCGACTGTCCCATTCACACAAAAAAAAGCAAAACTTTGTGTAGCCTAGCTGCAGCCCAAGTGAAAGTTGTTTCAAATCGCCACAAATATGCCATTGGTGCTCATCGTATTTTATGCATGTAAATAGGTACTTCATATTGTCATATGATTCTTTCATGTGAACTGCATACCCTACAGGAAGAGATGGTAAAATATTTCCAATATGCAATAACACTGCCTTTAAACTCAATGTTGAACTGTCTAAAGCCGCCAGTAAGCCGTTAATGTTACTGCAGAAAACCAAGTTATTCTTCATATTGAAAAATGGTTCTAAGTCTTTGTGGCGTTTACGAAAAATACATACCGAAACATCGTCTTTTTAGCACATTAAAAATAGTAATATTTTGTTGATTTTATTTAGGATATTTTTTAGCTGTTGATCAGTGATTTGGTCTCGGAAGTCCCTGTATATAAGCACTTCAGTGCATTTCATTCGTCCGAGATTATATATTTAGTTTTTGAAAATTGCGTGAACTCAAGAAATCTTGTTTTCCAAACAGAAAAGGCTGTTTGTTATGAAATTTGACAATATTTGTGTAACTTTTAGTGCTGGTTGACGGCTGCTGTTGTCAGGATGAGTAAAAGCAAACAGAATACCATCGATTGGTTCCTTTCTAAACAAAACCACCGGCATAAGAATTACCGGAAAAGCTGATGAAAATCCTACAATTCAACCTGAGCCTTCCACTTCAAAATTTCTTGATGTTGCACCGTATGCTGAACCAAGCGTTGAACAACCGGGTGCGAAACCTAGGGATCCAATTTTGTTGAGTTGCGCTATATGTAAATTTCAGCGGCAACTTGTCTTCCCATGAAAAATATACTTTATTGAAGTGTTCATTGCCTAATGACTCTTTCAAATATCAATATTCCACACACTTGAAAAATAATAAAGGAGTGAAACGTTACTTATCAAAAAAACAGTTTGAGAAATTTCCTTGGCTGTCATGTTCAGAGGAACTACAACGGCTTTTCTGTAAATATTGCGTGGTTTTTGCAAAATTAGGAGGAGTACTACATAAATCAACTAAATTGGGAAAACTTGTTACCGTACCACTAAAGAAATTTTCGAAATTGTATGGCAAAGCCGGTCATTGTGAGACACATGAGAACTCAATATATCATACAGAAGCAGTTTCAGATGCTACAAACTTTTTAAACATTTACGAAAACCCAGAGACTGATATAATAAATATAATAGGTTCAGAGCGAATTATAATAGAATCTATAATTTCTTTAGGACGCCAAAATATTCCACTTAGAGGGCATAGAGATAGGGGACAACTTTTTTCTAATGACAGCATGAATGACGAGGATGTCCTTAATAGTGAAGGGAATTTTAGAGAACAAATACGATTTAGAGTCGAGAGCGGCGACAATTTATAGAAAAAAACTTAGAGAACTCAAAAGCGCATGCTACGTACATAAGCAGCCGCATCCAAAATGAAATTATAGAATGTTGTGGCGAAGAAATCTTGGATATAGTTTAAAGTCGGGTCAGGCAAAGTTGGTATTACAGTATTATATTTGACGAAACTACAGACATTAGACGTAAATCACAAATGTCAATCATATTGCGGTATTGTTATGAAAAACATATTTATGAGTACCTCATGAGGTTTGTGGATTGCTACTCAAATTTTGATGAACATATAATGGAGACCAAACTCACAGGTCAAATTCTTGCTCAAACAGTCAAGCATTTCATTAAAACCAATAACTTAGACTCAAAACTATGTGTGTGTGTACTGATACGTGTAACCTAATGTTAGGTGAACAAAAGGGCGATGTAATGGAATTGCAAAAATGTTTGCCAAATGCTCTAAAAAGCGCATGCGCAAATCATGCCGTGAATCTTTCTATTCAAAAAAGCAGCAGTATCCAAGCAGTAAGAAATACTGTAGCTATAATGAAGGAAGTAATTGCGATCTTCAAAGCATCCGCTAAAAGAAATACAGTACTAAAAAGAAAGCTAGACGGATATCAAATTCATAGTATGTGTGAAACACGATGAGCCGAGAGACTGTGCTCCGATTTGAAAGCAAATTCGAGAAAACTGTAGAGGTACTTCACCCTTCAGTACGTGACACTGAGAATTTACTTTCCATTTCACCCCTCCCAGACTGAAATCCTGGGAGCGCCACTGCTTTCATGTATCATTTTGAAGCACCGCTCTTATTCGAAGATGCCATTTTTAGTTGTGCGGGGAATCACAGGATGAAGTCCGTATGTTACTACCGTAGGAGTCACTTATTTTCAATTTGGCTTATATACTAGTCATGATATGTATTTGTTTATGAGGCTGTCTGTCCTTATCATTTTATTAAGGTTAGACCTAAGGTATCGTATTTGATCGAAGAGGAGGACTAAGGTCCGTATCGTCAGTCGTCCCTACAATTGTAGGGTGCGTTTATGGCCTCCTTGATTGTCATACGCCTTTCTCTCCTTCAAAAATTTCTAGATTACACTTGTCTCGTGTCAGCGTCAGCGCTCTCCTCTTGTGAAGATATGTTTTCTTCTTAAATTGTAGGAAATTTCAGGCTGATAAAACATGATATAACTCAAAAGCAAGCACAATTTGATGCAAATAGATGTTTGTGACGTAACCTCAAAATAGAGTTCTGATACGGAGAAATAGAAAACTATGACAATCAAGGAGGCCATAAAGGCGCCCTGCAATTGTAGTGACGACTGGCGATACGGGCCTAAGACTTTTCGCTCTTCATTCCGGTAAAACTTAGGATACGTTCGTGCACGTCTAATCACAACACAATGAGTTTCGTGCTTATTACACGTAAGCCTTCCATTGGCCACTTTATTCTTATCTACTGCTTAGACTCATTTTATATGCAATCATCTTCATACTGTAACATCGGCGACCAGCGACAAATAGGTTCCACAGGAAGGGGCCGAGTACAGATTCTTGTCGTACTCCGTAGCGTTAATGGATCGCTTCTGTCACGTATTTGTCGATTAAAGCAATAGTTTTTTAAAATTCTGGTATCATTGTTAGAAATGTATGTTTGTTGTAACATAGATAAGAGCTTCACGAGTGATAGAGTACAAAGTTTTTGGAGTGGTGCATCTCACTTTCACTGTTCGGGAGGGTTGAGTTTGTATTCCCGTACCTTTTGTGAAATCATATCGATGTTCTGGAATAAATCTACCGATACTGGGTATAATTCGTTGGGGCATATATTTGGAAAGGTCACCCAATATATTCAATAAAATGATTGGTCTGTATGATTCTGGAAAAAGATCATTTCATTCAATTTCCAACACTGAGGAAAGTACGCTGTACTAAGAATCCCATTTACTGTAAAGCTTAATTGTGGCACTTGTAGGTCCTATATCATTTACTTAAATACCATCTGGTTCAAGTGATTTTGACGTTTTTGAGGTCTTTGCCCTTTCAGTGTAATCATATTTCGTTAGGTGTGAGAAAAATAATAGCTCGTGCTTGGAGAAATAAAACAAAATCCCATACTTGCTTTTTCTAATACACGAGTGAAAAAACTTATTTCAGCTATAAAAAAGTAATTTTGCCTATACAGGGTGTCCGCAAGGTTGGGGTTTTCCTTTACACGACGTGTAGATCTTGAAAACATAAGCAATTTTTCTTAGTACCATATACACCAATGACTTAAGGGAACCGTGATAAAGGGCTCTGCAACATCAAAAATATCTGAATACCGTCCTGTAGCCGCGACATCACCGACTGGTACAAGGTCACTGGCTCAACCCGACGACAGAACTCGGTCGGGGTCAGTGTGTCAGGTCAGTATGCATCCTTCAACCGACGGTTACGGTCACGCGTGTAGAGGTAATCGCGTAGACGAGAATCCCTCAACAAGCACTAGAGACGTGGCTAGAGAAGTGCAAGTATCAAAAACTAAAGTGTGGCACACGCTGCGTGAAGAGGGGCTGTATCCGTTTCACGTCCAACGTGTACAAGCCCTTCAACCTGACGATTTTCCAGCAAGAGTGCGGTTTTGTGAGTGGTTGTTGCATCAACATGACAATAATCCGGACTTTTTGAAGTGCATATTGGTGACAGACGAATCTACGTTCACGCGTAATGGGGTGAATAACTTTCGCAACACTCATATTTGGTCAGTATAAAATCCGCACGCTGTTCGTCGGTCGCATTTTCAACAAACATTTTCGGTGAATGTTTGGGCTGGCATGGTGAACGGTATGCTCATTGGACCATTTATTCTCCCAAATCGATTAGACGGGATGCAATACCTAGACTTTTTACCCAACATTTTGCCTTCCTTGTTAGAAGATGTGCCATTAAGTGTAAGACAATCAATGTGGTTTCTGCGTCTGCTCGGTAGCGCATCAGCTGATTTCATTTTCTGTTGGAGCGGTATGATTTCGGGCAGAGACGTACTTAGCCCTTCTCGTCAACTGGAGAGTGAGTACTTTTTCCTTTATTTTTTTTACTTGGTCGCCCTCGCTCACTACACGTTACCTTTGTTATTTCAAGGGTAGTTGTTTCTGAAAAGGAAAACCCCAACTTTGCGGACACCCTGTATAGGGGATACCCCATATTTATATATAAACTACTTTCTTTCAGACGTCGAAGCAGGTCCAGAGTGATGTGGCTATCCCACATTATCGTGGAGCTTGGTAGTAAACTATCAAAAAATTTGTTACACATACTAGCTAAGTCCTAAAATGTATTCCAAACTCAACACATAAATTTTGTCTGTTGTGATAAGGGTGTCCCCAAAGGTGCTGTACTGAGGCCACTATTGTATATTGTCCACATTATTGATATAGTTATCACGACAAATGCTTTGCGTACCTATATAACTAAAGTTTGGCAAACGGATCTGCAACATCGGGGTATCGGTGAGGGGAAAGCAAAACATGGCTGGTTTCATTCATAAAATGCCAGCGGCGTGCGGTATTTTATAAAAGTTTGGGATTATTTCATAATTGGTTTAAATTTAGTAAACTATTCGTTTATGTTTCACTTTAAATTTGGGGAGTATCTCAATAAGCCCACAATGATATGGAGCATTGTCCATAATAATAAATAAAGTCTCGGGTAAACTCAAAAATAGCTGTATCTCTACAATCTACACCATGTAAAAAAACACTTGAGTTTGTTTCTACACTTAAACAAACGGAAAAATGTCTACTGACTTCCCAAAATTGCCACAATTCAAAAAATCATGATAACTGCGCGATTTAAAACCTAAATCAAGCTAGCGTTTTTGTCAAAGCCGTAAATAAAATATATTTTTCAAATACAAATAGATACTTAACGTGGTTTTTTACCTTGAGAATATATATATATATATATAATTATATATATATATATATATATATATTATACATTCGTGATCTTATAATATGCTCATTTACTTTAAAAAGTGCCACAAGCCGAAACATGACCAGAATTAATTTTTATTTTATAATCCGCATCTTTCTGGATTCCTATTGTTGCAATTTTGGACTGTTGATGTGGATATTTCTAGAGCATCGGTGTCGCTTAAGTAGAAACAAAGAACTTTAAACACATTTCATATCCCTTTAACTTATAACCTCTGTAATAAATAATACTTACATTATACAGCATTTCAAAATTACATTTCACCTATTGAATTAGCATTGGTGTTCGTCAACTTCATCATTATCATCATCGTCACTGTCGTCATCAGTTTCGCTGTCGTCATCTTGCCCTATAGTTATTATAACTGGTTCCATTTCCTCCATAAATTGATCATTTTCCCAAAATTTATCTTCAATGTCCCTAGCATGTTGACAAAATTTCTGCCAATCATTAATGGATATTAAGGACATCGCTTCCTGAGTAACTTCTTTCAGTGCGGTTAAACTGAAGTTTCCAGTGATATTGCGGCTTCTTATATGAAATTTAAGCTTTGCCCAAGCTAATTCTATTGGGTTTAGCTCGCATAAATAAGGAGGTGTTCTTAGAGGAGTATGTCCATGTGATCTTATGATCCGATCAACTACATAATTTTTTTGGTTGTCAGGGGGCTTATGAAGTAAGACCAGATCGAACAAGTCAAATTTTCTGGCAGTTGCCTCATGATTCATGCCTATAAAATATTTTATTGTATAGTTTGATATGTACATGCATGTTTTGAGTCATAAGTACCTTTCTTTGTCAACCAGGCCATTATATCTTTTTTCGAAGATGATTTTGTCGGGGTTTTATCTTACTGGACGGAATGATATGGAGCATTGTCAAATACTATAACCGAATTGGCAGGTATATTCGGGAGGAGTTTTTCTGTGAGCCAGCGTGTGAAATTTTCCCGATTCATCTGACCGTGGTAGTCGCCTGTAGCTAATCCCGCCTTAAATATCAAACAGGCATTGTCAACAAATCCATTTTCTGAACCTGCATGCACTATAATGAGTCGACCTAAAACATACAAGACGATTATATAATATGTTACAAATCACAGTTAAATTTAACATATATATAGCATTTTTGCTTACCTGTAGAACCTATGCTGCTTATTACACCAGAAACAGTTTCGCTCTGCCAGCATTTTTTGAAAGTCAAGTCATTGTCCACCCAGGTTTCGTCCAAATAAACTATATTGCGCCCTTCTTCACGATATCTACGTATTTCACGGATGTATTTGTACCTCCATTGCAATATATTGGGCCTCTCCATCAATACTTTTCTTTTATTTTGACATTTGCGCCAAAAAAAAACCATTTGATTTTAATAAACTCCTGAGAGTTTCCCTAGAATAGGGGAAATTTGAGTCTTCTCGCAACTTTTGTAATAACTTCCTAGTTGTCGGGACAACTTTATATTCAAGATAAAATCTGTTTATCAAATGTCTAATAATCTGAAAATCAAAATCTTCATCTTTCTCAACAAGAGACTGACGCGGTCTTTTTTTTCCGGGACTGGATAACATTTTATTTGGGTTATTTTCTAGTCTTTCTTTATCTTCGTTATGAATTTTCCTAACAGAAGATACTCCGACTCCGGTATAAAGGGACACCCTATCAAGCTTACGTTTAAGCGGCAACTTGAGGGAATTGTTTGCCGCTTCCTCATCGCAAACCCTATAAATAATCATCAGAATGTTAGCTTAGCATTTCCTTGTCTTTTATTTATATTCAGACTCAGTCGTCAAAAACTACAATTATTGCATATTATTATTACTAACCTATAAACATTCGCAATCACTTCTCTTGTTTGGCTATGAAGCGTCTTTCCGCGAGTAAATTGGTTCATTTTAAAAAAATAATACTAAAACGAATAACAATATCAAATAACAAAACACTAAACTATTCAAAAACACACAGCACTAAACATACAAACTTAATAGAACAATAAATAGTTAACAATAATAGTTTGTTGTAAAACTCATACACGACAATTAACGGAGATAAAACCTACGCCACTGGACTTTTCAATAGTATGGATATTCTAAGAAAGGAGCAAAAAATTGTCTGGGACGCTACCCAATAGGGAGTCGAATTTTCTCATGGCGACAAAACATGTGAGGATATCCGCCAATCAGATTCGTTTAGGCGGTGTCCAATATACCTTTCGGGTGGTTGTTGCCAGCTCAACCGATGTAGATAAGATCTTTGGAAAAATATATAATACGATTCAGTAGTAAAAAATAGTTAGTAAATACAAATAGAGCTAACAACCCATTAAAATTCTCAGTATTTTGAATTAATATTTTTTGGAATTGTGAAAAATCGATTTTCAAATCATTGAAATTACTTTTATTATTATTATTGCTTTTTTGTTGTTAAATTTGGCAATATCGAATATTTTCGGTCGCATTCCTTTCGCTGTTGCGGATCCGTTTGCCAAACTATAAGAGCAAGAAGCTAAATAAAATCCTGAAACGTGCTGTTGTTGTAATCTGGTTTGTTAGCCTAGTTGAATTTTTGACATGAACATCAGTATTTCGGTGTTTACAACCAAACGACCGAAATATGCAATCATTAAATCTAATGCTTCATCAAACTGAGCAATTGAATAGCAATTTGGATCGATCGGCTGCAGTGGCAATAGCGAGTTCAGCTCAGATGGATAAACAGGCAAGCAGCAACGTGATGCTACGGGCCGATTTGCATACAGAGTAAATGCTTCATTCAACTAATACCAGTCAAACATTAATAATTACACAAATAGAAGCTCCGCTCCGTATTTGCTGAACGCATTTGGACGAATATGCTGGAAAGAGATGGATTGGATGAGATTTCCAACAATGTATAATATATATCAATAATTTCAGATGTGGGGGCGCTGATGATATACACACCTAGCACGAAACTTGAAGTATCAACGTCACAATACACTGTCATTCTATTTTATCCTGTTGCCATATGATATAATGACAGAAAAATCGGTCTGGAAGTGGAATCATGAGAACCAGATAATCCTTTAGTAAGAAACGCGTTGCCATAATGATCGAGAATCCGTCCACAAATACTGGATGCGCCATCTATTACTTTTTTCACCTATAAGTTTATGTGTTACCTTGTGAGTCAAAAGGTACGTGGTATGCAAAAACGAACTGTCAAAGGTATGCCATTTATAGTCATGGATTCGTTTACAACACAACAACGCATTTTGGTTATCCAAACTTATTACGAAAACGGTCGAAATATAAAAAATACTTTTCGCAAACTTCGCACTAGTTTTGGCCGACATGGATGCCCTACAGAGCCTGGAATTCGTTGGATTGTTAATCGTTTTGAGGAGACCGGTTCAGCTGAAGTTCGTAGACCATACCAACGTGCTCGTCCAGCTCGTACTCGTGAAAATACAGCCGCAGTGAGTGAAAGTGTGCGAGAAGATCCAACCACCTCGACTAGGCACCGTTCGCAACAATTGGGAATTAGTGAGACCACTTTACGCCGGATTTTACACATTGATTTACACTTCCATTCATACAAAATCCAACTAACACAAGAATTGAAGCAGGCAGACCATCAACAGCGGCGTGTTTTCGTTAATTGGATGCTGGAAAGAGAAGACGGATTTTCGGTCAAGGTGAGGCTCATTTTCACCTCAATGGGTACGTAAATAAGCAAAATTGCAGATTCCGGGGTCTGAAAATCCACTCCAATATCATGAACAACCTCTCCATCCTGAAAAAGATACTGTTTGGTGCGGATTATGGGCTGGTGGCATCGTTGGACCATTCTCCATTGAAGATGCCGAGAAAAGGTCACTACCGTCAACGGGGAACGTTATCGCGGCATTTTAACAGACTTTTTGTGGCCACAATTGGATCGTATTGGTGCCGACGATCTTTGGTTTCATCAAGACGGAGCAACGGCTCACACATCTCGCCAAACAATCGTGTTATTGCAGACGAAATTTCAAGACCGCATAATTTCACGAAATTCAGATGTCAGTTGGCCCTCGAGATCGTGCGATTTAACACCTCTTGACTATTTTCTTTGGGGATTTTTGAAAGGAAAAGTGCATGCGAATGGTCCCCGGACAATTCAAGACCTACAGCGCAATATTCGGAAATTGCGGCCATAGACCCGATTATTCTGGGAAAAGTCATTGAAAATTTTGTTGTTCGGATGTTGGCCTATAAACGAAGCCGCGGTGGTCACATGACTGATGTTATTTTTCATACATAAATGGCATAAGCCAACCTTCATTTATCAATAAAAAAATTCCATTTCACCTCGTAACAAGCGTGTTGATTTTTCAAATAGAAAAGAAAGTGACAGATGACGCACTGTACAAAAGACCTAGATTAGCACTTCTTCAACAATCTGATGATCTACAAGTATGATTTATTTTCTATTTCTGTGCATTGACTAGTATTTTCTTATCTAAGTTTTTTCATATAACTTTCATAATCACATAATCTACCTTCGGCATTTTTTGTTAAAGAGGTTCGCTTTTCTGTCAGTTAAAACCTCAGTAATTTTTGTGCAAAAGGCCCCGACATACACTGACGAGTAGAAGAAGTCAAATCAAGTCAAGAGTACTAGATATATTAAGCTTTACTAGTGGCTTACAACATAAATGTGTAAGTGCTCACAAACACATAGAAACCATGCTAGCCAAATCATTGATACCCAGATAAGTTTTAAAAAACCAAACTTTTCATCTGCGGTCTTTAGATGCATGTACAAAAAAGGTTATACTTTGTTCACTTTTTCTATAAAATACTTCTAGATAGTTGCTTTATCATATACAAATGCACTGAACTTAAAAGATATTGAGGAACCATGATTAAAAATAATTCTTTTTTATTGTTACTGACTCGAGTCCGAATTTCAGTAAGTTCCATAAAATCATATGAGGAGCAGGTAATAATAATGTAGGTTTGTACTATTTGGCATATCACTGATCGGTAACCAGTGCAACTTGAATTTAAATCCAATAAGTACTTTGTAGTGTGTGTCAGTCGCCTACAAAAGCAACTACCACTTTTTTCTACTCCAAATAGTACGTGTGGTGCCTTTCTGAAATCTGTATTCAATAAGCAATCTTTTCATTCAATATAATGTAGTTATAGCCCAGAGTACATTTTTGTTTCACTACAGATGGTCAAAGAGAAGAAAAAATATCAGAAGCTTATAAATCTCAAAATAGCCCTTATTTGATCATGATTCCTTAATATCTTTTAACTATACTAAGTGACATATAAATCCGAACATCCAGTTTAAATGGTTTTATTTTAATAAAAGTTGGTGAATGTATTTATCTTACTGTAAATAACAAGTGAAAAAATGTTCAGCCTTATCAGTTGGACATTCCGGTTTTTATACTGCTTCTTTTTAATTCACTAACGCTCTAAAAATGAATATTTCAGCCGCAGTGAAGAATCAACGTTGGCGGATTTTGGTTCTTGACATCCTTTACGATCGGTTACGATGCCTAGAGTACGGAGACCTGTACGATTTCGTCAACTTAGTGAGTTTGATAGGGGCCGTATAGTGGGACTTCGGGAAGCTGGACTTTCTTTTCGGGCAATTGCAGTTAGAGTGCAAAGAAGTGTAGACACTGTGGTTAGGTGTTGTCAGGCATGACTTCGAGAAGGCCTACGCAAAGAGCAAGGGGCACTGGATGCCGCCGTAGAACAACAGACCGTGAAGATCGCCGCCTAAGATTATTGGCCTTAAGGGACCGTTTCTCCACTACCAGGTCCATTGCAAATGAATGGTTTGCAGAACACGGAAGACCTGTTGGCATGCGAAGTGTTTACCGACGAATGAGAAGTTTTGGCTTGTTTTCATACCGGCCACACTGGGTCCTCCCTTTAACTCGAGAACACCGACATAATCGCCTTGAGTGGTGCAGACAACGGTCACTCTGGGATCAGGAATGGAACAGTGACGAGTCTCGATTTTGTTTAGGCATGCACGATGGTCGTGCCAGGGTTAGAAGGCGACGTGGTGAAAGGAGGAATCCACAGTTTTTTGTTGAAAGACATGTTCATCACACTGTTGGAGTTATGGTTTGGGGTGCTATAGCTTATGGTTCCAGGTCACCTTTGATCTTCATCAGAGGTAACATGAACGCGCAGCGTTATATCCACGAAGTTCTAGAACCCCATCTTTTACCCTATCTTGACACCCTGGCAGATCCAACTTTCCAACAAGATAATGCCCGACCACATGTTGCAAGAGTCACAGTAGACTTCTTTCAACATAATGATGTTACATTGTTACCATGGCCACCAAGATCTCCCGACTTATCCCCAATTGAGCACGTGTGGGATATGATGGGTAGGAGATTGCTCAATTTGCGACGTCCTCCTCAGACTCTAGAAGCACTTCGAGAGGAGTTGGTGGTTGCCTGGAATGAGATACCACAGGAGGATATTGACCACCTGATCAGAAGCATGCCTAGGCGCGTTGGAGAATGCGTAGCACATCAGGATGCATCCACACATTATTAAAGGTCAAAGGACTTTAAAGCAGTGCAATCATTTTGAAATTTTTATCATTTACTTATTATGTTTCATTAAGTACTTATACAAAATTTTATTAAAATAAAACCATTTAAACTGGGTGTTCGGATTTATATGTCACTTAGTATACTATATAGGTAAGTTTTGTTATTTGGGAGATCAGTCCAAAGCCTACCTTCTACTTAAGTTTATCGTGGTACTTATTGGAGACCCTGTATAAACGACCACTACACTTTACGCAAACAGACTATTCGCTTCTTATCAAACTCGCTATGTTGTTGAACATTTTTTTGTCTTCTCACTCCAGGCATAATGAATAGAGTAGAGTTCTTCACAACGTATTGTACGGTGATTAAATGCCAATTATAGCGAAAGGTCACTACTATCGCTTAATTACATCTTTTGCAACAACAAACGATATCTCAAAAAACACTTCATTGTTATAGTTTAAAGGCTAATCGTTTTTTATCCTAAACTAGATCGCTGTAACAAATTTATCGTTACTGTATCTATCCTCTTTGTTTCAGGCCAGCATTCTGTGATCCCTCGTGGTGACCAGCCCTTGTCAGCGGCACTGTGATGCCGTTGTCGCCCTTCCTGGTCATCGTATCATGCCACCCCGTCTGTCCGGTGGGCCGCCGCTGACGTCACCGACTTCGCTCGCCTCGCTACTCACGCTCGTAGTACTGCTCGCGGTGAGCGCTGTCCACTGCGGGCCGCGGTACAGCTCGCGCATTGTCGAGATTCAGAGCGGGGCCATCCGGGGGATTATACTAGAGTTGAATTCGAGACATCTGGAGCCGGTTGAGGTACGCATATATCCAGTTTCTACAGTCAAGTACAAAAATGGCGGTAAATAGATTGACTGTTAGCAGTTATATTAGCTACTTCACAGTACATGATTCATACGACGTCCAGCATATGAGGGCAAACTAATTTTTGTTTGAACTTGCCACGCTCTTTTTTTCAATTAGGATCGCATTTTAATTTTGAGCTAAAGTTATTTCTCTCAATTGAGGCAACGGATGATTAAAAAAAACTAGGGGGTTACTGAGGCTAAAGCCGTGGTTTAGCGTTGGCAAATTAGGCCCTATGCTCAGGTACACCGGAGAGTAGGGGGGGGGGGGTATTTTTTTGAGGGCGCCGCCAGCTTTTATCCGCCAAAACTGGAAGACGCCTTGGTGTTGAAAGGCACTCTTTAGCCCAAAACCGCAAGAAACAAAAATAAAAATACATACAAACAATAGATTTTCTGTGTGGATAAATAATTGCTAAAATTAACATCATTACATTTTATTAGATCTACTAACGGCTAACAACAAAAATTTAAGCCAGCCAAACTAAGAGATATCCCTTAATGCGAAAGCTTATTGACTAACTAATTTAAAATGGGCGAGGGAGGCTACAAAACCGATGACGTAAGAATCCCTATGATGGAAAAAGGGTCTCTGTTCGGAAAGAGGTCCCCGATAGAAAACGTGTCGATGGATCTCCAGTAGCGAAGATTCCCCCAAAATAAAAACCCTAGGAAGAATAATAGTATTCAGGCGATCGAATGTAACAGTATAAAAAAATACAAATTTAGTTAACAACAATTAACGTAATTGGAAAAGTAATCTTCAAATATTGAATATTAATTATACGCGAATAGAAATTAAATATTTTAGATAATTCAATTATGATTTTTGACCACCCGGTATAACAGATTTAAAATTACACTTTGAGTTACTCGGAAAATAGCATAAAACCAACGTATGCTCCACAGAATACTAAGTTAACTCCATTTTAGAACAAGAATAATTATTTACTTTTGAGAAAACTCATATGTATGAGAAATATGGTATTTTGCCTAAATTTTCATTTACTTAAAATAACATAATGCTCACCTAGATGATGTCGGGTAGGGTTTTTCACATGGTTCCGAAAAGTGCGGCTGAAGACAATAAGATCCTACAAATTGTAGAATTTCAGGAATGACCCAGGAAATTATCTATGAAATGTTCCTCCACAATCCAACGAAGATGCCCCAGGCAAAAGAGGAGGAAAATTTCAGGTCTTCTGGCACTAGCGGAACAGAACAAGATGGCCCTCCGATAGTGGAAGGAAGTCCCATCCCAAAATTTAATTTTTTTGACTTGACATTTCCAAATATAGTTGTACGCCTGACCATTAAGAGCCAAACGTTGTCGGCTAATCCCAAAATGAGAAGGTTCCTAATATAAATTCAAGGAAATATTGTGAATAAATGTGGCGACACTGTCATATCTGCATATAAATTTGATTGATTAATAAACATAAGGAAATTCTGAAATAAAATTGGCAACTATGCGGAACAAGCGAGGTGTACAAGTAGTTCGGTACGCAGAATAGTACCTCGACATCATCAGCCTTTGACATTGGAAGATTTCGGAAAACAATAATAAATTCATCTGACTATAAAAGAAATACATAGTTCAATAGGTGAGTAATAATATTTATGCAACACAAATAGTTTTTGATTCAGAAGGTGATATCAATGTATAGATGTACATTTATTTATTTATTTATTTTTAGCTCCGGAGTGACAAACCGGATTGTTGTTGGGATGTAAACAAATCCCCGAGGCGAAAATTTCGAGATTGAATTGATTTCTTGACGGTGGAAGATCTAGCATGGGATGGAAGCAACCGAGTTATTTATGAAAATATGTGGAGATGAGTACTAAAATTATTACTCATGGTGAACCAAGGAAATTACTAGGCAACACACGAAGAAATTGTCCATATCAGGGTGAGTAAATTCTTCAATTAATTACCTGAATGCATGGAAAATTGACTACATATTTATAAATTTAGTGGTAGAAACTGTAAAGATGATCAAAATGGAGTGCGATTTCTGTACGTTAAATGTAATAATTGAAATTGTTTGATTATAAAATAGATCAGGATGGATTATGTTTAATTGATTGAGAAATATTTGGTTTCAGTTCCCAAATTGTTCAGTGACATGGAAGATGCTGAATACTATATACAGGCAGCCAAACGACTACAGAAGAAAAACAACGGATACAAATTAAAAATTATAGTTATTCCGTGGTATTCATGTGTTATGTTTGTTATTTCAAATAAACATGATAATAGGTAAATGTCTGCGTGTTATTTATTTTGGTTATGAATTACGTGAGAAAAATATAGCTAAATACACCGTTAAAAACATCTTGGGAAATGGCCAATGGGCCGGTCTAGTCATTTTTGTCAATAAAATTGATTTAGTAATACGCTGTGAATAAAAATAATATGCTACGTAGATTATTAGATTAGATTATCGGCTTTTGTTTCTTCCTTCTCAAGTTCTTGCTGCGTTACTTCAAATTAAAACTGTGCGACAACAACAACAACAACAAAAAAATATATGATTAATCGGCAATAAAAGGCATCTGTTACAAATTGAGATACGCAACCCTATATTTTTTTTCGTTTAACTCTAACAACTCAAAAATAAATATTATTGCGATCGGAGAACGATAACCCGTGCTGAATATTACTTAAAGTTCTATTAATTGTCGATACTCGTGTCTAGTAACTTCTGTGGTCAATTCATGTCGATAAAATTCTAGCAGCTTGTTAGTCTGCGAAATGTGCATGCATGATAGGTTTTCAGTATAAATCTGTATTGTATCAGGATGCACGCTTTTTCAGCTCTCGTGAAGCTTTTTAAACATTGCTATGTCAGGGCTTGTAGTCACTTGGTCTGACTATCTCTGCCGCTGCAAAAAGATTGTATATTCATCAATTGGAAGGCATCAGCAAGCACGATATCAAACAGATTTTCCAAGTTCGTAACAACAAACTCTCAAACACTTCTTGTATTTTGCTTTCATTTTTGGCAAATCTGTTCAAACTTGATATAAGGTACCTAACTAGTTTCTTAACACAGTTAGGTAGAGATTCAGTTGGTATACGTGCGATTTCCCAGTAAATCCCTTCCCGGATATTATAGAACAAAGCTGCTAGTACTTGTCCACTAGAGGAAAGTTTTGAACCGGTTATTTGATGCCTTATGTCCACTATCAAAAAAATTCCCTTTTTAGAACTGCGTAATTCCTTTGACATGTTGACTGTTTATGCGTTTACTAATATTTAGAACAAACAATGCACTGCAATGTGTTAGGTAACGCTACTTTTGACATGTCCGAACCCAAATGGCACACGGGTTGCATGTGTTTTGACGTTGTTCAAGTAAAAATTTGAGGGTATGCGTTTGAAAGAAAGAACTTTCATTTTTCTGGCTCACCGTAATATATACTAAGTGACATATAAATCCGAACACCCAGTTTAAATGGTTTTATTTTAATAAAATTTTGTATAAGTACTTAACGAAGCATAATAAGTAAATGATAAAAATTTCAAAATGATTGCACTGCTTTAAAGCCCTTTGACCTTTAACAATGTGTGGGTGCACCCTGATGTACTACGCATTCTCCAACGCGCCTAGGCATGCTTCTGATCAGGTGGTCAATGTCCTCCTGTGGTATCTCATTCCAGGCAACCACCAACTCCTCTCGAAGTGCTTCTAGAGTCTGAGGAGGACGTTGCAAATTGAGCAATCTCCTACCCATCATATCCCACACGTGCTCAATTGGGGATAAGTCGGGAGATCTTGGTGGCCATGGTAACAATGTGACATCATTATGTTGAAAGAAGTCTATTGTGACTCTTGCAACATGTGGTCGGGCATTATCTTGTTGGAAAGTTGGATCTGCCAGGGTGTCAAGATAGGGTAAAAGATGGGGTTCTAGAACTTCGTGGATATAACGCTGCGCGTTCATGTTACCTCTGATGAAGATTAAAGGTGACCTGGAACCATAAGCTATAGCACCCCAAACCATAACTCCAACAGTGTGATGAACATGTCTCAACAAAAAACTGTGGATTCCTCCTTTCACCACGTCGTCTTCTAACCCTGGCACGACCATCGTGCATGCCTAAACAAAATCGAGACTCGTCACTAAAGACAATACTGTTCCATTCCTGATCCCAGAGTGACCGTTGTCTGCACCACTCAAGGCGATTACGTCGGTATTCTCGAGTTAAAGGGAGGACCCAGTGTGGCCGGTATGAAAACAAGCCAAAACTTCTCATTCGTTAGTAAACACTTCGCATGCCAATAGGTCTTCCGTGTTCTGCAAACCATTCATTTGCAATGGACCTGGTAGTGAAGAAACGGTCCCTTAAGGCCAATAATCTTAGGCGGCGATCTTCACGGTCTGTTGTTCTACGGCGGCGTCCAGTGCCTCTTGCTCTTTGCGTACGGCCTTCTCGAAGCCATGCCTGACAACACCTAACCACAGTGTCTACACTTCTTTGCACTCTAACTGCAATTGCCCGAAAAGAAGGTCCAGCTTCCCGAAGTCCCACTATACGGCCCCTATCAAACTCACTAAGTTGACGAAATCGTACAGGTCTCCGTACTCTAGGCATCGTATCCGATCGTAAAGGATGTCAAGAACCAAAATCCGCCAACGTTGATTATTTACTGCGGCTGAAATATTCATTTTTAGAGCGTTAGTGAATTAAAAAAAAAGCAGTATAAAAACCGGAATGTCCAACTGATAAGGCTGAACATTTTTTCACTTGTTATTTACAGTAAGATAAATACATTCACCAACTTTTATTAAAATAAAACCATTTAAACTGGGTGTTCGGATTTATATGTCACTTAGTATATATATATAGATATTTAATGTAACACCTGAAGCTTATACTATGGCCTTCGTGCCAATAATAACCTATGCTTAATCTAAGTAATATTCATGAACGTTTCAATGAACCAAAGACCATCAAACCAAATGAGATTTGGATAGAGATTGTACTAGGTTTGTTTCTCCAGGTATTTCGTGGGGTCCCGTACGCAGCGCCGCCTGTCGGCCCGCTTCGCTTCCGGCCTCCGCAGCCACCGATCCGTTGGCCCGGAACCCGATTGGCAGACACCTTTGGCCCGGCTTGTCCACAAAAATACCCGGACGTCACCAACAAGACTGCTGCGTTGCAGCAAATGCCGAAGGGAAGATACCAATACCTGAAAAAGCTGGTGCCGCTGCTTGCGAACCAGTCTGAGGATTGCTTGTTTTTAAACATCTACGTGCCCGGTAGCGGTAAGTACATTGATTATGGTATTCATAAGACTTTAATGCGTGTATACTCCACTGTACAGGATTTGCCACCTTTGTGAAATATAGGGATTGGGGTAGGGTTTCTAAACTTACTTTTGGGTGATTTTTTCGCTTAGCTTATCTACTAGAGCTCAGAATTATGTAACTGGTTTTAATAAAAATGTGACGCCGAGTTTTTGATAAATGTTTAAAGGTGTAATGTGTAATCCTTTAAAGAGGATCTAACTTAAGTTAGTGACACATATAAGAAAGTGTTGGGTAGCTACAAGCTTCAATATAACGAAAGTTGTGACCCTGGTACACAACAAGGCTGAAAAGTGAGCCGCTGACACTTTATTGGAAGAAAAAGACGCGCCTGCTGAGCTTATTTTGTTATCTCCTTAAAAACCCTTAGACATTTTTGAACTCATTTGGAAACCGTTGGCTGTTTTTGTACATACCCGGGATAAATTCGTGAAATTTATGGGAGCATCAGTAGAGCTGGCAACCCTGGGTTTTAATGGTGAGACGAACGCGCCTCCTGCTTGTGTACAGATTGAAAAATTGTCTTGGAAAGTTTTTGGAAGGGGGTCAAACCATCACTGCTAAGTTGTATTGTGAGCAGCTTCAACGATTACAAGCAGCACTCATCCAGAAACAGCCTTCTTTGATCAATCGGAAGAGAGTGATATTCTTGCAGGATAACGCCAACCTCCAAGTGACCCGGGAAAAAATTTTTGAACTCGGCTGGGAAACGTTACCGCACCCGCCATATTCTCCCGACATTTCTCCTAGTGATTATCATCTTTTTTTGTCTCTTGACAACTGTATGAGGCACCGACAGTTCACAACTCGAGATGGTGT
The DNA here is from genome assembly GCA_963669975.1 of Acanthoscelides obtectus. NCBI lineage: Eukaryota > Metazoa > Arthropoda > Insecta > Coleoptera > Chrysomelidae > Acanthoscelides > Acanthoscelides obtectus. The sequence continues at coordinate 15,833,793 of CAVLJG010000008.1, read as the reverse complement.
AACAAATGCAGTCCACAAATTTTTTGACTCCAAATCCAGTTCTACAAACTGGCATACAACAATTGGTTCCACGTTGGCAAAGGATCACTGAAGGTGATGGTAATCACTTAGATGAATAAATAGTGTCTTATTGTTTCTCAATAAAAATTTATATTTTTCTACTAAAACCGCACGAACTTATTTGGTTACCTGGTAGTTACAAGCTAGGCCTTACAGAATCAAAGCATATTATACTAAGTGACATATAAATCCGAACACCCCGTTTAAATGGTTTTATTTTAATAAAAGTTGGTGAATGTATTTATCTTACTGTAAGTAACAAGTGAAAAAATTTTCAGCCTTATCAGTTGGACATTCCGGTTTTTATACTGCTTTTTTTTAATTCACTAACGCTCTAAAAATGAATATTTCAGCCGCAGTAAAGAATCAACGTTGGCGGATTTTGGTTCTTGACATCCTTTACGATCGGTTACGACGCCTAGAGTACGGAGACCTGTACGATTTCGTCAACTTAGTGAGTTTGATAGGGGCCGTATAGTGGGACTTCGGGAAGCTGGACTTTCTTTTCGGGCAATTGCAGTTAGAGTGCAAAGAAGTGTAGACACTGTGGTTAGGTGTTGTCAGGCATGGCTTCGAGAAGGCCGTACGCAAAGAGCAAGGGGCACTGGACGCCGCCGCAGAACAACACACCGTGAAGATCGCCGCCTAAGATTATTGGCCTTAAGGGACCGTTTCTCCACTACCAGGTCCATTGCAAATGAATAGTTTGCAGAACACGGAAGACCTATTGGCATGCGAAGTGTTTACCGACGAATGAGAAGTTTCGGCTTGTTTTCATACCGGCCACACTGGGTCCTCCCTTTAACTCGAGAACACCGACGTAATCGCCTTGAGTGGTGCCGACAACGGTCACTCTGGGATCAGGAATGGAACAGTATTGTCTTTAGTGATGAGTCTCGATTTTGTTTAGGCATGCACGATGGTCGTGCCAGGGTTAGAAGGCGACGTGGTGAAAGGAGGAATCCACAGTTTTTTGTTGAAAGACATGTTCATCACACTGTTGGAGTTATGGTTTGGGGTGCTATAGCTCATGGTTCCAGGTCACCTTTAATCTTCATCAGAGGTAACATGAACGCGCAGCGTTATATCCACGAAGTTCTAGAACCCCATCTTTTACCCTATCTTGACACCCTGGCAGATCAAACTTTCCATCAAGATAATGCCCGACCACATGTTGCAAGAGTCACAATAGACTTCTTTCAACATAATGATGTCACATTGTTACCATGGCCACCAAGATCTCCCGACTTATCCCCAATTGAGCACGTGTGGGATATGATGGGTAGGAGATTGCTCAATTTGCAACGTCCTCCTCAGACTCTAGAAGCACTTCGAGAGGAGTTGGTGGTTGCCTGGAATGAGATACCACAGGAGGACATTGACCACCTGATCAGAAGCATGCCTAGGCGCGTTGGAGAATGCGTAGCACATCAGGGTGCATCCACACATTATTAAAGGTCAAAGGGCTTTAAAGCAGTGCAATCATTTTGAAATTTTTATCATTTACTTATTATGCTGCATTAAGTACTTATACAAAATTTTATTAAAATAAAACCATTTAAACTGGGTGTTCGGATTTATATGTCACTTAGTATATATTAAATCTCATTTAGATTTGGACTGATTAATACTGGCGTGACCGAGAACTGTTGTTTGTTTATTTTTCCGTGGGTTAAGTGGAAGAGCAGCTACAGCTGATCTTCGCCCGTATTTGGCTATTTGTTATATACTCAGTCTATTTGGAAATAAAGACGTTTATTATTATTATTATTATTATTATTAATTAATTGAATATCTCTATAAGTGTTAGAATTGTTATTTGCTAATGGCTAGTGTCACGAGAACGAATTCATAAATAAATAATAAATAAATAAATAAATAGCGTTTATTGCCCAACAGTAAAGGAAACCATTTACAGGACAATCCTAAGATAAATCAAAATAACAAGAACAGAAAACATCTAAAGAAAAAAACAAACAAGAAAAAGAAGCAAAAAAACATATTTCACTCAGGTGAGTAACATATCATAAATTATCCAAGCAATTTCTAGTTACTCCCAAAATGCTGTTCAAACTGTTAGCATGTAAGTTAAATTACTGCTACCGAAATACTTGTTTTTAAAAAACTTTATTTCGATTAACGGTAGAAAAGGACTTTTGTGAAACCTTGTCACGACGATGCGTAAAACAGGACGGTTAGACAAGAAGTGACAAGATTTCGTCACACACGGATTTAGTACAATGCAGTAGAAATATAATATGCTGATGCAGAGGATGTTAACATGTGACCTTCAAGGCGCGAGATAAGATTCCATAGCGTAGCGACAATGCTCGCAAGAAATACAAGTACCAGGTAATAATTTAACGATCAAACGAACTTACCTGAAGTTCGATCGTAATTATATCGATCGTCCATTCCGAAGATGTATTTAACTAAGGTAGTAGTACGCTCATGCGTACTGCGCGCCACACATTTTTAAGATGGATAGTAGCGCGAGCGCGGATATGTTCTTCCCGCTCGCCGCCGTCCGCTGTAACTGCCTCCCCGTTTCATTCCTTCAAAGATTGTTTTTCAATGCATATGAGCAGGGTGAAAAGCCACTGCATTTCAGGGAGGGGGGGTTTCTACATCTTCGGAATGGACGATCGATATAATTACGATCGAACTTCAGGTAAGTTCGTTTGATCGTTAAATTATATCTCACGTCCATTCCGAAGATGTATTTAACTAAGGTAGATGTTCAAAGATACAAACCACAAACATATGCATTGATGTTTTATATACGAAATAAGTTGAACAAAACTGCTATCATAGCAAAAGTAAAATAAGGTGAAAATATTCTAATTTATACTCGTTGAGAGTATCGTGTTTGCAAAGTCATCATCCGCTTGTAGTGGTCGGTCGTAGAACCTTGCAAAGGTTGCCGTCTTCTGAGACCAGCCTGCAGTTTTACAAATAGTGTCTACCGACAGCCCTGCCCTACGGACTGCTGACGTTGCTGCGTGCCTAGTTGAATGCGGTTTAAATACAGTCGTATTTACTCCCGATGACATAAGTGTCTGTTTTACCCAACGGGCAAGGGTTTGCTTTGTTGCTTTTTTATGGGGTTTTACATAAGTTAAAAATAAGAAATCTTCATTATTTCGGATTTCTTTCGTTGACTCTAAGTACTGCAGCACTGTTGAGGCTCGGCATATGTTGGGATTTGGTGTGAAGAACGGGAGACTCAGAAAAAGGCTGATCATTGAGGCTAAGTGACGTCTTTACTGGGTCCGTAATCATTATTTGTAATCTGGTTTCGTCTCTGTGAATGTTTGATACCAGGATTAAAGAGATCGTTTGAAGGCGGCCACCTGTTACCAGTGAAAGTAGGGTCACCAGTTTGTGGGTGAGGCTTTTAAGTTGGTTGTTAGGGAGATTTCCTAATGCTGTAAGAACTGGTTGAGGATCCCACGTGAACCTATACCTGGGGTTCATTGGTCGTCTTCTGGCTACCCCTTTCATGAACCGTTTTATCAGGGGGTGTGAACCTAGGCTATCGGAGGATATAAGGGAGATCGCAGATCTGTGGCTGTTTAAACTTCCATAATTTAGTTCAGTTGTATTGATAATGTTCTGAAGGAATTCTATTACCTGCAGGACGTTTGCCTGAAATACTGGTATCTGCTTCTCTTCATAGTACTTATACCATAGACGGTAAGTACACGCATACTGGCTGATCGTAGCTGTTGATATTGAATCGATTATGGTCTGTACCGCCTCATCCGATATTCCTCTCAGTTGAAACCCCTGCCGGATAATTTCGCGGCCACTAATGTTAATCTGTTGGCCAGAGGGTGGGTTGAACTGAAAGGAGAAGTCAGAAGATTATCGTCAGGTCCAAAAGTAACAGATCTTCCAACTTGTAGTTTCTCTACAAGCGGATACCATGCCTGGGCACGCCAGTCTGGTACTACTACAATTCCCTCAGCTTTATCCTGGATAATTTTTTGTAACACCTTCAATATTAAACAAAATGGGGGGAATGCATAAAAATAAATATCGGTCCAGCTAATAGTAAATGCATCAACTGCGACCGAATCCGGATCTTTCCTCCATGATACATATCGTCGACATTTGTGATTTATTTTTGAGGCAAAAAGGTCAACGTCAGGAGATCCGAATTCGTGTTTTAAAACATCGAATGCTGAATCTGCCAGAGACCATTCTGTTTCGGTTGAGACTACTCTGGACTCCCTGTCTGCGTCCAGATTGTCCTTTGTGTTGACGTATGAAGCGAATACCCAAATATTTCTGGCTTGACACCATTCCCAGATGTCTCGCGTTCTGTTGTTGAGCTTGGTAGATTGTATACTGCCCAAACGGTTGATGCAAGATATTGCCGTCGTGTTATCTGATCTAATCAGAATACTGCAGTTCCTTGCATCCCGGGCGAAACATTTTAAGCCATAAAGAATAGCTGTAAGTTCTAAGTAATTTATATGATTATCTTTTTCTGGATTGGACCAAAACCCATGGGTTTTGTCGTGTCCTCTACATGCACCCCACCCAGTCAGTGAGGCATCTGTGAATATTGTCATACTATAGCCTGTCTGTTTAATATCGGCTTCCGCATTTAAGATGTTTCGCTCCCACCAGATTAGGTCATTATCTATAAAGTTATGTGGTAAGACTACTATACAATTATAGTTGTAGTTGTTCGCTTCTAGAGCTGAGCACTTTAGTTGTTCCAAACGCTTGGTGTACAACCAGCCGTACTTAACCGCAGGGCAGGCTGCGGTTAAGGTGCCTATGAACTGTGCAAGTTCTCTTATACTGCATGTATCCCTTTTTCGGAAAGACGTTGACATGTTTTTAATGGACGTTTTCTTTTCCGACGGTAGGGATATTTTCATATTTTTGGTGTCGTATTGAAATCCTAAAATTATTTTTCTCTGTTCTGGGGTCAACGAACTTTTTTCAAAGTTTATGATGAAACCTATGGACTGTAATGTGTTTACCACAATTTTTGTGTGTTCCCTACATTTTTCAGACGAGTCACTGATGACTAGGAAATCGTCTAAATAGTTGACCAACAGAATCCCTTGAGTACGCAGGTTTTCCAGGACGGGTCGCATTATTTTTGTGAAACAGTACGGTGCTGACGAGAGACCAAATGGTAAGCAATTGAATTCAAATGTATTAGAATTAAACCTGAACCTCAAATACTTCCTAAATGATTTGTCTATTGATATTAGGAGGTATGCGTCTCTTAGATCGATGGTTGCCATCCAGTATTGCTTTTGCAATAGTTTTAGTACTGTCCGAAAATCTTCCATTTTGAAATGCTCGTATTTCACGAATTCATTAAATTTTTTCAAATTTAAAATGAACCGTTTCTTTCCGTTGGATTTTTCAGTTAGGAAGTAAGTTGAAACGTACTGGTCTTTCCTCTCCGTACATGATGATACTGCTCCGATATCTAGTAGCTCCCTGATTGCCAAGGCAATCAAAGGGTCGCACTGAGTGTGGGCAGTTTGATTCTGTTTCTGAACAGGTGTTGCTAAGAGAGGGATCTTATATCCCTTAATCCAGGATAGAACTGTGGAATTGTTCGTTATACATTTCCAAGACTCGACAAAATGGGATAGTCTGCCCGCTAGCTTAGAATGACTTGCCTTTATTGGTATCTGCTCCCTGGGGGGCGACTTTGCTTGGAGGTTTGCCCTTTCCTCGGCCCCGAGTCCCTCCCTGACTGGCGAGGCGGGCGTTGCCTGTTTAAAGACGGGCGGTAGCTAGTCGCTTTATATGGAGTACGAGCATTGTATGCAGTTTTGGAGGTACCATGCTGGCGCTGAGAGGTGTGCCCCCCCCCTCTTCTGATGCCGGATGGCCCTGCCTTGTTGCTATAACCGTCTTGTCTTAAGTCGTTCCCAGCTTTTTCTGCAATTTTTGCCATTTTAATCTTTTCTGCCAAATCGGTGCCGTATAGATATTCCCCCGGAATAGTCTCTTTGATGGTATCTTTCACCGATTTGGAGAGAAGTTGTGAAATATATTCCCTACGGGTCGTCGAGATCTCATGGAATAGCTGGGTCATGAATGTGCCCACATCTGCTAGATGTGGTAGCAAGTGCATTTTTAGATCAGAATCAACATTATTCTTGATTTCATTGATGACATAATTCATGCATTTGCCAAGCGCACTTGTACTTTTTCCCACCAATAGCTGATATCTTCCATGGCATTGGTCCCTCTTAACATATGCTTGAGAAAGAATGTGAGCAACTTCCGGGTTGACTTTTGGAGGATCAAGAGTAGGAAAATTATTGGGAGGCCTATGGCGATCCAAAATTTGATCCATATTTTCCTTTCCTATGCCTTGGGCTATTGTTTGTGACCAAACTTGTCTTATAGCATCATTGAGATGATAGGACTGTTTTGTTTCTGTGTCAGTGTCAATGCCTAATACCTCTTTAATGCACTCTGGAAGTTGCTCCGCCTCATTCTCAGTGTTTTCAGCTTGTAAATTTATGTCGTCTTGGAGTACGAGTGTATCTAGGTCATCCAGTTCCGGATGGTCTTGGTTTATAGCCGGACAGTTCGATGCCGGGCTTCTACCACTGGTGACACTCGCCGAGTCGTACGAGGCTCGGTTCATGCTACGTCGGTCTATTTTTTCTTTTGAAAATCGTGAAGAAGTCGGGCTGTTCAAAAAACCCGACGCTCTCTCGATGTATTTCTAGGATTTTGGTATCGATTGGAAGTTGGGCTGTGCGAAACCCGACGTTCTCTCGATGAATTCCTAGAGTATTGATATTCGGAAGTCGGTTTGTCCAAAGTTCGACGTTTCCGAGTCGTATAATTGTGGTTACGATCCTCCGAATCTGGCACCCCCCTTCTTTTTATCGAAGTACGGTCCTGTACTAAGGATCGACTGCGCGAACTAGAGCGGGGCCTCCTCGGAGAAATGCTTCGACTGTGCCGACGTGAATGGGACCTATGATCTCGCTCCTGCCTGTTTAGTCTATCGCGAAGCTCATTAATTGTTTTTTGTAAGTCTCTACGCGATAGTTTGTCGCTGGATCGGCTTCTCTTGCGTTTCCCCATGCTGTAAAACAAGCCCTGTGGAGAAATAGTTGCTCACCAGAACGATTTTAACGTGATTAGTATATAATAGTTCACTTTCTCGAATTAACATTAAATGCACAGCAAATAAACTAGGAAGCCTTGTTCGTGAAATTGAGAAAATGCAAAAGAAAAATCTGGGACTGTGCCAATAAAAATATCATTATTTCGTATTATCCTGATGTAACAGAACATTCTATGAATGTCGTGAATAGCAAAATAATACTATCATACCTGTACTATTGGTTTTTCGTCTGTTGCGGAGCCGGGCACTGAAACTACACGTGTGGACGCGACGCACACATAAAAGCGAATGAAACGGGGAGGCAGTTACAGCGGACGGCGGCGAGCGGGAAGAACATATCCGCGCTCGCGCTACTATCCATCTTAAAAATGTGTGGCGCGCAGTACGCATGAGCGTACTACTACCTTAGTTAAATACATCTTCGGAATGGACGTGAGATATAATTATAATATTATATAAAATACAGGGTGATGATGGATATAACTTGTATATCGCAATAATTTGATACTGGATTGAAAGTTTCACACATCACATATATGGGTTCCTTCAAAAACAAATTTGTGAGAGCCCCGTCGCAATGAAATTTTTTAGCTGTACGAATTTGAATAGATGGAACATTAAAGTTTATTTGAGCCACAATCTCATTAGCATCAATTTGATTGCGCAGTAGTTTATGCAAGAGCATAATTGATGCACACTTCCTTCTCAGTTCTAAAGACTGCACTTGAAACCTAGACAATAACAAAATTTAAGATAAACCACGTTCAGGATATATACCGTCAACTTTAAAAGATAAAAATTTTAGAAAGTTTCTCTGAACATGCTCAAGAGAATCAATGTAGCAGTTGTAAATTGGGTTCCAAATTAACGATTCATATTCCAGTTTCGATCTAATATATGCAGAATACAAAACCAACAGTGACTCTGGGCGGCTAAAGCTTCTACAGTTTCTCACAATAAAACCGTACACCCGCGAAGCTTCACTCACCTTTTGAGCTATGTGGAGCGAAAAATTAAGTTCATGGTCAAAAACTACACCCAAATCCTTAATTGAGTTTTGACGATTTATGTACCCAAAAATACCCAAAGGTTTTAAGGGCTACATCAAACAGTGATTCTCTCATTTATAACGACCTTAAATATTCTCCATGGCATTCTCTGTAGCCCCGTATTGAGCTACTCCGAATCCAGGCTTCCCATTCACGCGAAACGTCATCTACCCGGAGATATTTATCCCAGCTCTCCCCCTGTCGCTCCTAACCAAATCAGTCGGCATTAACTCGTTAACCAGGAGACTGGTAATCTTTTAAGTCCTTCGTTGGTGCACAAAAGAGGACGCTGCAGTAAATTACGGGCCGATTCACGGAGTGCCACCTCTTTTATTTATCTGTGTCAGTTTCTATACCGGCAGCACCCAACCAGCGGTCGTTTAATTGCTATGTGGACTTTTACGACCTGGAAATGGGATTTTCAAACTGGCCGGATATCACTCAGGGAAGGGTTGAAACGATAGCCGTGTGAGAATTTTTCTCGAATGGAGGGGTCTTGACTTCCCGGACAAGCCAGATTTAATACTCGAAAAAATCAGTTAATTAGCACAGCAATTGATACTTATTGCCTCATCAGTCCCAAGGCTTGCTTCTTGTAATTTTTGTAGAATATTCTGAGAAATACGAGTATTATGGACTAAATAAAGCTATAGATCCAGTCAAGTGTCATTTTATTAAAAAGAAAAAAAATTACATGTCCCACATTTTGGACATGAGGACTTACTTTATCTCAAAGTTTAAGAGTGCAATTCAAAAAAACATTGTCTTTTTGGAGAAATACAAAGATAAACCTAGTTTTCTTTGTGCAACCTTCATTCCTGCACCGCAAGTAGAAGTTTTTGTCATTTACACTACATATCGGCAAATGATCGTTGCCGGTTTTTCTGACGTCCTTGGGTGGCAATGCTGTTGACTCCTTGCGTTTTGCCGGTATATTCTCTTCGGCACTATCATTGTTCCCCCGATCGTGTAAAGTCTTCTGTCTTTGGCCTCCGGGAGCTAAAGATCTACCAATATAGAGTTTGAACTCTAGCAAATCCATGACGATATTCTTCCGATCTCCACGCGCTAAGCAATCCTGCTTGTACTCTATCCACGCATTAGTGATGGCCAAGTCAATGAAGTGCCAAAATACACGCACTGGCCATTTCTTTGTTCGCATGGAAATGCGATAATATGAAATGAATCGATCGCAACGATCTACACCGCCCATCGAGCGGTTGTAACTAACGATGGAATTGGGACATGGAACTAAAATATATTTAAATTTTTTTTTGTCTTACCTGTGAACATCGAACCTGACGATGTAGATGCCATTGTGACGGATCTGCTGTCCATCCACTTCAGTAATGACATTTTTCATCAGTTCCCACCCATTCATCATACGAACCCCGACCATTTGATAGCAGATCTTTATCTTCTTTAATTTTATCTCTTACAACTCGAGGCACCCTATTATTCATAATAGTTCCTACTCCTAAGATCCCTTTAGTTAATAAATAGTCGAGTAGGTTGAGGGAAGTGAGATAACGATCAAAATAAAGGACGTGTCTAGGTGACAAATCTTCAGAGCTTTTTCACCACACCGTATGCCCAAATCCTTCTCTGGTGAACCATCTGGCCAGGTTTCAGCTCACTGGTAAATTAAGAAATTTAATACCAACCCTGAGGGTGTCGCCAGAAGAAAATTTTTCAACCCAACGGGATTTGGTTTATTTTTAACGTATTGGACTAGGCTTGAAGTGCCTGTAAATGGTATCATTTGTTCATCAATAGGTATGTCTTTTGTTCTTGGCAAGGTGTACACGGCTCAACTGAATCAAGAATTGGTTGCACTTTCCATAACTTACTTGATTGTTTTTCTTGATCTAAAATGCTGAGGTTATCAACAACATGTAGGTAGTTTCGTAATTTGAAAATTCGATCTTTAGGTAGTTGGGTTATTATGGGGATTTCAATTCCTTTTATGAAATACAGCCTTAGTCTTGGCAGTCTAAATATACCCATGAGAATATGAATTCCCGTCAGTTTACGATATTCATCCGCTGTAGAATTCAATAACTTTTTTTCATTAGCCTGCATAGCTTTGATATTGCTTTGCTTAGATAAATTTTCCCAAAACTCATCAGAAAAGTATTGCGAGAAATAATCTAATGGAGTACAAAACTCACGATCTTCCTGTAAGACCCATTCTGGATCGAGGTAAGCAATATTCTGTTCCTCGAAATGCTGTCTTTCCCAGTTATGTGCAGTATTAATTTTCTTCTGCTTCTCTTGTTCTCTTATTACAGATAAAGGAATTTCTTCATCAGAGTCCCATTCTGAAGCTTCATAATCCTCTTCGACTTCTAGTGGCTGTATCTGAACATCTTCATCTAACGTCGCTCTAGGGAACGCATCATCTTCATCACTGTCATTGCTTAGAAAAATATCACTGCTTTTTTTCTTTTTTCTTTTCTTCTTTCTTCTAAATCGGCATCAGTGAGATATTTTTACTTACAAAGAAGTAAATACTAAAAACAAGTAGTCAAAATAATTACAAAACCAAAGTATGTCCAAGTAAGTATAGTAAAGTCCCGGTGTCCAAAATGCTGTACAGAAAACGTAGACCACTTTTACACAGTTTCTTATTACTGTTAACATCCAACCGACATCATCTAATCGAAGATACATTCATATTCCGTCGATTCTCACATAGTAATAAATGAAATAAGTGGTAGAAATACAAAAACTTAACAAATTTACGTAGGTACGCCATGGCAAACCTCAAAACGAGAGTGAGATACTATGCATAAAACTATGTCCAGCGCGGAGGACTTCGGATCGGAGAGGGTAAAATATTGCGTTGATGTTGTGCTAGAAGCCTTTAGAATATGTCCAGTGGGCTGGACTAAGGGTACGAAGAGGATATGAAGTACTAAAGCAATTGTCTCCGTGACATTACCTCGTAGAAGAGTATCTATTGTTCCTTATTTTACTAAAATTTTCTGTACAAAGGAGAAACTTTCAACTCATAAGGAGGGCGACCAGAGAGCCCCAAAACCACCCTGGAACTACTACTTATACAGGGTGTAAACGTTATGATAGTGATTATTTAAATGGGTGATAGAGAGGATTAAAAGAGGCAAAAAGTTTCATATAACATGGGGGTCAAAACGGCATTTTTTAGAGAAAAGCGACTTCAAAGTAAAATAAAACCTGACAACGCCGCAATGCCAGACGCAAATTTCGACGGATCGCAGTGTTTGTTATTTTTGGCTCTTAGGTATTATTTCATTATTTGATAATGTACTCGTAAAATGCAAACAATTAAAAAAAATCGGAATTACCACTAACTGTCTCAGCGCTTCACCTGGTTGGTGAAACGTGTTAAAAAAATCCACTTATAAATAGGGAACACAATTTTGATACATACCCAGTTTATTCTTACTCTACGTCCTAGAAGTTGTCCATTTGTTATTTCAGCAGCATTCATATTTTTTCGGGAAGTTGTGCTTCAGTTGTTATTGGACCAGCCCATAAGCCATCCCTTTAAGTTCTCCCCAATACCAGAAATCCATCGGATTGAGGTCAGGAGATCTTGCTGGTCATTTTAGAGGATCAAGAGCATTTCGACCGATCCAGCGATTTGGATAATGTTCATTCAAATACTGAAGGCGCCTCTAAAAATGTGTGGTGGTGCCCCGTCGTAAAGGAACCACAAATTCTGTCTCCGTTGTAATGGCATGTTGTCTAATTTCTGTTCCAAAAGTTCTGGTAGGTTATTGGCTAGAAAGCTAAGGTTCACCTGACAACTTTCAGGGTAACTCGAAAGGGCCAATTACTTGATCGTCAAGAATACCCGCCCAAACATTTATTTCAAAACGTTGTTGGAAATGACCTTCACGAATGGTATGAGGACTTTCTTGGGCCCACGTGAGAGTATTATGAAAATTTAATATCCCGTCTCATGTAAAAGTACATTTGTCCGTCGCTTGAGTGTTTTTAAAAAAAATCGGATTTTCAATGTTTTTGTGCAAAAACCACTGACAGAGTGCTAGTCTGCGAGGATCGTCTTCTGGTAACAAGGCCTGCACTCGTTGTACATGGTAGGGATAAAGCAAATTTTCCCGTAGGATTCTATGGACTATGGTATGCGATAGTCCTACGCGGCGGTTTAATTCCCGAGTGCTGATATCTGCATTGATGTCCACGATATTTAAAATTTGTTCCTCCTGCTCTACAGTAACCTGTCTTTCACGAGTGCGAATGTTAGTGCGCTGAACACTTCCTGTATCTCGAAGTCTTTGGTACACTTGCACAAAAATGTCCTTCTGTCTGGGTGTTCCCGTTGGCGAAATCTGTCGCGATGAATTTGAGCTGCAAGATTTGAATTCTGACGAGCTTCACCGTAAACTAACAACATGTCGAAAACACTGTAAATAAATACGACGACGTACGCGAACAAAAACAAAACAACACGCCCGATGCTCTGCTCACAAAACCGTAAAGTAATTTATCTATGCAAAACGATAACTAACCACTGTTACCGTTTGCGATCGATTGCCGGTTCGATAAGGATGATGACAGACCGACACGCTGTTGTGATGTGTGTTTTAGATATTTAATTTAATGAAACTTGGTTACTGACTAAAAATTTTGGCTTAACTTAGAAGACCTTAATGCCATTTATTTATTAATTACCCAATTTAAAAACGTTTTAGATTAGATCATAAAAATTAGTAAGATTGTGGTGATTGTGGTCGATATAAAGCACTTAAAGTTGTAAACTATAAAGCTATTTAGACAAAAATCTATTGACAACAACAAGCAAAAAATGTAAACGGAAGTTTTTCCGCTTCAACTTCAACTAAAAATATTCAATATTCAGAAGAAAGGAACTAACACTAACCGAAGTCCTTTTATACGCAAAACAATGAATATACTCAAAACTACCCCAAGTAGGGGTAGGAGGGATGTAAAACATACAAGTACGTTCTTACATTTTACAATTGTTTATTATTCCTTCCCTGAGGTAAGCTCATCACCCCCTGTTAAATAATAAATAATCAATTGCAAAGTATACAGGGTGTTTCAGTTTATTGTTGCATAACTTTAAGATTCGATAGAACTTTTAAAATTAATGCATAAAGTCTATATAAACATGGGTCGAAAAATGCGTGGCTTCCGAAATACAGGGTGTTTAAATTTACTTTCTAAAATAGTTTTTTTTAAATATTTCGAAAAATATTTGATGTATAACAGTGAAAATAGGCAGACAAGGGTTTTTTGGTACGACAAAACGAACCATGGGCATAGTGTATTAAAATGACCGAACATTTTTTCTTAGTGCAATTTTTTGCTTTTTGAATAAAAAAACTGATTCTTCGCACTTTTCAACATAAAGAAGCTCTCCTGTGAGTTTTCGTTATGGTTAGCCGTTTTTGAGATATTTCGATTTTTAAGGTTCGAGGCATTTTTAATTATTTATGATAAAATAACGTTAAAAAGTCAGTATCTCGATAATTTTTAGAAGTAGGCTGTGCCTGCAAATATTTTTTAAATTGAAAGCAGAATAAGGTTAAACGTCAATTAGTTGACAGTTAGTTTTGTTGTCTGTTGAAACCTGAAACGTTTTTTGCAATTGTGAATGCACGAAACTTAGTTTCTTTTACCTGTTTTTTTTTTAAAGTTTTATAAAAATTCCATTTTTATTCTCCAATCAAGAGTTAGCGGATATTCATTTTATGTATGGCTTTGTAAATGGAAACGCAGCAGAAGCAGCCAGAGAATACGCACGAAGATTTCCAAACAGACGACATCCAACTCGCTCAGTATTTGTAAGAGTGCATCGCCAAATAATTGAAAATGGTTTTGGAAATCTCCAAAGGGATCAAAACATAAATGTTCGTCAGCGCAGATTTACCCGTATGATTTTGCATGAGTTTGATAGAGATCCGACCACAAGTGTTAGGAGAGTTTCTGGTGCCTTGGGAATTTCAGCAAGCCATGTTCTCCGTGTTCTTAGAAATGACCATTTGCAACCTGTGCAAGGACTACTTACAGCCAGGGGACGGAGAACGGAGAATCACATTTTTTCGGTGGATTCTTTATAGAATTGATAATAATAGGGAGCTTTTAAGTAACGTTTTATGGACCGATGAGTCATGCTTCACTAGACGTGGAGTGGTAAATTTTTGTAATCAACATATTTGGTCGCATGAAAATCCGCATGCAGTTCGGGAAAGAAATTTTCAGCATGAATTTAGTGTGAACGTGTGGATTGGTATCTACCGTAATCGACTATTTAGACCCTACCTTTTGACTGCAAGGCTAAATGCTGCTACGTTCTTGGAATTTTTAAAGGCTGAACATGCACATATTTGGGGTGATGTTATGTTAGATTTAAGAAGATTGGCCTGGTTCCAGCTTGATAGTTGTCCAGCTAATTATTCGAGAATAGTTAGAAAAAGTGTACCAGACTCCCGCAACCACAAGAGATATGCTAATAGACAGAATCAGGAATGCATGTGATGAAATAAGGCCTTATTTGAATAATGCTATACCACGTTCGATCATTCGTACATGTGAATTGTGTATTGAACAATTGGGTTTACACTTCGAGCAACTACTTTAGATTTTGTATGTTTGTCCTAACTATCCAATAGCATTTTAGTTGTAAATAATTAATTTAATTTGTTAAAAATAATATTGGAAAATTAAACAAATTAATATTCTGTTTTTTGTGTTTATTTCCAAATAGTTAGTTAGGAATTATTGCTGTGTTTAAAAACACAATCTAAACGATCATCTTAATTACTTGTAAAATCGAAAATGTAAAAAAAAAATATTATTTTCCCATAAATAATTAAAAATGCATCGAACCTTAAAAATCGAAATATCTCAAAAACGGCTAACTATAACGAAAACTTACATGAGAGCTTTTTTATGTTGAAAAGTGCGAAGAATCAGTTTTTTGATTCAAAAAGCAAAAAATTGCACTAAGAAAAATTTTTCGGTAATTTTAATACACTACAGGTACAGTAGAGAGCGCTCTCTAGCGGCTACAGTAAAACTATGCCCATGGTTCGTTTTATCGTACCAAAAAACCCTTGTATACCAATTTTCACTGTTATGCATCAAACATTGTTCGAAATATTTCAAAAAAAACTATTTTAGAAAGTAAATTTAAACACCCTGTATTTCGGAAGCCACGCATTTTTCGACCCATGTTTATATAGACTTTATGCATTAATTTTAAAAGTTCCATCGAATCTTAAAGTTATACAACAATAAACTGAAACACCCTGTATAGAGGTTTTTCGTTAATTAATTTTTTTCACAAACATGATGTACGTTATGAGTGTACGAACACAACAGTTTTGGTGTTGAAAACCTAGAGCAATATTAAATTTAATGAATATTTAAAGGCCGGTGTATTTTTGACCGATTCCGATAACGCACATCAATTTTAATTACTGAACGTATTCCAATTGTTTTTAAACGTACGCGTTATGTTGCTCGTGGTTTTATATGCAATAGTTTAGGAACTATGAACCCGATAACATGTTGAAATTTTTTTCAGAATTTTTTGTGTCATAATAGTCTTTTGAAGGTGTTCATCTGTTACGAATTTAGTTCAGGGCCATACACAGGAGCCGCTTTAATCATAAGTAATACTCAGATAGTGAGTGCCTCTTGAGAGTTTAGTCTAATGTTGGATCTTCCAATTTTTAAACTCCATCAAGTTGGGACGGCATAGTCAGAACAGCTGAACCCCGGACACGTGTCAAGTACTCATAAATAGATATTATTTGGGCACTACTGAGAGAGGAGTCTGACAGCAAAAAGTAATTCGAGTTATTGTTGAGCTTCATTCCAAACCATGTCCTTATTGATCTGACCTCTGGCAAGTCTAGGCGAATATCAGTCCAAAGCGAAGGTTTGTTCGGCGTCCATGTCAAGTTCAAAACTCATAATCATGTGAAGCCATGTAGGTGCTACTCAGACCCATGATCAACCACCCTGTAAAACCGTCGGTTCAGTTTAAAAATAAGCTCATCAACTCCAGTGTGTTTCTCATGACTACCACTTCAGAAATACAGCTATATTCTACAACTTCGATACAATGTCTCTACACACAATCGCCTCGTCCCTTGTTACATCACTTGAAGCATCCTCCTCTATATATCGACGTTCCATTGTTCGCTATTGTCATGTTTTCATCTTTATATCCGCGCCATGTTGATTAATAGTTGAATTGCATCCTGCCATGTTTTCTGCAGAAAACAGTGATATATTGGGCGTCGCATAACGCGGAACAGATGATGGGCAAGATGTGGAAGCGGCTGGTGAAATAATTTTGTTCAATTTGGGGCAGGCTGGAAAGTTATTTAGCCAAGTGTTGGAGAAAATTTTTGAGGTAGTTTCTAGTCGCATAGCTTTCGTGCTATTTGGGGACTCTTCAGCATGGTGTAGGCCTAATCTCGGTAGGCAGCGAACGACAGCTGAACAATTCTATTCGGAGCACAAGACCTATCGAAATAAGATAGCACAAAATGCGATCTATTACCAGAATCGACCACTGCTAAAAAAGTGAAAACTGCAAGCTGTTTGCTGAAACTGTATGCCAGTTCACAGTGTCAGCCATGTCACTACTGTGGCCGCTAGATGCCGTCGATTCTGGTGCTATAATAATCTTTAGGATATCAAAATTCATATTTTGTTATATAATTTTCCACGTCAATATCCAGTTTCATTATATACAATATTTGCCACAAAAGCGCCAGATATCCATAAAACATTAAAATTAATGTTTGAAAGCCAGCATATTTTTGCTCCTAACTCAATTGAATGCATTAATTTGGTATGCGTTTTAATTACTTAATGTATTGCCATTGTTGTTAAACCATATTACAGTATTTGCGACTTTATATTATTATAAATCGGAAACGAATGTGATCTGTAATACTTGTTTGGATGTTTCATCGCGAGAATCCGTATCGCTCATAAGCATTAGTCGGCAGATCTGTCTATCTGTTAGAGTACCTGTAAATCAAGAATCTCGGAAGTCGATACATTGAATTGTGCGTAACTTCAAAATTTTGTTATCCCTTTACTGCGTAGTCGTAAAACTCGTTTAAGATGTAAGTTTTGGAACTTATCCTGTGGTTTAATGTCGATAATCCCCATGCGTGTGTGCCCAATGAAACTACATGTATTGACAGATCCTCTTTACTGCAGTAAGCGTTTTAGTACAATGAGCATTTGATTTATCAGTCTTCCAGGTGAGTCGATAATCCCCCATGCTTTTCTGGACAATACAACCACATTTATTAACAGATCTTCGTTCATTCACAAAGGTGATCCTCTTCAGTCAGTGACATATATTTGATTAATCTGGAATAAGTTGGGTGTTATGCAGGCGGCATTTATGTAAATTCGAAATGTTGGAGAGGAAAATGTTGTTGATTAAATATTTCTTAAAGTATAGATACTTGGGTTAACATTTCGATTCAAAACCCGCAGAGCATTCCCTTGACCATAATAAATAAACAATTGTTCATAACTATATTAGTATTTTAATACTATTATTTTTTCCTGTTTCCTTTACAAAATAAAGATATTTTGAAAAACCGACCGTGTTCACCGACTAGAGAAAATACTAATATGTTACAAATTTGCCGAAAAATTGCCGATCTTTACCCATCTCGTTTAGCCGTTAAAGGACCTGAGAAGTATAGAAGATATTTGAGATTTTAAATTAAAACCAAACGCTTCCGCAAAAATATTTCACGCGCAGCATTGTATAGACGCAATTAGTGGTGCAATTTTTGAAGTTAAACATATACGTTAGAGATAAAACATGCCAGGCGCATATGGCTTTTCATATGACTGTATTCTGTTAATGAAACAGTAAAGCCGGAATTTCAACGACCGCCTCTATTCTTTATGGATTAGATGACACACAGTGCATACGAAAGGCTGAGGTGAGAGGCTGAAGTATATCGCATGAAGCCATGAAGGCTTCCAACACATTTGTTGTAATGGGACCGCTCGCCAAGATATATTAGCGGTAAACTGATAAATTTCCGGCCCAATGTTTTAGAAAAAAATCAGAAAATACTGTCTGGTTGGACCAAGCAGATTCTGGTGCACTAAAAAGAATTGCTTGAGGTAAAGATGACTCGTGTTGCTTTCGTTGATTCGTAGGTGTACAGAGTACAAGAAACTTAAGGTTTCTACAGAATAATCTGGATATTTAGGAAAAATAGAGCAGTAACTCAAGGGGATGATTTTTTGAACTACCCAACGACTTTTCTGTTCTTTGACGATTCTTCAAAAACAACCTCTTGATTTCTAAGATGATCAAATTTGAAAAAATGATACATTCTTATACTATTAACAAGGGATAACCAATCAAAGCTTGTTAATTTGAATAGTTCAAAACGGCTATTTCACAGTAAGTTTTAAGTATCTCATTTCTTTATCAGAAACTTCTCAGCCTTCTAAACTACAGCAGACTGAGTTAATACGATATTGTGATAATATATTATAGTTAACCCTGCTGAATCTTCCACACTTTCTACTGGATAAGTGTAAACCAAGCTTTAGATAGCATCATATGCATAATCGAGGATTCTATTCAAATCCTGACATCAAGCAGACAAGGTCAAGTTAGATCTCGACTCTGTCTGAATGCTTCGTTAAAAAGCTCTTGAAATAATGAGTACGATATACTATTCAGAACATTTTTCTGTAGATAGGAAGCTTTGCATGTGATGTGAGACGATGCATTCTTCATCGTTCGAAAGATCGCCTTATTAGCCGAAGACCTTTGAACTTAATCAGGTTGTAACCGTATCTGATTATACTAAGTGACATATAAATCCAGTTTAAATGGTTTTATTTTAATAAAATTTTGTATAAGTACTTAATGAAGCATAATAAGTAAATGATAAAAATTTCAAAATGATTGCACTGCTTTAAAGCCCTTTGACCTTTAATAATGTGTAGATGCACCCTGATGTGCTACGCATTCTCCAACGCGCCTAGGCATGCTTCCGATCAGGTGGTCAATGTCCTCCTGTGGTATCTCATTCCAGGCAACCACCAACTCCTCTCGAAGTGCTTCTAGAGTCTGAGGAGGACGTTGCAAATTGACCAATCTCCTACCCATCATATCCCACACGTGCTCAATTGGGGATAAGTCGGGAGATCTTGGTGGCCATGGTAACAATGTGACATCATTATGTTGAAAGAAGTCTATTGTGACTCTTGCAACACGAGGTCGGGCATTATCTTGTTGGAAAGTTGGATCTGCCAGGGTGTCAAGATAGAGTAAAAGATGGGGTTCTAGAACTTCGTGGATATAACGCTGCGCGTTGATGTTACCTCTGATAAAGATTAAAGGTGACCTGGAACCATAAGCTATAGCACCCCAAACCATAACTCCAACAGTGTGATGAACATGTCTTTCAACAAAAAACTGTGGATTCCTCCTTTCACCACGTCGCCTTCTAACCTTGGCACGACCATCGTGCATGCCTAAACAAAATCGAGACTCGTCACTAAAGACAATACACACAAGACAGACCGATAGAAATGAATGACATTGTATTTTGGAATGCACATGACTCGCAACATCAAAAAAACACCTCATTTGTCGATATACCACTTACTCGCGGGGAAAGCAAAAAAAGGAATATACCTTAAAGTAACCCTCATCATTTTGGAAGTAGAAAATTGTGTAGCTTCATACACCCTTGTACCACTCACGATTCAACTGAATCTTGTGAGTGTTGCATAGTCATTGCGTTTATTAGATAAACTTGGAGGATTACGAATATTAAAAATCTCCTGCATTAAAATGCTACTTGGACGATTAACGCGCAAACTTTAATTTGAAAAACGCGCCAAGGAAACTTTTAATTCGTCCAGGCGGGCGGATGTTATTATGCAATTTTTTCATCGAATTACACAACAAATTACCTGCCGCTGAAGTTGAACAGGCGGCCAGCAGCTAGCAGCTCTTTCGGGAACGGGCATAATTTCAAAGTTTTAAAGCGTGAATTTTTCACTGGTAATTAACACGGCGGAATTAAACGTTATTTAATTGAAACGAAGTGCAGAAATGCAAGCTGGAAATTTATCACCGAACGAAAGTAGCTGAACATAAAGAAGTTTTACGATCAACATTCTTGGCATGTGAATTGCGACAAGATACATTGTAGTACAGTTGCCTAAAGGATGATTATGCGCAGACCTTCTCACACCCCACGAAAATGGCGGAGTACAAGATGGTGGTCTCAGAGTGGACGCCAAGCCGGTAAGGTAATGAGGACAACTTAACGGGGCTCTTACAATCACGAGCAGCATCTGCTGAGGTAGCGGGAGGGTGAAAAGGAAAGGAGGGTGGGCTGGTCTTAGACGGTCGTCGGCGCTACTTTAAAAGAGGAAAGGATGACTGCGGGTGCATACCAAGGTAAATTTTTATAATAACAGAGTCGGATTAGCGATCTAGAATGTAAATCCTTTGATATTTTGGCACTCAGCAAGTGATCATTTAGTATTATTCTCCCCTTGTTACTGTTCGTCGACATTGTGTTGTTGAATTGTTGTTGGTGTGATTGTTTTTGAGTGCCTTTTTTATCAATG
Organism: Acanthoscelides obtectus; assembly: GCA_963669975.1. Classification (NCBI taxonomy): domain Eukaryota; kingdom Metazoa; phylum Arthropoda; class Insecta; order Coleoptera; family Chrysomelidae; genus Acanthoscelides; species Acanthoscelides obtectus. The sequence continues at coordinate 15,812,916 of CAVLJG010000008.1, read as the reverse complement.
CTGATAATGGACAATGAAGAGTCATATGCGACCATTTTAATTACGAATGCAGTGAGTTTAATTCATGATGAGGTCAAAAATAGTGTGGAGCAGTTCAACTCTATAATCTCAAAATACATTGGGGTAAGCGAATAAATTATTGCAAGAAGAGGTCATACCATGGAAGATGTGCTCCAGCTGTAGTGAGCCACAATACCCAGCGGTCTGTACATGTGGTCTAAATACATTTGCGTTCTAAGCTTAGTCCAACCTCGCTTATCGCTAAGATAGAACAAAGACTCAAACACAAGAGTCTTGAAAAGAAACTCAGACCAAAAAAAGCTGATATAAAAATACCTAACAATTCGGATAGCAATTCCAAAGAAAATAAATAGTTTTATAGCGAATTCATTCAAAAATCTGACATTAACTACATTGATTTGGAGGTTGTCACCACATCACAGGACTGTACTTTGTCGCGCCTTCATCGGAGGATAAGGTTGACAGCGTCTCGATTTAGTGAAGTTTGTAGAAGAAGGCAGACAACAAGGTGTAAAGTTCTAGTAAACTCCATCATATACCCAACAGAGTTTTCTAGTAACGCAACAAAAAAGGCAATACGAAAATCATTGGTCACCGCAGTTCAGTGTTGTGGTTTGGTTATGGATCGCACACATCCATTTCTGGCAGCATCGCCTCCATCTACATATTACAGTAGACAAGAAATGTACTTAATCCAGGTATAAGCCTACCTGTTTATTGCTTTACAAAAACTACCTAACTGTTTCCTCTTATTTTAAGATATTTTTATGACTCTCATTCAATTGCTACCATGTACCACATGACCCTTGTAAACATAATTGAGTTTACTGACATGAATAAACGAATTGTAATTTGAGTTCTTGAATTTATTTTACTAAAGATATCAAATTACTTAAATACATTTTTTCTTAGTCGGAACGCACCGTCGCGTCGCTCGGACTAGCAAGACGAAACAGTAGACGAATTTTACCCAAAAACCGATTTGCACTTCACAGCTTACGTTTCATTTTTTATTATTTAGAGATGAAACTCTTACAGCGTGCTAAAAACAAAGTCCGCAGTATGCTAACGATCCACTTTTTCGATTTTATCCACTAGGATCTTTTTAAAATACCAAGAAGTTGAGCACAAATAGTAAGCATTTCAACCCACCACAATTCTTGCGGAAACACAAAATTTTGTAAAACGCTCTGATAGCACCTCTGGCAATTATGTCCTGCTTATATCCAGAAAAACGTCACAAACTGCAGAACACAAATTGAACGTAACGGCGAAATGGGTACATTTCACGGGTCATGAAATTCAAATAAAAATCCAGGTATAAAATCTACCAAATTATCTCAAAAACATATTTCCTTGACTTATCGATACAAGTTCCACGCTCAATTCCCCTTTACTTGACTGGAGTGATATCCGAATTCATTCTTCCCTATTGTAGGCAGTTGCAGTTAGATTTGTTAGCTCTTCGGATCAAACCTATAGAGCAGGTACCGATTTTTTCAAATCGTGAGCACATTATTCGTCGAATTTACGTTACTTAAATTTCCTGTAATCACTGGGATCAGAAGCTTCTAAATAATAGAACGTATTTCACTGATATCAAAGATGCAACATTTAGAATCACCTTCCGCCAACCCCCACTTTTTAAGCAGTACATTTTTTTTTCTGTCAATAATGAACCCCTGTAACGTCAAAAACGGATTTTCAGCAATTGTTACTTTTTCTTTTTTGCCTATAGCACCGTTGCCACTGGACTAAAACTACAAAGCTCTGGCATACTAGTAACCCCGTGTGGAAATTTCATAAAAATCCGAGCGGTTATTTCCTAGTTGATAAGTGATACAGTTTTTCGTGATGTAGATGTCATATGACTTGAAAAACATAACATTTCATTTGTGAAATTTTTCGCGATTACAGTACTTCCTCGCCAATGACGAGGGAAGTCAAACGGCTTTAAAATCGAGGAGTATCTGCGATCGCGATTATGAGTACCTATTTGCAGAACGACTCTACGCGATACTATATGAAATAGGGCCACCAAATTATCTGAATACGTCCTTTCTTAGTCCGTACATTGCGCCGCAACGCTTGGGTTGGCAGCACGAAACAGTAGACAAAATTCGTCCAAAATACGATTTGTAGAGGTTTGCGCACTTCGAAATTGACGCTGTACTTTTTGATATTTTTGGTTGAAATTTTCACAGGGTGCTGATAACAAAACCCGACAGGGTGCTGTAGAGCCATTTTTTAATTTTTTTCACTAGGTTCTCTTCAAAATAAACGCGAAGTTGAACAGAAAAAGTACGCACTTCAACCCATCATAAAACTTCTGCAAGCGCAAAATTTCAAAAAGTGCTCCTATAGCACCCTGGCAATTATCTTCTCAACATACTGTATGAATTTCATTCAAAAATATTGAAAAATTGAGTGTCAGTTTTGAGGCAGCTGAACTCTTGTAAATGGCTTGAACCTCACTGCGTCGGAGCCGCCTTAAGAGCAAATGCAAAGTGCAGTACACAACTTCCTTTTTCAAAATGCGTTGATGTACCGGAGCGCTAGTGGTCTCGTTTGAGAGGCTGTACTATAACGCTTTGTCCCGACACAGCTCAGTCGCCATCATGCGTTGGAACAGTGGGGATCGTGCTTTCGATGTTGAGCGTTTATGTGATCGCAACCCAATCTGGAAGGCTATTGTTTTTTCTGTGATAAAGCCCATTTTCGTTTGCGATACTGGGCTGACACCAATCACCGAGAAATTCATCAAAGGCCTTTGTATTCACCTAAATTGAAGCTATGATGTGCAATTTCCTCAGCTGGATTTCTTGGTCCATGGTTCTTTGAGGAAAATGAAATTGCAGTGACAGTGAGTTCGGGCCGGTTTGTAAACATGTTACAAGAATTTTCTCCACGGCTATATGAGTTGGACTTGGGAGACATTTGGTTCCAACAAGATGGTGCAACGGCACACACTTCAAGAACATCGATAAGTGCTCAGAAGGAACACTTCCCTCATCTCAATTATGGGTGATATCTATAAGATTTGAAGACAAATATCCGGGAAGAAATTGGCAACATCATGCCTGCTACGCTGGTAAGAGCCAAGACCAACACCAGAAATCTCTGTATGGAGAATGCGGGACGTCACCTATTTGATTTGATCTTCAAAACTATGTAAAAAAAAACTTCAGGCTAGCGCCCACATTATAAAAAACAAAATGCACGATATGGAACCAATTCAAAGAATGGGTAAGTCACAAGCAATATTGCAACCTGGTTCCGTTATGAGGGATGTTAACAAGGAATCATTTTTCATTATAATAAATTATTTTTCCTTATAATGGATCTTCAATAGCGTCATCTATAAGACAGTAGCAGAGCCAAATACACTAACTCTTTTCTAACTAGATTTCAAAATTCATTTTTGTGTCTGTCCGAGCTAACCTTCAGTGCTTATACATAGTTATACTAAGTGACATATAAATCCGAACACCCAGTTTATAGTCAACGCCAAACAAAGTGGCGTGCACGTCATCAAGGTGGGTGTGTTGAAAAATTTACATTGTTGCCAAACTTTTTGTAAAATAATAAAATTTATTATTTACATATCTAGGTTTATAAGCAATATTAACCTCAAATGAGAACAAAAATAATAGTATAATAAAATTATAGATCTGTACTTGCATAATCATTAAGTATGACAATTATTGATCAGATGACACTATGAAACTACCATATTTAATTGATAGCTTAAAGGTACTGAATAAAAATCCAAATGGGGTCCTCCAAATTTTATGCATGGTATTTATTTTACAGAATTCATACAGAAAAATGCATTCTAAAATTAGGTAAGCTACTGGTGTAAGCTTTTTCTGTACAATAAAGTTAGTCGGAGTTTCTTTCTTCAGCGCTGTCTGAATCTGAATCTTCATCACTCTCAAAGTTGATTATTAAAGGTTCGATGTCTGGTCGATCAAAAATTCGTTCTCTTTCATACCATTTAAAAATTTCTTGCTCAGTATGTCGAACACTATTTTTCCACATGTCTGGGGTAACCGTTTGTAGAGCCTCGTTCCACATATCCAAACAGTCTTTTTCACTGTTACCATCTCTACCAATATGTCTGTTATAGTAACCTTTTGCTATGCCCCAAATTAACTCAATAGGGTTAAATATACAATGGTAAGGAGGCAGACGAAGAACTTTGTGCCCATGTTGTTCCGCCAATTCATCAATCACGTATATTTTAGGTGGTTTGTTTCTAAAAAACCAGTTATTTTAAGAATAGGAATAAACAAAAGAAATATAAACTGTCGACCAAAATATATATAATTAAGAAGCATTATGTACCGAGCAACAATACTCAATAGCTCTGTTTTAAACATTGTTTAAAAATGGTATGTTTTGATTTGTCAACCAGTCTTGGATATTTTTTTTTGTCCATGCATTGTTGGGCACTTTGTTCAATATCATGCTGTGATAAGGGGCGTTATCCAGTATAATCATAGATGGACTCTCCAATTTTTCTAATAACTGATGTTGAAACCATTTCAAAAAATTGTCCTGGTTCATCTCTCCATGGTAATCGCTCAATTTTGTTTTCGAAGAAAATATCGCTTCACTACCCTCAATAAACCCATTTTCATTTCCAGCATGTAATATAATGTATCTAAAATATATTAGTTTTAAATTTTATAGTGCAAATTGTGTAAAAGTACATACCTTTTACCATCTGTTTTAATAGCTTTCACGCTTTTTTGGTTTCCATTTTGCCAAGAGCGACCTATGGTCCCATTTTGAAATATCCAAGTTTCATCGAGGAAGACAAACTGGTATAAGGCCTCAACCTTGGCTTGATTGTATTGCCTTAGAAATTCCACCCTTTTCAAAGCTATACTTGGTAGTTCCATGAGCCCTCGTCGCGGATTGTCCTTAAGCCACTTAAATCCAAGATCTCTAAGCAACCGCCTTAAAGACGTGGCACTACCATCAAATAATGCCCTATCTCTTAATCGAGACCATAAAGTTTGTATCGTAACTTGTTCTTCTGAAACCATGTGTAATATGACATTATAATTTAGTTAACAAATTAATGCAAATTTCTGATAAGTTATTATAATAAGATCTTACTTTTGTGATACATATTATAGATCACTTCTCGAATGGCACTTGTATCCAATGTCGCTGTGTTGGTTACACGTTTAATATAACTCCGCTTTTTCTTGGGCGATTCTAAATTTGCATCACTTTTCACACCCTCGGAAATACGACTAACTGTCCTTAAACTAATTTTTAAAGCAGCAGCAACACGCTACAAAAAATGAAATAAAACTTCACTATTATTAATATACATTACATATAATTATTAGTAACCTACCTCTTGAACAGCATTTAAAGGCAACAAAGGCCCGTTGTTGTCCCTTTCTTGCTCAAAGTAGTGCATTAACGAGGCCACGAGTTCCTTACACCGACTATTTAACTGTTTGGGCATCTTTATATACCAAAATTGCCTTTATCTACTCGTAAAATGAATAATTTTGTTTTGAAACAAACAGTTGTTGATTTACAGTATGCGGGGCCAAAGGATTTATAAAGATTTGAAATGCCACAAATTGATTCAGTGTCAAAATTAATACAAATGTCAGTTCCCAGATTAAATAAGTTTCAAGGTGACAATGTGTCAACGCTGCGAAATCGGTTTAGTGCGTTTACATGTCGATAAGTGATTGGAGCGTTTGCAAAACATTTTATTTCGCATAATGCGTCTAAATTTATCAGAAAGCAACTTATGTGATATTTTAATAACAATGTTTATATGACTATTAACCATAATAAGAGAGTAATGACCATTTTACAATTTATACGTATATATCACATTAATATGAAACTGCAATAGAGCAATTGTTTGTGATAGAAACCTAGGCATTAGGTCGGGGAATTTTTATCGTGATGACGTGCACGCCACTTTGTTTGGCGTTGGCTATAAATGGTTTTATTTTAATAAAATTTTGTATAAGTACTTAATGAAGCATAATAAGTAAATGATAAAAATTTCAAAATGATTGCACTGCTTTAAAGCCCTTTGACCTTTAATAATGTGTGGATGCACCATGATGTGCTACGCATTCTCCAACGCGCCTAGGCATGCTTCTGATCAGATGGTCAATGTCCTCCTGTGGTATCTCATTCCAGGCAACCACCAACTCCTCTCGAAGTGCTTCTAGAGTCTGAGGAGGACGTTGCAAATTGAGCAATCTCTTACCCATCATATCCCACACGTGCTCAATTGGGGATAAGTCGGGAGATCTTGGTGGCCATGGTAACAATGTGACAGCATTATGTTGAAAGAAGTCTATTGTGACTCTTGCAATATGTGGTCGGGCATTATCTTGTTGGAAAGTTGGATCTGCCAGGGTGTCAAGATAGGGTAAAAGATGGGGTTCTAGAATTTCGTGGATATAACGCTGCGCGTTCATGTTACCTCTGATGAAGATCAAAGGTGACCTGGAACCATAAGCTATAGCACCCCAAACCATAACTCCAACAGTGTGATGAACATGTCTTTCAACAAAAAACTGTGGATTCCTCCTTTCACCACATCGCCTTCTAACCCTGGCACGACCATCGTGCATACCTAAACAAAATCGAGACTCGTCACTAAAGACAATACCGTTCCATTCCTGATCCCAGAGTGACCGTTGTCTGCACCACTCAAGGCGATTACGCCGGTGTTCTCGAGTTAAAGGGAGGACCCAGTGTGGCCGGTATGAAAACAAGCCAAAACTTCTCATTCGTCGGTAAACACTTCGCATGCCAATAGGTCTTCCGTGTTCTGCAAACCATTCATTTGCAATGGACCTGGTAGTGGAGAAACGGTCCCTTAAGGCCAATAATCTTAGGCGGCGATCTTCACGGTCTGTTGTTCTACGGCGGCGTCCAGTGCCCCTTGCTCTTTGCGTACGGCCTTCTCGAAGCCATGCCTGACAACACCTAACCACAGTGTCTACACTTCTTTACACTCTAACTGCAATTGCCCGAAAAGAAAGTCCAGCTTCCCGAAGTCCCACTATACGGCCCCTATCAAACTCACTAAGTTGACGAAATCGTACAGGTCTCCGTACTCTAGGCACCGTAACCGATCGTAAAGGATGTCAAGAACCAAAATCCGCCAACGTTGATTCTTTACTGCGGCTGAAATATTCATTTTTGGAGCGTTAGTGAATTAAAAAAAAGCAGTATAAAAACCGGAATGTCCAACTGATAAGGCTGAAAATTTGTTCACTTGTTATTTACAGTAAGATAAATACATTCACCAACTTTTATTAAAATAAAACCATTTAAACTGGGTGTTCGGATTTATATGTCACTTAGTATATATGCTTCCAGTACCTTTTAGAGTGCTGTTGTTACACCACTGGCACTTTATAGCGTCTAAATGTAGACCGGCAATCAAAACACCCATCAACTTAAGCCAAAGTTCATAAAAGTGTTATCCCGGGGACCGGGGATGCGATAAAATGAAAAATTCATCAAATCCTTGAACCAAAAAAGGTTGTCGTATATATTCAGTGACATTAGAAGTGTTGCACCCAGGAAAAATAATTTCTTCAACTTGTTTTTTTTGCGACAATGGCTATATTTAAAGCATGCTGTGGCAACAATGTAAATGCTTTAACGAATTAAACCACATATGTTTGAAATTCTTCTTTATTGCACGACTTTTCGGTCCCAACGGTGACATTTTTCAAGTGCAATTAATACTTTTGACAATATATTTTATTTATCTGTCTTCCAGGTGACAGGTTGCTGTTTTTCTTTTCATTTTAACATACCTATACAGAGGGTTATTACAATAGTCTGAAATGCCCTGTAAAATGCTAAGGTTGCACCATGTCATCATTCGAATTTCAAGATGACACCGAGCACAACCAGCAAAGCACAGAACAGACTGAGATGGTCATTCCCGATCCCAAGAAATATATCCAAGCCTACAACGATACAAGTGAGCATGAGGTTATCTGTCGTTTTTTAATGTACCAGACACGACACCCTCGTTCATCGTCCCAAAAACGCCAAAAGTCCAAAATGCATTGTTTGTGGATCTGAAATGCGAAAAATAGTACTTCTGCATCCAAAGGGAACCATGTTGTTAGTCTTGTGATGAAATGATATAAGACACAGTAGGTTGACCGTAATATAGCCCATTTGAGATCCAATTCAATTAAACCTCGGATTGCTGTTTGGCATTATCGTTACCAATAAGGGGACACAAAAATTAGCTCATTATGAGATTGGGTAGGGGAGCAAAGTGGATTTGCTTCCGTACAAAATTACATTTTTGGGCTTGTCACAGGGATGATTAATACGATAACCGTGTAGTACAGTCAAATTGAAATACGCGAAGTGAAAACGCTTAGGGACGCTTGATTATTTGGGTCGTGGGATCACTATTTCACGCAGAGATCTGATACACTAAAGGGGTTCTATTTATGTTTTATCAAATGAGATGTCTGAGAAAAGGCCAAGGCTTACCAAGAAGTGGCAACAGCAACTGGGCTGTCTGCTTTGAGTCGGCATTTTTCTTGAACCCCGACCCCCACCTCACAAAGTTGCATACGTCTAGGCAGACAACACAACGGCTAATGCTTGTCTTAGAATGAAGAACTTGATATATGTCGTCTTTGAGCCTCCCCTGTCCTGGTGTGGGATTCACTAAAATACATCATACTCACCTGGAGCCACCTGGAACTCAGCATGAATCCCACCATGAAAGAGCACTACAGCATTTCGTCATGAGCATTTGAATCAAATATAATGCCTAGATTCCGAGCATTATGAAAAAATGGAATATTAATGTCGTTGATAAATAAGGAGACTCCATTTGTGATACAGCAGACGCTCGATAATGTAAAGTAATTTAATCCAAGTGTGGTTCACATTATCGAAATGTTTACATTAGCGAAGGTGATTTATATAATATTTGATTTATTAAAAGAAACGTTTAATACATACTATTTATAACAAAATAAACAAATATTCTAACAGCGATAAGTATTTTTTTAATTAGAAGAAAAATAATTAACAATTTTTGTCTGCGTAAATTTGCGCTTAGCATTGTCTTCCAATGCCGGCGCCCGTAATTTACGAAGAACTAAAATATCCGTGTATGAAACTTCTTTCCTTTCACATCAATCTAAAGCTTGGTGGATCGTTCTCATCATCCTCACTGTCCATATCCTCCTCCTTATCAGCATCATTCGTCTGCTTATCCTCGTTCCATAAATTAATATCAGCAGAATTACAAACAATGTTGGGATTCACTGTTTTCAATAAATCAACAACATCCACTGACACACTAATAACATTATCATTATTGGAAAGCAAACGTTCTCTAATTACGCTTAAGGGGACATCGTCTTCTTCATCATCTTCATTATTGGTACGAAAGAGATTGTTCCAACATTTTTGAATAGTTCGCTGGTTAAGTTCATTCCAGGCCATATGTAAATCTAAAACAGCTTCTCGTAATGTTACTTTTTTTAAAGCCTCAGATAAGTTTTCAGGATTCTTTGATAAGACAGACGAAAGTAGAAACTTCCTTCGTGAATCTTATTATATTCTGGTCCATCGGTTGAATTAACGGTGTTACGTTGGGCATTAGCATATTATTATATTATTAGCATATTACATGACGAAAATTTACCCATCCCTGCTCCTCAGTTGTTGGTCGGGAGGATGACTTGGTGCATTATCCAATAGTAACAACGCTTTTATTGGAAGCTTCTGTTGTTTTAGGAAACATTTTACCTACAAATTGAAAACTCATCTTCAAATTATGAATAGAGCATTTGTGATAATTGATTGTCATACCTGAGGGACAAAGCACCTATGGAAACATTTCAGGAGTATACTGCTAGTCATCCAAGCGGTTTTTGAACAGTCATAATCAACAGGGATATTAACATTTTTAAATGAGCGCGGATTTTTTGCTTTCCCAATTACCAGTGGCTTTATTTTTTTTGTGACCCATTAGCATTAGTGCAGGCTAGAAACGTTATTCGTTGTTTCTCTGACCTTCTTCCCGGGGCAGATTTTTCAAATGATGCAGCATAGGTTTTCTCTGGTAACATTTTCCAATAAAGGCCACTTTCATCTGCTTTGTAAATTTGTTCCATTCTTAAATCTAGCTCGGTAATTATTTTCATCAATTTTTCTTTGAATGGTTGCACTAATTGTGGTTGTGCTGATAATTTTTCACCAGATATAGACAGCAGTCGAATTCCATATCTTGTTTTGAATCGTTGTAGCCAGCCATCACTAGCTACGAAATTTTCAGTTTCTTTCAGTTTTTCATTTAACAGTCTCGCTCTCTGTTTAAGTACTTCGCCACTAACTGAGACATGATTTTCCCGTTGTTTTAAAAACCACTTATACAGGGAATTTTCCATTTTAGGTGCCTTCGCATTTTTTAAAGTTTTTCTTTTTCCCGGACCTCCAAATGTATTGCACGTTCTTTGTAAAATTTGAGTTTTCATACGCTTAATTTTACAGATTGTTGCTTTCGATACTCCATATTTTTTTGCTAACTGTGTCGCTCCCGCACCTAGTGCAACTTCGTCTATGATTCTCACTTTCTCCCTCAACTTTAAACACTTTCTTTTATAGGATGTGGATGCCATAGTCGTAAAATATGTTAACGCGTGCAATGTATTCACTTAAGTTCAAAAATGAAATACATACGTACGTATAAACGTATCCTAAACGATCATACGACTGACCGAGTTTGTCGTATTTTATCGCAGAGGTGAATCCCCTACACTCTACATCATAAATCGGGGACTCCCCGACGCCCGACATAAATCATTAAGGCTTCAGCATTTTACCGTCGCGCTGTTTCCGTGCGCCGAGAGTTGTTTACGTTATCGAGCGTACACATTGTTTACGTTATTGCGCGTTCCGTTTGATCCTATAGAACGAAGTTTGTGTTTACATTAGCGCAAGTTTTCATTATCTCGTGTTTATGTTATCGAGCGTCTGCTGTATTGTAATTTTAATGTTTAGGACAGTATGTTATCGCGGTGCATTTTGATGGATTGATGGGAAGACAGTATCTATTACAATATGGTAGTACGTTATCAACATGTAGGTAATAATTCTGGGTGTTGAATTTTATATATTTTATTACAATATGGTAGCACGTTATCAAGATGTAGGTAATAATTCTGGGTGTTGAATTTTATATATTACTTAATAAACACATTATTACTATTGTTTGAATGCCAATCCATTTCGTCACCTGATTCGTATATCGGCAAAAGAGACCAGGAGGTCTGTAGTATCCATAATCGCACCTGGCAAATTCCAAGTCATTCCACTTGACGCCATTTGGCCCGAGAAAGTGAAAGCCTAACCTTTGTATTTCATCTGCAGTATAAGCGGAAAGCGCAAAACGGCTCAAGTTGGTGCGGCCGCCGCAAATACGCCCACATCCTGTTTTATGATCCCCATCAAAAGTGGGAAACGACGGCCGGGAAGGGATAAAAACGGGAATGGTCGAGATCAGGATGCGCTTTGCCGCTCGACGTTCCTATTTCCACTACGGAGCTACGTCGGTATGGCTAATTCTGGCCCTCGCGAACGTTCCTTATTTACGGCCGATACTAACACCGTCACAATTGGCTCTTCCCAAGAAATATTGCTGAACATCAGAATACATTCGATGCCTCGAGAGTCTTCGCTCTATCGAAGTTTAGGGTAACATGGAAAACTGTATTTGAACCAAATATGTTTCTTTCTATCTCTGCAACCATGAATACAATATATATATAATGTTGTTTCATGTTTTCTGGCAACTACCAGTACAGTATTGGTCTAGCAACATGCCTGTATTGCATCATTAACATCAAACGTATGATACTAATGGCTGAGCCTAATCATCTACTTAACCAATATTTATCAATATAAAAAAGTCTAAATTGAGTATACATGGTGTTTCAAATTGGACCCTCACCATTGGGATATCGGAAACCGTATACTTAAATGGAGTGCAAAGTTGGTAATCAACAAAATGCCACTTAGAAAGTTTCGAAATTCAAAGTACTTTCGGAGAGAGACGGAAGAAACCAAATTTTTCCAAAATCGTATTAATTTTTTCATGACTTTATTTTTAGTGGAAATTCAAAATAACTTGCATATTAACATTGTCACCTTTTCTCTTCTACAAGATGGCATATTTAGAATTTCGCTATGACATTTGGTCTCGTCCTCTAGCATCAACTTTATTGACGCCATATTCGATTCTTGCACAGATGAATAGAATTTTTAATTCTGATTCCAAAAATGTATAATACATCATACATTCACATTGACAAACCTTGTATTTCACAAATAGCAGAAGTTACAAGTACAAATCAGTTAGTCAATTGTTTCGTATACCAGATTTATCCCAGAATCACTATTTTTTTCCTGACTCTATTCAAAATGAAACTTCAAAATAAATTGTTTGTTGTCATTGTTACTTATTCTCCTCTACAAGATAGCGGAGTCAAATTTTGTCTTCCGACTTCCACAACATTGTTTCGTTTTTTCATATGAACGCTATATTGCGTACCCATACCCATTCCCGTTTAATTGATGCTACAGCTGAATTTTATCAACAGAATTTATTCGATGCTAATTTAACACTGTGTTTAGACCTGTAAGTGTTCAGGAGACCCTAGATATTTCTGTCTCTATAAAGTCGACTGCAATAGGCTGTGATGGTATTGGTGTGGACATTTTTGGTCTTTGTTTACCTGGAGTACTTCAGTATCTAACTCATATTGTAAATATATGTTTGGAAACTGGGCGCTTTCCTAATGTCTGGAAAGAAGCAATCTTGCCAAAGTAAAAAATCCCATAACTCTTGATCATTTACGACCCGTCAGCATACGAAAGATATTAGAAAAAGCTGTTTATCTCCCACTAATTGAATATTTAGAGATGAACAATTTACTTCCTGTCCATCAGTCTGGATTTCGTGCTGGACACGGTACAACTTCTTCACTTCTCCATTTGACAGACAATATCTTAAATAATATGGATAAAAACATGATAATACTTTTTTAGTTATGGTCGACTTCTCTAAGGCGTTCGACACGGTTAACCATAAAATTTTGTTGAGTTAGTTAAAGTATATTGGACTTTCTTTCTGACATTCCGCTTAAATTTTTTGAAAATTACCCAACTGATCGTAAACAAAAGGTGAAGACAGTTAGAGGTGTCTCATCTTCTGTTGCCGTTTATTCAGGTGTCCTTCAGGGCTCTGTTTTAGGTCCTTCACCTTATTTGATATATACCTTTGATTTACATTCATGCATTGAGTATTGTGCTATACAAACTTACGCAGATGATACGCAGCTTTCTTTTGACTTAACTCATCTGGATGAAGTGTCATATAAGATAAATTGTGATCTTGCCAACATCACTCATCTTTGTACATGTTGAAGATTAATCCGGATAAGAGTACTTGCATACTTGTTATCCTAAATATTTGCATAATAGACTAAGGAACAGAATGATTGCATTGAGCATCAACAACGAGCTCATTCCTATTGTGGAACAAGATTGGTGTCATCTTCGACTCTAGTTTAAGATTTGACAAACAAGTGTGTCATCTATCGAAGTCGACCTACATCAAATTAAGACTGCTATATGCTAATTGATTCATTTGGAACTTTAAAACACGTAAGAAGGTAATTGAAAGTTTGATAAAGCCCAGCCTTAACTACGCTTTAACATTATACTACCCTTGTCTTAACTCGGTGAATCGGTGTACGATCCAAAGAATACAAAACAGCTGCTGTATGTTTGTGTATGGTCTTAGAAAATATAGTCATGTCTCCTCTAAGATCAAGGATTTGAAGTGGCTGAAAATGGATCAACAATTTGAATATAGTCTCAAGGTATTTGTGCATAAGACATTGTGTACTAAAAAGCCCATCTCAACCGACCCTGCCCGTAGAAGCAAAAGTTTCAGGAAGCTGGTTAAAAATCAGATGTTAGATGTATCATGATTAGTTATTATCTTAATATACTAAGTGACATATAAATCCGAACACCCAGTTTAAATGGTTTTATTTTAATAAAAGTTGGTGAGTGTATTTATCTTACTGTAAATAACAAGTGAAAAAATTTTCAGCCTTATCAGTTGGACATTCCGGTTTTTATACTGCTTTTTTTTAATTCACTAACGCTCTAAAAATGAATATTTCAGCCACAGTAAAGAATGAACGTTGGCGGATTTTGGTTCTTGACATCCTTTACGATCGGTTACGATGCCTAGAGTACGGAGACCTGTACGATTTCGTCAACTTAGTGAGTTTGATAGGAGCCGTATAGTGGGACTTCGGGAAGCTGGACTTTCTTTTCGGGCAATTGCAGTTAGAGTGCAAAGAAGTGTAGACACTGTGGTTAGGTGTTGTCCGGCATGGCTTCGAGAAGGCGGTGCGCAAAGAGCAAGGGGCATGGACGTCGCCGTAGAACCACAGACCGTGAAGATCGCCGCCTAAGATTATTGGCCTTAAGGGACCGTTTCTCCACTACCAGGTCCATTGCAAATGAATAGTTTGCAGAACACGGAAGACCTATTGGCATGCGAAGTGTTTACCGACGAATGAGAAGTTTTGGCTTGTTTTCATACCGGGCACACTGGGTCTTCCCTTTAACTCGAGAACACCGACGTAATCGCCTTGAGTGGTGCAGACAACGGTCACTCTGGGATCAGGAATGGAACAGTATTGTCTTTAGTGACGAGTCTGGATTTTGTTTAGGCATGCACGATGGTCGTGCCAGAGTTAGAAGGCGACGTGGTGAAAGAAGGAATCCACAGTTTTTTGTTGAAAGACATGTTCATCACACTGTTGGAGTTATGGTTGGGGGTGCTGTAGCTTATGGTTCCAGGTCACCTTTAATCTTCATCAGAGGTAACATGAACGCGCAGCGTTATATCCACGAAGTTCTAGAACCCCATCTTTTACCCTATCTTGACACCCTGGCAGATCCAACTTTCCAACAAAATAATGCCCGACCACATGTTGCAAGAGTCACAATAGACTTCTTTCAACATAATGATGTCACATTGTTACCATGGCCACCAAGATCTCCCGACTTATCCCCAATTGAGCACGTGTGGGATATGATGGGTAGGGGATTGCTCAATTTGCAACGTCCTCCTCAGACTCTAGAAGCACTTCGAGAGGAGTTGGTGGTTGCCTGGAATGAGATACCACAGGAGGACATTGAAAAGGTCTTTAAAGCAGTGCAATCATTTTGAAATCATTTACTTATTATGCTTCATTAAGTACTTATACAAAATTTTATTAAAATAAAACCATTTAAACTGAGGTGTTCGGATTTATATGTCACTTAGTATATTTTTGTTTGTGTTGTCATCCGTTCTGTATTGTTTCTTGACTGGTGCCTTTTTGGTAAACCAATATAGCGAGGATTTATCAATTGATTGTATTTTTCCCTTTCTTATTAGCTCACTTAGTTGAAAGCCAGATCGATGTATATATTTTTAATTTGCATGTATGTGACTTTGAATTGTATATACATATTTCCTGACACAATAGGGTTGGGTGTAAGAGTAGCCAACTGGCTAAACTTCGCACTATTGTTGTGTTACTAATAAAGACATACACACATATTGTTATTATTATATTGGAATTAAGTTATGTATCTTCTTAGTTGGACATGAATTAGTTGTTGGATGAGAATTATAAGGTATGGTGGAATCTGAACGCAACATGAAAATTTTGTTGATAGGAACAATAATAATCACTAATAAGCAGAGGTAAATCATAGTAGAAGTGTCCGTTATTTTGTAGGCAAAGCCTGGCCCTGCTCTGTATATTGTTCACTGTTCGATTTATATGAATAGGTAGTTCTAATAAATTTTACAAATAAATATTTGAACAGGTTATTAATTTAGGACTATCTAAAATCTTTGACTGGACCAGTTACATGATCATATTTCGTGCGATTATTTGTTAGCAGTAAGGAGACGGGCAAACCGAGAGTAAACAAGCCTCAGGTATGTTGTGCGTAATATTAACAACCTTCACTCCGTATAAGGCCATGGTGCCGCTGTGCGATGATCCTGCTAGACAAACCCGCCTGACTTGGCATCATATACTAACTTCTTAGATCCACAACGGGCCAGTACGACCGTTCCTTTGTCCCTAGGCTGTCGAGAATGTGGAACACAATCTGCCTGATGAGCTTTTCCCAAGTCCGACTACCCTTAGACAGTTCAAAAACCGTCTTTGAGCTGCAATGCCTGCATTCAAGCCTTCGCGGCTGCTTCGGTATAAAAAAACTGCCACCTAGAAATAAATTGCTGAATTTTGAGGTATTTTCGGCCTTTACGCCGAAAAATGTAAATGGCCCCTAAGGCCGACGGCTCTGTCCTGTGCTGAAAGACACTTACCATTAAACGAAAGGCACCCATCATCATTAGAATAAGAAATTTTGAAAACATGGCATTTAGTTAAAACCAACAAGGAGTTGTAACTATCAAAGATTTCCTGATGCAGTTAACCAAACAAATTAAGGATCCGATGTCGCCTATCCTTGCACTTAGTAATTTGCTGCTAGAAGTATCTTTCTAGCATGAAATATTTATTTTATTTTATAGATATGGTGAATTGGTACTAGTTAGTATAAAATGACCCTTCAAATGTCATATCGCCAGTATTATACATCCGCGCGGCTATTTTGTGAAAAACCTATTAAACCAAAAAAAAAAAAAACAATAAAATGTCATCTTGCAGACAAGGTAGTCTTTAGGGTGCAATTAGTTCATTCCACGTTTGCTCGCCATGATCGCCGTTAGCGTCCATCTATGGAGAAATGACTTAACTACACGCATTATTGGTTGCAGAAAGCAAGTATATATTTTGTGAAGCCGAGTTTTTAGTGTTTATCTGAGAAGCTTTGAAAGAACGAACTTTGGTTGAGTAGCAAGATCGCATCTGAATGACTATGTGTACGAGCCCCTTCCCAATTCAGTTGGCCCAACTATTGAAATCTTAGCTTTTTTCTTATCAAACACAAATAATAAAAATGTAGCAGGGTGTTATAGGTTTAAAATATTAACAATGAATATTTTGATAATAAAGAATAGAAAACACTAACCTTATCACTCCCCAATCAAATTTGCAACGTAAAAATAACACATGTTGCAATTACAGCATATCAACCTATTTTCATTTCAATGCTAAATAAGTCTATAACGCATAGGTGGCGGTGAAAATTAAAAGCCATGACAATTGTTTTTATTAATCACAGCTGTCAGAATACGTTTAAAACGGTTTTGGGTAGTTAAGGTTTTCAAAACGGGTAGAGAAAAGGTTATTAGTGAGAAAATTCGGTTACTGATAATTAAATTTTTTAATTCAGGGAAATCAAGCTCAGAAATTGCAACTTTGTTAGACTTATCGGGGGGTACAGTGTGAGAAATATTGTTAGAAGATATAACGTAACTGGTTCAGTTAATATTAAGCCACAATATGTGAAAAAAATATCACAAATGCCGACCGAAGAGCATTAAGAAGAATAATCGTGAAAATAGGCGTGCCAATTATTTACAATTAAGTGCTCTGTGGAGTGACGCTGTTGGAAGGAGAATTTCGAGGTCCACAACTCATAGAGAGGCCACAAACTGGGATTTAGCACTTGCAAGGTAAGTTTCCTTATAAAAAAAAGTTAAGGAAAAACCCTAAAGTTGCACAACTTGTTTATAGGCCAAAGAAAAGCCACTATTAACTCCACTGCAAAAGAAAAACCGACTTAGGGGCTAAAGAACATAGACAATGGACACCTTAACAATGGAGTGCAATACAATGGAGTGATGAGGTCCGATTCGAAGTTTGTGTTGGTGACAGTCGCAGTAGAGTTATTCGCAAAAAAAATGAAGCATTCCATGTTGACTGTCTGAAGAGAAAAGTGAAATTTCCAGCATCCATTATGGTCTGGGACAGTATGTCATCAGAAGGAGTAGGAAAACTTCATTTTATTGATGGAAATGTGGATATAAACAAATATTTGGCAATTTTAGAAGAATCGCTTTTACCAGTGATGGAAGAATGTTTGACATCCGGCCAAGATTTTGTGTTTCAGCAAGATGGTGCAGCGTGCCATACCTCAAAAAAGGCTATAAAATGGATGGAAGAAAATAATGTACCACTTTTGAAATGGGTTTCTGGCAATCCAGATCTGTCACCTATTGAAACTTTGTGGCACGAGATTAAAAAGGTTTTACGACAACATCCTGCCCGTACAATCACCGAACTGAGACAAAAGCTTCAAGAAATATGGGATTGTTAAACACCAAATTTTTGCCAAAACTTGGTTAACACTATGCCCCAAAGAATTTCAGCCGTAATAAAAAATAAAGGTGATGTTACCCAAAGGTAGTCTTTCAATTGTTGCTTTGTTAACTTTGCGCATTTATTCGCACATTGTTTATTTGTTCAGATGTTCTATTAGTTATAGGTCTAAATAATTTCATCATGTTTAGTGTATAAAGGCATATCTTGGTACAAATGTTGAAGTGGGCCAACTGAAGTGGGAAGGGGCTCGTATTGGTCGGCACGTGTATAAGACCAGTGATATTTGCTATGTGAGAAAATTATTACTGAATATGCTGCCAGTGAATTAGGTATATCGATTAGCTTTGACCGACGGGCTATTTATATGTTGTCCGTTCTGAAGACAGTTTACGTTCAAAGCTGGTGCTTTCAAAAGCTATGAGGAGCATCACGGGAAATGGCCACCGCGCCTGCGTTCAATTAAACCACGTTACATAAAATATTAATGTTTTGCAGTGCCTCGCATCTAGGCGCTGAATTGTTTTTTCTATTTTACTTGCTTTCTGCAAACAACAATGCGGCCGATTATTAAATGGGGAATGAACTATTTGCAACTTAAAAACTACATGGTCTGCAAGATGATATTTTTGACGTTTTTTAGGTTTTTTACATAACCCGTGTGAATATTTCCCGTAATCTTATATTTACTAACATTTCTGTAATATTAGGAAGCTTAAGGTGTTCGCTTTGCCCAAGTTTCCCCTATATGTAACAGAACTGACAATCAATTCCACCTTCCGTCTTCGAGCAGTTTCGGCTATGCCGCTGCACGTTTAGTCCCTGACGCAGGCGTATTTTGAATAAAACGGCTAAACGTACGCGGAAGCGGCTGCTATTAGCACACAGGTAGTATTTACATTGCCTAGTATCTGCACTCCTATCAAAGGAAGGCGAATAATTGTGTACAGTTTAAAATTACACATGCCACTACACTCCGACCGTCCGCATTAATTAAACAGGCTTAGAGAAACAGACTAAAACGGTGAAACAACGACCCGGTGAATTTACAACAGGATTCAGCAAATTTTGCTCATTACGTTGGGCTGTGCAAATGATGTTACTGCTTGGTGAAACCCAGCACCAAACCCTTCCATGATGCGGGTGTGAAATTCCATCCGTCTTATACTGAGATCGTTCATCAGACGGTGGTCAACCTCGCATGCATGAAAGAAAAGCATATTTATTTATTTAACAAATTAGGGACATCAAACAGAGAAAATCTACAAAATAGACATCCACATTATAGTTAGACATGCTAAATTGTAGAGAATGTAATTGTTTATCTACATTTACGAAATATATATATAGGGTGGCCCCTCCATGTGTGGGCGGAATATTACTTACAAACAAATACATTTTGAGAAAACCTACGGCTTAATTCCCTAAAATATCGCATCATCATTGGAAACAAATGAATTGTTGATTAGGTACAAACTGTCAAAATTAGCTTTGTGAGCATTATAATGAAAACGTGTTTGAAAATGAGTTTTTCTAAAGAAGAAATGGTTAATATGGTGTTCGTTTTGGGTGAAGCCCAAAGAAATAGTTCCCTAGCATCTCGCATTTATATCAACGGTATCCTAATATGCGACATCCAAGGCCGGAAACATTTTCCACACTACGAGGACGTTTTAAATCAAGTGGAGCAGCGGAAAATAGTGTAAAGTGTATAAATAATCCAAGTGTCACCAATGAGGCGAATCAGTTGGAGGTTCTGTTAAAGTTGCAGGAAAATCCCCATTTAGGTGAATGGCAAATTGGAGCAGAAACTGATGTAGATACAGAACTTCTGTCCAAAGGATTATTCACGAGCATAGGTACCATCCATGTCACCTATGATTGGCATCAAGGCCTTCATCCTCGGGATTTCGCAGTTCGAATGGAGTTTAGTAGAATAAGTGAAGACACTACTTTCCTGGACAAGGTTCTCTTTCGCGATGAGGCAACTCTTAACAGCATAGGCGTTGTCAACAGGCATAAAATGCACTATTATGCGACGAAACACCCTTACTGGGTTAGGAAAATAAATGGAGCTTGAATGTTTGGGAGGAGCTATTGGCAGACAAGTTAATGGGCCTTTCGTGTTCGACAACAGAATACTTGAATTTTTTGATGGAGCATTTGCGTTTGCTTTTGGAGGATGTCAACTCGGATGCATATGTACCTCCAAAATTACGGCGCACCTGCGCATTATCATATTCGTGTGCGTAACTATTTGGACACCTGGAGTAACAATCGTTGGATCGGTCGTGATGGGCCAACATCTCGGCCTTCTAGATTACCAGATATGACACCGATGGACTTTTTTCTATGTGGCTACGTTAAGCAAGAGATTTATAGATGTCCACCATCTACCCCGGATAATATGAAGGAAAGGATTAAGGATGCTTTTCTGAACATAAGAGAACACATGCTGAGGGATGTGCAACGGTCATTTATCCAACGACTATAGCTGTGTATTCAACATGGTGGAGATATTTTCGAGCAATTTTTGTAGATTAGGTCTTGAGTAGTGATAGTTGTTTGTTTATGTTGTTGTTATAGTTGTTTTTCTCTATTACGGTTGAAGTTGATTTATACTGTTCTGATTGTTATTAGTTTTTACCCCAAATCTGTAGTCCTAGTGGCAATATGGAACTAGCCCACTGTTTGTCTTTTGTTTCCATGGATGCTGTGATTTTTTTCCTTAGTTTTGGTGTGTTGGTCTATTAAAAGCTTAATAACTCAAAATCTAGTGATTGTATTTGGATCAAACCTTATACCAAAAAAAAAGCTTATAAAAAATTGCATCCAAACTTGGCACAAATATACAGGGTGATGCTATTAAAATTTTGGAGAAAATGTACAATTCGCGTTTTTGACCACCCTGTATGAACAAAAATGAAAATTTGAAAAAGTAACAAATGCGATAACAGCTGGAGTGTGTAAGTGTTTTTTGACACAAAATTCAGCACTCCAGATTTCAAAATAGCGGACTGAGGGGTTGCCGAAGTGGGGGTTTTTCTAGACAAAATACCTTCTATCTCAGTAGCTAATTACCAAAACCCCATAGTATCTTATATAAATTTTCTTCTTTTAAATTGGTTTATACAAATATGCAATAAAATTTGAGGCATTTCATTTGAAAAATCACAACTTTGATATGTAGGTCGAAATTGGGACACCCTGTATAATGACCAATATTTTGGAAACGTGCCCTCAAATGTCATGTATAACATCCCATAAATATATTTTCCCAAAATGCATTTGTTTATGAGCAATATTCCGTCCACACATGGATGGGCCACCCTATATATATATATATATATGCTATATATACGATACAGCTTTAAGTCATCTGCGTAAAGAACAAACTATCAATCGCTGAAACATTCTGGGTTATCGTTCATATAGATTAAGAAGAATAATGGACCTAAGTGGCTACCCTGAGGAACTCCCTAAGATGGAATGACGACTCTTGACTTATGCCCGTTTATACACACGAAGAACTCTCTATCGCACAAATAAGATGAAACCCACATTACAAGGGGGCTACTAACACCAACCTCAACAAGTTTTGTCGATAGCAAATTTTGATTAACCCTATCAAAAGCCTTGCTGAATTCGATATAAATAGCACCGACTTGAACATTTCTATCTAACGCATCGGAAACGGAGTCAGAAGGACAAAGCAAGTTGGTATCCAGGCACCTTTTCAGAAAAAATCCATGCTGTTGCTGAATGATTACGAGGATATGCACAGTTTGCGAATAGCTCTGTAATTGTTTATCATGTACCTGTCTCCAGTTTTAGAAATAGGCGTAACGTAGGATTCCTTCCAATCATCGTACAATGTGTTAAATTTTAAAGAGGTATTGTAAATTAAGGTAAGGGATCTGTATAAATTCATTTTACATTTTTTTATGAATATTGGTGGTATATTGATAATTCCAGCAGATTTGTTGATATCAAAATGTGAATAATTTCAAATACTTGCTTTTCACGGATTGTTTTCAACCCTTTGGGTATGTCTTCGTTCAGAGTACTGTCGGAAACACCATTTGTAAAAAAACGCTACTGAAGTATTGCAAATGGATACCACTGGATTTATCTAAAAATTGAATATGATCTATTTCTCGCTTTCTTGAAAAAAGTTTTCTTGTGACCAAAGCAATCCCATGATCAGTTTCTGAGAAATATGTGGTTTGCCCGAATTACAAAATTGGTGGAAGTACCGAATGCACTTCTGTTTCAATCTGGCATCGAACAGTTTGAGTCCTCTCCATATTCATTATGTTTGTAAGTTCCATTAAACTTGTTAGTTATATTAAGTTAGATTTTTACTAAGCGAAAGAAAATCTAAAGTAGTTGAAGGGGCTATAACTATGCTCCCCAGTTTATTATTGGTTGTTTGAAGGTAAATAGATCACATGAAACAAGGGGTCTCCTAAGTTCGTTAGATGGAAGATACATAGACGTACCACTGTTCTTGGTTTTTCTTTATATAACTATCGTACGTAAAAAATCACAGCGTGTTTAGACTTCTCATTGTAGATTTTTTAAATGAACTACAATGTAGCATAAACAGGAGGTTTTTGACCATATCCGTCAAGTTCGCAAAAAGAATTTCATTATGGAGTACAGAAAGCTATGGGCAATAACAACTGCACAGCTGCTCAGGGCCTTAATAAAATTATTGTGAAAGAAGTAAGAAACTTCACAACACGCCATATTTAGTAATCTTCCGAAACAGGGATCTACAATAAACGATTATCGAGAAGTCAACCTGGATACATTAGATACCAAGACGATATATGTCGCATAATTAAAATCGAGAAATACTTCTCTTTCGTTTTTGTTCGGAGTCAAAGTAGGTAAATTTTAAACATGAACAAACATTCATGAGGCGTACAAGTTGCATGTTTTCTGGAGATATGCGGGCATATTAACTTTAACGACCTGGTGGTTTTCAGCTACATGAGCTTAACGTGATGCATGAAAGCATCCAGACTCTTGGTAATTGTGGGGAAAATTACATCGGTCGGTGCCTCCACTAAACAAACTTGATGAATATTTTTCGACAAGTTAATTAAAAGTTTGCCCTTTACTATTTACTACACATTGGCTTGCAAAATGAATTTGGAAATACTGTAAATACGAATATGAGACAATTTTTCATATCAAGTTATGAAGATGACTCAAAACCTGGCTTGACGGAAAATAACTTTTATAAGATCAACGTATCTATACGGATACATATCCTCCTATAAAATTGAGAAACTTAACTTCCTATTCCTAGATCGGTAATACCATGGAACAACATACAATATAACGTAATGAAAACTCAATTTCTACTCTCCAAAGTCTAATTTATTACTTGGACATTAATTTATAACATTTGTTCTAATTTACTGCTACTGCCATCTGGTCGGTTATTTATGTCATAAGTCGACTGTTCCCGATGCACTCCAGCGTTTTCTAGTAAACACTCGATTCCTCCCCTAAGCTGGTAGGTGGAGGTAGGTGTTTCGAGATGGGTCTTGATGATTCTTGAATTTCGGTATCTCGGAATGGTGTAACATTGTTTTTAATCTACGTTGTGTTGAGGAATATGGACGAGCAGAAGGCATCGCAGGACAACACGTAATGCAAAGGTCTTAGTTGAGTGTCACATGCACCATACTGTAGCAGTTATGGGTTAGAGCGCTATTAGATATGGTGGAAAGCCACCTTTAGTTTTCGTTAGAGGAGGTGAATCCAAAAAATACTGAGACCTAATCCTTTGCCATTACCCAAACGCTCAAAAAGCCTATCTTGCAACATTTTAGTGCTTGTACCGATACCTCTAGAGCTGTGATATCAGTAATGCCAAAGTCAGGCTTTTTTCTGGGCCTCCTTGGTGTCCAGACCTTCTGGCCACTGAATAGGGATGGTATAGGATGAGAATAAGATTGACCTCATTACTCCATCCTCCAAATGCGCTAACAGCTCTCTGGTACCAAGTGCAGCTACCTCGGGATGAGATATCTCAAGAAGACATGAATTTTCTCATCAGAAGCCAGCCCCGTCGAGTGTCAGATTGTGTATGGCATGGGGTGGCCCATGAAGGAAATCGAGTGATACAGCAAACGTTTTCACTCAAAAATGTAATCACCACTTTTTCTTGGTTATGCGTAACTACATACAAGATTTCATTGAAATAATATAATTTTTTGCTGAGTGCTCTATTTTGTTTGTCAATGAGTGTATTACAGACGTTAGACGGAATTCTCTCTCGTCAGAGAGAAAAGTGGGTATGCGTCCATTATATCGATAAACATGACCTCCACCTCTATCCCCTGTGAGTTTCCAGTTGCAACATTTTCATCGTGGTGCAGCGCATGTTCTGTCCCGGGAAAAATGTGGAAATCTTGAGCGTAGTATTCTCTTTTTAAATAAAATTAATGAAAACTCGCTAACGCCTGGCATTCTTGTGATATTTACTCGGGAGGAACTATAAATCTTGCTTCTTCATATACAGCTATTGGTGCAAGGTCTGTACTTGGAGATGATGTCTATGTTTTTTTTAAAAAACAATTCGCCAAGGTTTATAACATCAAATATAAGTGAATATCGCTATTGCCTTTTTCACAAATATCCATTACTGATTATCTACAAATATTTAAAAATTCCACAAATCGACAAATGACACATAATTCCGACGGATCCGACAATGTCAGGTAGACAGAGCCGTATTTTATTTTGGTTTTTGTACGCTACAGATCGGTTTGTACTTGCTAACAACTCTACACACTACAAACAGGACTGTTATTTATCAATACAACATCAAAAATAAGTTTAATAATATTAATTGTAAAAAATAGAGGCATTGATTCCGGATTTGCCAATGCAGCAGATCGGCGTTGCCAAGTATCTATTATACATATACTTATTCTAGGTAAGTTGTAAGATTTGTAATTACGGTTGTACTGTACGTTTAGCGTCAAAATACTCAAGGTACATTATTATTGTTTACACACACTTATTGTGTGAGGGGATCGCGGTGAAAATAATCATGGTGAATGGTGAAAGGTTGAGAAAACTGCATTAGCTGATTAGCTGTTCACCTCAGTAGACGACAAAATGTGATGGATGCTCTTGGAATAGGATTTATTTCAGCACCGCCACTCACGGAAAAATTTTAACAAATTAATATGCCATCACGCTCCTCAAATCTCCCAAATGACAAAGTCGACCTTATTTCCACTTCGCCAGTCATGGATCCTTGTTAAGCCCCTCCCTGCGGCAGACATGATTCAATTATTCGTCTGCGAACCGGCAACCGCCATCGACCAATCAATTTTTGGTCCTACGGCACCGTCAGAAATCCCTTTAGTCGCGTCACAGCGGCCCTTAAAGGACACATTACAGATCAACCGAAGCATGAACGTGAGAAAAGCTCCCGAGATAGGGGAGAAGTTTTGTTTCCGGTCGTGATATATTCCAGAGGATCCGTTTTGCCAATGCGTGGGTCAGATAGAGATAAGGCGGATTTGCGGAGAGATGGTGTTCGGTCTGAAAGAAAGGGTCTGTCATATAGGATAAGGTGATTCGTTCGTATCTTATTGTTTATTTAACCATTAACACGTGTAAGTGGCACAATTTTCAGAGACAGTACTAACCAAAATGCAGTTTTTCTATACTGAATATCATATTTATTTATAATTCCCAAACGGTTACTCCCAATTACAGGAAATATACCAACAACGAAAGTAAATCAATAATTTAACACCAGCGGAACATAAAAAACAAAAAAAAAACACAAATAAATGTATAAAAGTATGCCAGTATTATGAAATGTGGAAATATCGATTCTATACAGGGTGTTTCAGTTTATTGTTGCATAACTTTAAGATTCGATAGAACTTTTAAAATTAATGCATAAAGTCTATATAAACATGGTCGAAAAATGCGTGGCTTCCGAAATACAGGGTGTTTAAATTTACTTTCTAAAATAGTTTTTTTTAAATATTTCGGACAATATTTGATGTAAAACAGTGAAAATTGGTATTCAAGGGTTTTTTGGTACGACAAAACGAACCATGGGCATAGTTTTACTGTAGCCGCTAGAGGGCACTCTCTGCTGTACCTGTAGTGTATTAAAATGACCGAAAAATTTTTCTTAGTGCAATTTTTTGCTTTTTGAATATAAAAAAATATTCTTCGCACTTTTCAACATAAAAAAGCTCTCTTGAGAATTTTCGTCATAGTTAGCCGTTTTTGCGATATTTCGATTTTTAAGGTTCGATGCATTTTAAATTATTTATGATAAAATAACGTTGAAAAGTCAGTATCTCGATAATTTTTAGAAGTAGGCTGTGCCTGCAAATATTTTTGAAATTGGAAGCAGAATAAGGTTAAACGTCAATTAGTTGACAGTTAGTTTTGTTGTCTGTTGAAACCTGAAACGTCTTTTTGCAATTGTGAATGCACGAAATTTAGTTTCTTTTACCTGTTTTTTTTTGTAAGTTTCATAAAATGCCATTTTTAGTCTCCAATCAAGAGTCAGCGGATATTCATTTTATGTATGGCTTTGTAAATGGAAACGCAGCAGAAGCAGCCAGAGAATACGCACGAAGATTTCCAAACGGACGACATCCAACTCGCTCAGTATTTGTAAGAGTGCATCGCCAAATAATTGAAAATGGTTTTGGAAATCTCCAAAGGGATCAAAACATAAATGTTCGTCAGCGCAGATTTACCCGTATGATTCTGCGTGAGTTTGATAGAGATCCGACCACAAGTGTTAGGAGAGCTTCTGGTGCCTTGGGAATTTCAGCAAGCCATATTCACCATGTTCTTAGAAATGACCATAGACGTCATTACCATTTACAACCTGTGCAAGGACTACAGCCAGGGGACGGCGAACGAAGAATCACATTTTGTCAGTAGATTCTTGATAGAACTGATAATAATAGGGAGTTTTTAAGTAACGTTTTATGGACCGATGAGTCATGCTTCACTAGACGTGGAGTGGTAACTTTTCATAATCAACATATTTGGTCGCATGAAAATCCGCATGCAGTTCGGGAAAGAAATTTTCAGCATGAATTTAGTGTGAAGGTGTGGATCTACCGTAATCGACTATTTGGACCCTACCTTTTGCCTGCAAGGTTAAATGCTGCGACCTTCTTGGAAATTTTAAAGGCTGAACATGCAAATATGTGGGATGATGTTATACTAGATTTAAGAAGATTGGCCTGGTTCCAGCTTGATGGTTGTCCAGCTCATTATTCGAGAATAGCTGGAAACTGGCTGGACGAAAATTATCCAGAAAGATGGATCGGCCATGGAGGACCAGTCGCCTGGCCTCCACGATCCCCTGACCTAAATCCATTAGATTTCTTTGTGTGAGGATTTCTAAAAGGAAAAGTGTACCAGACTCCCGTAACCACAAGAGATATGCTAATAGACAGAATCATCCGTAGATGTGAATTGTGTATTGAAGAATTGGGTTTACATTTCGAGCAACTACTTTAGATTTTGTATGCTTGTCCTAACTATCCAATAGCATTTTAGTCGTAAATAATTAATTTAATTTGTTAAAAATAATATTGGAAGATTAAACAAATTCATTTTCTGTTTTTTTGTGTTTATTTGGAGTTAGGAATTATTGCTGTGTTTAAAAACACAATCTAAACGATCATCTTAATTACTTGTAATGCCCAAATCGAAAATGTAAATGTAAAAAAATTTATTTTCCCATAAATAATTAAAAATGCATCGATCCTTAAAAATCGAAATATCTCAAAAACGGCTAACTATAACGAAAACTCACCAGAAAGCTTTTTTATGTTGAAAAGTGCGAAGAATCAGTTTTTTTTATTCGAAAAGCAAAAAATTGCACTAAGAAAAAATTTGCGGTCATTTTTATACACTACAGGTACAGTAGAGAGCGCCCTCTACCGGCTACAGTAAAACTATGTCCATGGTTCGTTTTGTCGTGCCAAAAAACCCTTGTATACCAATTTTCACTATTATACATCAAATATTGTTCGAAATATTTAAAAAAAACTATTTTAGAAATTAAATTTAAACACCCTGTATTTCGGAAGCCACGCATTTTTCGACCCATGTTTATATAGACTTTATGCATTAATTTTAAAAGTTCTATCGAATCTTAAAGTTATGCAACAATCCAACGGTGTCCAAACCGCTGAGCCAAATACTCACGTACTTGTACAGCAAAGTGAGCCGGCGTGTATCATGCTGAAACCACATTTGTTCTCGAACATTCAATGGAACATTTTCATGAAGTTTTGGAAGAACTTCTTCCAAGAAACGCCGGTCCTGTTAACCGTTCTGGTAGAAGGTATGGTCCAATAAAATAATCATCAACAATGCCTGCCCATACGTTTACAGACCAACGTTGCTTCTAGAAAAAAGTTCCATTAGCAAAAATTGATTTTTGTTAAATTCTTGCAAACTTCACAAATACGATAGCACGGCTAAGACGATATGATATCCAGCTACAAAATTCAATCTCTGTTATCGCTTTTAAAGATAACAACACAGAAGCGCCGGATATGGGTCCCTATACTCAAATGTGTTCTACTCTTACACTGAATAACCCCTACAAGTTTGACCCCATAGTTCTGAAACACCCTGTATACATAATCTTAAGGCTGAACTGACAGAATTTCTTGCAAGTAAATGTTATTATGCCGTCTCTGAGTTTGTTGTTTTACGATTTATTTGTGTATTTGCTTTGTTTGTTTTATATAGGCATATTGGTTTTGTGTTGTTTTATTTTATTATTATTTACTCTGACGAATCCTGTACATAGATTGAAATGTCTGTCAGGATAATAAAAAAATAATAATTTGAATTTGAAACCTATAAAAGCATTTGTTATATGTGAGTGTATTTGAGCATTCCAGAATGTAAACGGTAAAATATGTTCCTGTCCAAGCTTGTTCGAATTCTCGATGAACTCGTTAATAAATTTGTATTCGTCTTATTATCAGCACTGCGATATTTGTATCAGCAAATGTGAGTGCAGCTCGAGCGACGGTGTCCCAATTTTTGACGAACGTCCTGGAAAGTTTCCAACAATCCGTCCAAGCACGTCCTCCCAATAAAGAACGCTCCCGCGCTAGAACGGGCCAGCTTGGCGTTATAACGAGGACAAACGCAGCGACACGTAACCCGTGAACGTCTACGAATTTCGGTAATTCTTCCGTTCGATTTTAGGCACACGTACCAGTTCTACGGCTTTGCCGATGAGGAAAATTTCAGGGACAAATGGAGAGTGCATTGTTAAAATACTCTAAGAAGTAGGAAAGGAGCAAGCTAGGTATATACAGAGTGCGGCAGAGAGGACGGACGTTTTTGGGATCGGTAGTACTCTCCGCCTCCGTCTACGAGAGAGGTGGGGAGGGTGCCGTTTGACTCGTGAGATCCTAGCATTATTTTACCAGTTGTCGTTATGGAGACTTGGACGGTGGAGCACCGCGTTTTCGCCTATGATTGTTTCGTCCGAAATAATGAGTCAGTCATCGTCGTACAGCGTGAGTTTCGTCGCCACTTCAACATTTATCGGAATAGAGCCCTTTCGAAACACCATCCTTCGTTGGGTTGAATCACTTTGCAGGCGTGGTGAACTGATCAACAGAAGACCAAGAGTAGCATCGCGAACAGTTCGAACTCCTGAAAATGATGAAAGCGTTCGACAGGTCTTTCTTCGCAGTCCGACTCGATCTGCCCGGAAACATGCTGCTGCACTTCGCCTTAGTGATCGTTCGGTAAGGCGAATTTTGCATATGGATCTCCGCTTTCACCCCTACAAATTGGCCATTGTGCAACAGTTACAGCCCGGAGATTATCCACAACGAATGAACTTCGCACGTGAGATGGAAGCACTGATCGATCAAAATGAGAACCTCATTTTGTTTATGAGTGACTTTCCGCTTTCACCTAAACAGCATGGTTAACCAGCAGAGTTGTTGTTATTGGGCTAATGAAAATCCGCAACAGTTACACGAAAGACCGCTGCACAGCCCAAAAGTAACAGTTTGGTGCGCTGTATCGCAAACTTGCATCATTGGCCCTTACTTCTTCGAAGACGTTAATGGTTGTGATGTTACCGTGAACTCAGAGCGCTACGTCGACATGATCACCAACTTCTTTCTCCCTGAATTACGACGGCGACGTGTTCCAATCCGACGTGTGTGGTTCCAGCAGGATGGAGCGACCGCTCACACAGCCCGAACATCCATGGACGTTATTCGCCCTCTCTTCCCTGGTCGCCTTATTTCCAGGTTTGGCGATGTTCATTGGCCTCCTCGGTCCCCAGATTTATCCATATGCGATTTTTTTTATGGGGAAGCCTCAAGGCTAGAGTATACGCGAACAAGCCCCGAACTCTGATACGAATTGAAGGGCGAAATTCGCGTGGAAGTCGCCCAAGTTGAGAGAGCGATGTTGGAGAGAATCTACGCGAACTTCCAAGAACGCCTCCAGCACTGCATCAACGATTTCGGCCTGATGTGATTTTCCACACTTGACTGTCTCAAATGCTATTTCCTTGTGAACCTGATTCCATTAATAAATTTAACTATTTTTTGTTTTAAAACCGTCCATCCTCTCTGCCGCACCCTATATAAGGCTGGCGTGAACCACGAATGGACTGACAGATAGAGGTAAGGTAGTTCATAAAAATTACCATCTACTCCTAAAAGTGCAGTCAAGTAAAATGGTTGTGGGAGGTAGCGTACCTCACGGGTCAATCTTTGGTTATTTATTTTTTACATTAATGGATCTGATTCACGTTCACATTTTATGCTGACGCTGCAACAATACTAGTGTCGAGTTATTCAGACGACATTCTGAAAGAAAAGTGCACCGGCAATCACTTACACTTGAATACAGGGGAAACACATCTAGTAACATTCCACAACCCCCAAGAAAATGTAGAAATGCCGGAAATAGTCCATAATGGTGTTTCTTTGAATTATAAGGAAAGCGTTGGACTGCTAGGTCTACAAATTGATGATAAATTAAAATTTGCAGTGCAGACTAGGTGGTCACACTAGTCTGACAGTAAAAGCACCCTTTCTTATATGTTCAGAAATTTAAGCACCATACTATCAGAGAATCAGTCAATATCTATGAATTATGGACTTTTTGAATCCAGGATCACATATGGAAGCGGATTTTGGGGCTCTTCATCAGCAGCTCACAACATTTTCTTATCACACAAACGTATTGTGTGATCAATGGCACAAGTTGTTTCTACCAATAGTGATAGTGAGCTCTTTAAAAAATATAAAATCCCAACCCTACCTGTTCTCGTTGTATACATGTATGTATATCTAAATAAAAATTATTCACTCTGAATAGCGATGGTCAGTCAACAACGACAACACAGTGTGATAATACATATATATATATATATATATATATATATATATATGCAAAGTTCTCAAAGTATATTATAGGAAATCTACTGGGTTCAAAAGTGTTCAATAATTTATCGAAGGATATGCAAAGCATTACAGATCCAAAGAGCTTCGAGTAACATTAAAAAAAAGCTTTTATTTAACAAATTTTCACACTCTGTGAATGACTTTATCTCCATTTAGCCTTATTAGTTCATAGAATTTACGACCACCTTTAATCTGTATTTAATGTGTATCTGTATTTCACTTGTTGAATCTCTCTGCCCTTGTGTATGTATTTCACTTGCCTTTAATGTGTTGCTATGCCACATTTTACTTATACAGATTCCTGTATGTACAAATGACGAATCCTATACAAATGCTGTTTGCCTGTTGGATAATACATACAATATTGTATTGTATTGGCTCTGAATTTGGGGAAAAAATTGGCGGCCTGTGGAGAATGACAGTAAATTAACATCGTTTCATACACTGGTCCACCCTCAAGTCGGGTCCGGTTCTAGATGTGAAAATTTGTTAAGTTTTTTACCGATATCTGGAAAACGGTACATTACCGGACTAAAGGATTCCTCACCGTTATTAGGTAACCGCAAAATAACAGGCATAACGCGCTAATCGCCATAAGCCAATTTGAAACTAGCTTTCAATCACTCTATAGGTATTTGATTATAGCAGCTGTTTGTGTTGAATGTGGTAGTGGTGTAATGCGAATTGAAGCAACATCTGCTTCAGATATGACACTAGCAGATGCGTTTGTAGCTTCTATGCCCTAGGCTGTAAGTTCTATGTTCTGCCATTTCTCCATGGTGGCGTTCACAGCGAGTACACGCGGCGTGGGTTAGCGTTTAGCTACCAGACAAGTGACAAGTATGACAATCATAATGCTAGGGAGAGAAAAAGCATGAGTCCATGAAATATATTGGTAGATCAAAGAGGTTTCTCTAAAGTACCATTTGAAACTTATCCTGTGGTTTACGTGTAAGTAATCCTAGTATGTTGTCTGACCAATAAAGCCACATGTATTCAGAATCTTCTTTAATATATACGTTTCGGTCACAACGGTGACCCCCTTCGGTAAATGTCAAAAAGTGTCATGAAATGAAGAAGGTCGCTGTTGTGACCTAAAGATATAGATAAAAGAATTTTAAATACTTGTTGTATCATTGGCTGAAAAAACAGGTGCTTAGGTTTCTTTGGTAACGGAATTATTGAAGGTCCGGACTTCTGAAAGCTTTGGTGGTACCAAGAATAGGCGGTTTGTCGATAACACTATATCATTTTTCCATTCGTCTCTCATTTAGGTATACAGGTATACCTTGCAAAATACGACTTAGACAAAGAATTGCCAAGGACAGGAGTAACAGGTTTTTGGAAGAACAATCCAAGGGCGACCTTATCGAAAATGACCGAAGGTTGTTTAGAGATCAACTTGAAAATCCTAAACGGAACACTACCTTATAACCCTACAGAGAGGAAGTTTCACGTTCGGATACGATCTTGAATGTGGCCTTTAAAATCATCTCCAAGGTATGTCGAAGGTCGCCATTATATTCTAAGAAATGGCTTAGCATTAAAGATAGAAAGAGGGAAAGAGAACCTTGACCTTAACGTGATTTGGAGTTAAAATAATTCCAAACTCAAGATCACATGCACAAACAGAAACTCTTCCATCTCCCCATTTATATACCAAGTGACATATAAATCCGAACACCCAGTTTAAATGGTTTTATTTTAATAAAAGTTGGTGAATGTATTTATCTTACTGTAAATAGAGTACGGAGACCTGTACGATTTCGTCAACTTAGTGAGTTTGATAGGGGCCGTATAGTGGGACTTCGGGAAGCTGGACTTTCTTTTCGGACAATTGCAGTTAGAGTGCAAAGAAGTGTAGACACTGTGGTTAGGTGTTGTCAGGCATGGCTTCGAGAAGGCCGTACGCAAAGAGCAATGGGCACTGGACGCCGCCGTAGAACAACAGACCGTGAAGATCGCCGCCTAAGATTATTGGCCTTAAGGGACCGTTTCTCCACTACCAGCTCCATTGCAAATGAATGGTTTGCAGAACACGGAAGACCTATTGGCATGCGAAGTGTTTACCGACGAATGAGAAGTTTTGGCTTGTTTTCCTACCGGCCACACTGGGTCCTCCCTTTAACTCGAGAACACCTTGTAATCGCCTTGAGTGGTGCAGACAACGGTCACTCTGGGATCAGGAATGGAACAGTATTGTCTTTGGTGACGAGTCTCGATTTTGTTTAGGCATGCACGATGGTCGTGCCAGGGTTAGAAGGCGACGTGGTGAAAGGAGGAATCCACAGTTTTTTGTTGAAAGACATGTTCAACACACTGTTGGAGTTATGGTTTGGGGTGCTATAGCTTATGGTTCCAGGTCACCTTTAATCTTCATCAGAGGTAACATGAACGCGCAGCGTTATATCCACGAAGTTCTAGAACCCCATCTTTTATCCTATCTTGACACCCTGACAGATCCAACTTTCCAACAAGATAATGCCCGACCACATGTTGCAAGAGTCACAATAGACTTCTTTCAACATAATGATGTCACATTGTTACCATGGCCACCAAGATCTCCCGACTTATCCCCAATTGAGCACGTGTGGGATATGATGGGTAGGAGATTGCTCAATTTGCAACGTCCTCCTCAGACTCTAGAAGCACTTCGAGAGGAGTTGGTGGTTGCTTGGAATGAGATACCACAGGATGACATTGACCACCTGATCAGAAGCATGCCTAGGCGCGTTGGAGAATGCGTAGCACATCAGGGTGCATCCACACATTATTAAAGATCAAAGGGCTTTAAATCTGTGCAATCATTTTGAAATTTTTATCATTTACTTATTATGCTTCATTAAGTACTTATACAAAATTTTATTAAAATAAAACATTTAAACTGAGTGTTCGGATTTATATGTCACTTAGTATACATATGCCATTAACTATGGTTCTGATTCAAAATTTCAACTCGAATTTCAAATGACGTCGAAGGTTAAAAATACATGAACCTTAAATGACCTTATAGGTTATGATCGACGTCGCGGTCAAGATCACTACTAGATTGTTCTCTCAAAACCATGCAACCTTTTTCCTGACCATGTTTTGGTTATAGCAGTATTTTTGGGTGGCTTGAAGCTACTTGAACACCCTGTCAAGGATAGGCAAATTCAAAATCCTAAGTCCCAGAGGACCTTCAACTATTACTACTTTCAATACTATTAACTATCAATACTATTAACTATCTAGTCGTTCCAAGTTTCAGCAATCAAGATCCCGAAACTTTCTCGAAGACGATTATTATGTCACTAGCCCCATAACAATATGCATCTGCGACCGAGCACTCCTCGAATATTGTTTACCAAATACACTAATTGAACTCCATTCTCTGAACCTACCTGCAAAGTACCTTCTAATGGCAGTGATGTCAGCGCTATCGTACTTAGAGGATGTATTTGCTGCTGAAACACGGATATAATGGATCCGTGAAAGCTTACCCTTGGAAATTTGCCAGGAATAAATAGTAATATGATAGATGAGTCCTGTATTGATTGGGATTTTATCATACTAATGGAGCTAGACTGCTTTCAAAGGTTATCGGTATATTGCTGATGTCATGGAAGTCGTTGGTTATGTAGTTGAGCAATATGAGACTCGACAATAAATAATAGTGAAGTATAGATCCACGTATGCAACTTGACTGGTATCAAAAGACTCCTTACTAGCGAAAAAGTAGAAGGAACACCGACTAAGGAGTCAATCCTTGAACATTAGAGAGTAGTATGAGTAGAAAGTTTTTAGATAACTGTTCACTCCTTTGACGTTTGAGAAATATTTTTTTTATTATGTACATTTTTGGCAAAGTAATATGTGCCTAGGTTCTTCTTATTTGTAAATATATCATTTAACTCCTGGTGCTTATACTGTGTAAACAAGTATCATAAACCCATCTTGCAGATGATAGATAGAAATCCAAAATAAACATAAACACTTGAGAAAGTTGGAAAAAGGATATATCGATTGTTAATTAGGTGTACATTTCAACAAACTCCTTAATTATATTCCATTAGCATATGTTTTGTTGCTGTATGTCGTGAATTTTTGCGATCGCATTTCCCCAGCCCCATCTCTAGTATTCGTTATATTTTTGACACTTGATAATAATAATAATAAACCGTCTTTTATTAGAAAAAACAAATTACAGATAATGCATATATTATTATCTATAATTAGATTAGTGAGCAGCTTAATGGCGAAGTTTAGCTACGACAGCTATTGTTACACTTAACCATTTACTGCATAAGAATAATAGATGGTAAAAAAGTACAGCTGTAAAGAAAACAAAAGGAGGAAAATGCCCATGTAACTGATCACAACCTAATCAAAAATTAGCTTAAAAATATAATGCTGAAGAAAAACACCTTTAAGAAGCACCATTGAGCAGAAGAGCTTTTAAGTGTTTTTTAAAACTATACAGCGGCAGGCTTTTTGTTCTGTAATCTAAGCTATTGTACAACATGCATGCATTATATGAGAAAGACCTGTTAAAAACAGATGAACTATGAAGTGGCATTGTTAAAGCGAATGTGTTACGTATATGTCGTTGATGAACATTATACCTAAAAATTAGTTTTTCACGTAAATAAATTGGAGTTCCAGAGACAAGTCACTTATGTATAAAGGTTAGATAGTTGTCTTTAACTAAATCTCTCATCTTTAACCAACCTATTAAGGGATAACGATCCGAAACATGATCAAATTTTCTTAAACTAAATATAAATCGTACGCAGTTATTTTGTACTACAGATATTCTGTTACGACTTGCAACATCCAAACAAGGATGGTAAACTAGATTGCAATAATTAAAAATCGATAACTCAAAAGTTTCACACAACTTTTTTCGCACTTTAAAATTCAGCAAATTTTTGTTCGCATACAGAGTTCTCAGACGGATGTAACTTCTTTGTAAGAGGTTATTTAAATGTTCACGAAGCCGCACGTTTTCATCAATAAACACACCTAGACACTTGACACTTTCAGAAAAAAATTGTTAATAGATATACTCAAGGAAGCTTTGACTTCGGCTCTTCTGTGATTTGGACAAAACAGCACAGCAGAAGATTTAGAAGCATTAACGGTTAGGCTGTTATTGGCTGAGTAGGTGCAAATATAGTCAATGTCCTCGTTAATTTCCATAGTAGCAGTCTGGAGGTTCTCAGGATAAAAGAAGTAAAGTAGTTGACTGTCATGTTGAGCGATACAGTTGTAGATTATTTTATAGACCTTTCGTGATTTCAGCGTCGAGACTTTTGGTTGAACAAAATGTGGAAGCACTAGACTGTTCTATGACTGGACAGATGAGCTGAGGAAAGTCAGTCCTGCTTTCAAGTATAACAAAAATATTCTTATTTTTTCTTTTCCCCAAGAAACATACATACGTTAATTATACAGGGTGTCCAATAAGTACCATGACAGACTTGACCTTGACCTCCCAAATAATAAAAACTTACCTATATAAAAGTGTCACCGTTTTTGAGATAATGAATTTTTTCTTAAGTTTTAAAAAACGAACCTTTTCATCTGTGGTCTTTAGCTGTATGTACAACGACAAAAAGGAAGTTGGTACCAGTATTTTTCCAACCGGTCGCACTGCAGAGTTCTGCCTGCATGTCAAGTGCTATCGCTCGCAAAGCTATGCATCGCAATCATTGTGCAGAAGAGAAAGTCATTATTATATAGCAAAACCAGTGTTGCAACAAACCGGATGAAGAAAGGTAAGGAATCAGTTACTAAAATATTTAGGACTGTCAGCAGAGCCGCCCAAGAAGATTAAGGTCATGCCGCAACTGATAGAAAGCCTTTGTCGTATCAAAATCCAAGACGTACGAGCTAAACAGGTTACCATTAAAACGTGGAAGTTGATCCATGACTCCATTTTTTTAACCTCGATCCAAGTCGTTCGTTCTGAACGCGAAGGCTTTGTAAAACAAACAACAACAATTATAATCCCAACATTACCAGCAGAAAGGTTTGCTTTCCCTTGAGACGAAACGTGCTAAATCTAACAGTAATTAATTACGGTAATAATTCCACTTTATTTATGGACCGACTACATTATCCGACACAGAACAAGGCATAACGCAATTTATCTTTCATTTTAGCCCTTTCCACCCTTAGGAATTTCCATCGACTCTATTCCGTATCAATATTCTATTATTCAGGTGGATGTGGCGGAAGTAGAAATGTCTTAGACAGCGCCATGGATACAGCTGTCAAAGTTGAACACGTATTGGTTATATAAATTAGATACGGAAATATCGCCTTCAAAATGATCGTGATATTTGCTGGGTTTGTTTTGCAAGTGAAATGAGACTTCGAAATAGAGACGAGGCTCGTTTGTTTCAGGGCTCAGAAGAAACCGTTGAGTAACCTTCATTAGAACACTGCTAAAGTATATTTTCACAATTTGAATTCGGTGGATTGAGCATAAGATAATGCCAGGCCTTTTTTTGGTTAATTAATAAAACACAATGATAAATACTATCTAACAGTTGGTCCAAGCGAAACAGTTATTTAGTGGCGTGCAAATTTAGGCCCTATCTCAACAAAGCGGATAGAAGGGGGTAGTTAAGAGCGCCAGTGACTTAGGATGGATTAAGCCACAACTCCCCGAGATGTTAGTCGGAACTTGTTTTGCTTGACTACCACACAAAAGGAGAATCTAACAGAGTTGACGAAATTTAAGTACCAGAGAGAAAAACTACACAGTTTTTTGCTGATCGTCAACACCATACTGAATCGCTGAGAAAGAAAGATATAATACGAGTAAAATTATACAATCAATAAGCTACTAAATTTGCCAAAAGAAAATAATTGGAAAGGGTTTGGCATAGGAATGGGCACTCTATTATCAATGAAGAGAAATTCAAATTACGGATAAGTGATAAATACATAGTAAAAAAAAGGTTACGTGATGTTGGCACGCGACAATATTCATAACCTAAAAGCTGCAAGTGAGAACAAGTTTCTTTCAGTTGAGGTTGCTCTGTTGATAATGCAGTTTACTACTTTCAGCTTTAGGTCCTTCTCATTTGCTGACGATGGAAGGTAAGTGATTTGGAACAATCTCCCAACAACCTTTGCTCCTCTTGGCCGTCATCCATGACGCCACCGCATTGTAGCCAGACAAACCATCCAAGCACAATTATTGTGTACATCAAGAACTGTATGGTTGCTCCAATTCTCAATAATATTATACAACTCTGTCGTCCTTTTTGAATAAGACGAGGCATTTTTGAGAAAATAAAATTATACTGTCAAGTCTACAGTATACAGTTGTTGCTTAACAATTGCATGTTTGAGGTGTAGATAGGTAGGATGAAGCCGAAGAAACGACATTCTTGGAGGGTAATCAAAAAAGAAAAACAAAAAATACGAGATTGAGTCGAAAGAAATGTATTCTATCCTGACCTGGTTCCCAAGCAGAACGATCGTTTTGAGATCGAAATGTTCACAAGTCACTGTTATGAATGTTACAGCTTCAAAAAAAAACTATGGAATGTGGACTGCTATTTAGTAAATTTTACTTTGCTACCTTCCAAGTGATAGTCACTTACTATAGTAGCAGACTTCCTCCTCCGCACTGGCCTTTTAACCTGGTTCCTGAAAAGCTTCAATCATTCCCGACTTTCTTAATTCCACAATGAAAAACGACCCTGCCATTATCCTTCCCATATCATTCACTCCTTATCCTGGCCTGGCTTCAATAGCAGAATCCTCCATTGCAATAAAAGAAACACGTTCTACTTCCGGTACGATACCTTAATATACGGGAAACCTATTATTTCTCCAAAGGATGATATATTGTTTCCTTTTCAGTGCTGCTCTATGCCCTGCTTCCTCTGCGACTGTGATGCCGACTCGGTTCCTTTACAAATACACATCTTTTCTTTGAGAACGATAGAGACTCAGTGGCGTGTGGAGGTTGCTGGTGTTGGTGTTGTGGGGATAATCATTTTGAATATTATAATAACAGTAGTAATAATAATAATAGCATTTATTGTCCCACACTTATCCATTTCAGCACAAATACATGAACAAAATAAACTCATAGTCTACAAGAGGACGTTGGTCGTTGCTCTAGATGGTTCAAAAGTGATACAATTACACGAAGAAAACGGAGGTTTATTATTATTAATTTGCGCTAGGATATCTCAAGGGTCTATCATTCCATGTAAGGATTCAGAAATAAATACTGCAGATGGAACCTCTCGTCTAGATTCTAAGCTTTAAATTTCAAAACGTCGACACAACTCTGCATTGTCAGCACAGGATTTACCTTCGGTAAGGCGTATTTTGGTAAAAGATCTTAAACTGCACCCATATAAATTACAACTAGTGCAGGAATTGAACCTATTTTCTGGAAAAGAGAAATTTTTTTATAAAATTTGATGTTAAAAAAATCTACTGAGTTTGACATCTATCCTGGAACACCTCAAGATAGTGTCTTAGGACTTTTGATGTGTTTATTACTTGACAATGACCTTCCTTTGTATATCAGTGGAGGTACAACATTTTTATACGCTGATTACACCTGTATAATTGTATCTGGTTGACCAAAAAACAAAAATTGTAATAAAGGAATTTGATGTTTGGTGCTATAAAAACCGCCTAATCGTCAACTGTAGTAAGACTGTATCAATGGAGTTTCACACCAGGCATAAACCTCCGACTAATATGAATCACAACTTTAAAGAATCTCCAGTAAAACCGTACATGTCATTTAAATTCTTAGGTGTCATTTTAGACTCACATATGTCATAGGAGGAAGATGTCAACTCAGTATGCACAAAGCTTGGTAAATGTTATTTGCTGATAAATTCTTTACAAAATACCCTAGATACAGAAGGCTTGATGAATATTTATTATCCGTTATGATACTCTGCTATTCAATATTGTACTGTCTTGTGGGGGCAGCAATGATGGACGCATTGTATACACCACGCGAATACAATGGTGAATATATACGTCTCGATATTCACAATACCTAGGCAATGTATAGAATACCTGGGTACATACTTTACCTAGGTAATGTATACAATTCCTAGGGATTGTATAGAATACCTGCTATTCCACCGGCAATGTGTAAAATAAATAGATCTTGCTCTAAATTTAACAATGTTATCCGGCATACCTATAAAATGACGGGCAAATGAAACAAGTTATATTATTTAAAATCAGCTTTATTAACATTAACACTTAAACTGCTACCTAAAAGTAAGCTTTATGAAAAGGGTACAAAAAAGCAACTTTCTGTTACTACAGTAAAATCACAGCAAAATTAACGTGAAACTAAAAATTATTTTGGCTATAAGTATCATAATAATTTTCTTTGCTTACAAGTACGTACGTAATACGTATAAAAAACTTAAGAAACAACACAATTCTGTAAAAATACAGGCAGTGTAGGTCTACTGCTTAGTCAAAATTTTAATAGAATAAAAAAATATTCTTACATGTGCCTAAGAGACAAAACAATCACCTGACAATAATAAGAAAAAATTATTTGTTTTTACATGAGAAACTATTGTGACATTTTGAAGTGCACAAAATCTTCCTTGTTCTCGTTCTTTACATACATTACCGGCTGCGCATTCGGTATTGTATAGAATACCTAGGCAAAGTATAAAACAAATAATATTTCATACAGTACCCACACGTTTTAGGTATTCTATACATTACCTAGGTATACCTAGGAATACCGGATTATACAGATTGCCGGTAACATAGGTTATATTCATTGTATACGCATTGTATACATCGAGACGTAGACAATTAATGTATACGCTTAAACGCCCAACACTGGGGGGCAGGCTAGAGACACCAAGCATGTTTTTATCCTCAAAATAGGGATCATATCGTTTAATTTTTAAAATTCACTGTCAGTCATCTTGCAGGGAAATAGTCAAACGCTATCGAATTCTTACTGTGGCAGCTATTTATATGTTCAAGCTATTAGTGAATTTTTTCCAAAATGAAAACAAATTTAAAAGACATACCTATATGCATAATTGCAATACTCGTAACAAAGACAATTTTATTAACAATTAATTTCATCACATGTACTATAAAAAGTCTCCAGTTTATTCTTCTAGCCGACATACGTGAGGTTACGTGGTTGAATAGCTTCAAAAGAGTGGTAAAAATGTTTATTGGAAGGCTGCTTTTAAAGTATTGACGAGTTTTTCGCAGATTTTAGAAACTGATATATACTTATTTGTATCTTTTTAACTTAGTATCGTACAGTAAGTGTTTTTTTGATGTTTGTACATTGTACCAGTTTTCATTTCTTTTTCTTATGACGCATTCCATGTCATTGCTTGACGATTCGTTGAATAAAGATGATATTATTATTACTATAAACGATTAATAATCGTTCTTCTTCGTTTTCTTTTTGCGATAACTTAGTCAACTCAATGTATTGGAATACTTAATAGTCCATTGGTATTG
The DNA here is from genome assembly GCA_963669975.1 of Acanthoscelides obtectus. Taxonomy (NCBI): domain Eukaryota; kingdom Metazoa; phylum Arthropoda; class Insecta; order Coleoptera; family Chrysomelidae; genus Acanthoscelides; species Acanthoscelides obtectus. Next base: position 15,770,546 of record CAVLJG010000008.1, on the reverse strand, counting down.
TAAGATCGTAGTGCCCTTGCTGTCGCCACCAATGGCGAAACGTTACGTGTACCTTTCGTGACGGTTGGATTCATAAGGTTTTTACAGACACATTGGATATTGATTATACCATATGAGACGCTTTTCCAGAGCGAGATCGGTTTTCCAGACAACGCTAAGCGTTGATCTGGAACTGTTGGATGCTATTGATCTCGCACTGCCGATGAAATTTGATGCTCTGATTAGCATTGCAATCTAATCCACACACTTTTCACTTCTGTTGGTGGGTCAAAACCGTACCCTTCATCCTTTTCACTTTTATTTGGTATTTTTTTCACATCTTAACAGTCTTAAAAAACTGTTCTAATATAACGATATTTTGGCCAAAGTACCTTAGAAATAGGTGGAGCAGTTGACCAGACTGAACAGTTGAACACTTCCCTGGAAATTGTTTGAAATAAATCCTTTAATAGTAACCAGCGGTACTTTTAGTTACAGTGGCGTACGTACTAGATACTCACTAGTGGTTCATAAATCTAGTGGGTGATTTTTTTGCTAGTATCTTTTTGGCAACACTGTTTTGGACAGATGACGCGCGAATCGTGTCTTGTGTCATTGGCAAACTTGTTCAGTTTGGTCTATAATTTAACCATGAATCGACTTACGATCGAACAACGCTTGCTAATTATTGAATTTTACTATCAAAATTCATGCTCGGTTAAGAGAGTGCATAGAGCACTGCTTCCAATTTATGGGCAATTTGGTCGGCCTACTGAGGGAGCTATTCGGAAGCTAGTGACTAAATTTCGAACCTAGTTTACATTATTGGACATTAAACCACTAACACGCAGACGTAGAGTGAGGACTGAAGAAAATATTGCGGCTGTATCCGCCAGTGTTAGTGATGACCGTGAAATGTCGATTCGCCACCGTTCGCAGCAATTGGGCCTTTGTTACTCCACTACGTGGAAAAGTTTGCGACAGGATTTGGGTGTAAAACCTTATAAGATACAGCTGGTGCAAGAATTGAAGCCACATGATCTTCCAGAACGTTTCCCTATTGGTGAATAGGCGCTGGCAAAGTTGGAGGAAGATCCACATTTTTATCGAAAAATTGTGTTCAGCGACGAAGCTCATTTCTGGTTGGATGGGTACGTTAACAAACAAAATTGCCACATCTGCAGTGAAGACCAGCCAGAAGCATTGCAAGAGCTACCAATGCATCCTCAAAAAATCACTGTTTGGTGTGTATTATGGGCTGGTGGCATCATCGGGCCATACTTCTTAAAAGACGACAATTGCCGGAACGTAACTGTGAATGGCGAGCGCTACCGTGCGATGATAACAAACATTTTTTGCCCAAAATGGAAGAGCTGGACTTGGCTGACATGTGGTTTCAACAAGACGGTGCCACATGCGACACCGCACACGAAACAATGGCCGTATTGAGAGGCGAGTTCGGTGAACAGTTTATCTCACGTTTGGGGCCCGTCGATTGGCCGCCTAGATCGTGTGATTTAACGCCGTTGGACTATTTCTTGTGGGGCCATGTTAAGGCTAATGTCTACAGGTATAAACCAGCAACGATTGACGCACTAGAAGCCAATATTGAGGCATTTATTCATGAGACACCGGCCGATATGTTGGAGAGAGTGTGCCAAAATTGCACCTTCCGCATGGGCCATCTAAAGCGGAGCCGCGGCCAACATTTACATGAAATAATCTTTAAACATTAAATTATATCGACCGTTCTATCGACTCAAATAAAGATTTAATCGTTTTCCCAAATTTTTTGTGTTTTTTTGAAAATCAAATCCTACACCTCTTAAAAAATCACCCGATAGATGTCACTTCAAAAGTTAATATAATTGTAATCAACTCGTTCACAAATTAAGCTTCACACAAAGGGTGAGTGTTGAGATTCTTTACTTTTCTAGCATAATATATAGATAATTTATTGAGATTGCGCGTTTCGAAAAAAAAACAGTGGTCTACTATTTTTACTTGGAAAAATATTGCCGCTAATCCCCTGTATCTCCGCCAGTGGTGCACGTTCATTTCAAGTTTAGACTTTTGAATATGGACAATACTTAGGTAAATCTATATACCAAATTTTGATTCATTCCTGTTGACGATTTTGAAGATATTAAAAAGGTAAAAAGGTGAAAATATTACATAGAAGACCTCTTAAAATGATCTTCTGTGTATTTTTAATCACGACCTATGGATCACCCTATATATACCTTCTGAGCCATAATATCAATAAATTTTTGTTGGAATTTTGCCTAAGAGGATAATAAAAATTACCGTGATATTTACAAGACTTTCCCTTGCACTACTGTCTTGGATTTTACTTGAACGCAAAGGCGTCGTAATTCCAGGAGAGCAATCCATTAAAAAGAAAAATAATACCAGCACACCACATATCTTCTATCTTACGCCGCCGTGCCGTCCGTTTTTGCGTTCTGTACGTAACGTAGATAAATGTAGAATCATTTCTCCCCAGAGTGATTCGCCCCACGTTTACTAACAAAACGAAACCGACCTAAATCACGCTAGGAGTCCCCTTGCGGTTTTGTGCTGCTGCCAACAAACGTCCTACGTATACCGGGCGAACAATAAAAAGTACACGGAATTACAATTAATCTTTTTATGAATAACTGTAGTTTCAACACGCAAATCTCATAGGAGATGCGCTTTGGCAAGAATCATCAGCTGCAACAGCTGCTCTGTGATCGCAACCCCGTCTTTGCGGTAGTTCCTCAAAATTGAAGTATTTAGTGATTAACTGTAAAATGTTGTTAATTTTTAGAATTAGAATCATTGGCTGGCGATTTCTACCAAAGCTAATAATTATAAGATTCGTATCAACAAATTCTCCTGACTTTCTTTTGTTACGGGTCGTAGTACATCAATATTCAGGTTTTGCCCTGGATGTCTGTTGGCGATAATTTATAGGAAATATGAAAATGTGTGTCCCACCTCATAGCCATCTTCTAACAGATCCAAGATGCTATTTTGCGAAGCTACCGGGTTTCATGTAACACTGAAACTGAAATAGTTGCTTGAGACAGGAAATCTACGATTCCTTCGCTTACCTAGCAAACCAGTCAAGTATATACCTGAAATGTCAAATCAGCAGGAAAATTTGCAGGGAAGGATATTCGGTATTGAGGCAAACGTTAGCGATCACTGGAAATGGTGAATGTGCTATGTATTCTGTTGTATGCACACCCACCATAAACGGAACAAAGTACCCAAATTGTCTTTTGTGTTACTAATTTCAGATTCGGGGTTAGTGCCGAGCAATTGCGTTCGACCAAAAGTCATTTAGTCCGCATCGCTTGATACATAAAATCGAAAGCTTTTAGTTTCCTCGTCTGGACCAGGTTGCGAGAAAACTATGGCAACTGTGTAAAGAGATAAATCTTACTGCCCTCGCGTCAAACATAAAATCTAGGAGTAATACTGGTACAGATGAGCTTTCGCGTCAGTGGGACGTGGAAACGGAGTGGGAGCTGCACCTGCCGCCGTCCTGATTTTGGTTCAAGTATTCGGTGTTTCTGAAATTTCACTTCTAGAAGTAACGCAAGGATCTGCTGGAGGGGCTGAAGCTTACCCTGATTATCCTCACTGAAAAGCTGTCGTTCCAATCAGCATCGATAATCCATCATGTATTGTGGTGGACTTAGATTACGTTAGGACCTTTGTCGGGAAGAAATACATGACTAGCTGCCTAGCTTGAAATTTTTTACCTTACAGGTGATAAGAGATCAAGATATATGTTTGAGCTATCAGTTTTGTACCCAAAATGTTACTAACGATGCCGACATAAAATCTCAACTGAAATATAGATACTGTGGTTGTTCTCAGCCAACCAAAGGGGCTACTGGTAAGCTCTGTAGATATTTGGATGAGGAAATCAGGAGCACTGCTAACTCTAATCTCAGGTCAGAGTGTGCAAACTAATTGAAACAGACAACATCTGGATTGGGTTGAATGATACTGAAATTGGGATTTCTCAGTTCTTGAAAGCCTCGTGGTGACTCATGTGGCAACCACTTAAGTTTTACCGTATTTTACGCCGAAACATCTGTGCAGCCAAAGTATCTATTTGTCACTGTACAGTAACTTTATCCCGGCTCCCAGGTGTATGAATTCGGTTTTAGCAAAGAGTCTCACAATTGACAGCATGCAGTACATGAAATGCGTCTACCTCTCCGCCTGCTATATTATAGTAGCCTCGAGCTCGTGGCGGGCTGGGGTGCGTTTTCTGAGATACGTTACAAATCTCTTATGCCAAACAATAGCTTTATTCAAGCGGCACTAGAGGTGAACCAAGTCCAAGTCCATACCTTAAACGTAAGTATGTTATTACGTTATTTGCTCATTACCATGAAATGGATGGTAATTTTTGAACCAAGTACGTCATATTACCTGTTGCCAAAAACCTTAACTTGAATTGTCACAATGGAAATGTACATTTAGTTGACATATTCATTGCGTACAATTTGTATAGTTGTGTACAATCTATCGTTTACTATTGCAGAGCGTAGGTAGTATGTTGTTGCAACTAGCTTTGAACATCTACGATATGTATTCTAAATATTTACTTCGACGAGGACGGGACATAATTACATGATCAACCGAATTTACCTGTAAGTGATGTTTGAACTTAATTATGTGAAGTCCTCGTCGAAGTAAATAGCTCTTTCCCTCCCCATGTATCACTCAATTGTTGCAACAACTTGGCTTTGAAGTAAATGAAGGTTTATAGGCGGCCAGAGGGGAGGAAGGTAGGGGGAAGGGGCGCGGTGCCGCTTCTCTGCTCTGCATGCGTGCTTTGAAATCGTGGAGGTTCAGTGCTAATACGAGGCTACTTTTTGCTAACAAACTCATGGAAAATTTGCAGTGAACAATTTTCCGTATTTAGGCACGAGTTTCTGTTAGCGATCACCGGATATGGTGAATGTTCCATGTATTGTATGTACTCCCACCATAAATGAAACAAAATTCCTACATTGCCTTTTGTGTTACTAATTTCGGATGCGGGGCTAGTTTGTCGCTGCGAGGGAATCAGAATTCCACCTCAATGTCACAGGAAGCCGAACGATTGCATTCAACCAACTGTCATACACAACAACGAAAAATCCTTGTTAACTTAGCAAAATAGTCAATAGTATGCCAGAAATGTCAAATCAGCGATTTTTTTCTAACAAACTCATGGAAAATTTGCAGGGAAGGATTTTCCGTATTTAGGCAAGAGCTATCACCGGATATGGTGAATGTGCTAGGTATTATGTTGTATGCACACTCACCATATATGAAACAAAATACCCAAATTGCCTTTTGTGTTACTAATTTCAGATTCGGGGTTGGTTTATCTCTGTAAGGGAATCTGAGGTTCACTTCAAGGTAATATCAAGTTCAGTTTCAAAAGAAGCCGAGCAATTGCAAGCGATTAGCTGTCACTTAGTTCGAATCAACGGGCAGTTAATCACAATAAGGGCAGCTTAAGGTCAGCTTTCAACGACAAATTAAAAGTAAGTCTAGCAGTAGATTGCAGACACGTCTCTTATGGCCACTAAGTCTAAGTCAGAGAATAGTTTGTCTTGAGACGGTATTTGAAGGTTAGTGTAGCCAGCACGGTGGTAAAGTTTAACGGTGGAATAGTGGTAGATGCCTTGTGTGTACTATCCTCGTCGCCGTAAGCGGCGCAGGTTCGAATCCCTTCTCAGGAAGTGTTTGGCTTTGGAACTTGTGATTGTTAGTGGGTGGTAGCCAGTCTCAGACTATCGAGCGTGGAGGTACCACCCGGAGGATTTCTAAGGTGTGGCAAGAATGTTCCACGTTTGAGTCACTGCGATGCCGCCCTTCCCCTTATATCCTCACGGTACATAAAATTCCAATGCTAATCAACGGACATATTCAAGAAAAGTTGACCAAAAGATTCCGACCAGCGGCAATAATGTGGCAGTATGTAAGGTTATATTACTCAATAGTTTGCAAATGCTAGCAAAAATTAGACTTTATCTGAAAGTACTTCAAGGTTTACAAACATCATTTATCCCAATTGAGACAAAGGGCGGAATATTATTAGAAACCTCTCTGAATAATTTTGAGGTAAAATGTGAAAAAATAGAAATCTATTCAACCCACGGTGGACACAAGGACAACAATAATGACATATTCCTATCACATCAGATGACAGTTCGTAGTCTATTTGTTACCATTCAGATTTAATTGGTCAAAATTTTTCAACACACAACACATCAGATAATGCAGTATATAGTCAACGCCAAACAAAGTGGCGTGCACGTCATCACGATAAAAATTCCCCGACCTAATGCCTAGGTTTCTATCACAAACAATTGCTCTATTGCAGTTTCATATTAATGTGATATATAAATTGTAAAATGGTCATTACTCTCTTGTTATGGTTAATAGTCATATAAACATTGTTATTAAAATATCACATAAGTTGCTTTCTGATAAATTTAGACGCATTATGCGAAATAAAATGTTTTGCAAACGCTCCAATCACTTATCGACATGTAAACGCACTAAACCGATTTCGCAGCGTTGACACATTGTCACCTTGAAACTTATTTAAACTGGGAACTGACATTTGTATTAATTTTGACACTGAATCAATTTGTGGCATTTCAAATCTTTATAAATCCTTTGGCCCCGCATACTGTAAATCAACAACTGTTTGTTTCAAAACAAAATTATTCATTTTACGAGTAGATAAAGGCAATTTTGGTATATAAAGATGCCCAAACAGTTAAATAGTCGGTGTAAGGAACTCGTGGCCTCGTTAATGCACTACTTTGAGCAAGAAAGGGACAACAACGGGCCTTTGTTGCCTTTAAATGCTGTTCAAGAGGTAGGTTACTAATAATTATATGTAATGTATATTAATAATAGTGAAATTTTATTTCATTTTTTGTAGCGTGTTGCTGCTGCTTTAAAAATTAGTTTAAGGACAGTTAGTCGTATTTCCGAGGGTGTGAAAAGTGATGCAAATTTAGAATCGCCCAAGAAAAAGCGGAGTTATATTAAACGTGTAACCAACACAGCGACATTGGATACAAGTGCCATTCGAGAAGTGATCTATAGTATGTATCACAAAAGTAAGATCTTATTATAATAACTTATCAGAAATTTGCATTAATTTGTTAACTAAATTATAATGTCATATTACACATGGTTTCAGAAGAACAAGTTACGATACAAACTTTATGGTCTCGATTAAGAGATAGGGCATTATTTGATGGTAGTGCCACATCTTTAAGGCGGTTGCATAGAGATCTTGGATTTAAGTGGCTTAAGGACAATCCGCGACGAGGGCTCAACTACCAAGTATAGCTTTGAAAAGGGTGGAATTTCTAAGGCAATACAATCAAGCCAAGGTTGAGGCCTTATACCAGTTTGTCTTCCTCGATGAAACTTGGATATTTCAAAATGGGACCATAGGTCGCTCTTGGCAAAATGGAAACCAAAAAAGCGTGAAAGCTATTAAAACAGATGGTAAAAGGTATGTACTTTTACACAAATTGCACTATAAAATTTAAAACTTATATATTTTAGATACATTATATTACATGCTGGAAATGAAAATGGGTTTATTGAGGGTAGTGCAGCGATATTTTCTTCGAAAACAAAATTGAGCGATTACCATGGAGAGATGAACCAGGACAATTTTTTGAAATGGTTTCAACATCAGTTATTAGAAAAATTGGAGAGTCCATCTATGATTATACTGGATAACGCCCCTTATCACAGCATGATATTGAACAAAGTGCCCAACAATGCATGGACAAAAAAAAATATCCAAGACTGGTTGACAAATCAAAACATACTATTTTTAAACACAATGTTTAAAACAGAGCTATTGAGTATTGTTGCTCGGTACATAATGCTTCTTAATTATATATATTTTGGTCGACAGTTTATATTTCTTTTGTTTATTCCTATTCTTAAAATAACTGCTTTTTTAGAAACAAACCACCTAAAATATACGTGACTGATGAATTGGCGGAACAACATGGGCACAAAGTTCTTCGTCTGCCTCCTTACCATTGTATATTTAACCCTATTGAGTTAATTTGGGGTATAGCAAAAGGTTACTATAACAGACATATTGGTAGAGATGGTAACAGTGAAAAAGACTGTTTGGATATGTGGAACGAGGCTCTACAAACGGTTACCCCAGACATGTGGAAAAATAGTGTTCGACATACTGAGCAAGAAATTTTTAAATGGTATGAAAGAGAACGAATTTTTGATCGACCAGACATCGAACATTTAATAATCAACTTTGAGAGTGATGAAGATTCAGATTCAGACAGCGCTAAAGAAAGAAACTCCGACTAACTTTATTGTACAGAAAAAGCTTACACCAGTAGCTTACCTAATTTTAGAATGCATTTTTCTGTATGAATTCTGTAAAATAAATACCATGCATAAAATTTGGAGGACCCCATTTGGATTTTTATTCAGTACCTTTAAGCTATCAATTAAATATGGTAGTTTCATAGTGTCATCTGATCAATAATTGTCATACTTAATGATTATGCAAGTACAGATCTATAATTTTATTATACTATTATTTTTGTTCTCATTTGAGGTTAATATTGCTTATAAACCTAGAATTGTAAATAATAAATTTTATTATTTTACAAAAAGTTTGGCAACAATGTAAATTTTTCAACACACCCACCTTGATGACGTGCACGCCACTTTGTTTGGCGTTGACTATATCTCTGATGTTGCTGTAAGATAGTAATATAGACTGACTCGTCACAAAAACAACAGTTTTGTTTCCATGGCTAAGCTGTTGTGCCTTGTATTATTATATAAAGGACTAGCGTAAATGTCGAAGTACTATTTCTCGCGTTTCATATCCATAAACAATGCAATTGCAACATTTTAGCCAAGGACTGCACAACCATTAACCGGTGTGTTATGACCACAGATTTGAGTGGGCTTTTTTAAGGGCTTTTGGACGACTTCGGGACGAGGATAACGTATCTGCTTCATTAAGAAAAATGACAGATAACCTCATGCTCGCCTGTCGTTTTGGACGGCTAGACATCCTTTTTTGGAAGCGGGAATGCCTATTTCTAAGCGGTCGTGGGCTATGCTGGTTTTGCGTGGTGTCACCTTAAAATTAATACTGACTTCGAGCAGTCTCAGCTGTTACGGGGCATTTCATGTAGTAACACAACAAATGAAAAGAAAAAACAGACGAAGAGTCGCCTGGAAGACAGTTAAATAAAATAGATATATTGTCATTCTCCCCTGTGAACAAAACATTTACAATAAAGAAATTTTTTTCAACTCACGTGGTTTCGATTGACCAGAGAAATATGGGGGACTGTTATTTGATGTTATGATGTAGCAATTCCAATCATTTTTCACTTGGCAGCATCTGAATCTATTCGAACATTATTGTAGAAAATCAGTACCTTCTTGTTGGCAGAACCACATCTTGATAATTTTTAGCCCCACTAGCTTGAGACGGGGTCAAAATCAGAATTCTTCGTCGTGTCGCTTCTTCAGCTACCTCGCCACTATCATGAAGCGTTAAGTGAAGATTAGTTGGCAAATATCATTGCCGAACTATGTCCTCTGCGTTGAAATTCAACCCCAACAGATAGTTGAGTCTAAAAAATTTGAATTTCAAAAGATACAAACGAATATATTCGAGCAAACACAATTCTCGGAAAAAAAATTCTACTCCAACAAACAGTACATGTCCGTGCATAACCTACTCGCAGAAAATACGAAAACTAAATTCAAACGTATCTTTGTGTTTTCCCACAGCACGTCAATGTCCCCAGGTAAGAGCTGTTTACGGTAATATTGCGGAGTACCTGATAATTCCAGGATTTCCATTATTTACTGCGGTTGTATATTTGTCCCAGGAGTGAAATGAAGGTGGGCCGTTACGGCGCCCTGATAAAAATTCAACCAGCCAGCTTGCCACTGGGACGAGGTGACCTTTTGCAATTGGGAGCATCGCCACTGTTGTGCTTCCGTAGACAGATCCTATTCATGGCTTAGGGGGATCTATTATTATCAGCAGTTTCGGATTACTATTATCTTAGAGAATATCTACCCAAAAGACAAGCAGAAATTAACGAGCGGATCCTATTCAAGCTCTTCGTGTCATGTACTGAAGGTGACATTGGTGTAACCGAAACGTATACTACAGAAGAATTTAAAATATATGCGGTTTCATTGGCCCGACAGTCATCGGAGATTAAGCAATGATTGGGGACTATAGCCAATTAAAGAACTCACATTAGCTGCTCCTGCAAAAGGACCCGTTTTTTACAGGCAAACGTCTTAATTGACCGTACTATAAGTGGTTCTCAAGTATTTCTAGGTGATAACTCAAGAGTAAAACTTTATTGACAAGAAATGGCAGTAGTTCCCATCTCTCCACTTAGCACGATGAAAAATAGAGAAAATTCAATCATGCTTCCAGAGTTAAAAGCGCTAATGCAGATAGAAACAAATCATTTTCTGTCGCCGCACTTGCAGCGAAACGGAAAGGGCGTCGTTCTTATTACCTACCGTAATAGGCAAGGCTAACTAGACAACGGTAGACACTGTAGAAGACAGACAGCAAAATGAAGTTTCTTCCATCTGTATACTATCTATACGAACTGCTTTTTGAAATATTTTGCGTATATTTCAAGAATTGGGTACGATTGAGTTGATGGTTAAGGTAGAGAACAAGAAAAGTCTTAAGTAAGTGATTTCAGACCAAGTGTATCCTCCTTAACGTTATTTTTGTAGTATGTGTATTTAGAATTGGTATCTAATGTGAAAAGGAGACACATTAAGGATCATGATACTGTTATTTATTTATTTATTTATTTATTTGTTTATTTATTTATTTGTTTATTTATTAATTTATTTATTTATTTATTTATTTATTTATTTATTTATTTATTTATTTATTTATTTATTTATTTATTTATTTATGTATTTATTTATTTATTTATTTATTTATTTATTTATTTATTTATTTATTTATTTATTTATTCAATCATTCACTTATTTATTTCTTTACTTATTTGTTTATTTATTTATCTATACACTACTCAACAGGATCAGCCATTTACAGAGTAGGCCACAGTCGGGACTACAAAGAGAAACATATTATTTTATAATATACAAGTGTAGGTAGGTAGTTCAAATTCAAAGGTGCTATTTACAAATATCGTAGTGCGGATAAGGAAGCAAAAAAGAGACAAAACCTCACAGAAATTTATCCAGTTGCTCGGCAATGTCATAAGTCATACCACAAGAGTACAATGGTGGAGAAAACTTTAACTTGTTTGTTCTAGGCGTAGGCAAATAAAAAGCATCGAATCGTCTAAAATCTAAACGTGGAACAAGAAAATTTATGCGATTTTATGCTGCAATATCACGCACAAAATTACCGGAGCACTTATCACGCCTTCCCTTGAGAATTTCTAGCTCAAAGACTTGTTCTAAATTTTTTTGAGGATTGCCAATTAGCGGGTAACTACCATTTTCCTTGAAATGTTGAAAAGTTAAAAAGACTACCAAACAATTGCTGCACATTTAAGCTTTAATCGAATAAGTTAGCAGTATAAAAGCTGAATTGTGTCAATGTGTTGTAACTCACGACCAGAACGTATAATAAAGCCCAATATCTTGACACACTCAGCAAAATGTCTCCATATGACTATTGAAGCAATACCCAATAAAGATGGAACCTAGATCATTGACGTCACTTAAACGATTTGTTGGCATAGCTGACGACATTACACTTTACAGCATTTAAAGGAAAACTATTTTTGCTACACCAGCTGTCAGTCATGTTGATGTTATATTGTAACATTCTACGATCAACAAGAGACCGAATCGGACAAAGGAGCTTGATATCGTGAGTATATAGAGGGTGGTCCCAGAAGTACCCGACCCAATGAAGAAAACACAAAAATTTTGTAAAAAAAATGTATTTATTTTTCAACATAATCCCATTTGAGCTCTATACACTTTCCCAGCGATGTTCAATAAGTTTGATACCCTTTTTATAATAAGAACTGTCTTGCTCCTCAAAATAGCCATTAACTGCCGACATCACTTCTTCATCGTTGGAAAACCTTTGACCACTGAGCTAATTTGTTCAAGTTTAGAAACAGAAAATAATCCGAGAGGGCTAATTGGAGAATAGAGTGCATGAGGTAGCAATTCAAACTTTAATTCGTTAATTTTGGCGATTGCAATAAAGGCTTTGTGAGCTAGAGCATTGTCTTGATGAAACAACACTTTCGTCTTAACCAAATGCGGCCGTTTTTGCTTGATTTTATCGCTCAAACGTTGCAATAAGTTCGCATAATACTCGCCGTTGATGGTTTTACCTTTTTCAAGATAGTCAATGAAAATTATCCCAAGCGCATCCCAAAAAACCGACGCCATAACCTTGCCTGCAGATGAAACGATCTTCGCCTTCTTTGCAGCCGGTTGTCCCCTTTGAGTCCATTGTTTTGATTGTTCTTTGTCGCGGGTGTGAAGTGATGGACCCATGTTTCATCCATGGTTATGAAATTGAAACATCTTCACGACAGTTTTTGCCAGATTGTGAGCAATCGCGGCACCCATCTTGCACACAGCTATCTCATGTCCAAACTTTCAGATAATATGCAGATAATACGCACTTTTTAAAATGGCTACCATGTCTGCTAGCTCGCGCACTCTCAGTCGACGATCATTCATTACCGCTTTGTGAATTTTCTTCACCATTTCTGGAGTCGTCACCTCATTTGGTCGACCACTGCGATGCTCGTCTTGGCAGCTCATATGGCCTCGTTTAAACTCTGCAGAGTCACCCAGAGTAGAATCCAGTTCAACTTTTATATTGGTTGGGCTGAGGCCTTTGAAATAAAAATATTTTACGACATAACGATGACCAATTTTCTCCATTTTTACAAATTCACTGAAAACGTTTAGTATTGATGGCTGCCAAACAAATACTTAACAACGTAGCCTTTTCAAACTTCACTCATATGCTTTATAGGTTGCATACTTTCTAATACAATGATATTTTTCAAGCAACTATCGCCATCTCTAGGTCAGGCCGGGTACCTCTGGGACCACCCGTAGAAGAAACTGGACATCTAAGTGGATGTCTATATCACTTGTAAACATAATGAAAAATAATGGCCTCGGGACAGACCCTTGAGGAACACCAGACGTTATCGTAAGACTATTAGATCTGAATCCGTTGCGCATTGTGTCTGTAACGCTCTAAGATGGGTACGATTTTATAAGCAAGAGGAGATGATCAATCATGCCGAAGTTAGCTTGACAAGGAGAATGCCATGATCAAAAGTATAAACGATATCAACTTGAACACAAGATTCGATATTTTCAGATATGTACTCTGCGGTGCAAGAAAGTGTGTAACTGTTGATCGCTAAAATCATGCTATTGAGTTATTAAAGTATTATGCACACGCCAATAAACTGCATAATATATAATAAACTCAAACTCTTCTGAAAAGTTGTTGATAATCGTGATTTGCCTATAATTTTTATTGTCGCACTTGTTTCCTTTCTTCTTAAAAACTGGTCAGACCTTCGAGACTTTCCACGATGATGGGTAGATACTATTATTTAGCTCAGCTTATACATTATTACTTTGTATCTGTTCCGGAGGTTAATTTAGGCTTGTCTTCTCGAGGCATTATAAACTTCATCTATATTCAATTCCGTGAATATCAAAGAGCTATGTCCAAGTGTCTGGGTAGATTCGGTATTAGCACTTGAATTGTGTATGAATGATTCTTCTTCTTAATTCACGTAGATCATGCTTAAAATACGCATCTACCTTTGTGAAAGCGTTTCCAGACATTTTTGGAAAAGTGTAACTATGCCGTGGTTTCTGAAACCACCGTTTCAATCCTGTTCGCAAAAATGCTAGGTATCCTGGTCTATAACCCAATTTACCGGCGCACCTACCTTCTTGAAGAAAACTGAATTATTATCTGAGCGTCCATCGATTTTCCTAAAAATGTAATTTAAAATTTTATGGTTGCTTTAATATTTTCAGACAGTGCTGTTTAAGACCCCGGAATGTTTGCCTTACATTCTGCTCAGAGGCAGTTTTATGGCCGCGTATTTTATAGAGGACTTGTAATTGCCAGCTTCTTCCAGATATTACCTCACAGATTGGTTATTGGTGATTGGATCGTAAAACGGGATTTAATAAATCAGTTTGATTTTGAGTTATTGTCTTTGAGTAACAAAGGAGCGGCAAGACTTAATTTAAGACTTTTTTACACAGCACAATCTGTAAAATTTACGCGAGTCAGTCAGTTACGGCAAGTCGGAATCACGATGTTCCGGAAAAATTCTGGCATATGGAATCACAAAAACATAAGCCTACTATAGCTACTACTGCTAGTAGTACACTCTGTAAGGACTCACTAACTCTAATTCAAGCGTTATTGCATAAAAGACCTTATAATGTAAAAAAACATGTGAAATGAGGACTTGTGTACTAAAGGATATGCCTATAGTTCATTCCACGCCTACTACAAGTAAGCTAGTTCAAAGGCGACATTTTATAGGAAAACCTACAAAACGTGATAAAAATCGATATAATGTCACGCTTTAAGTAACGTGGTACGGTTCCACATCCTTACTTAATAACGATAGGCAATTCTTACTAGGGATTCGGTTTAGGTAACCAATTTTTCAAGTCAGAGGTAACCAAAGTTTTCGGAATATATTCTTTCAATTACAAATTCCAAATGCGATTTGAAAAAGTGTAAAGTAAATGTTTTTATTTTCAGTCAATTATTGTACGCAATAGAGATTTGGTCTTAGGTACTTTCGTCTACAGTTTATTTTACAACTTTTACAATACAAACAAGCGGTAGTTATATCAAGCATGGCGAATAAGTTCAAGAAAGATACGAGATGTAACCAAAAGCCTGGCGTCCATAAAACAGTTGATGGTGTAAAAGCAGGTTTGGTCAGAGCTAAATGTAGTGTTTCCAAATGGATGGATCCATTGCCCATCACTCGTAGTGTAAGTATTTTTCAAGTTTGTTTGGACATTTACTCATGGTAGGAATACTTGTGATCCGTTCGCAGCCTAAGGAGCATATTTCAATAAAGTTATAAATTATACTTTTCGTGAGTGCACTCTGCGTCATGTAAATAGAACTTATTCTTAAAAACTATAAGCTAGCACATAGCTATTTTTGTATCCAACGCAAAATATTACACGATTTAGTTTAGTGACAAAAGAGAAATACCATCTTGAAATCCAATTTTTTCTAACCTCAAATTGATTATTTGAACAATTGTCGATGCATCCCACATAGTTGCCAGTTATCTGGACAGCCTTGCCTTGAAACGCTGTTTTAGAACGATTTTCTGGCGTCAGCATCAAAAACCGTGGAAAAAACTAAACGCCATTCTGCTCAGTATAAATGTAGCGTGTTCTAAACGGGTTATCTCAGTTTTGCAACACCGCCTCGGCAAATGCAGAACAAAACATGCGGATTGTTGACAGAATGTCGAGGCGTCTATGAACGAATCGTCAAACCAGGGAAGGTCCCTTACAACAATATAACAAAGGAAGAAACCTCAAAATCAGCACTAAACGAACATCTATGGGAAACAGGGCATAGGATAGAATGGGAGAAAGTCTCATTACTACACAAAGAGGATAATTACAAAAGGAAGGTAAGGGAATCAGCTAACAACAACTGTCTTCCCAATACTTTTATGGACTTTGACACAATTTTGTTGAATGTCCTTGACTGAAAGACCTTATTTATATTCTTCAACCAAACTAATGGAAAATGAGCTTTTTATCCAGGTTGATTCTCATGGTTCGTTGTTGGATCTCAAACACGCAGATGTTTTACTTCGCTACTTCAAGGCTAATTTATTGCCTTATATTATTTTCTCACAGGATAAGAAGCAATGGTTTAGATTCATGCACAAATAATGCAATTGCAACATTTTAGTCGAAGATTGCATAACAATTACCCAATCTGTTACGGCAAAAGTTCTGGGTGGATTTTCGCATTTTTTGGAGGGCTTTTGGCGTTTTCGGAACGGTGGACGAGGGCGACGTATCTGGTACATTAACAAAAGAGAGATCACCTCATGCTCGCCTGTTTTTTTTTTGGAGACCTTTCAGACTATTGTAATAACACGCTATATATACATATATATATATACTCGTATAAAGAGAAAATTATATGCGGAGAAAGGTATATAACAAAAATACGAAAATAATGGACAAAATCCGCAAAAAGTGGATTCGAGCAGAAAATAGGATAGGTAACCCGAGCGATACGTATTTCTGCCGGTTGGCTTCATCAGGCCCGAAATGAATGCACATATGCAACTACAAAAGTAGAGACACATGCCCATACATCCGGATACGGGTGTAACCTGAGGAAACAAAGATGGAGAGGAAAAAAAGACACACGAAGTCCACAACAAGAGCCAACCTACACATTGTAGAATAAAATGGCTAGAAGACCTCGAATTTTCAAGGCGACAAATAACCACAACCACGCGGCCGGTTATAACCACTCTGCTCGAATCCACTTTTTGCGGATTTTGTCCATTATTTTCCTATTTTTGTTATATACCTTTCTCCGCGTGATAATTTTCTCTTTGTAGATCCTTTGGGCTTGAAGTACCACAGCAAGTGGCTATAACCGGCCGCGTGGTTGTGGTTATTTGTCGCCTTGAAAATTCGAGGTCTTATAGCCATTTTATACTACAATGTGTAGGTTGGCTCTTGTTGTGGACTTCGTGTGCCTTTTTTTCCTCTCCATCTTTGTTTCCTCAGGTTGCACCCGTATCCGGATGTATGGGCATGTGTCTCTACTTTTGTAGTTGCATATGTGCATTCATTTCGGGCCTGATGAAGCCAACCAGCAGAAATACGTATCGCTCGGGTTACCTATCCTATTTTCTGCTCGAATCCACTTTTTGCGGATTTTGTCCATTATTTTCCTATTTTTGTTATATACTCGTATATATTTATATATATATAACGTATATAATATATTCAGGTATATTCTGTTCGGCATCCTCACTTAATTGATGATTTTTAGTAGGGGCCCGCTTTAGGTAAATCATTTTCAAGTCAGAGGTATGCAAAGTTTTTAATAACAATTTTTAATTACGATTCAAAGAACGTGTAAAGTAAATGAGGCCGTATTTTTTCTCAATCAATTATTCTATAAAATAAGGGTCCGGTTTTAGGCACTGTCCTCTACAGTTTGTTGTATAAGTTTTACATTAAAACACAGGAGTCGTAATGCACTTCGGAACACTTGGAAAGTATCGTTTGGTGACTTAACCTGAGTTTCATTATGAAATCGTGAAGCAAATTGTCCCATTTGGACAGGTGATGAACGGGTTTCATTAAGTAAACGTTTCTGCTATCTACAAGAACGTAACAACTACTTGACGTAGTCATAATTTGACCACAGCTCAAAGGCGTACGTCTAGTAATCTGATTTCGCGTCCTAACAAATAATTATTAGAAATGACTGCGTCGGCAAGTAACAAGGATAAAAGCAAGAAAATCCATTTCTGTGGCGGAATGGTGCGGTGCACTGTCGGGCCAGATCCGATTTAATCGGATATTACCGAGCAATTCCGATTTGGAATTGAATTCTGTTCCGTAAAATATCAGCATAATTGCATTAGTGGAAATAACACGGGTTTCCACGGCTCTGATTAAAGAAATAAATTCTACTGCTTCTGGTTTATTTGATTAATTCGACTCTTGGCTTGTTGTTGGCGAGGTCACGACTTTGTGGCTTCCCAACGATCGGCTTACGGTAACCTACTTTTATCTACCGAGATTTAAGTGAACAAAGGTAAATGATACTAAGTTCCAAGGCGAGATTTTTTCAGCTAAAAACCTACATAATGCCATTAGAAATCGATATAATAATAATATATGTTTTTATTACATCATTCAAACATAATTACAACTTCATATTGTCACCCACAAAATAACTTCCTTCTGAAGCCACGTAACGCTGGAGACGGTTACGCCACTCCTCATAGCAGTGTTGGAACACCGATAGTTGAATAGCCTTCAGCTGGTCAGTTACAACCGTTTGAATGCTTCCAACTGTCCCTTGAGGTGATTCTTCAACTTCGGGTAGACAATAGAACAAATTGCTCCACAAAAAATCGTTTCGGACAACCAAATGACTCGAGTGAGTACAAACTTGTACTTGTACTACGTTGACGGTCTCATCACTTAAATTACAGACCTCGTATACTACTCTACAGATACCCCCAAAACACTCAAAATACCGCATAAAACCCGCAAACTAACAGGACACAAAAGCCGCGTATCTCGTCTCTGTCTAACTCTGGCTCTGAGTTTTTTCCTTGTCGCAAACTCTCCCGGAGCGCAACCACAGCGGTCTGGAGTTAACGCTTCGAATTATTAAACACACTGTGTACACAACTTTACACAATTAGTACAACCGAAACCGGCAGACGTGGCACAGTCACCAACTCCTCCAAAACATTAAAAAGACAGGGTTGGGTTTAGGAAAGTTTTTTAACGATCATGAGCTGGAGGAGCTTCATACTCCGACAGTGCTAAAAAAAATCAAAGAAGACACAATTTAGTAAGTCTACACATTAGCGCATAAATACCGGAATTTTTCGTTAATTCGACAGAAATTGTCATTATTAAGGAGATAGTATGTATAAAACTTTGAAAAATTGTTGTTTTTTGCAAAAAAAAAACAAAGGTTTTTTTTGCAAATCCTTGACAAGTTTTCTTGAAAATCCTTGACAAGTGTTTTGCTTGTTCTCGACAAAATCAGTATTTGCGTGTTTAAAATTTCACAATTTCCATTTCCTGACATTATAATAAATACTGTGCATTGTTGCCAAGTTGTTCGTTTTGTTGGGGAAAATGCATAATTTAAAAAACGAAAACTAGATAAAAATCCTTTGCAGAAAAGTCCTAAAGAAATAAAAAATGTAATAGCGGCGTCTTGAATGGAGAAAAAAATCTCTGAGGCAAATGTATTTTTTAAGCAGTTTTTCCACTACTCACTGAAAATTAGAAGAAAACATAAATAGTGGAAAATGCAGTAGCTGCGAACAATTTGGCAACAGTGCACCTAGATTGACAAATCATGAGCAACTCTGATAGTTATGATGATGTAATGATGGAAATGATTATTTTCAATAAAAGAAACGATTACTTAACAAACATCAACACAAATTGCATTATTGTGATATCACAGTAGTGTAAAGAAACATCTTATAAGACAGTTATTCTATCCCACAGTATTATCAATACATAGTACATCTTGGAAGTACAACAGGTGTCCTTGGAAAAAGAAATTGATATTTTCGTCCATGTTACATCCAAGTCATTGATTTTTTTGTTAGAAATGAAATATTTTCGATTAGCGCTAAAGTGTTTCTTATCCCACAATTCTAATGAAAAAGGCAAAGCGTTCCTGTTTGCTACCTTGAATCCAATATCACGGCCGAAGTATGGGTCATTCTTTACAAAAAAAGGTTCCTACGAAACTTCCTCTAAAGTTGTGAGTGTAAAAACTGTTTGTAAAAGTGCAAATATGTCATTTTCGACTCCAAAAACAGTATGGATAATTTTGATAGCGTCAAGTTCTTAAATATTCTTCAAACATCCAGTAACAAAATGTCAAAGCATTCTAGGTGATACTGTTATTGTAAACCTTTGTTTATATTGTTAATCAATCGAGCGCTCATTGTATCTTCGGGAGCAAAAAAACAATTTTTGAATTTTTTGGCTGTACAACATACACATTTGTTTGAGTAAGATGAAAGAACTTAATCAAAATACTTTTCCGAGAAAATGAGAAGTCACTTCCTAAACATTTGTGCTCGTAGAGTAATACTCAGCTCTTTGTCTTAATCTTCACAGTATTTAAGCTTTGTATTCGCGTCTGCTTGAGTATAAAAAAGTACCAGCAACGATTTGTTCAGAGCTTGTTTACCTTTTTTTCTTATTTTAACTTAAACTGAAAACGTCATGCAGCCAAACGAAGCTGGGAGAACAGTCAGTGACATATGACAGTTAATCACCAATCCACAAAATCACACGACTCACAAATAGCGTTCAAAAGACTGCACATGACTTTAATCAGTGATTTCAACATAACGTTGCTGCGGCCAGGTTGACAGTAAAACGCTTTTATTGGCGTCTCTGGAGCCTTGGAATGCGGAAATATACTTTTGTTGGGACAGTCAGTATCATAGTGAATGCGACTATATAAAAACGACAAGGCAGAAACATTTACATCTACAGTGAATCTAGGATTAAGCCTAACAGGGTAGTACCAAACAGTAGTTATATAAAGAGAAGATGGATAAGGTCGACTTGCCGAGTTTGCTGTTAAATTACGATCGGTGGTAATTCTATAAGGCAGATGACTCTCAAGAGCAATAGGGCCAACTGGTGGATTATACAGACATTCCACGAAGTATCTACTATTTGGTAGCGCTATAGCATAAACCTACTTCTAAATAAGAGCTGGTCTTTCGTTGAACGGCTTCAACCATAAAAACTGATTACTTGATTGTGGAAAAGGTGAACATCAAGTTATTGGTTTATTCGGATTGGAAAACCCCTTCCAGTTTTTGAAACAGCAGCCAAGCAGTCTAGTGGTAGCCAAGTATGTGCTTGTTAAACATTAGCTTGCTTTCAAGGGTGGGTCCAAGATCCTTATACGACCTGACCATTGATGTTATAATGATCATACATTCAATAGTTAGCCTTTCTTGTATACAATTTTGAAACATCCAAACTGAGTTTCCAAATTACCCTTGCAGCATGAGACAATTATGGACTGTCTTGACGGCCGTATATATTTTGATGTAGTCAGCATGTAAACACTTGAAGATTTCGAAAAAAATACCTCAATAATTGCATTGCATCTCAAAATTCCTGAATGCCGCCCTGCATTCGCTGGACAGGCTAGACGAGTCGTTAGTTTTGCTTGGCGCTTTGTGAGCTGGATGCCGAATTTAATTTCGTTTGAGGTTCTTATCGCTCTATTTTTGTCTCTCCATACATGTCCCTAGCGTCTAACGACCCTACGGGGCTAAATTTGATTTGACGAAGGACGAGTCTTGCACATGAGAGTCTGCGTCATTGGTGTACGTCCGGCGTAATAAGTGACGGTATTTGACACGTGTTTCACCGGTTGCTTTATGAAGGAGAGATGAGTTGCTTCACAGCTTTACGCTACGTTTCTAAAACTAGATGAAAATCAAGACATATAGGCATCAAAACAAAAATCAGTGTAATATCACTGAGATATCCTTTCAATTTCTTCGGGTTCTTGGGGAAAATCAGGGGTTAAAAAAGTATTTCATCAATTTGCCATGTTTCGGCATTCGGCAAAAAATCATCGACATGAAAACCACAGGATAAGTTTCAGATGTTACATCAAATTGTATAATATTCAAATTTTCGCACATCTCCTAGTATATGTCATATACGATTATATTTGTTCGAGATCAAGTGTTTGGTATAAGTAGTATATATATCCACGCATCACCGTAGCTTCAATTATTTTTTGTTTATTTTTTTTAAGCGTTTATAGCATTTCTTTGTAGTCTAATAATCAGTAAACGTTTTAATGTAACATTAAATAAGTCAATTTCAGTCTTTTGCTTCTTTATATCCTTGATAAAAAGGAAGTTTACTTGAAAATGTCAGGAATTGAAAATAGATGTTTTCCGTTAAAAATTCACTTAAACTTCAAATGACCTTGATGACCATAGCCAAGATCATTTGGATACTAGGATATACAGTTTCTTCCTCGTCTTATTTCTGAAGTCAAAAATAGGGGTTTCTATTTGAGAAAACTGTATTGGCCTTCAAATAAACTTGAAGGTCGTAGATAAGGTCACCATTCGTTGAATTCTTGGTTACACGACATTTGTCTTTATAAAACGTATGATTTGGTCCTTTCCCTACTTTCTAGACACCCTGTAATACCCATGAAGGTCGTAGTCAAGGTCATAGGCAAGGATACAATTCAATGTAAGGTTTCCAGCTCTTTATACCGCCGGTGTCAAAAGTGGGGCTTTCAGTTAAGGAAAGCGCTTCGACCTTTAGATGACCTTGAAGGTTATGGTCAAGGTCATTCTATTCTCCGATTCGTATTTTTCGAGATATTTTGATGCATAAAACCATTCCTATAACCCTCATCGGATATTTTTAGTAAGTTAACAGATACGCCTCTCCTTATTGTGGTTTTATAGACTGGATAGATATTCACATTTATATGAATAGAATAAGATCAAAGACCCGTTTTATCCGTGACAGTGTTACTCAACAATGCCCGGCACGACTCAAGCTGGGCGAAGATCCAGCGTTTGCTTAAGGTCGCTAGTTCGCTGTGTAAAATCTCCAGATAGTTACTAGATGTTGCGTCTCTATTTCTAAATCCTCTTGCTTCTTCTTGACAACAATGTCTAAGGTAACATTATCGAAAAGGGTAGGTAATAAAGCCCGGATATTGAACCACCACATACTTTTCATAAAATCCTGGCAAACCCCGATGAACCTTGTTTTCTTTTTTTATGTAAATGTTGTAACCGTTAACCACGCTACAGGATCCTTTTATAAAAGATAAGCAGGCAAATATTTATACTGTACGGAGTCGTACGGATTTAAATATAAAAATACCACATAAGTAACAGAAGATAACCCAGCTCCTCATATACATGAATACGTAAAGTTGAATGTGAATTTTTATGAAGTTTACCGTGGGTCCCTGGAAGTTTTAATGTAATTTCCACAGGCTGCTTTGCGGAAATTGGAAAAAGGGCGGATGTGCAGTGTTGAGAATTTGCAAGACAAATATTGCTTTTTCTAAATTAGTAAGCACCAGCAATAGTAATTCATTTTAAACTTTACAAGGTACAGTAAACCTGGAAATGCCTTCCGGAATGGACGTCCAGAATGCTGGATTTGGCTGAATTCCACCATATGTAGCTGTTATATTTGCTTATCTTGCGCTCAGTAATAAAATGATCTCCTACTTGGTAAATCAAGAGGAAGGCTAGGTCATAGCCCAAAGGATTGACAAGTGACCGGAGGCTCACTATAGGCCTTGTAGCTGAGCAGTGACTATCAGAGAATGGAAACCTAACCCCGTTACTACTTTTATTCCATCCTATATGGGCTTGATGTGCTTTTTATAATTTTTGAGATGGTGGAATTCGTCATGATAGTTATTTGTATATAAAAAGCGCAAAATATTACCAAAGAGGTATACCTAACTCTTACCAAGGTAAACGTCGAGAAGAAATCAGACTAGGCGGATGAAATTAGAGGGAAGTAGTCTGGCCAAGCCAATGTGAAGGGACAAAATGACGTTTAACCACGTGATGTCATTATTTGGGGAGAAATAGACAATTATTTTTAGTTGAATCTGTTGGCCATTGCGATAACATAAGTAAGTGTGTAGCAAGAGATTTATTAGATAGATTTATTTATATCTACCAATTTGCCATCGACCAAATTTGTTTTATCCTACATGTACTTTGCGCGTGAGGAAATATCATACCAGGTGGTGTTCAGACGCCCCATGGTATGTCTCTAACGAAACTCTACACAGAGACCTCGATGTCCCTTACCTAAAGGACTACATTAAGCAACAGGCGCAGCGGCGCTATAGCCTAGCGGAATCGCACAGCAACCCTCTGTTGCGTGAGTCAGAGGACTACACATTCGAGCGAGTTCGCAAGCACAGAAGGCCGCGGCTCGCACTGTAACAAAAATTAATTCGTGAACTGAGAACAACCAAAATTGGAGCATGTTGGCAAAATCCTTAGAAAAAATCGAATATTTTTAGACCATATCGAAATCTGTGAAGTGATTTTAACAATGCCTAAACGCTGCCTATCCTAAAAGATTCTCTTTTTCCCCTTTGCTCTCGTTCTTCCTTCTCTCCTTTCCTTTCCTTTTTTCCTTAAAATTGTTTGGTTTGTGGGTTACCAGACCTGACAGACTTACAAATTGACACTGTGACTTAAGAGCTAATGTCCCACGGACCGCTCTGACAACCAACGATGACTTAAACCTCCATTGAAATGTGTCATCCTTAAACATTGTACAAGAGATCGTGTTTTTCTTTGAACTCATGAAAAAGGATTACCTCTTCTTTCAATTCATAAAGGCGAGCCAACATGTTGCCTTTGGATAGCCAGCGTACTTCTGTACGGAGCAGAAGAACTTTGGGATCAGAATCGAGATCCACCCAAAGTAAAGTAAATAACAGATTGTTCAAAGCGCTGCTCTTGATGTAGTTTACAATCCTTATAGCCGAGTCCAATGTCTGGCGTAATTTATGTGGCAATGTTTTGGAAGCCAAAGCTTTCCGATGAATAACACAATGTGTACTAACCATTGTGGGATTAGTTTCCTGACGACGCCGGGTTTTGAAACAGCGGTTTACAGAGTAAGTGAATATAATAATTAATTTCTAATTTTATGCATGTAAATTAAATATTACATTGCAATGTTATTTGTTAATGTTGTTTGTTTATTTTTTTGTTTTTTCGTTCTAAAATGCAAACGCTTGTCGTCCCCCTTGACATCTCTCTATGCCCCCCTTGGGAGGCGCGCCCCCCAGGTTGGGAACTCCTGCTCGGTTAGATACTAAGCACGTATGTTACAATCACATTTTTCATCCTATTTCTTCAACATGAAATTGGACAAGAAAATATTGGTCGGATTTCGCTGGTTTGTAATGATCAAATATTTTTTACAAATCTTGGAACGAAAAATGCGTATTTCCACAAAACAAAGACACACGCCGTCATTTCTCTTATGTCTGTTATCGTGCCATCTTGAAATCATTGTTCAGTATTTTATCCTGTTATGCATGAACACCGTTCTGTGACTCTGTTGACAATAAAAGTTAGGATGGGGTAAGGCGAGAGTCGAGAAGGGGTTAGGTTTGATTTATGAATTATGTACTTTGTTATTGAACCTTAATCCTTCTCGTTCAAGGTAAAATATTACTAAGCTTTGGAACATGTTCAACTGATAAATATTGAAAGAAAGATTTCCGTAAAACTCAGGTTTTGTAAACATAACCTCTTTTTGTTGACAGAGCGAACTCGGATGCGAACTTTTTACATCCAATTTTGAACACGTCCTAAATGCTACGAGAAATTCTATTTAGAAGCGCGAAGTAATGATAGTACGCATTTACTCAATGTCTTGTAGAATGAATATGTTGAAAAATTTAACAGTTACGTACGGGCTTTATCAGCTGGCATTCAAATAAAATTGAAGGGTCAAGGTCAATGAAGGTAACCCCCAAAGTAATGCTCTCTCATGGTGTACTCGTACCTTCTCTTTTGTATTACTTTGCTTCTTGAAAAACCACTACAATGTTTTGCTGTGAAATTGTACACAAGACTTTTCCTATAACTACAGCAACTTGATCTATGGGAAGAAAATCAAGACTCAGCGGTATTTTCAACTACACTTCCTAAAATGGATTTTATATTTATTTATTAATTTATTTGTTTAACAAAGTTGGGACATCTAACAGAGAAAATCTCCAAAATAGGCATCCACAATATGGTTAAACATATAATAAATATTATTCAGTAAAGAGAAACATAAAACAGATAATGGGAACGTTGCTTGCAAGGAAGTGACCAACATTGTTTCTTACCAAGTATTTAAACTCTAACAATTCACAAGCAACAAAATCATCATATTTACCATAGTTGTTCTCTTTGCATTCATACCAGTGGAGAGTATAAGTCAACATTAGTTCTGCAAAACAGAATGCTGAAGTATGTATAGTGTCTAGGATTCACTCTTATCGGTACATTTATATTGATTGTCGATAGAAGATAAATGCAAATAAAGCCAAGCATCTTAGTCGTTTTATTTATAGTTTAATCTATTTGGTTATTAAAGCTTCATTTGGTATCTAGTGTAACACACAGGCCCCGAATATTGATCACAAAATAAATATTGGCACTATCTGTCTGATACACATAGATAGATAGATACATAGATAGATAGATAGTTTATTGTCTTATTACATCATGTTAGATGATATAAGACTTGTCAATATGTATTTGAGGATCATTTATGCGTTTGAGCAAATACTTATAAATCTAAAATAAATAAGAACACTACAATTACAAAACATTTTGACTGATTAAATCACAATATAGGTACAGCGCAATATTCGGAATGTGTTCAATCTGTAATAGTAAAAATATACAATGTGCTTGGTCACGATATACCGATATTTGAGGGAGATATTTTACAGCTATTTTTATCGACAAATCCACCTTCCTAAAATGTCCTACCTCATCCCTCTTGAAATAGCAGCCATTTTTATTTTTACGTTACGATTACGGTAGTGCATGTATGAAAATTGTAATAACTGAGTACGTAAGTGTCACAGAATGATAAAATTGGTGTCATTTGAACGACGACGTGTCCTAGCGATTATTGAAAAACTTTTTTGATACTAACTGTCAAACATACTTAAAAACAGACAAAAAAGAAAAAATATGGAAGAAGATTGGTTATTTTGTGCATTTTCGCAGACCATTCAAAAACTAGTCTGTGAAGTTGTACTTTTTTTGTGCTAAATCTACAGCTTTTTGTTATCCTAAGTGCTCTACGTCAAGCAATAAATGCTATCTAACATGGATTAAAAAGGGTGTAATAAAATGCAAATTGTTGTAAAACTCTCTATACATAAAAAGGACAAATCAATCTTTCTTATAAAGAGCTTGGACATGTTTAATGTTACAGAAGCTGTTCAAAATGTCCTCCATTATTGGCTATGCACATTGTTGGTCTTAAGAAAATGTGTCGTGCTGAGCGGCAGACCATATCCGTGTCAGCCCTAATTTCATTCGCAGTGGTATGGATCCATTTCAAGGATGATGAGGTAGGACATTGTAGGGGGTGGATTTGTCGATAAAAACAGCTGAAAAATATCCCCCTCAAATATCGGTATATCGTGACAAACACATTGTATACATATACAGCGACTTTTATCACAAAAAATGTTCGTTTAGACGTTAAGAATCATTGAACCTGATACAAAGGTAAACGGTAGGAGAATCTGTTAGAAATACATAATATATAAACACAATAAATATCGACAAATGGTTAAAAGCTTAAAAAAAACATCCATACTTTCGTTTAAACTCGAATAAAATACATTTACTCCATGATAATAGACAATTCACTGACAACGAAATGATTAACAGCTTGAAAGAATTAAAAAACAGATACTTTCATGTGTTAAAAAACTCATGAGTTAAAGCATTTTTCAACCAGATATTTCCTGAGATGGTTTTTCAGCGCAGGGATATTAGTGCTTCTCCACAACTCACTCGACAAGTTATTGTATAGTGCAAGCTAGTGTGGGAGATTTTTGGAATAGCGTAGAGTTTTGTGTCGGTATACTCAGATCATGCCCTGATAGCGCATTTGTAGATATAGATGGAAGTTAATGTAAGCAGATTATAGCGTCTAAAGATTTATCTACAAGAGTCCCTCTTATTAATATTACAAATTAATCGAAGTACTCTTTTCTGCCGGATGAATAATCTGTTACTCATTGTTGCCTGTCCCCATATGATTATATTGTTTGTGAGAGAATAAACTAGCGCGTAATACATATCTAAGAGTCAGTTTTGATGGATCTTAGGCTTTAATTTCAATATTGCAAAATAATCACTGTCAATTTGATTACTCTACTCTCTGTCTGAGATAAAACTACTCATTAAAAACAATCGCAAAAGCATGTACATTTTTTTGTACAAGGAAAGTAAAGCAAAGGCAAAAAGATGGAAATGTACTACTCTTGTTCTAAAAGTTATGGCAGCTCAAAAATCAAAATCATGATCAATGTAATAGAAGGTGCCATGTAGGCACTGCCCCCATATTTGAATACGTAGAATGTCCAACAAAATCAAGAAGTCTCTAAGAATTTCAATAAGCAATAATAAATGTATAAAGATTTATGAAATTGTTAATTAGAATCATATTTTACCTGTTCACATCAGGCTTTTTTTTCAAGGGGATGGCTTCCACCAATTTGCAAAACTGCAACAAGATGCAATTAACTAGAGGAGAAAGGATCATGATTCTCTTCTGTTTCTATTGACTAAAAGAAAGCAGATATTGAACGAACGTCATTAAGGCACGTGGTCCGAAGGTATATAAAAAAGAACGCTGAGGATCAAAACCCCATAAAAAAAATGGAAGACGTAGCACCCAAACCAAAATGACTGAACTTAAGATACACAAAAAAGGGTGCTAGTCCATGAATTAGCGCTTGGGGCCTAATATCCCAGACTCCGGAAAATGACGAATCGGCCCCTGCAACAGGACCTCAATGGAAACAGAAAAGCGAATCACGCAGAACATGTAACATTCTAGAAGAAGGTATCTTGAGTGGCCTTGAAGGAGATACGTTTTATAGGAAACCAACTAACGGAGAAAAACTACAGAGTTTTTTGCTGATCGTCAACACCATACTGAATCGCTGAGAAAGAAAGATATAATACGACTGAAATTATACAATCAATAAACTATTAAATTTGTCAAAAAAAAAATCATTGACAAGGGTTTGGCCTAGGAATGGGTACTCTATTATCAATGAGGAGAAATTCAAATTACGGATAAGTGTTAAATAGTAAAAAAAAAATGTTTTCGTGATTTTGGAACGTAACAAGAAGTGTATTGTATTTATTCCATTCAATGTTACCATGGCAATGTAAGGTAAAGAAACATTGTTGCTACTTTATCCGGTCTTCGACAAACATCAAGTGCGTGGGTAACAAACTGAGATCATTAAAACCCACATTTAAGCGTGTACAAAGAACTCCCTCATTTCAATTGAAGTAATAATTTAACATGGTCTGTAAGATGTCAAGCTACTTCTACATAATTCAAGATCTCCTGGGATGGCGTATAAATTACTCAACACCTCTCGAAATAAGTTACGTTGAAAGTTTGGGGCATAAATCGACAAGGAGTCATGCCCCACCAGTTTTTATCATCACGAAGCTCGAAAACCAGATTAAAAGTTTCCAAGGAAGACGACCGCACCTCAGCGCAAATTAATATAAAACCGCGATGAGCAAAAATTCAGCGAGTAAATTGAGTTATATCAGACAGCGAGCCGGCGAGCTACCGCCAGAAAATTCCGGATGATTGGTGCCGACGGAGTTTTTCTGTTTTATATTCAATTATGCTGATGGCAGGTGTCTAAGTCGGGATTTACATAGCACTTTTAACCCCTTAAACGAAAACGTAAGGGGTTAAGCCTCGTCAGTATGATTTACTGATTTACGACAGGGTTGCCAAATGGATCAAACAGAATTCCCCAAGAACCAGCTCAAAAATGAACTTTTTAAAAAAATTCCCCTAATCATAGTTCAGTAGGCGTGCGGTAGAGGATAGACTAGTTGGAGCACCTCGGAGAAGGGGATATGAAATGAAAAGTGTAATATTTTTCCAACGAATTAATTTATTGAGGATTAATCGTCTGGGTCTTTCTCCCGAAACATCAGTGTGAGGCAAGCATAGCTAAACCAACCGGCCAGTTCTCAATTTATTATTCTGTATATTGTCTCTCCGTCAATGCCACTGAATCTAAGGCTCTACTATTTGGTAAAAACAAGAATGGTGAACTATACTCCAATAATTTAGAAATTTATTTCGGACAAGACAAACTAACTTTTACAAACTCCGCTAAAAATTTAAGGGTTATTATGGATACAGATCTACGCTCTTCCCAGCATGTCTCTCTTATAACCAAAAGGGCATTTTCATCATCGAAACTGCTATACAATAGCAGAAGCATAGTAACCAAGACAACAAAAATAATATTGTGCGAGCCTTTAGTTCTTTCTCACCTCAACTATGCAGACTGCGCGTACGGCCCGTCATTGCTACATCGAGATAAGGCGCGCCTTCAGCGTATTCAAAATTCTTGTGTCAGGTTTGTTAGTGGTATTAGAAGGCGGCAGCCGAAATCTCTTCAATTAAAGAACTTAGGTTGGCTCAATATAGAGAAAAGAAGGTTCCTTCATCGATCCGTACTATACCACAAGATACTCAATACTGAATCACCATCCTATCTTTACAAGAAGATCAAGACCCGTACAGAAGTGCATAGTCGTAACACGAGGTTTAAACATCATCTCTCACTACCTAAATTTAAAACTTCAAATTATAAGTGCTCTTTTTCATATGACATAGTTAAGGTTTACAACTCCCTGCCTCATAGAATTAAAGCCCTATCAACTTTGAGATTTAAGCGAGAAGTGAAGACTATGTTGAGACTTGAGATGACTTAAATTTAACACTGCACGCTGATTTGCCAATTATTCTTCTGTATGTCTTTTTCGTTTGATCTTTGACATTTTACCTTCATAAGATATTAGCTACAACTTCTAGCAATCTCATTCAACCATCAATTCGTTTTATATTATAGGTTTTACCAAGGTGCCTGCAACAGTTATATGTCATCTATGGATGTATAATATAATATATAGTTCTAAAACATAATATGTCTATATATATATATATTTGTGTTAACGTTTAACTTTTCTCTTGCTGTTATTATTATTACTGATATACCACTTTATTTTTATTTTTATTTTTTTTTTTTTGGTTAGGTGGACGAGTGCGGATTGAAAACTGCTTTTGTTTTTCTGTACTTACATGAGCAATAAAAGCAATTTATTATTATTATTATTATATGGCTATGGGTCAATGGCGGCTCGTGGCAAGACAAAACAGGTGTTCTGCAAATCTCAACTTACCAATTTTTTACGTCAGTTCGATCCTGCGCTCCATCTTGGCAGCAAATTTGTCCCGTTGAAATTTTCCATGCACGAAATAAATTCCTTTTCAATGGACAGCATCGACAACGCTGTCAGGCGATCCTGGGTCATAGTATTACGAAGAAAAGACTTGATTCTTTTCAATGTGGAGAAATTTCGTTCAGCCTCTGATGTTGACATAGGAGTTGGAACAATAATTTTTAATAGCTTTTTTGTTTCTTTTAGTGTTTCCTGCAAACAATTTTGTAACAAAAATTTCAAAAGAGACAGAGTTCCATGTAAAACTCGGCAATTATTCCGTGCATAAATAACAGACAACTCTGTATTTAAACGACTTTTTTCTAATTCGGGATAAGCCAATCAGGTAGTTTCCAACTTGTCTTCAGGAAACTTACCACAGTATTCTCCAAAGTGTTCGGGGAAAGAAAGGGGTGCGGCTACCAAATGACCTTTGAATATCACTATATTGTCGCATACTTCTAATGCGGCAACTCGGTGATCGTGACTGCTATTATTACGTCGTCTCCTTTTGTTGCCTTGGGGTTCAGTGCAAATACTTTTGGCTTCATTTATTATGTCATCAATTTTATTTCTCACATCGACAATACATTTTTCAAAATTATCGATAGCCGTTTTAGCTTACGCTGGCTCGGTTTTTCTCTTCTGCAACTGGTTGAAGAAGATGTCGACGTGAGGCACGACATGATGAAAAAATGTTAACCAAAACACGAAAACAGAATCGTTTAACATACGGCGAATATCGCAAGCTGCCTTTCAAACGGTTTCATTAGTGGAAAATTAATCAGTCCACGAAATATTCCCGGGTTTTGGGAGCTCTCGGTTTCGTCGTGACCCCGTAGTGCCAATTCAAATGCTCCGCAAAATTTTATGCCGAGCACCGACCGACCAATCAGATATCTTACTACGCATTAATTCTGTACGGATCTGTATAACGTGCAGCACGTGCTTATGCGTAAATCGCGCATTTGGTTTTGTAGAGAGAGACAACAGCAAGCGCGTGAGGCTTGTGTCGATGTAGTGCACAGACCCTTTTCAAGTGGCCCATGAATAATGTTACGCTGCGGTCGCGACGAAAATGACAAGTACACAATTGGTCGATTATAACGCTTTCTCAATACAAAACAGACTCGATGCCGTATCTTGCGGGGGCAGCGTTGTCGGTATTGTTTCGATTTGTGTGATAACATGGAAAATAAATAATGATCAAATTACTACTGCTTTTTTCTGTTAAGACAAAAGCTTTGGCAGTTCTGCAGCTCTGCAGAACTTAAGGGCCAGCCGCCCCGCTATGGGTGCATGTCTACGAACCTACAATTGACATAAAGGTCTAGAGATAGGTCAGTGTAGATGTTTTGTCGAGATGGGTGCGATATGGGGAAATAAAACGCAACATAAAGTTGTTGTGTAGCAGTTGACAGTTGATCGTAGTTGGAGATGAAATAAAATCGGAATACAGTTTATTTTAAAGAAGCACCCTGTATATTCTTTGTGATCTGATTTCTGGTGACTTATTATAATTTTTTTCAATACTTTATTGAAAGGTTCGAATTTTGTGTGCCATTTAATCATAGGCATCGGATTGCACAGGTTGCTAGATCCACACTGATTTAAACTCATACATGGATGACACACGAAATCTAAGAAGTTTTTGTACTTTAGTAAATAGATTACATGACAAATAAAATTAAATATATACTGGGGATATTGAAAAAACATATTTACAAAAATTATAGACAAATCTACTCTTATTTGGAATATATACCGCTCTCTGAAGGTGGTCTCACTACGTAGCAACACAAACATGCCATGGAGATGCCTTGGCGCCAAGTGAATACCCGAAAACATAAAATTTTACGTTCAAAGTCTTCAGGACCCTGATACTCGATGAACACGAAAATTAAAAGTAAAGCACTTTGTCTAATAACCAACGATTCAAATGTTGAATGTCCCATCGCTTAACTATCCAGTTAGCTTAATAAGAAGATCGATATAGGTCATTTGTATAACGGCGTACTTGCTCAGGAGTAAATTAAAGCGATACCAGATATTCGGCATTGTTCTCCGTTCCGTCTCCCAAAAGATCAGCCAATTCATCAGTGAGCTGAATGTACAATGTATTTCAAGGGAAGTCAAGTTCCATTGCTCCAATCTGATGAAAAAGCGTTGACTCAATTCAACCGACTAAATTAGCTGCAAAACAATAAAGCCCGACTTCCTGAAATATTCACAACTTCATTACCACCACTGAGAATGGAGCAAGCAGTGGCAGGACATGATTATGGTCGAAGAGTGAATCTGTTAAGCTAATCAGTTTCCCGGGTGAACACAAATTTTTATGTCTTGAAAATTGCCACGATGGATATAATTTAATGTGGATTGAATAATCTTTTCAAAAAATCCTCCACTTGAGACAAGAGAGTTAGGAAAGGAGCGTTGAACACAAGGAAGTCCATTGGGAGGTGCCATCAGCTGTCCTAGAATGATCAACTTTTATGAGTTTGTAATTGAAATTACGTTGAGTCTACGTCTATTCATCGTTCTCTACGAACCAGCTATTGATGCTATGTAACAAGCTGTTACAGTCATTAATTATCACAACGTCATCTTTATTTGATAAAATCATCGATGTGTCGTCCGCGTATAAAGTAAAGTGTGCCCAGGCCTCAACACAGATCCTTGTGGAACGCCAACAACCATATTTGTTGACTTGTATTAGTTGTCCTGAGCAGTTATGAGTTATTGTCATATACTGCGATCTGTTTCCTAATAAGGATTTTATCCAGAGGTAGGCTGGTCCACCGATTCCATAAGTTGCCAGTTTTACTAATAACAGATCATGGTTGACACAGTCGAATGCCCTGCTTAGATCACAGAAGATACCAACAGGACATTCTCCTGCCTCAATGAACTGAACTAGCGTATTGAAGAAAGAATGAGATGATTATACTATTTAGTTGGTATAAATTGTAGCATCTCTACCACATAGATCATAAGTTTTCAATAGCAGTGTGAAGAGGCAGCCCCTGACAAACTTTCTTGAGTTACGATTTTTATTTTCGTCATTCACTGCTTTCATCTTTTGTATCATGGGTTTTAGAAGGTGCTTATTCCAAGTACATCCATCGTAGTTTCCAATTAAAATCTTCGATTTTGTATCCATTTTCGTCGGCTTTTGTGAACCAAGCAGATTGAAGGGAACGTCTCCACCGCTTGCATGCCAGGAACGATCGTAACTGAGTCGAAAGCAGAAGGGCTTGCCAAGGTCTTTGCTGCCAACTCCACCTTGGACGCCCGAATTCTGTCGATTCAAATGGCTCCCTTCGCTGTGCCGGAAGTAACCTTCAGACGTAATACCATAAGATGGCATTCTTGTTGCTCGACCTCAACAAAACTTCTGGTCGGGACTTGATCCATTTGATCATTGTACTGAAGAGATGCTTCCTCCACTGTCTTTGAATTCGGCGCTTTCCCAGCAAGTTGGAAATTTGTTCGTGTCCAACCCATCCCAAAAAAGGATCTAAGACTGACCCTTATAAGTTCAGGCACATAGCGCTGCTTTCTGTTATAAGTAACTGCTGTTAGGTGAAGGTGTTACTCCTTTACAGTTTTCAGTACGCCCATTTTCGCTTGTTTGCATTCACCGTAAGACCGCTTTCTTGTTTGAACGTTCACGAAAGGCGATATCAAACAATAGATAAGGAACTCTTGGCTATTTGTTTCGCGGTAAAAACATTTAGGACTTATTTATTTGGTAGGAAATTCGTCAAATTCACAGATCACCGACCTTTAGTTTATTTGTTCGGAATCACTAATCCTTCTAGCCGTTTAACAAAATTTAGATTGCTTTTAGAAGAATATAATTTTGAGGTACAATATTTAAAAGGTAAAAATAATGTCGCAGCCGACGCGCTGTCCCGCATAACACTTCGGATGGATTAAAAAATATGCCAGGTAGTGAATGCATAAATGCAATTATTAATTAAGGATACCTGTTCAGCGTTAGCATTTGGTGCATCGTTGAAGGACTTAAAAGAAGTTTGCGAAATAATTAAAATTCCGGAAGTTATAATACTAAAAAATAACAAAAATAAGTTATTTATTGAACATATATTAAGGGATCCCAACGGAATGAAAGATAAGAAACTAAGGGCCAATTTCACCAACATTAATATTATGGATCTATGGGAAATGCAATTTGACAGAAGCTGTCAAAGGTCTCTGAATATTAGTGATTTCTATTGAAATATTGAATAAAATCGTGAAAATTCGACTGTACTATAGACAAGACCACTTTTGATTCCAACATGATGCTTTTGTACAGAACAAACAGGACAACTTTCATGTATTTTGATACATGTTATAGGTTTAGATTTAACAATCCGTTATCCCCCTCAGCGAATGGGAATGCGGCAAATAATAGGTCGATTTTCTAGCTGTTAAATTTAGCAGCAGATTTGGACGTTTGTTAATGCATGGCACTCTTGAATTTACCAACTTCAATATACTGAATGTTATCATTGCATACCTGTTGAATAGTGTGGATTTGTCTGTATTTTGCAAGAAAATAGAATATAAAATACATTCCATCCAATTCCTCATCTTCCTTTACGTCATAATCATTTATTAATTTATGGGTTAATGAATGTCTTCAAAGCAATAAAAACATTATGTCCTCTCCATCCTAAAACACAGATAATATGTGTAAGACGTGTCAATCCCTACATCCCCCTGATACATAATGCAATTACTATGGACATAGACAAAAAGTTATGAAAAATTTTTCACAAATAATATCCAAAAATCATAAAAACTAGTAATATTTATTGTTTGTATTTTTGACTGGTGGTCGTTGACTGGCGGGTATATCTATCTGTCACTCGCAGGGTTGCCAAGTCTAACGACGATCACGTCCCGTGGTGGAGGGTGCGAAATGAATCTTTTACATATGCTGGTTTTTAATTTTTTCGTGAAAATTTACTAGGTATCATGATTATAAGCATCTTTGGTAGATTGTTCAATCCGGAGTGGGAAAGATCTCCTATTTATGAAAATATTTTTGGTATCATCTGACCGTTGCAATCAGTGCACAAACACTGTGACATATGATTTATAGCATAACCCGCTGCCCTATCAATACAAATTTAACATACAGGTCGTCTAGCCGTGGGG
The DNA here is from genome assembly GCA_963669975.1 of Acanthoscelides obtectus. Taxonomy (NCBI): domain Eukaryota; kingdom Metazoa; phylum Arthropoda; class Insecta; order Coleoptera; family Chrysomelidae; genus Acanthoscelides; species Acanthoscelides obtectus. Next base: position 15,734,451 of record CAVLJG010000008.1, on the reverse strand, counting down.
ATGCAGTGGTCGGGATGAACATCACGGCAGCAACTGATGATTTGGGCATGTCTGGTAACAAAGTATGAAGTGAAACTAGCTCACTTCACAAATTTGAAGATTTTGTACAATTTTCTTTGAAAATGATGAAAGATATGTCTGATTTGGCAGGGTAATGTCGCAGCCAAATGGCAGTCACTCTTTCTGACATAGTCCGGATAGAAAGATGACGATACTCGTGAAATGTATTGATACTAAATATAGGATCCTATCGAACATCCCTACTGTCAAGATGTATAACCCAAGGTACCGACGGAGCTATTTTGCGGCGTCATGGAAATAATTTTAAATTTTCATTTGCATTTTTTCAAGTGTTGTGCAATGATTTTGGGAAAAATGTCAAGAATAATCTTATAAAGAATAGTAGAGTATATTTCAACGGTTGGCGGAACTTACTCCTCTGGGACCAGGAGGGTGAAACGGGATATTAATGCACAATCTGGCAATCCTGTCGCACCCTCACAAAATGGCCGCTAACAAACACACAAGTCACCGTGTTGTGATTGAATACCATGGAATTAAACCTTCAGAGTATATGTTTTGTGATTGGTACCAAGAGTTTACAGATCCCACACATGTGTCACCCCTTGAAATGCAATAATCAGCTGTATTCAAATAATGTCTAATATAAATATAACCTAGAATCTAGTAAAATTCGTTGAATGTTACCCCATTAGAAATAAGGAAGCAATAACAGTTGCTAGAGCTTTTGTAGAGAACTTTATTTTGCGTTTTTTAATACCACAAGAAATAGGTTCATACAAGGGCACAGAGTTTATATCGACAACATTAAGAGAAATTTGTAATATTCTTAAGGTTACACAAATTTGTTCCACAGCTCATCACCATCAAAGTTTGGGTAGTTTAGAAAATACGCACAAAAGTTCGGAGGCATATTTAAGGATGCAATGGGCTATGTTTCCAGATTTATGGGTACAATTTTGGAGTTTTGCATTTACTACTACTGATCATACAGGTACAAAGTACACGCCGTATGAACTAGTTTTTTGTAAGGTTTGCAATTTGCCTTCAAATATAGAACGACAGGTTGATCCTTTATATAACCTTGATAGCTATCCATTAGAACTTAAATTTCGTTTGCAGCAGGCTCAGGCTGATGCAAAAACTAATTTACTAATTTCAAAAAATAAAAGGAAAGAAACTTGCGAATTAAAAATAAATACAATTAGCTATAACCTAGGGGATAACGTTTTAATAAATAACGAAGGCGGTACAAAGACGGAAGCGTTGTTTAATGGTCCATATGTGGTTATCGAAGATAAAGCTCCGAATATTTTAGTAAAAGTAGGAAATAAAAATAAGTTAATACACAAGAATAGAGTAAAACCATATTTTGTAAAGTAATTTTATATACCTGTATATTGAACCTTTTTTTCCAGTTTTCTTTTTCTTTTTTTTTCGTAGGAGATGTAGTATATGCATGTATGTATAATTGGAGTATTAATACAAGTATATAATCATACTGTATATTATAATGTATTTAGAATTAGCAAATTGTGTAAGTAGGTTAGTGAGATTGTTTAGGAATATAACTATATTATTATGTATACTTTTATAAACGTTGGAATGCAAGTGTATCATTTTTTGGGTTGGAAAATATAATTACTTTTTAGCCGGTCTTAAAGTATGACCTATTATTTCAACTACCCCTAAATCCCCATATATTACGTTCTCCCAATTCTATGTTACCCGTATAATTACTAAGTTTTGATGTAATAGTTCCAGATGTATCAAGCAAGCCGTATTTCTGCACACGAGATATTCATCTGTTCGCATGATTGCGAAACCTTGTGTTTTCGAGTACATAACAGCACGTGCTTAAAGTTTGAGGCGGTCGTTGCTGGTAATTTGATTCACTTGGGAAACTGAAATGTACGCAGGATCATATTATGGGAGTGTGTTTGCAGGGCAAGCTGGGTACAGAATCCTTGAAAGGAAACAATTTGCTGTTTGCATCATCTATAGTCGGGCTCCGAAATTTAACGCTGAAATCCGTCGTTCTCTGAAATGCCTAGTCAGTCCCCGTATTGCCGGCAAACACCGCAACAGTTTGTTACAACGTTTGACTAAGGATATCAGTTATTTCCTGTAATGACTGAACAATTTCAGTCAAACACCGTAACAACCACATTAACTTCGTTACGGCATTTGAATGATTCAGTCGTACATTGTACCAGTTTTGTGTTCATTTGCTTGAGTAGACACGTCGTCTTTTCTGTGTTTGTAAGAATGTCGTAGCATTCAGAATTGTGTTACAATAAACTAAGTGAATATCATGACAGTGTGAATAAGAAAAAACCATGGATAACAAATGAGTTAAAGGAAGTAAGTTAATTTTTATGATTTTGTGAATCAGCATCCAGTTGCTGGATTTTGTATATACAGGGTGGTGCATCGAAAACGAAACAGACGCATTTACGGGCAGCTCAGTTTTTTTATGAAAAACGCTCAGACCCGTCGATTTTGTTTTCGCCGCTCCAATAGCTATTTTCAACAACAAAATGATAAACAAACCATGAGCGTAGCGAAGAAAAGCATTTACTCATTAAGTAAATTCTTTTAGTCGAATTTCTTGTGAAAGTAGTACAAACTAATCTGATGTACCTACTACAGTCTACTTTAAGCTTTAAATCAATAAATCTTTAAAACTACTGAACTGAGGCTCATGTATTTTACATCATTATAAAGGGAATTGAAAGACCTTTAAAATAAGGTATCACTCGACCCCCCTTTCCATTTAAGATTTTAGGGTTGCACGTGTTAAAGTGATTTTTTGCCAAACTTGTGTCCGCCTCGAAAACAAAATCGACGGGTCTGAGCGTTTTTCCAAAACAAAACTGAGCTGCCAGTAAATGCGTCTGTTTCGTTTTCGATGCGCCACCCTGTATAGTAAATACTTGATTAAAAAACAATAATGTAATAATAAAGACAACGTTGTAATCAGTTCTTCTTTCCTTTTAGATTAACTCATGATTGATTATTTTTCTTTAAATATTATTGATAAAGTACTACCTTGTTATATTATGTACTTCATTGGAAGAACACTATTGATTACAGCGTTTGACTAAAATAGGCGAATGCAGTACCAGGAATGACTGAAATGCTTAGTCAAACGTGGTAATAATCAAACTATTATGGTGTTTGTCAGCAATATGGAGACTGACTAGGCATTTCAGGGAATGACGGATTTCAGCGTTTGACGCCGACATACTTGTATACAAAGTGACTCACAACATACAGATAACCTCACGTGTTACAATTCTTTTCCGAAGAGATAAAGACTCCTAGTAGGCGCCTTTGAAATACAATGACAAATGACAACTATTAGTGCACTTGCCCTTAAAGAGCATTTGCCTGGCGTTGTTTGACATTAAAATGCCTAACTCTTTGACTGTTTTTCCGGCAAAAGTAACATTTGCCATTCAATGCAGCTAGAATAACATCTGGACTAAATAATAATTCACAACGCAGAAACATGCAGGTTGTTCAATTAGAAAGTTTTGAACAGACGGATCACATGTAAAACGTACATACAAATGGAACACGTATGGAATATCTACATTGTTCATAAGAACTAGGGAAGCCATAAAATATTTTGTTCGAAATACTTCCCTTTCTGGCATCTAGTTTCTCATCGTCTTAAAAAGTTAAAATGGCGATCGATAACTTTTCTCAAGGTGTTGCTAGAAACAGTACGTAGAATATTGCGATGAAGTTCTTTATTCCTGCCGCATTTCTTTATTTCACGTTATAAATATTTCATGGCACGCCATGATCTCGTCGCCTGAGAGGTATGAAAATTTATAACTTTCTTGCTCTCTCAATACAATGTAACGTCGACAGGTGAGGAACGAAAAAAATTAGTAATAATATATATAATCTGGTGTCTTGATTCGGGTCTAAAGGCCGTCATCGGTTGGAATTAAAGTGGGGATTTTAGGGCAAGTTTATGTAGATCCTACGTTAAGTACCCACAAATTGGAGACCGTGTGTGGTGTTAGTCGACGTACTGTCCAACGGATTCTAAAGACCCATAGTTTTCATCCGTATAAAATTCACCTGGTACAAGAACTTAATGAAGACGATTTTGATCGGCGATTACAATTTAGTGAAGATATTATTGAACGAATTATAAACGATTTTATAATATATATAACACTGGACAACAAATTTTAGTTTTTTAATTGTATCTTGTGGGAAAAGTGCACTTCTTTGTTAATTTTGGGGCGCTGAATCCAAAAATGACATTGAAATAAAAAAATTAGTTGCGGTTTAGAAAAAAAAGTTTTTATTTTCAAGGATATACTAAAAAAAGTAACAAGATTCATATACTTATAAGAATCACTATATGCGCTGTCTTGTTGCTGTTCTTTTATGGATCGATTCTGGAGCATCTCTACCAAGAGTCCAACAGTAGTCTGCAAGCATGGAAGGATTCCACTTTCCCTGGTACCTTTTTTCCATTCTTGAAATATCCTGATGAAAACGTTCGCCGTGCTCATCACTTACGGCTCCGCAATTGTCAAGAAAAACGTCCAAGTGTGAGTGTAGGAAATGTATCTTAAGAGACATATTACAGCCCATCTTTTGATACGATGACAACATATTTTTGACAAGGGTTTTATAGTTGTCAGCTTTTCTATTTCCCAAGAAATTAGTGACCACCAGACGGAAATCATTCCAAGCAGTTTTTTCAATACCTGTTAAAGTGTTTTCAAACTGTGTATCTTTCAAAATATTTCGAATCTGTGGCCCAACAAAATTACCTTCTTTAACCTTAGTCTTGGAAATTTCTGAAGCAGGTATTGAAAAGCTGACCCATCTCGATCTAATGCCTTGACAAAGTTTTTCATTAGGCCCAACTTGATATGCAGTGGTGGTAATAAATTTTTTTTCGAATCTACTAATGGCATATGCTGTACATTTTTTTGACGTGGCTCTAGGAATTGACGAACAGGCCAGATTTGTCTGGTGTAATGAAGTGCATTTGCCCGACTGTCCCATTCACACAAAAAACAGCAAAACTTTGTGTAGCCTAGCTGCAGCCCAAGTAAAAGTGCAACAACTTTCAAATCGCCACAAATATGCCATTGGTGCTCATCGTATTTTATGCATGTCAATAGGTACTTCATATTGTCATATGATTCTTCCATGTGAACTGCATACCCTACAGGAAGAGATGGTAAAATATTTCCAATATGCAATAACACTGCCTTTAAACTCAATGTTGAACTGTCTATAAACAATCTCCATTCTCCTGGGTTATAGTTTATATTTAAAGCCGCCAGTAAGCCGTTAATGTTACTGCAGAAAAGCAAGTTATTTTCCATATTGAAAAATGGTTCTAAGTCTTTGTGGCGTTTACGAAAAACACATACCGAAACATCGTCTTCTAACAAGTTCCACTGCCGCAGTCTTGATTCAAGTAACTCTGCCTTACATTTTGGAAGTTCTAAATCTCTTACAAGATCATTTAACTCTGACTGTGTTATTTTGTGCAGTTGGTGGCATGACGTGCTGGGTATAAAATCAGGATCTCTTGACGTTGATGGCATATCTTCTTCCTGACGAATCACTCGATCGCCATGATCTGATTCGTTTTCTGATTCGCAAGTGTAGGATTCTGGGGGCTTTGGAATAGGATTTTCGTCACTGTGAGGCACAGGTCTCATCGCAGATGGTATGTTTGGGTAGTTAATAACCGATTTTTTTTTCTCGGACATACCTGTGGCTTGTCCAACACAAGGTACCATGCAAAAGTAACAATCATTAATATGATTTGTAGGCTCTCTCCAAACCATTGGGACAGCAAAGCGCATAGACCGTTTTTTGCCATTTAACCAGCTCCTCATACTTGAAGCACATGTATTACAGCAGATGTGTGGTGCCCACTGTTTGTCTTGATCACCTAGTTTACAACCGAAATAAAGCTGATATACCTTTGTTATTAGTGGAGTAATAGACCGTCTCTAAGACGCAAAAGTCACATCACCACACACGTAACAAAACTGATCTGGATTGTTTACACACTTTCGAGACATCTTGCATGAACGCTGTCAGCCAACTGAGGAAAAAAATGGCTAATATAAAACAATATAATGTACACGTATGTATAACGTAACACAATCATGCCGATTACATCATCTTTCCTTGCCGAATATGAAAATGTAGCACGTGCATTCTTGTGAGTTACAGTATATTAACACTGTCACAGCAGGAACACATATAATTACCGTATCTCTAAAACTTGAACTAATATTGAAAAAATAAGTTTCATTCCGGTTTTAGCACATTAAAAATAGTAATATTTTGTTGATTTTATTTAGGATATTTTTTGTCTGTTGATCAGTGAATTATAAACATTCTGTATTCAACACTTGTTTTTCCGACGAATGTTCCTTTTTCTTAAATGGCGTAGTAAATCGTCATAACTGCTGATATTGGTCCGATTCTAATCCCAGAATTTATCATGAGGTTCATACACAGCAGCCACAAAAATTAAATGTTTGGGCTGGTATTTTGCCATTGAATGGCCCCCAAGATCGCCAGATTTATCACCTTTGGATTTCTTTATGTGGGGTCATTTAAAAAGCAAAATCTATGCTACTCAGCCAACGTCATTAGAAGACCTGCGACAAAGAATTGTGAATGAGTGCCTTCAAATTACTGCTCAAATATTGCAAAATGTGCGGCAACGTTTTGACCAAAATCTTCATTATTGCATGGACAGGCCATTTTCAACATTTACTTGCCTAACGGGTCAGTTCATTCTTCATTTTTAAATTACTTTTTTGCCAAATGTATTGATCTCCACTAAATAATCAATAAATCTTCAAAACTACTGAACTGAAGTACATTAATTTTATATCATTATAAAGTGAATTGAAAGACCTTTAAAATAAGGTATCACTCGACCCCCCTTTCCATTTAAGATTTTGGGAGTGATGTCACCTCCGCTTAGGGGCTGTACGTGCTAACGTGATTTTTATACAAACTTGTGTCCCCCTCGAGAACAAAATCGACGGGTCTGAGCGTTTTTAAAAAAAAAACTGAGTTGCCAGTAATTGCGTCTGTTTCGTTTTCGATGCGCCACCCTTTATAATACAACATTTGGAAATAGGAGTTTATGGCCTTCAGTGTTACATTCACAAAATAAATCATGAATACAAGAATTTATAGCATGTTTATCCAATGGGTTTATAAACAAGAGTTTTCAGGACCTGTTTTTGTGTTCATGAAGGAAAACTAATAAGTTGTAGCAACATCAAGGTCTAATATCCATGTTTTGAAGAGTACTCTATAATATAATTTTCAAGTGCATGTTTGTATAACATCTAAATTGTCAAGACAAACTTGCCATAAATTGGTAATTGTAATTGTTGTAATTAAACCATGGAGTAAAATAATATATTTTTGTAGATGTTATCTAGTAATTTTTTAGATACCTAAAATTTGGTAACAATTATCTAAGCATTCAAGAGAGAAACTTGATTTAGTTCAACATAGATTTAATGCTTTCTTCATGTGTGCTGAAAAATCATACCCTGGAATATTAGAAAGTATCTGGGTTTTGAAGTTCGTGACAGTTTTCTGTTTTCAAAAATAATGTTCACATTTGGACGGATCTGTTTCAGGTAATCGAGGTCTGGAAGCACCATACGCAGTAATGCTGTTCATTCACGGCGAAAGCTTTGAGTGGGGTGCTGGTCACCCTTACGATGGCAGTGTACTTGCATCTTATGGACACGTCATCGTTGTTACGCTAAACTTCAGGTTAGGGGTGCTCGGTGAGTTATTTTTATTGTTATTAAATGAACTTATTACCATAAACTCATATCTTGACAGTTGATGCTGTTATATTTTCAAAACTACTTCACCTACAGCCTAAGGCACACCCTTAGACCTTGGGCGGGAGTACCCGACTTTGAAGGGAAGCAAGGACTTCGAATAAAATATTTTCAATTGTTCTCACCACCTTTGGAGTCAGTCCATACTGAAGTGTATGGGAACAATTATAAAAAATCATTAATCTCGGCTGCCTTGAGGGTTCTGTTAAAATCATCCAATTATAAAAAATATGTAAATATACCATAATATACCTTGAAAGTGAGCACAAGTGCTTGTAAAATTGAATTTTATCCACTAGTCCTGGAGTAATCAACACTTGTTCACTGTTTCACTATAAAAACCCTTTCTGAATAATTAGGTAAGTAGTCGGAATGCTTTCTCTGCCCAAGCCCACCAAAGTTTGAAAAAGGTAATAGTCACCCCATGCCTAGCGTAGTGCTCCTAACTTGATATTCAAAAATCGTCCTTTGATTTCAATCGTAACTCAACTGAGCTCCATTGCACCTTCTGACATCGAGAAAGAGTACCCCATCTTGAAAGGGTCTTGTAATAGAATTCCCCTTTTCCATCACTTTCTGCCTATGTGCTCCATCATCAAATGCCCTTCTTAAAAAAGTAAAAATCTTTACTATCATGGTACGTCCATCCAGATTGTCTATTTCTCAGTCATGCCTCGCGTAGATAGGAGTCCCTTCGGAAGTAGTTAACATATTCAAGAATTGTAATCTTCCTTTTCTCTTTGCGTTTACCAAGTAATTCAGGAGTGCATAAATCAAGTGGATTCCATGAAGTTTAATATCTTGAGTATACACGCCGACCCGGGTATTTACACTAACCATAAGGCGCATTGAAACTCCGTGGCTTATACTACGAACGATATGGTAAGGGGAGTTGATAGACTTTGAGTTTCTTGTTAATAGCCTAATAAATGGAGTTGTCTCACTTTGTGGAAGTGTCATAGGGTGGACTCAATCGTTCGGTCTACCCTGATGTTATGGGATCAGCATTGAGGAATTTAGATTGCTGGTCAGGGTTGAAACATGATGGGATCTGTTACGTTATAATGATGTTTCATAAAATTGAGTAGGCATGACATTTAGAATTTTTTGTCGATAATACTTTTAAAGGGGCCTCTTCTTCTATTAAGTTTAATACTAAAAACCTATTCAATATATTTCTCCTGTCAGGTGGCTTATAATATTCACAGATCCTCATCTAAATTTCCAAAAATCGAAGTATCTACTAAATAAAATCAACATTCTTAGCAATATACTAACATTACCTCAAATGAAAATAGTATACAGCTTACTTATTGAATGTCATATCTCCGATGCTATATCTGCATGAGATATAGCAGAAAATCTATCCATGTGACTAAAAAAATGATTCTAATGAAGGTGTATTGTAAGTCAATGACCTATCCGAAAACAAAGCTGCTCAACATTACAGATTTCTTTGATTCACACGAAATTGCATTTCTATAAAATTAAATTCATGATAGGTGAAGGTAAACCTATTAGATATTTAGACCAAAACCAAATACAAGTAACATATGTTTACCAGATGTGACCTCTAGACATAAGGAAATTCCGAAGTATCTGTTTATTTAAGAGAAAATAGAAGTACATATGTCTGAATGTCCTACATGTAAAGAATATAAAAAGATCTACGCAAAGAAAAATCATATCCATACTTACCCACATTCGATATTTTTCTGCAATTTTTAACCAGACTAAAAAGTGCATTGCAGTGCATGTTTTAGATTCCGTTACGATTCTGGCGCATGTCACAAGGTTAGATATTATTTATATACCCCACGCTCAAGGCCTTGCTTTTTGTAACGTACTCATTTATTCATCAATTTTATATTTTTAACAATGTGCGATATTTTATGTATACTAAGTGACATATAAATCCGAACACCCAGTTTAAAAGGTTTTATTTTAATAAAAGTTGGTGAATGTATTTATCTTACTGTAAATAACAAGTAAAAAAATTTTCAGCCTTATCAGTTGGACATTCCGGCTTTTATACTGCTTTTTTTTAATTCACTAACGCTCTAAAAATGAATATTTCAGCCGCAGTGAAGAATCAACGTTGGCGGATTTTGGTTCTTGACATCCTTTACGATCGGTTACGATGCCTAGAGTACGGGACCTGTACGATTTCGTCAACTTAGTGAGTTTGATAGGGGCCGTATAGTGGAACTTCGGGAAGCTGGACTTTCTTTTCGGGCAATTGCAGTTAGAGTGCAAAAAAGTGTAGACACTGTGGTTAGGTGTTGTCAGGCATGGCTTCGAGAAGGCCGTACGCAAAGAGCAAGGGGCACTGGACGCCGCCGTAGAACAACAGACCGTGAAGATCGCCGCCTAAGATTATTGGCCTTAAGGGACCGTTTCTCCACTACCAGGTCCATTGCAAATGAATGGTTTGCAGAACACGGAAGACCTATTGGCATGCGAAGTGTTTACTGACGAATGAGAGGTTTTGGCTTGTTTTCATACCGGCCACACTGGGTCCTCCCTTTAACTCGAGAACACCGACGTAATCGCCTTGAGTGGTGCAGACAACGGACACTCTGTAATCAAGAATGAAACAGTATTGTCTTTAGTGACGAGTCTCGATTTTGTTTAGGCATGCACGATGGTCGTGCCAGGGTTAGAAGGCGACTTGATGAAAGGAAGAATCCACAGTTTTTTGTTGAAAGACATGTTCATCACACTGTTGGAGTTATGGTTTGGGGTGCTATAGCTTATGGTTCCAGGTCACCTTTAATCTTCATCAGAGGTAACATGAACGCGCAGCGTTATATCCACGAAGTTCTAGAACCCCATCTTTTACCCTATCTTGACACCCTGGCAGATCCAACTTTCCAACAAGATAATGCCCGACCACATGTTGCAAGAGTCACAATAGACTTCTTTCAACATAATGATGTCACATTGTTACCATGGCCACCAAGATCTCCCGACTGATCCCCAACTGAGCACATGTGGGATATGATGGGTAGGAGATTGCTCAATCTGCAACGTCCTCCTCAGACTCTAGAAGCACTTCGAGAGGAGTTGGTGGTTGCCTGGAATGAGATACCACAGGAGAACCTTGACCACCTGATCAGAAGCATGCCTAGGCGCGTTGGAGAATGCGTAGCATATCAGGGTGCATCCACACATTATTAAAGGTCAAAGGGCTTTAAAGCAGTGCAATCATTTTGAAATTTTTATCATTTACTTATTATGCTTCATTATGTACTTATACAAAATTTTATTAAAATAAAACCATTTAAACTGGGTGTTCGTATTTATATGTCACTTAGTATATAATGGTGAATAAATATTCGATTTGATCAGTTATCATTTATTACCTGAGTTGTAATTCGAAATATTGTCAGCATGTCTCAGTTAAAAAATAGAGCATGGACGCCTTGCTTGCCTATTTGGGTCAATATAAATGTAGATTTACGTTTTCCGTCAGTATCGCTTCAGGAGGGTACAGATACTTTGACTCTCGGTAAGAGATGGATCAGCCGACATGTATAGGCACTGCTGACAGTTTGGTACTTATGTTTCAGATATCATTAAGAACATACAGCTGGAATATTGTGGAGTGTAAACGACAATAGAGACTTATTGTTTTATCTAAGATGATTCATCTTTGTTGTGGAAACATGCTGCATATATTCAAATGCTTCTTTTTTTAGTTGCCAGCAGTCAGTCACAATTATTCCAAATCCATCCTCTCGATAGACTGGTTGACAAGCAAGAAACGAGGATATCATGTAAACTTTATTGGGTGTGATTAAATTCCTCATAAAACCCACGCTGTGTAAGTGCTGTACAATTACCACTCAATCAAAGGACTGCCGATGAATTTCAGCCACCTTTCAACACAGTAGGATGTTCTATTCCGTGCCACGTAAATTACAGTTTAATCGTTACAAAATCTGTCGCTCACTGAACTGACAACACTGTCGCGGCAGCATAAAAACCCCATTCGTAGAACAAAGCATCGGATCGCCATTAGAGAACAATACAGAGTATAAAATTGCGATACATCATCACTGCAAAATCTCGATAGACCAGAGAGTTTTGAGGCTCTGATTCTGTGCTCTTGTAGATGGCCAACAATAGTACAGAAATCATGGATAGAAATAATTGAAATTATGTATTTGAAGAACATAAACTATTAGACTAGAATACATCACCACTAGAAATATCGTGGAGTGCTTTGAACCGTTAGGTTTTTGTTGTGCTGTATCTATTGTGAACAGCAGCAATTTACGTTCACGTCACTTGCTGGACTGAATCAGTTTACATACCGTCTCTGTAACCATGACCAACCGAAAACAGATGACAAAGTAGAAGTTTGCTTGAAAATGCGTTATTGACAACCTTTTTCCAACTCCCACCTTAAAAGCAAATAGCTTGACAAAAGTGAGAGTACAGTCACAAAAGATGATAAAAATCACAAAAATACAATGTCAGTGTCGTATACGATGCCGAAACAGATACTTTGCGGTCGACATAGATACCTACTCAGATAACCAGATGGCTACGTATGCTTGTAGGAGAACTTTGTGACTCATTTTGGGTATAGGAAGGCTTATCCATTGTTACAGCAAAGCAATAGGCCTCAATACTGTGATCGTCCAGGCACGAAGGGAGACATGATAATGGGGTCTTAAATTGGAAGGGTTCATTCATAGATTCCTCAGGTGTTGGGTTAGATGCAAGCAACGTGAACTGCTCACTGAGAAGGAGAAACGTCTCCGGACATCTTTGAATATAAAAAAAAATTGCGACCAATGCTTGGAATTTTAACTGAAGTGCTACTTCGACATCTTCAGGGTTGTTGCTGATCCGCTTTGTAGGCCATGTGGCGATGAGTCTTGTGTTCCTCTTTAACATGGATTTCGGTGATTCTAAAGAATATACTGAGTCATTGAGTCAAAAGGCGGAACGAAATGCCATTTTGGACGTGTGAAAAAGACTGACCTGAAGAACGTGCCCAAGTCTGTGTCGGCGCTGATTAGTTTTAAAGTCCCCAGACTATAATATTGTGGCATCGAGCTTTGGAACAGTGGGATTTCGTTGCCGCAAAATTACTCATTTCGACGGTGGTCGTAACGCAAAAAGTTTAGCTGATATGGGCTGGAGGTATAAAAAGGGTCATTCGTTAGTAGAGCCAGTGGTCCACCGAGGCCCAGCGATTGGTCGAGAGCGTTAATTTCACGACCACTGGATCATTTACCGAGGATAATGAGTTTTCAAAAAAATTCAAATATAGGCCTTTCAGATCGACGGCTTGGCCCGTCGGGAATGTGTGGTTGGATGATTTTTATTTCGGGGAAACTCGTTTATGGCGTTTAGGGAGACGTTGTAATCAAGGTATTTCAACTGATCGTTATGTACGTACAGTGATTTCGGGGAAATCCAATAATGGATCTTATACCCGATAGGCATTTACAGTATAGGAGCTTTCTACAGAGAATGTTTTCAATTTATACCTCCGATGTTTACCACCACGAATAAATAATAATAGAACAACAAAAATAACAGTGTAGCTCTTGGCATTATTGCTATGATACAAAAAAGAAAAAAGCATGTTTTTAGTAAGCCGCTAGTATACGGTTTGATATCGAAATAGATATTGCCTAATACCAAACCAAATTCGACTGTATCGATTACAACATTTTGCTCAATAAACTCAGCCAGAGTCTCTGAATCAACATACGAGGGATGTCCTTTAAGTTTTGCATATGGAAACATAGTAGGCCGCGCGGATTTAACGTCAGTACTGAATCTTAACCTCACTCTTTAGTAAACTTAAACTCAAAGTTCCACAACAATACGTGCAGTGTTCTCACTACAGTGAATTTTTAAGTGTCACGAAGTCATTAGAATAATGGAACTCAACCGACAACATTTTCGCGCCATAATTTATTACAATTAGGTATCGCCACAAGAATGTCATGCTGTGTTACTGTCTGTTTTCGGCAACGAAGCGCGACATCAGTCGACAATTTCCTGTTGGTATGGAGAATTCAAACGTGGACGGGTGAGTCTTAGCGTCGATCCCAGGGTGGGTGCACCAAATACGGCAGTCACCTAGGAAAACGTCGATGCTGTGCGCAAACTCATCATTGAAGATAGACATGTGACATGTCGCGAGATTAAGGCGTCCTTGAAGATCTCAAAGACCTCAATTCTAAAAATTTTACATCAAGAATTAGGAGTAAGAAAATTAGTTTCTCGTTGGATACCCCACCTGCTGACTGAAGAGCAGAAAGCAGCCAGGGTTAATTGGTGTCAAAAAGCGCTTGACCGCTTCAATTCCGGAAACTCAAAAAATGTGTACAGCATTGTTAGTGGTGATGAATCGTAGATTTACTGTTATGAACGAGAAAATAAACGACAGTGAGCTGTTTGGGTGTTCCAAGGTGAAGAAAAGCCAACAAAGGTCATCCGTTCTCGAAGTGTTTCCAAAAAGATGGTCGCGACATTTGTGTCAAAAGCGGGTCATATTGCAACAATTCCTCTTAGTGAGCAAATAACTGTTACTGCGGATTGGTATACCACCATTTGTTTGCCAAAAGTCATCACCGAGCTTCGAAAAATCAACCCTGAAAGAAGAATCATCCCCACCAAGACAATGCAAGCTCGCACACAGCCCAAAAAACAAGGCAGTATTTAACGGAAGAAAACGTCGAATTATTCGACCATCCTCCATATTATCCCAATCTAAGTCCTAAAATTAAAAACAGACTGCGGGGTCAAAGGTTCTAGTCACCAGAAGAAGCAGTTGACGCATTCAAAAATGCCGTTTTGGATCTGCCAGCAAACGAGTGGAATAAGTGCTTCAAAAATTGGTTCAAGCGCATGCAGATATGTATTAATCTTCATGGAGCATACTTCGAAAAACAATAAAGTCATTTAAAACTACCTACCGTGTTGTTTTATTTCCATATGCAAAACCTAAAAGACATCCCTCGTATAATTTGTTTCTCAGGGGTCGGAAACAATATGTATCCATATCACAAAAACTAGAGAATACAATTACGCAAGTGAAATCAACCAATGTCAACGTGGGTTTGCCACAAGGATCCATTTTAGGACCAATTTTATTTAGCATCTATATCAATGATATAGATAAATGTTTTGGTGGCTCAAAGTTCACTTTATATACATATGACACGTCTATATTACTGTCTGATGTTTGGGATATAAATGTTATATGTAAATTCTTTTAGTCAAATTTCTTCTGAAAGTAGTACAAACTAATGTGATGTACCTATTAAAGTCTACTTTAAGCTTTAAGTCAATAAATCTTTAAAACTACTGAACTGAAGCTCATGTATTTTACATCATTATAAAGGGAATTGAAAGACCTTTAAAATAAGGTATCACTCGACCCCCCTTTCCATTTAAGATTTTAGGGTTGGTGTCACCCTCGCCCAGAGGGCTGCACGTGTTAACGTGATTTTTGCCAAACTTGTGTCCCCCTCGAAAACAAAATCGACAGGTCTGAGCGTTTTTACAAAAAAAAAAGGCTGAGCTGCCAGTAAATGCGTCTGTTTCGTTTTCGATGCGGCACCCTGTATATCGTTCGCGAAGCATACTTCTTTTAGAAATTCACCAAATGAGTTAGGACCTAGAATTTTAAATAGGTGAAGATATTAAGTGCTGTCAATCCGTTATCAGTTTTAACAAACGCTTGAAACATTTTTGCCTTGACAAATATTTTTACGCCATCCGTGAATTTATTAGCTTATAGGTACTCATTTAATTTTGACTTATCCAATACATGCACATTCATGTGAAGATGGGTAATTATTATTATCAAATTCGAAAATTCTCAGCACCATCAGACTTTCAAAAGGTTAATGACCCTTCATGCGTTCCTTAGCCAGTCCAGTGTTTCATCAGACTCTCTAATAGCTTTTCGGAATCGCCCGACGACTCGATTCCGCTGTGTCCGTTTTTAGTCCGGACAGGCAAAAATAACAACAAAACTGCCGCTCGTCGGCACGCTGACGGACGAACGGACATTTCGGAACAAAACGACGGGACGATCTAGTCAGCGATGGCGAAGGAAACAAACGTTTCATTTGCCGGGAGCGCTCGCGGTTGATTCATAAGCTGTCATCCTTGTCACTTGCGGTTGAATTTATACCTCAATAAACAATGTTGTTGCCGGACGGACGCCGGTGCTGTATACGGAAAAACAATGGCGACTGTGACGCGGAGACGGATGCGTTGCATTAGTTTTCTCCGATGCAATTACGCAGTAGGCGGACGGAGGCGATCTGTTGGGAAAAATACAATCAGGTGCAAAAATGAACACGTTCCTAAAATTAGAACAGCAAAGTGAGCAGAAATGGAAGAATACCTAGCTTAGGGCCAATTTCACCAACATTAATATTTGACGGTCAGCTCGACTAATAGGAAAAGACCTTATTGAAATGCAATTTGACGGAAGCTGTCAAAGCTCTCTGAATATCAGTGATTTCTATTGAAATGTTGAGTAAAGTCGTGAAAAAACGGTTGCCTTATAAATAAGGGTACATTATAGATGTAATATTATATCTTTGTGCTTTAGAATTAGGATAATAATAATAATAATGTCTTTATTAATCCCTCCACACTGCGAGGCGAAGTTTAGCCAGCTGGCTACTCTACCACTTAACCTCACAGCGCAGGAACACATACAAAAGGAAAAACATAATGAATAGCAATCGACTAAATAATATATACAATAATTAAGCTTAAATAGATTAATCTTAATATGTTGTACATCTATTCCACATAGCCCGCTCTAACAAAAAAAAACAATAAAGACAAAAAAAAATATATCAGCCAGCTTGGCTAGCAGACCCCAGAAGGTGGTTCTTAAGGGCTCTCTTGAATGCAAGTATTCCCATCTTTTTGTAATTGTCATTAAGACTATCACCTTGACAGCGTTGTAGGTGAAGCTACGATGGAAAATGTTGCTCCTATAACTAGGTATATAGAAGTCAGAGTTATGCCTCAGATTCCTGTAATTGAGATCCCCACGTGGTACCAGCCTTTTTAGTAGATAAGTAGATAGCCTATTGATTTTTATTCGTTGTACTAAAATTAGTAAGTTATATGTGAAAAGCTGGTCAACCCTCAACCATCTAAGCTCTTCTTAGACACACGGCTAAACTTTCGCAGACCACAAACGAATCTACAGCAGCTATTTTGAATTTTTTGTACTCGATATCTAGTCACGTAATCAAGACAAGGAAAGTAAACAGCAATTGAATAATTTATTAACGATAAAACCAGAGTCTCAGCCAGTTTTTTGCGAGTCTTGAAATTCAGAATATGGCGATTGGTGTATAATAACTTCAAACGCATGTATGTTAAGCGAGATAAATGCGTAAAGTGTTGTTTAGACGTCAAATCTGAATCCATGGTGATCCCTAAATACTTCGCATGGTCTACTATAGGAATATGGGTTTCGTTAAGACTAGGAACGATTGTGCCATCTAACCGTTGTACTAACTGTTTTGGGCCAAATAGCATAGTAGAACATTTTGAAGCATTGATCTTCAGACAATGTCTTTTGCAGTACTCTTCAATGTTAACTAGATCTAAGTTCAATTTATATGATGCTTCATGCATGTCCGAAGAATCAAAAGACAGAGTTAGCTGCGTGCTATCTGCATACGTTTGAATATTACAGTGCTGAAGGCAAGTATGTAGATCAAAAGTATAAACTAAATAGAGTAATGGTCCCAACACAGAGCCTTGAGGTACGCCAGATGCCACACTCTTTGCCGAAGAAAATCCCTTACGTGTTTTCACCTTCTGGGTACGATTGCGCAAATACGAATCGAAGAAACGTAGTGGCTTGTCAGAGAGATCATAAAATTTGAGCTTACTCAAGAGAATACCATGATGTACCATATCAAAGGCCTTGAAGAAGTCTAGCAGAATCAGAGCTGTTCCTATCTGATCATCTACATTTTTGATGATAACTTTCATAGAATTTAAAATTTTTATCATTTCAGAAAAGACGATCAGTTATTCAATTAGGACCAATGGGAATGCGGCAAATAATAGGTCGAGTTTCTAGCTATTATATGTGTCTGTATATCACGTACAGGGTGTTGTACATAATACGTACCTGCAGAAATGTACCGATTTTTGTTATTTTGCAAAATAGGATATAAAACGTATTCCAACTGGTTCATCAACTTTTGCTACATCAAAAACAATTTTTGCCAATTTATGATCTAAAAATCTACACCAAATGTACACATTCTGCATTTCTGGGTCCTAAAATGTCGATATTTGTATCTGCGTCCACCTATTATTCATCGTCATAATCAAAATTACCTATTTATGAAAATATATCTCCAAACATTGTTATATTTTCTTATTATTTCTATTATTATAACACGTCTGGGAAATCAATTGCTTTTAAAGTGACCTGCAGTGTTGCCAAACCGGAAAAAATGGAATCGGTAAATAGTGTCATTGAGTTCAGTAAAAGGTAAATGCCGTCCCAAGGTCAATGGTAGATCAAGGACCTTTGAGTCATGAAAGACGTCTGTTATTGCATTGGACGCACACACAACATGACTTTTGTGGGGCATAGTTCTATGTTATAACTTCAGCAATGTGCATACTGGTCGCTCTTTCAAAGTACTTTGCAAACCATTCTGGAAACTCCTTCTTCGATTCTTGCTTATGGGATTGTGAATATTTTTCTGTTTTACCCCTGAACTGACCTCTCATTTCAATTAAATATTTATTTTGAAAACAGACAGGTTTCGGTTTCTTTATTGCTTGGACGAGGTGATGACGGTAATCTACCAGTCTGTACCTTTTGTACGCACAAAAATCAATTCAGGGCAAGCGGAGTAAGGGATGAGGATATGCTTCCGTAATCATAGGCAACCCAAATCTGTCTTTTGCCCGACTGCCTGAGTTTTTATGCATATGTATGATTGATATGGGGCATAAAAGTATGAATACTCCATAAAATTAACTTTCAGCTTTATTTTTGGTTTAAGCTCTTTTTCGGCAAGTATAGAAATATTTAAATTATTTTGATAAATCGTGGAGAATGATGTTATCGGTAAATATTCTCTTTTCGGTAAAAGTACCGAAAAATACGGTTCAAGGCCATGCATAGACAATCTGAAATTTGCAATATGAATTTATATTCTAAATTCTATGCATATCCGTTCATATTTGTCAATATTTCATTTGAAGCTTTTATTGGTCATCAAATTTTAGCAAAATGGAAGATAGTAAAGGCAACACCGCACCCTGCAGCCCAGTTGACAAGAACGACAAGCTGTCAAGATTAGAGATGTTTAGATCCACGAAAAGTATCGTTATGTATTGATTCTTATCGTTTTAGGAAGTATCGATACTCTAAAATATTGGAATAAAATTATCGATATCCAGCGGAAGGAAACAAAGAAGAAAAGTAATATCAACTTAATCGAGAAACGAAGTTTGAGCGTTTTCTATTATTTCTCTTTTTTCTTCGTCGTCACCATACCGATTTTAAAAACTCAGCTTTTTCATTCTTGGCGTAGTAGTAACCTTGTGTAAAATTTTATTCAAATCCGATCAGTACCTTCCAAGTCATAGTCTAGCAAAGGATTAGCGAACAGACATACCAAAAAACAGAGACCGACGGAAAAGAGTGACATGATGTAACATCTAAAAAACATAATATCTCATTTTCGAACTACTTTACAAATACAATACTTCCTCACTTAGTCACATAGGAAGTAAAAATATTTTATTTTAGAAACACTCTGTCTCAAGTACGCTAAAAATAGCGCTAAAGGCAGACAAGTAAGTACAGACGTCGCATAGCCGCAAATATGAGTGGCATTTTCTCTGGAATAAATTTACATGAATCTTTTAGCGAGGGGTGAGATTGAAGGGCGGAAGCAATTATTTTTTCGATGGGATGCCAAACGAGGTCAGAGTCGATTCATTTTCGATGAATGCTTCTATATTTTTGCTACCAAGGGGCGGTCGATGCCTTGATTTGCTGAAAGACCTTTAACAAATGCGCTAGCCGTTGATTATTATTGGTGATTTCTTCCAGGGTGCTCTTGACTCATCAGTTTATAATGAGGGTGTTAATGTAGTTTGCAATCAAAATCGAATCAAGGTATGCTTTGATAAATTTTAGTGAGAACGTTTTCCAAAAAGATCAATAAAATATACTATAAGTATATATTGTGTTTTTGGAGCAAAATCGAATCAAGTTATGCTTTGATAAGTGAGAACGTGTTCCAAAAAGAATAAAATGTCTATAAATATATACAGGGTGCTTGTAAGGTCAATACAAAGTCTTGGGGAGGGGATAGGGCAGACCATTTGGAACCTTTTAAACCAAACATACCTCAGTACAAAGCCTTACGGTTTTCGAGATATTCAGATATTCTAATTTAAATCATAAATTAGTAAACGAAACAAAATAAACTAGTTTCTAATACATGCTCGAGCTCTACGTGTTACTTGGGTAGTTGTTGTATCTAATAACCTGTCTTTCTGCATTAAATAAAAAGCTTCTTGAATTTTTCTTATTTAAATGGTCTCTTAATACGATTTTTTCAGTTAAACTAACTGTTAATCCCGCCCCCAGACATAGAAATCCAATGGTGTCAAGTCCGGGGATCTAGCAGGCCACGGAATTAGTTCACCTCTGGTGGCGGAAAAACTTTAGCACAAGTACATCATTAGTTAATATCTTGGATGATATCAGACATCATCAAGAACAAAAAAATAGTACGTGCATGGTTCATCTCGATTTTAGTGAAGCGTTCAACACTCTGAATCATGAAATGTTACTATCTAAGTTACATTACCAGGGGTTTTCGCAGAACTCCGTAAATCTAATAAAGACATACTTAGTAATTTCTATTAACAATGACAGAATCCCCATGGTTCAGGAGACAAAAAATCTAGGCATCATATTTGATTGCTCGCTTGACTTCGGCAGTCATATAGAAAACAGAACAAATTTAGCTTACATGCGACTAAAAAATATAAACAAATTATGTAATTATAATTTACTATGTCGTCTATGGTGATTCGCTATCGTCGCGAACCAAAAAATGCATACAAAAAGTTCAAAATAGTTGCATGAGATTTGCGTTTGGAATTCCATATCGAAACCATATCACTCCTTATCTGAATAACTACAACATATTAAACATGACGAATCGCAGAAAATATCACATGTATTCTTTTATCTATAGGGTTATAAAAACATGTCAACCGCCCTATTTAAGAGAAAGATTTGTGCCTTTGCCTGGTCCCCAGATGAGCAGAAATAATCTCAATTTTATCGTACCTAGGCATAGAACGCGTTCTTTCCGACGATCGTTTGCCTATGTGGCGGTTCACTTATGGAATAATTTACGAACTTCAGGTAAAAGCCCATCGTCAAAAAACATTCTCAAAACTGACAAAAACGTTGTTACAGAATCACCAGCTACATTAGCAGCGTTGGTGTGAGCAAAAATATCGTTTTTACATTCCTACTCGCTGACAAGTTGTATAGATTTGTTCTTCGCGCCCGTCGCCAGCTCCCGGGGGTTCTTTCTTCGTTTTTGCCTTTTTGTGTTTCACCGCCCCTTCATTTGCCTCTTTATTGTTCTTTTTTTATTTTGTTTAAGGACTTTCAGGGTGTTCAGGGCTCTCTCGCATGGACTCTTTGCATTAAAGGGTCCAATGTATCGGCTTTATAATCGTGAGACCGTCCTTTTTCGTCATTGCTCTATATGTAGAATTTCCTTTGTTTATGATGTTCATTCATGACGAAATAAATATTTTGAATTTAAATTTGAATTTATGTAAACGGAGAATCGCAACTCCGCTATAAAATTGTTGCAACCGTGTGCTAATCTATTGGTATATAACTACGTTTGCCACCATCGTCTCGGACGTCATCATAACTTGTTTTTGGATAATTCATTATGAATATAAATATAGGCAGCTGCTGCTACTGCCATATCCATTTCAGTTAGAATTCGTCTTTCACTTTCACTTGGCGTGATGCACGTTGCAATGTTGTTCGTCAAAATGCGCGCGCTGCGGTTCGTCGACTGGTTCGGTTCGCGGTGTTGTTACATATCTGCACATGGGTTTAGATGCTAAATCAAACAACAAATATTAAAGTTACAAAAAAACAGTAGCCTACATTTTTGCCATTAATATTCGCGAAGGTGTCCCGCGTGACGCCATTGGAACTAATAATTTTATTCTATTCAGAGCTTAATTAGCCACTCACCGCAGCAAATATTGTTCTCAAATTTCAACAGTACCCTGTATCTTGACCCATTTTTATAGAAACTTTTTTCATATTTTTAACAAGGAATTACCGTCTAAGATATCTCCGTCTATTCCTCGAACACCCTGTATATTACTTTATGATGGTCATCGTCGAAGCTTCATTCATGTAGGTTTAATTGTTGGGATGAATGTTATATGGGGTACAACTACAGCTACCGAACCATACAGATTATGAACATCCATCTGTGTACCCGGCCAAGTCTGAGAGGATTGCGGTGCAAGACGCTGTTCCGCCTCTGCAGTTTGTTTGCACAAAAACGGAGCAGCGCTACTTGGACCGTCTTGCAACCGTAACGAGACACTTATTAATGCAACTTGTGTATGTGTATGTGTATGTACCGCGGGGCTTATGCAACTTATCTTTGCAACTAAACATCTAGTTCGGAACAGGGAAACTAATTTATAATTCCATTCAGCTGTGTTCGGTCCCAAATGGCCGGGAGTGCTCGGCTCAGCTCGGCAACAGCCGACGTCTTATTCCAATTCAGAAATCCTGTGATAAATCGTTGCGCCCGGATGCATCTTGGCACCAGCAGGGCAGACTTGAGCTGGGAGCTGTAAATAATTCTATGAATAGTTGGGGGGAGTTTTCACAGGTACGGAGTTTAAAGGGCGGAGACGGATGAGATTATATATCTTAGCGACTCGACGCTGCGACGGTATGGTATGCGGCGATGATCCGCAGCTGCTGGATAATAATGTTAATATTGCCATGATAGACCAGCATACAATAATAAATAATAATAATAAATGGTCTTTATTCATCATTCAAGGTAACTTGAAAAAAAGCAATGATAAGTTGATGGAAGGCATAAGCTGCCTTTCAATTAAACTCACGGAGATAATCCCCATACAAAATATACGAGGTTGAATCAAATATAAACGAGAGTTTTCGACCTTCAGGCACAATAGTAGTATAGGAGTAGGGGAAGCACGTGGGCTCGTCTCCTCGACCAGCATTGCCAGACGTATGATAATTATCTGTACGATAATTTCAAGTGCTGTACGATGTACGATAGTATGTGTAGGATAATAGCTGAATGAGCTTTTTTACTCACATATGCAGAATCAATCTAACAACTACGTTCAATTAACACCAGCAAGCAGCTGTCTGTGTTGCCGCTTGGTAGACAAGCGCGCGTACCCCACTCTGTATAATGGGTTGCCTAGCATTATGCGGACTATTTCGGCAAACATCAACGGGAAAAATTGTAGTCGATCAGTTCTCACGTTCTATGCATTGACATGACGCGCATATTTTTATTTATCCATGTGCTTTGGATGAACTGAATGCGTTTTTATGACCTTTGAAACTTAAAAATCAAAAGATCGCGGTCAGTTATTTTCAATATTTAACTGGTTTCAATTCAATAACGATATGTCGGATACCGAATCAACTTGCTCTGGAAGAGAGAAGCACAACAAAAGATGCGATCCTCTCGAATACAGAAAAAAAGGAGCAGAATCTTTGAAGAAAGCCAAACATAGACAGCAAGCTTATAGGAAATAGTGGGAAACAAACGAGCCCCCCCCCTAGAGAACCTAGGGCACAGTGTAGGATAATGTGTGATAATTTTGACGTGTTTGTACGATAATTCCCTGCGACGAATCTGGCAACGCTGCTTCTCGACCCGCTCAGTGTCCACCGTTGCGCAACGCATTGTAATCAACTTTCTCTCCGCAGAAGGCGTAAAACCGACCGAAATCTTGAGGAGATTGACTGCCCAGTTCGGCGACGAGACACTGTCGCGAGCCTGAGTGCATGGCATAAACAGTTCGTGGAGGGTCGTGATCGTATTGAAAATGAGAGCCATGACCGCAGACCTCGCACCAGCATTACCGCGAACAACATCAGCAGTGTTCGACGGCTTATTGAAGATGGCAGACGTCGTACCACTTCTGAAATTGCAAGTGAGGTTGGGATAAGTTATGGGAGCACTTACTACATACTCACAGAGGAGCTAGTGAGGTCCTCGGCTTCTCACAGCTGACCAGAAATTGCATCGTCATCAGGTGTGTGGGCGTCTTCTTGCACGATTTCAGGAACAAGGAGACCAATTTCTCACTCACGTTATCATCTGTGATGAAACATGGGTGCACCACTACACCCCAGAGTCTAAACAAACGAGTATGGAGTGGAGAAATCAAGGAGAACCTGGATCAGTGAAAGCCAAGTCACGTTTGTCGGCTGGCAAGGCTTTGGCTACCATATTTTTTTTAACAGCGTGGATTGCTGTATCTCGATTTGTTGCACGAGCGCAGGACAATTAATGCGGCCTACTACTGCGACGTTTTGAGTGAGGACCGACTTGCATAACGCCGCAAAAGACGAGACCTATCGATCCGGGCAGTGCTTCTTCTCCATGACAATGCTCACTCCCATGCAGCAGCCTGGATGGGGAAAATTGGAGCAACTGGGGTGGTAAACATTGAAACACCCTCCTTACAGTCCAGACCTGTCACCCTGTGACTTTCATGTGTTTGGCCCTCTCAAGGAAGCTTTAGGAGGCCAAAGATTCGATAGTGACGCTGAAGTTGAAGCCTACGTGCGCAATTGGCTGCAGACACGACCGTTCTACGTGGAAGGAACTGGAAAGCTGCCTATCCGCTGGATAAAATGTGTTTCCAAATCAGGAGATTATGTAGAAAAATAAACTATATTCTTTTTTGCGTTTCAAATAAAAATAAATTACAAAAAAAAGTCTCGTTTATATTTGATTCAGCCTCGTACATAAAACAAAAACATAATATAACATACAATACAAAATAGAACATACGAGAACAACTCGTTCAAAAAAAGAACAAGATGACTTAAAAAGAGACATACTCAGGCATTATCCTTCAAAACGTGGCCAGCTTTAGTTATATCTTATCCCGTTGGTGCAGGAGATCAGCTTCCAATCTTTTTTTAAAATTGTGGAGGCTCAGATTATGATATTTACTGCCAAGCTGTTATACATTTCTTCAGCATTGTACTTGAACAGAGACGTTGAATGTTTTTTACGAGTTATTTTATCAACAGGCAGCCTGGTAAGTTTATTGTATAAATAAGTAGGTATTCTCCTACACGCCATTCGTAGTCCATTTACGCCCAGACAAAACACAACATGCCCAAAAGCGAGATTGTACAGGTCCGTATTTTCCTCAATGGTCTTTGAATAATCTAACAAAATAAATGATTATTTTTATAGCTTTTTTCTTGTTTTGCTGTCACTCTGTTGGCAGCTTCATAAAACAAATTTTTCACGTCATAAAATGTTCTATTGATTGAAGCAACAGTTTTTTATAT
Organism: Acanthoscelides obtectus; assembly: GCA_963669975.1. Classification (NCBI taxonomy): domain Eukaryota; kingdom Metazoa; phylum Arthropoda; class Insecta; order Coleoptera; family Chrysomelidae; genus Acanthoscelides; species Acanthoscelides obtectus. The sequence goes on along the minus strand of CAVLJG010000008.1, from coordinate 15,708,897 downwards.
TTGCCCAAATCATCTCAATAGGATTTAATTCGCAGAGATAAGGCCTTAAAATGGTCTTAGTTTGGTTTTTAGCCATTTCCTCAATAGCATTAACATTATATTTATATTTGTGTTGCCTGACTAAATGGATAAGTTCTTCTTTGACCATATTTTCATTGAAACTAATGTCTTTTGATAGGAGTCATTGTTGACTTTCTGCCTTTCTTGTGGACATTATGGTAACTTTTTCTAGTTACCTAGTGTGGAATGCAGCATTATGAAGTACAATGACGGCATTGTCGTCAAGCTTTGGAAGCATTTCCTCAAATGAACTCCTGTCCGGTTCTTGGCACCTGGTCGTTTTCTTTGACTCAAATGCCCATCGGGCAGCAGGCACAAAGCCATCTTCACTGCCAAAGAGATAGATAACAAATCGTTTTCCTTTTTCTGGAAATAATTATTTCATACAGTATTCAAGAAAACTAATAATAATACAAGCAGAGTATCTAACACGTGATGGTTTAAAATCTACCAGATATAGCAAATTTTTCAGCTGGGGCTCTTAGATTCAGTCTACTTGACATCATTTTTACAACACAAATGACGAATTGGTTAGGTACGCGTATCTGAAGTTTTCTTTAGACCAGTGGTCAGTCCATCTAAGAAGGCTTGTCTTGCTGATTTAATTGTAGAGTCAGCCAATACTTTAGGTTTTGTATGTACAGCATTTATCCAGGTTTCATCCAAGTGATAAATCTTCCTACCCCGGTCGCGGTATTTAAATAATTTCTTCTCTAAATAATAATTGGTCTTATTTAATTTATCTCTGTTGTAACAATAACTAAGATATTCACACCTCAACGCAGATAGTCCCTCCGCTCTTCTTCACGGGAGTACACCCAGTACAATGAGCTAGTGGATTAGGATGATGGATATTGGTAGGCAAATCTACACAATATTGGCAAAAAAAAACACTGCTTTGTCAATATATTAGCTTGAATCCTCTTAACCTAATCGAATTCGTTAGTCTATATAGTCTTCTGCTTCTGATTTCAGCTTGATCGAGCTCAATGTATTGAAACTTTAGTAGTAGAGCTGTTCCTTTGTTGCCGAAGCATCAAAAATGAGGATTTACCTATATGAAGCGTGTTCTACTGTTTGGAGCTTGTGTGCGAATATTGAATGGAGAAACATCAAACATATTCCTGCTTGGTGACATACCGATTGATTTTATAAGAAATTTCAAGTGCAATCGATCCAGCTAAAAAGCCCTGTATGGTACAGAGAAGTGAATTCAAAAGGGTATTTACTGGGAATGAGAGGATATTTTATTCAATTTGCTCGTACGCTGAAACAGCTACGCGGAAGTGAATACAAATTGTGTATTTTGCATTTTAACAAAGTTTTTGCTGAGCGTCGAGTTGATTTTAATATTTGCCGGAAGTCGCAAGACAAAAAACAGATGGCGTGCTATTAGTTATTGTCGCATAGGTTTGTTCTGCCTTATAATGTTAATAACAAGAAGTATAAAACAATTAATGAAAAGTGCTTAGATTTTGTGGGTGCCTGTTTGACAGAATGGATGCTCATACTCGTAGCACTGAACATTTATCAGTTGGGTCAGCCTCGAGGTCAAGGAGCACCGGTGTTTGCCAGAAAAAGGAAGTATACGAGCTTAACCTGGCTGATGGTGGTGAAAATAAGAGGAACTTCTTTGCAAGATTTTCCACACATCCCATGTGCTAAGGGCGGAGGAGCAGTTGTACCAGCCAGTCGTCAATGATAAGTTTGAGCTTGATGACGTTATCTAGGGTGGCAGCTATTGATTACGTGAGGTTTTTCTAACAGTCTCTTCACCCTGATAAGATTACGTGAGACTTGGCTCGACCTCATCCCCAAACTCATTATCTCATGTGAGATTTTTAGAAATTTGTGATTTTAGTATAATTGTGTTGGTTTCGTTTACACAACAGAGAGAGGAAGTTATAGAAATAACCGTGCATGAACAGCTGAGTGAGCATCTACGTGTGAACGATGTTCTTCTTGACAGGCAATCCGGGTTCAGAAAAAATCATTCTTGTGAAACTGCATGCCAATTTGTATGTGCAAAGTGGAAGAAAGATGTAGATGATGGTAAAGTGATTGTATGTGTGTCTGTTGACCTAAAAAGGGCGTTTGAAACTATTGACAGGAAATTCTTGTTGAGAAAATGAGAAATGTATGGAATTAAGGGTACAGCCCTCTTGTGGGTGGATGATTATTTATCTGAGCGGTTACAAGTGGTAAAAATTGAAAGTAAAATGTCAAGTAACGTTTCTGTTGATCATTGAGTACCTCACGGCACCGTACTGGGCCCATTGCTGTTTATCCTATATGTCAATGATATGTCGAATGTCTGTCGTTTTTTAACAAACCCAATGTCCCCTTCCTTTTGTTTTTATACTGAATACAAGTTCGATCTTCTCTACGTTCTTTCTGAAACACCTTGTGGCTGCAACCTCACCGACGAGTAAGTTGTCTGACATTTTAAATCTGTCCTGTTTTCTTTGCTAGCATCACAATTGTGTTTTCAGAATCCTGATGATGGCTCCATAGAGAATGCCGAAAGCTTGATTTTATCGTCAAAAAAGTCAACTTGAGCCTAAAAGTTTTGCCAACTTCCCAATTAACAAGTAATACTCTCAAGCTTTCGAAGATCTATGTCTTCATCGTCTGGAGCTGGAAACAATTATTAACAATAGCAACAAATAGCAATTAGGAGAAAAATATTTACTTACTAAGTCGGCGAGATTGTTGTTGAAATTGTTTTTAAAACAACAGTGAAGGGAACACAGTCGACGAATAAGAAATTATTTTATTATTAAGTGGCAAATCATTTTGAAAGTTTTTTTTAAAACTAAGCATGTCAGTCGGCCAGCACGTGTTGGGTAATGTGGAAGTTATCAGTCAAAAACAGGATGAAATCTCGAGTGAATTTTCAATAGTTGATAGTTTTAAAATCTCCAAATTTCTTCCAAAATCAATCAACACTTTGTTTTTAAAAAAACCTTTCTAAATGATTTGCCATTTAATAATAAAATGATTCCGTCCTAATCGAACCTCATCAGTCCAGTTTTTGATTCGTTGACTATGTGTCCCCTTCACTGTTGTTTTGAAAACAATTTCAGCAACAATCTCGCGGACTTAGTAAGTAAATATTTTTCTCCTAATTGCTATTTGTTGCTATTGTTAATAATTTCCAGCTCCAGCCGATGAAGACATAGATCTTCGAAAGCTTGGGGGTTTAAGTTATAAGGGTGTACTTCAACATTTAGGGCAATTAACTATGAAGACTATATATATATATATGAGAGACTTGGATATATTGAAGTAATTTTTGAAGTTCTACTGTGGCCCTCCAAACCTATGAAAAGACCGATAGCGAAATGCATAATAGCACTTCATTATGAAGAACCGCATTAGCTTATTGAGTTCCAATCCAAATCTTAGAGAGAAGCTTTTGAAGCACTCTCACACTAAAGGACAAGCAGACATTAAATAGACTACGTATATTGCGAAAGTATTTTCATCCGTGAAAGTCCTGTAAAAGTTGAATTGCCTCCCTGGGTAAAAATTTCAGCACGAGAGTCAAGCCGTAATTAGTGTAGTCAGAAACTTTTTCCATTTACTGATATTCGAGACCCGCTTGATGCTCTGGATTACAAATTAAATTCTGATTAAGGGTAATTTTAGCAAGCTAGAATTAAACCTTTCAATTAAAATCTGTTATAAAAAAAATTTCAATCGCTTTTATTTGTGCGGGATATTACATTCAGAAGCAGGGTACTGCTTTGAGAGGAATGTTCACTTATCTGAAACCGAATCAAGAAAGTGTTCTTTATTCCTCTGAAAAAAATGTTGTTGAATAACTGCTCTGGCTTCCATTCTGGGCCAGAGATATCAATACAGGTTCTAGCTGAAAGTTGAGTTTTGGTCAAACATCCAAACGTACGCCAAGTAGATTGGCGTATAGGGGCCTGGGAATACTGTTACAGGTGAGAAATGTCGGACGCGCTAGAGGAAGATAGTCGTAATAATAATAGTAATTAAGTTTGAAATAACTTCTTAACCTTTGCATCAATTTAAAATGTTTGTTGTTCTACAGAGTGTAACTAAAAGGTGCATTTTGCCCTAAATTTCTAAACACCCTGTGGAAACGTTGGATTACTGAACGACGTGTCTTCGTACGAAAATTTCAAGCCTCAACTTTTCTCAACAGTCCTTTCCGTGATTTATGTCAATATCTCGATTATTGAAGAATATACTGTTTTAAAGAAAATCATGCGAATCATAACCATAAACAAGAAGCAGGCTTTGCCGGGTAAGAAATTGTTTCAAGATCCTTGTCAAGCGATACTCAACAAAAATGTCACCGGAACAAGTAGCGCAAGCTGTAGCTTTACGAGATGATGGTCGACCTATTCGGTATATCGCAGAGAGGCTTGCCGTTCCACGCAGTACGGTATTCGATGCGATACACAGATTTACTGAGAAACTGGTTCTTACTCAAAAAGACCTGGGCAGGAAAGGCGTCAGCGATGTTATGTACCTAATTTGTCCTTGCACTATGATGCATAGCTAGAGATTCAATCTCCTAGTGGAAGTTCATATTCTCCTGAAAGGAGGGCGCTTCTGAAAGCTTACGTAATTGAGATCATCAGAGTAAAGTGGTATGCTCAGCCGAGTTACCAGACATACCGGTAATTAATAGACCAAGAAGACCTGATGAAACTAGCAGTTAAGCGTGTGGTCTACACAGAGTCGGCAAAAGGGTCAAAGGCGGTCTAGTTACCAGGTCTAGCCTACTCGCCACTAGGTTCCGGCCATGTGAAGGTAAGATCAGCTTACTTTCTGACACACTCGTCAACTCCTCCAATACAAACTGTATGTCAATATGCTTCAGTATCTACAATAAAATTATCCTATTGGTATTTGCGTACATCTTGAAGAGCTCATGATAGATAGATAGATAGATAGTAGCTTTATTGTCCAACAGTAACCCATTAACAGGACAATATTATACAAAATCCATACAAAAGATACAGAACAAACTATATAACAAAACAAAAATGTCTCATGTATAGCCTTGACCTACACATATATATTAGCTATCCTAACTAATTCTTTGTTAGAAGTACAAAATATGTCACAGAAAGTACAGATTCTATTGAAATTTTAAACATATTATTTAGCGGCGACTTCAGTAATTCCAAACTATGAAAGCATACACCAGTTTGGACCTCACAAAAGCAAAATACAGTAGCTTAATGGTTCTTATGTTATGGAAATGTCTACAGTTTCTAACAACAAATCCATATAACTGTATAGAATGTGAAACTAATGCTTCAATATGTTTACCAAATGTCAACTTGTAATCAAAAATCACACTTAAATCCTTAATTTCGGTACAAAGCTCCAGAGATAGCCCATTTAACAGATAAATAAAGTGATAGGTAGTTTTCCTCCTAGAATAACTCATAATTTTACATTTGGTACATTAAGAAATAACTTATTGGTATCACACCAGTGCTGGAGGATGGCCAATTGAGCCTGAAGGAAAGTACCATCATTGAAATCATTGGTAACGGAATACGTATATATTTTAAAATCATCCGTAAAACATAAACGCTCACTCTGCAAATTTTCACATAAATCATTGATGAATAGCAAGAACAGCAGAGGACCCAAATTTGAACCTTGCGAAACAGCGGATGAGGCTAAGTAAGTATCAGAACATAAATTATTATAAGAAACAGATTGCCACCTCGAAGATAAATAAGATTCAAAAAGGTCCCTAGCATCACTAGAAAAACCAAATTTGATTAACTTTCCATGCAATACATCATGATTCATTCGATCGAAGGCCTTTGAGAAGTCCTTGTAGATGACGTCAACTTGACTATTGTTGTCCAATGCCTCCGAAATATATTGCGTTATGGTAACTAGATTTGTAGCAGTTCAACGTTTTTTAATAAATCCATATTGATGCTGTGGGAGTTGATTATGCACCGAAATATAAATACGATTGTAAAGTATTATCTCAAAGACCTTCGAGAACAAGCACAAAATGGAGATCGGACGATGATTTTCAATGTTGGACCTGTCTGCAGTTTTTAGCACAGGGGACACTTTGGCGACTTTCCAAAGTATCGGAAACGTCGTCGTCCGAATACACAAGTTAAGAATTTTGGCTTCAATAATTTTTAAGGAAAAAATGGTTTTTTGCCAAATAAAAATTATTTTTGAATTCCCAGTTCAATTTAAAACAAATTATTTTTTTTAATTGTTCTTCTTCGACGCGCCATTTTTGAGTGAAAAATAAAAACCGCTCTATTGTCCGAGAAAATGAATGTAATAATTGTGCAATTTAGCAATAAATATCTAGTTGCTCTGGAAAATGTCACTGACTTTTGACATCTGACAAGTCTCTGTTATTCTGTTCGCTGTGACATCTTTTTTATTATTTAGTTTTTGAAATCTTGTTAATAATGGTGAATTATTCAAATGCAGAAATGGCGGAAATCCATTACGTATATCGCCTTGCCGACTGTAATGGTGAGCAAGCCAGACGGATTTATCACTAGAGATATCCCGATCATGCTTTGCCAGCTGGTCGAACCTTTTCTAATATTCATCGTCGTCTTGTTGAAACTGGTTCTGTCCGAAAAGGAACATCTGAAGATAGACCTCTAAGAGTAAGAACACTTTAAATTGAGGAAGCAGTGCTGCAAGTCGAAGAACATCCTGAAACGAGTGCGAGGAAGACACTTGAATATTTGCCATCATATTGTTTGGACAATTTGAGTGGATTCTTTGTTATATCCTTACCATATTTTAAGAGTATAGGCATTAGTTCCCATTGATTTTCCAAGGCGTGAGTGGTATCTTCAAAAAATTACACAAAATCCGCAATTTGAATCAATGACTCTGTTCACGGACGAACCTAATTTTTCTCGAAATGCCATTCAGAATTTTCACAATAATCATTTGTGGGCAGATAAAAATCCCTATGCCGTAACCGAAACCCATTTCCAACACGAATTTTCGATTAACGTATGGGCAGGAATTATTGGCAACCACTTTACTGGCCCATTCTTCTTGCCGGGACGCCTTGACGGACAGACTTACCTCAATTTTTTTCAACAACAGTTGCCTTTGCTGCTTAACGATGTTCCGTTAGTTAGAAGAAACAATATGCGGTACATGCATGATGGTGCACCAGCGCACTTCAGGGTAACTGTTTATCCAAATCGTTGGATTGGCCACCAAGGTCCCCAGACCTCAACAGTCTAGATTCCGTTTTGTGGGGACACTAGTGTACACAAGTCCCATTAACACTGTAGAGGAATTAAGAGAAAGAATAGTTGCAGCTTGTGATACAATAAAAAACACTCCAGGGGTATTTCAACGAGTGCGCAATTCCGTGAGAAGGAGGGCGGAAGCATGCATACTAAGTGAAGGGGGCCATTTTCAACAATTTTTGTAATAATTTCGTTGGTTTGAATGTTATGTTGTCAGTCATTACCCCTAATGTGTTTAATTTTTCCAATTAAATTAATAATAATTTTGCAAGTTAGACAATAGAACCGTTTTTATTTCTTTACCCTTAAATGGCGCATCGAAGGAAAACACTTCGAGAGAGATCATTTGTTTTGAATTGAACAAGGAATTCAAAAATAGTTTTTATTTGGCAAAAAACCATTGGCGTACCATTTTTTCTTAAAAAATATCAAAGTCAGTACTCGTACGCACGCCACTGTTAAAGTTAAAAATTAACTTACACTACATACTAAATATCAGCGAAATATCTGAGCGATTCCGAAAATATTAATTAATTTCCATTTTTTTCCTAAAACCTTTGTAAGGAAACATGTTTGGACCATAGCTTATAAAGCAAACTTACATTAATTCTTCATGTAGATTCACACCCTTAAATATTCGCGTATCATTGAGGAACACCCTGTACTTGAGGTATAACCGTTGTTTAAACCACAATAGACAGCTTACTCCTTCAAGCGCTTTTAATCTTCCTGATACCGCAAGTACATGCTCCAGTACCTTAAGAAGTTTTCGACCAAATGACCAGGTGATTTAATTCACCATGGATGGCATAAAGTCAAATTTGTTGCACTCAACCCCCAACTCTGCTATTACTAACCTAGCGAGCTACCTCCGGCACTGGTCTACGAAACCGTAGACATTATGAAAATCCCCTGTTTTCGCTGCTCTAAGATTGAATTCCGCCGATGAATTATCCGGGATGAGACTACCAAACAATTAATTTTTCATGACATTAAAGTTTAATTAAACACGCACAGAGAGGCAGAAGCAGCCGTAATTAAATTTTAATAGATTTTTTGCAAGGCGGAAAACATCCCGTCGGTCCGTTCTACATTAATGGAAGCAATCATCGGGGAATATGTCAACTTTGGTTTATGTTGCGGAAATATGACGGTATTTTTTGCTACGGCGGTTGACGAACAGATGAATGTAAATTCATATTGATATTGATCGCCGAGGCGACTCGTATGGAGCGATAGAGCAGCGTTAATAGTTCTGGCACTGACAACAAAACTTTATTAACTGTTGTGAAAATGGGTATAGATGGGAAAAATTGGCGATTACCATTTTAGCAATAATGATAATAATAATAATCATAATATAAGTTCATTCACGTATAAAGTATTACAATGTATTCAAAATAAATATGCAGGGTGGCGCATCGAAAACGAAACAGACGCCTTTACTGGCAGCTCAGTCGATTTTGTTTTCAAGGGGGACACAAGATTGGCAAAAAATTACGTTAACACGTGGGCGGGGGTGATACCATCCCTAAAATCTTGAATAGAAAAGGGGGTCGAGTGATACATTATTTTAAAGGTCTTTCAATTCCCTTTATAATGATGTAAAACACATGAGCTTCAGTTCAGTAGTTTTAAAGATTTATTGATTTAAAGCTTAAACTAGACTTTAATAGGTACATCAGATTAGTTTGTACTGCTTTCAGAAGAAATTTGACTGAAAGAATTTACTTTATAAGTAAATGCTTTTCTTCACTACGCCCATGGTTTGCTTATCATTTTGTTGTTGAAAATAGCTATTGGGGCATTTTTTGTGGCAAAAAAGTTATTTCTTGAAGAAAGATAAGGAAATATCTCGTACTTATTTTAAATAGGCATTTAGTACATAGTTTGCGATTGATCTGACCAAACTTTGTTGCTAAAATAACACGAAACGCCTTATTACATAAATTAACCATGGTATATTCCACAGCAGAAAGAGTTGAAATTATCGAAATATTTTTCGGAAATAATCAGTGCGCTAATAGAACAGCAGAAATATTTAATGAGCGACATGAGAACAGTAACGTGCATCGAAAATATGTTCTAGAACTTGTAGCTAAATTACGGGAAACTGGATCAGTCGCCAATAACAAACGCAACATTGAAAATCCCATAAGGAACGAAGCAATAGAAGTGGGGGTTTCAGGGCAAGTTTATGTAGATCCTACGTTAAGTACCCGCAAATTGGAGACTGTGTGTGGTGTTAGTTGACGTACTGTCCAACGGATTCTAAAGGCCCATAGTTTTCATCCGTATGGAATTCACCTGGTACAAGAACTTAATGAAGACGATTTTGATCGGCGATTACAATTTTGTGAAGATATGAGTGAACGAATTATAAACGATGAACATTTTCTATTCAACACGTGCTTTTCCGACGAATGTTCCTTTTTCTTAAATGGCGTAGTAAATCGTCATGACTGCCGATATTGGTCCGATTCTAATCCCAGAATTTATCATGAGGTTCATACAGCAGCCACAAAAATTAAATCTTTGGGCTGGTATTTTTGGCGATCATTTAGTTGGTCCTTTTTTCTTTCCTGGAAATTTGACCAGTGAAATGTATTTAGAATTACTGGAAGACGCCATAGATCCTGCATTAACAGTCATAGTTGAAAATCAGAATAATCGGCGGTACATTGCGAATAGGTTGATGTTCCAATAGGATGGTGCCCCACCACATTACGCGTTACGTGTTCGACAATATTTAGATCAGACGTTTCCAGATCGATGGTTTGGTAGAAGAGGTGCCATTGAATGGCTCCCAAGATCTCCAGATTTATCACCTTTGGATTTCTTTATGTGGGGTCATTTAAAAAGCAAAATCTATGCTACTCAGCCAACATCATTAGAAGACCTGCGACAAAGAATTGTAAAAACCTTCAAATTATGCCTCAAATATTGCAAAATGTACGGCAACGTTTTGAGCAAAATCTCTATTATTGCACGCATAGTCATGGTGTCCATTTTCAACATTTACTTGCCTAACGGGTCATTTCATTCTTCATTTTTGAATTACTTTGCTGCCAAATATATTGATCTCCACTAATGATGATGTATTAGTTTTATTTAAGCTTTAAATCAATAAATCTTCATAACTACTGAACTGAAGTACATTAATTTTATATCATTATAAAGGCACTTGAAATACTTTTAAAATAAGGTATCACTCGACCCGCCTTTCCATTTAAGATTTTGGGGGTGGTCTCACCCCCGCTTAGGGAGCTGCACGTGCTAACGTGATTTTTTGCCAAATTTGTGTTGCCCTCGAAAACAAAATCGACGGGTCTGAGCGTTTTTCAAAAAAAAAACTGAGCTGCCAGTAAATGCGTCTGTTTCGTTTTCGATGCGCCACCCTGTATAAAAATTTCATCTATGACCGTCTAAGAGGTGAAAATAAGCGTGGTTTCCAAGTAGATTTGAAAAAAGTAAATTGACCTTTTTTTAACAGTTTGCACCGTCGCCATGTAACCGATAAATAGCAAGGGTTCTCGTGGCGACTCAATCGCGTTTACCATAGATTGATTTATATACGGCGGGCGCTACCGTTACTTTACCCCCCGAGGGCATAAAAGAGCCTGGGGGCTGAAAACCCGGTCATCATACCCGACAAGCCTATCCATAACATACATTTTTCCGCATGGTCGTAAATCACGGACTTGTCAGTAAATGTATGTGTTCCAGCTGACAAAGTTCTTGTTGCTGCCTAGTTACTTTTCATTATTAGCATATATGTGTGGCATCTGAAACGTTATAAAAGTATTTCTTTCGAATTCCAACATATTTGGTTTCATTTATTGGCCAAAATAAATACCTTGTCAATTATGTATACATATAGAAGCCTGTGTTAAAAACCTTGATGCTTTTTGGGTAATTTTTCGATATACTTTTCTAGCTTCCCACACAGTTCTCAAATGTGTCAAGGTTTATACGTGACCGGTCACAAAATTGTTAAAGCAGAGAAACGGAAAGTGAGGGATTTGTGAGGTGAGCGCTGAAATTTTAATTTCAAATTATGTCAACAGGGAAGTATAAATGGGATATTAAGATTCAAGTCACGCGATGACTGAAATAAATCGTTTCGTGAACTCTCGTATCAACAGAGTAAATAAGATCAGGAAAACAAAGGGGCTTACTTCCTGTTTTACACCAGATTCTGGAAGAATTTATACCTGTTTCAACAATTGCTGATGTCACCTAACTACTTACTTACTAACTAACTTTTTCTACAGGCGGCGCGGTAGTCTACGAGTAGTTGCAGACGCTACGTGTCTACTAATGAACCGCGGGAAAATGTTTTTTAGATAACTCCTAAGAGTAACCTGTGTGTGTCCTAGAAGTTTTGACACAAACTTCATTGGCTTTAATTTTAACAAACACAAAATAGTATCAAGTTGCCTTTGGAAACAAAAGTTTGTTTACTTACTTAAATATCAATTGACATTTATTTTAAAGTTTCACGCAGAACCAGTTATAGAACAATAGCGGAGTGCGAGTAGGGAATATTAAGTCTGAATCTCTCGCTATCACATTAGGATGTTTGAGCCCTTTCACATTGGGAACATAAGTGCGTAGACGATCATTTTCTGGACCTTATTCTGAAACTGCTGAAGGATAGCAATATCGCTGTTGCTCACTGTGCCCCATAACTAGATGTCATACATCAAAATTAGTTACAACCAAGCATTACAGAGTGACAGCTTGTTGTCCAGTGGCAGTTTAGATTTCCAACCAACCCAGTATATCTCTTTGAAGTTGATGTCCATTTGTTTCCTTTCTGAGGAAAATGTGCATTAAACATTTAAGCCTAAATGAATTTCACGATACTTCGCATGACTTTATTGTGGAATTTGTAAACTGGTAGTTACCGATCCACCAGTTTTTCTGCATAGGGTGAATGTCATATGTATGAACTTGGGTCCGTTAATCTTCATGTGCCATTTCTTTAGCTAGGCCTCAATTTGGCGCAGGTTTTTCTGTAGGCTTTGCGATGCTCATGGGATGCCAAGCTAACCGTATTAGTACCATGCTTCACATAGGAGTACCTATTATAAAAGCAAATACTAAGCCCAGAGTGCTCGATATTCCTTCACTCTGGTTGAGCCTACTACTATCAAAACTGTTGTGAGTGGCCTTAAGTCAAATGCAAAGAGTATTGACGGTATATCTCTTTTTATGATTAAGCTATCTCTTCCTATTGTACTACCTTACTTGACCCATATTATCAATCTGTGTCCTGAGAAGGGCTACTTTCCTATATCTTGGAGACGAGCAATAGTAAGGCCAATACCTAAGGTCAGGAAGCCCACCGATTTCTCGGATCTTAGGCCCATCAGTCTTTTGAGTGTTTTGACAAAGATCTTGGAGAAAATAATTTATTTGCAAATCTTAGATTTTTTAGAGTCAAGTGACATATTCCAAGTACATCAGTCTGGGTTTAGAAAACCATACAGTACTACAACTGCTCTTCTTAATTTAGTGGACAACATCATCAGGGCCCTTGATAAAATAATGTGTGTCGCTTTAGTTTTACTGGATTTCTCCAAGGTCTTTGATAGAATTGATCACGCACTGATGTGTGCTAAGGTAAAATTTTATGGTTTTGATAAAATAGCACTGCAGTTTGTTAAATCATACGTAACTCACCGTTCTCAGTGCGTCTCACTTTCTGGAGTTTTGTCAAATGAGCACTTTATTACTTCTGGTGTGCCTCAGGGCTCAATTTTAGGACCCTTGTTATTTTTAATTTATGTAGCTGATATTGCTAAGTCCATTCAAAATTCACAGCTACAGTCTCATGCGGATGACACTCAACTGCTTTACTTCTTTTATCATGAGGACCTCCAGACTGCTACTAGGGAAATTAACGAGGACATTGACTCTATTTGCACCTACTCAGCCAATAACAGCCTAACCGTTAATGCTTCTAAATCTTCTGCTGTGCTGTTTTGTCCAAATCACAGAAGAGCTGAAGTCAAAGCTTCATTGAGTACATCTATTAACAATCAAAATCTTCCTTTTTCTGAAAGTGTAAAGTATCTAGGTGTGTTAATTGATGAAAACGTGCGGCTTCGTGAACATTTAAATAGCCTCTTACAAAGAAGTTACATCCGTCTGAGAACAAACAAAAATTTGATGAATTTTAAAGTGCGAAGAAAGTTGTGTGAATCTTTTGTGTTATCAATTTTTAATTATTGCAATCTAGTTTATCATCCTTGTTTGGATGTTGCAAGTCGTAACAGAATATCTGTAGCACAAAATAACCGCGTACGATTTATATTTAGTTTAAGAAAATTTGATCATGTTTCGGATCGTTATCCTTTAATAGGTTGGTTAAAGATGACAGATTTAGTTAAATACAATTATCTAACCTTTATACATAAGTTACTTGTCTCTGGAATTCCAATTTATTTACGTGAAAAACTAATTTTTAGGTATAATGTTCATCAACGACATATCCGTAACACATTCGCTTTAACAATGCCACTTCATAGTTCATCTGCTTTTAACAGGTCCTTGTCATATAATGCATGCATGTTGTACAATACCTTAGATTACAAAACAAAAAGCCTGCCGCTGTATAGTTTTAAAAATACTTAAAAGCTCTTCTGCTCAATGGTGCTTCTTAAAGGTGTTTTTCTCCAGCAGCAGCGGTGGCCGCAGTAGTAGACTCTTCGGTCTCCTGATCAGTCGCCGTGCGCTGTGCGGGTTCGAGTCCCGTCCCAGGAGAAATTTTTCTCTTGGCTATGGATGTTGTGATTGTCCGTAGGTGGTAGACGGTCTCTGACTGTCGAACGTGGAGGTACCACACGGTGGATCTCGTAGGCGAAGCCAGAATGTGTGCATGTTGCATGCACACGTGTTCCCTCGCCAGAGTCCGTGTGGCGTTCCCCCTTTCCCCTGCATCCCCCTATAGCCCCAAGGTACCCAATGGGTGTTTAAGCCTCAGGCCTTCGTGGTAGTTGGAGTATAAAAAAAAAATCATTATATTTTTGTTTAGGTGGTGATCAGTTACATGGGCATTTCCCTCCTTTTATTTTCTTCACAGCTGTACTTTTTTACCATCTATTATTCTTATGCAATAAATGGTTAAGTGTAAGAATAGCTGTCATAGCTAAACTTCGCCATTAAGCTGCTCACTCATCTAATTATAGATATATGCATTATCTGTAATTTGTTTTTTCTAATAAAAGACGGTTTATATATTGTTACATATAACCTTCTGACTTTATAAAAAGCCCGGTTCAAGGCTGGAACACTGTTTGCATGTCTGCGAAGGCAGTGTCTCAACCATACAATAATTGTTACAGTTAACAGCTAGGCCTCCCAAAGTTCTGGATCTTATTCTCGGTTCACTCCTTTGATGTTACAAGTTGGAAAAATGTTATAGATTTATTGCTTGCAAATGCGTCAGTATTTAAGAATGCTTTCGCAATATTAGATTATGAATATAGTCAAAATCGAAACTGAAACCTGATCTGTCAATGACGCTTTTTTTTACTTTTTTACACCGAAGTAGCTGCGTCGGCAGAAGCCTACAGAGCAGTGCAGCGACTATGAAGAGCTCAAATACACTTTGTTAATCTGTCTAAGATTAGTAGATATGAAAAAACCTCTTCAGGATAAAAGAGCGGTGGTTCCGATCGGTTCTGGGTATACGCAGTTCGAAACGGTTATGGTAAGAGGCCGAAGACAAGCAAATCTGTCTGTAGGCACATCCCGTGGCGGCAAAATGGAAAAGAGCTCAGAAGAGAAAGAGTCATCGATCAGTCCGATAGTCAGGATCGAGCATGGATAATGTAGTCAGAATGGCAGCACCCCAATGAAAATGAGCAGTACTCGAGGGTAGGTCGTATCTCGCCCATGAGGTTATGTGTATTCCAAGCAGTTGTCGCTATTAACGTGACGTGTTCCTGCCACGTCAAATCATCGGTGATATGGTCGAAACAATACCAGATTGTTGTATCGCCAAGCAGTGATAACCGCCAGATCTCTCGTCGAAGAGGAAGTTGCTGCTAGTCTCCGTCTCTCCAGCTAATAATCTGCCTGTCACTATGAACTCTTGCATGCACAGTACTGTCACCAGCAAGGCTGTGGATCGGATTGATCATACAGGAAAGGAGGTCGTTCATAGGTACAGCCAAGAACAAAGTTTGAGAATGACCTCAATTTTCTGCTTTTCGTGGACCACTACCAGATGTGATACCACAGCAAACAATTTCTCAAACTTAATCGTAATCGGCGATGCCATTTCTAATATTAGGCATAAAAACGCCAACAGATAGTCAGACTGGTGGAAATAGTAACTAACATACAGGGTGTTCCAGGACTATGGGATAAAACTTCTAGGGGTTATGCAGTGTAACAGTAGAAAACACTTGAGTATAGGAACCCATATCCAGAAAACTGTCACTACGGCACTACAGCCCTAAGACGCATTAAAATTTAGAAAGATGATGAATTGCCTAAATACGACTTTTGCATTTAATTTTTGCCTTTTGTACATGATATCATCACAACAATTGTTCAAAATGTCTTCTTCCAACCTGAATACACCGTTCCTGTGGGGACATGTAAAGTCTTTGGTTTACGAAACTCCAGTAGAAACAGAGCAAGACTTAATTGGACGAATTACAGCAGCATTTGAAATCATTCAAAACGAGTATCAAATTTTTTGAACAATTGCTGTGATGATACATGGACAAAAGGCAAAAATTAAATGCATTAAATCCTAATTAGGCAATTCATCCTCTTTCTAAGTTTTAACGCATCTTAGGGCCGTAGTGCCGTAGTGACACTTTTCCGGATATGGGTCCCTATACTCAAATGTTTTCTACTGTTACGAGGGATGTCTCTTAAGATTTGCATATAGAAACATAGTAGGCCGCACGGATCGAACGTCAGTATTGAATCTTAACCTCACTCTTTAGTGAACTTAAATTCAAAGTTTCACAACAATACGTGCAGTGTTCTCACTACAGTGATTTTTTAAATGTCACCAAGTCATTAGAAAAATGGAACTCGACCGAAAACATTTTCGCGCCATAATTTATCACAACTTTCGGAGACAATTATCTCAACAAGAATGCCTTGCTGGGTTACTGTCTGTTTTCGGCAACGAAGCGCCACATCAGTCGATAATTTCCCGTTGGTATAGAGAATTCAAACGGGTGAATCTTAGCAACGATCCCAAGGTGGATGCACCAAAAACGGAGTCACCCAGAAAAACGTCGATGCTGGGCGCAAACTCATCATTGAAGATGTGACATGTGACATATCGCAAGATTGAGGCGTCCTTGAAGATCTCAAAGACCTCAATTCAAAAAATTTTACATGAAGAATTAGAAGTAAGAAAATTAGTTTCTCGTTCGATACCCCACCTGTTGACTGAAGAGCAGAAAGCAGCCAGGGTTAATTGGTGTCAAAAAACGCTTGACCGTTTCAATTCCGGAAACTCAAAAAATGTGTACAGCATTGTTAGTGGTGATGAATCGTGGATTTACTGTTATGAACCAGAAAATAAACGACATTCGGCTGTTTGGGTGTTCCAAGGTGAAGAAAAACCAACAAAAGTCATCCGTTCTCGAAGTGTTTCGAAAAAGATTGTTGCCGCATTTGTGTCAAAAGCGGGCATATTGCAACAATTCCTCTTAATGGGCAAAGAACTGTTACTGCGGATTGGTATACTACCATTTGTTTACCAAAAGTCATCACCGAGCTTCAAAAAATCAACCCCGAAAGAAGAATCATCCTCCACCTAGACAATGAAAGCTCGCACACAGCCCAAAAAACAAGGCAGTAGTTAACGGAAGAAAACGTGGAATTACTGGACCATCCTCCATGTAGTCCCGATCTAAGTCCTAACGATTTCTTTACATTCCCGAAAATTAAAAACAGACTGCGTGGTCAAAGGTTCCAGTCAGCAGAGGAAGCAGTTGACGCATTCAAAAATGCCGTTTTGGATCTGCCAGCAAACGAGTGGAATAAGTGCTTCGGAAATTGGTTCGAGCGCAAGCGCATGTGTATTAATCTTCGTGGAGAATACTTCGAAAAACAATGAAGTCATTTAAAACTACCTACAGTGTTGTTTTATTTCCAAATGCAAAACTTAAAAGACATCCCTCGAACACTGAATAATCACTAGAAGTTTGATCCCTTAATTCCGAAACACCCTGTATATTTTCTTGTTATGGAGAAAACAGTAATTATCTGAAATCCAAACATTTTGAAACCCTCGCAGTTTTGTATCATTTTATACTTGGCAAAAGTATTCCTCACCCTGAGTGAACCTAAATACCCTTGCAGGAAGTGTTCTCATCCTCGCACTTCCTGCTTCCTCCCAAGTTGTGTACATAACAAATGAATCTCGTAAGCGACGACGCGTCAAAAAGGCACCTTTCTGGCTGCAGTTAATGTGCTGTGCAAAAATTGATATATTACCGAATGAACCGGGATATCTCTATCAAAAAGCCGCCGAGCCCAGCAAAAGTTTCCCCAGGAAGCAAATACACTTGACGGGATATTTTTATTGGGATGGGTCTGGTTTTGAGAGTTCGGAGACGTGTAAGCTTATCGAAGTGGAAGGAAATACTATTTATCTCGATAGTTCAGTCCTCAAGGTTCAAGTTTTTTTCGCTGCCCACACAGACAACATTTTACTTAAATAAAAAGTAACAAATCAAATATAAGATATTTTCTTTGGATCTCATGGTTTATTTAGAGCTGAACAGTACTTTTCTCTTCATGCTGTATGAGACCCAAATAAGACCCAGCCGCTAGTACTACCTACGCGCTCGGGGTTCTGTCGCACAACTATACCGTCTATATTCAACGTTGTTCAGATTAGGGCTGCTCCACTGATCAATGACACTTCTATAAAGGAACCCTTCCGCACCGAAGACCGATGGTGGTCAGTAAGCTTTGCCCCTCAGAGCTCTCATGCCATGTTGAATCCACACGTTGTGCCTCCCAGACGGACTCTCCGGGCTGCCGCCTCCCATCTCAACTGTTTGGAGCTTGGCATATTGAGAACTGGCCGGTGCGACCGCTCCCTCATTTTCAGGGTGTCGAGATTGTGAGATATGCTGCCTGAGGAGGTTTATCGTTTATTTCTTTAATGCGCAACATTTTTCTAAAGTTATGAAACTGAAATTCGGAGTATCCAGGTAGTTGATAATAATAATATCTAATTTATATTTTATATCGAGATATAGACAATGTACAATATGTTTTATAAATCGATAAAGATACAAATATTATCTAATAACAAAATAATTACGAACGAAAATATAATACAGGGTTTGGTACATGAAAGATTATAAGATTTATCAATCTGTCTCGACTTTTGCTCTAAAGCGGCAAAAAGTTCATCCTTGTTTGAATTAATTTTTATCTCGTATTTGCTTATTTAAGTATTCGCACAGATTTTCAATGGGGTTTATATCGGGAGACTGTGAAGGTCATTTGAGAACTGGTATTTTGTCATCCAGAAAGAATTTCTTTGCGAGATTTGAAGTGTGCTTCGGGTCATTATCTTGCTGGAAGATTGATCTTAAGGGCATATTGTCTACCATATACGATAACATAACATGCTTTAGTATGTCTGTGTAAACAAACTTATCCATAATGCCATCTATTCTATGTAAACCCCGAAAAGCACCCCCAAACCATAACAGACCCGCCTCCATGTTTGACAGTGGGCAAAGTGTACTTGGGGTTCAATCTTTGTCCACTAGGACGTCTAACGTAATGAACACCATCTGATCCAAACATGTTGAACTTGGATCCATCACTGAAACATTCCCTCTTCCAGAAACAGATGCTCCAATCAAGATGCAACCCTGCAAATTGTATTCGGCCCTTACGGTTTTTCCTCGAGATTAGCGGCATATTACTCGGGCGACGTGCAAATAACTTCAAATCATTTAATCTTCTACCTATAGTTTTCGTAGAAACACTGACAATTCCTTTTGTCTCGATTTCGGCTTTTATTTGTGTTGGGGTTTTAAATGGATAGTTTTCTAGGCCTCTCTTCTTAGAGGCTTCCAAGATACCTTTTTGTTTATATTTGTTCAATATTGCCCAAACTGCTTTACGCTTCAGCTTCAAATTTTTGGCAATGTCGACTTGACGTTGACCATCTTTGTATAACAATCTTAGTTTTCACATCGAAATAATTTCTGGACAACGCGGCATGGTCTTAAAATCACTCAACTTATTCCACAATACTTGATGAACTCAAACTAATCCTCTTCTGACACGAAACTGTACTAAACTGATGTTGAAAGAATTTGTCTACATATTTTTTGAAAATAAATAAATAAGTGTTTATAATGTAAAAACAAGGAATTTAGTTTTTCTACTAATAACGTATCTGTTTATGGAGCAATGAAGTATGAATTCGTGTTCTAAAGGTATTTAGGTAAATATTCATATTTGTCTATATACTTTTGTCCATTTCTACTGTATGTATATATTATGTGTGTATGTATGTATGGATATATATATATATATATATATATGAGTACATGTGTATATATGTATGTAGATCTGTATCTGTATACATATTTTGTTTGATACCTGCTACTTAACAACTTGTTTTTTTTTGCATGGGTGCTTAAGTCCAAGAGTAGCATGTTGCTAAACATCGCCACCATATGCAATTCTTGTTTCTTTGTATGATATTAAATAATTCAAATAAAGACGATTATTATTATTATTATTATTATTATTAAACGACAAAATCGTTTGGGCGATTGGGGACGCTATTTGATGATTTTTGATGGAAACCGCAATGCTCTAAGGGCTACGGTTACCGAAATCGGATTTTTTTGCTAAATTACCTACGATTGCGCATAAATACCGTTATAACTCTTTTGTTTCTAGAGATAATGACACAAAATAAACATGATCCTGTTCTGAAATATATACTCAATCAGATTATTCGTGTAAATCTTTTCAAATTACTTATGCCTTCCCAAGTCATACACCTGGAGTGTATTTCAAATTCGAAATTCGATTATAAAAAAACTATACCTGTTTGAAACCTAGTTTCACTTACAAAACTTCTGTGATTTATTAGCTTTCCAACGATATGCTACACATCATAGAAATAATATGTTGTACAGAACAAGAGAACATTTGATTAGGTTCAGGAACAAAAAATTTCTTGTTTTTGTTTTTCAGATTTTTATTTCAACAGGTTACAGCGTATTTTCGAAATGAATTTCTGAAACATTTCGTTCGTATTTGTTGTCCGAAACCGAATCTCTTCTTTTATCCGTTGAAATGCAGCTTCTATCCTTTGGATTAACACCTCTCTGCTAGGCACCAGTGTCGCATACACTAATTCCTTCGCTCGCCTCCAGACGTAAAAGTCCAAAGGTGTCAGGTCTGGAGATCGTGGAGGCCAAGGAATAGGACCATCCCTACCACTCCACGCGTTTGGTAATGAATTGTCCAGAACCAATTGGATTGGATTGGATCCAGATCCAGAAGCAAGCGTTAATCTTACTCGTGCTTATGGAATTTATTATGTTTTTAAACGTTGTGTGTTTACTCAGTATATGGGTTTCGAAATTCATGTCCTGAGCCATTGATGCTAAGTTGCATGGATTTATCATCAATTTCACTTTTTGATTATATCAATAAGTATCTACACTAATATTTTGAAAGCAAAAATTTGGATAATATATTGACACAAAGAAAATACGATTAATTTATTAGTCTAAAAGTTAGTCCCTCATCTCGTCCCTGGGTCCGAAATTAATAACAAAAAGATATATACCATCAAATCTGTTCATATTCTTATAAATTGAATATTATTAAAATATTGGGTGATAAGTATGGATTATATAGTCAAGCTTTCATTGCTAAAAAATAAATATGTATATAAAATCTATTTAAACATTATGTCCTTGAAATAAAATCATTCAGTCACCCATTATAAATATTCGATTTCTGGTCACACCATTTGATATTTTTGAAGGCAGCTGTTATGATTTAAAACTTGGCAATACTGCTAATACTGTCAACGTGACGAAATTTTGTAATAGTGAAAAGAGTTGCTGCAAAAAAGTATTGGATTTCAATAATTAGAACATTACATTTCTCTGTGTCATTACCTCACTGTTTATATTAAAAGGTAAGTCATTATATTGTTCGAATGTTTTAATGACTTTTTTCTTGTTTTGGGGAGTGAAATGCATTCACAAAATGCTAAATCAATCTGAGGTGATGTACTGTAGGTTACGGTGTCGTTTATGCAAATCCGTCGTTCCTTCAAGGTCATGCCCTTACTATAGTAGAACGTGACGGAATGACAATTATATGAGGGAATGATTTTGGCATATCTAAAATTGCGGTTTGGGTATTATTGTTTAACTCCAGGTTGTATAGCATGTTATCAATTTTAACAGATATTCGTATACCAAAAATGGGGAAAATGAAGAGCTTATGTGAAGAAGAAGGGAGTACGACAGAAAGAGGCGAGAACAAATGTAAAGTCATGCTTTAGAAGCTTTGCGTGAAAAAGAAGGATTAAAGTTTTTAAAGAAGAAGAGTAAAAGTCAAGTTAGGTCCATAAGTTCTGAGTGCAAGAGAAGCTAGCTAAAAACGAAAACAATGGAAAAAGGATAGTGAAGTTTATAGGGAAACTTGAGTTACATTACATACAGATTTACAGAGAATACTTGAAGAAACACCCCCACCAAGACCTGCACTATCTTTACAGCACAGAGCAGAGCATTTATCTGGTCTCAACAATAGACGTCGAAAGCGCAAGCAGCAAGCTATTCTGTACGCGAAGATTGAAAGTTTGGAAAATAAAGTAAGGAACGCAGTCAAGCTTAGTGAAAAATACAAGAGCTATTTGGGATTGAAAACCAAAACTACTGACCCCAACTAAAGTGTCTTCGCTTTTAAAGAATATACAAGTTCCTGGAGTTGTAAAAAAACACCCATTCTTGGAAAAGCACTATCAACGGACCTCAAGAATAACTATGAAGATCTTGGAAGTAAACTTGGAGAAAAGAAAAAATATTACAAAATGTTGAAGCTGTAATTAGTGCGAAAATACAAATTGCTATATAGATCGAAAAAAAAATTCAAAAACGATACGTACAAAAAGAACTGAACACGTAAAGTAAGTTCCAAAATGCTGCACCTTGGGGGTGATGTTAATTTCTTAGAGAAGGATGAAAATACGACAATGTGCTCAGTTAAGAAGGACTATCTAAGCTCTCAAAAGTATAAAACATAACATAATACATCTATTAATAAATTAACTTATGTTTTTTATTGAAATTCAGCATCAGATTGTTGTAAAAATCATCCCCCCTTCCTATCAGTAATTCCCCCATTTCATAGTTTTTTAAAAGTCTTTTCTCTACATGTTATACACAAAAATATGGAGGACCTTCATTTTAAAGTAAAACTATATATTTCTGCAAAAAAAGGATATATTTTCATTATTTTTTTTAAGAAATGCAAAATAAAATTTCTAAATTTGTTGAGAAATACCCATGTATGACGAAATATGTTTCTGTCCTAGTTTCTACACACTTTAGATAATTCATCCATCAATACGCAACCTTCGCCCTATTACACATCCGCAGCTACTTCAGTATAAAAGCAACTTGGTACAAGTAAACTTCCAAATCATTATTTTCCATCATTTCATTACTCTCAAGCGACAAACAACTTCTGCAAACTCGTTTCGCAAAATCAGATTTGTCCGGTCTGTTCAAACAAAATTCCCTCCCGGCTATTTTCCGCGGCCGTCGAATAAAAATTCTAATTTGCGTTTCGCTTTTAGCCAAAACAAAGCCTAATTTAATAATCTAGGCTTGTAAATGACTGCATTCTGTATAAAAATACGACCAATTAGTTGCATGTTGAAGTGCACCGTGTCCTTTGTCACTCGCATGTTTTTCATTATTTTCATCGTTCTGGACAGTTTGTGTCATATCACGCTTTTTCTCGCTTAACGTATGCTCTAAAAGTCTTGGCACAAAGTATTTAGCAGATTTTTTTTATGAAGAAATTTATTTAAATACTAACTAGTTATCATAAATTACTCGTTTTTTGCCCTTCTTATCAGTCAGCCAATGAATTTTATGCCAAAACATTTAAAACATACGTTAAAATGATTCATTTATGTTAACCTTGGATGAAGGTATGAACATTCAAACGGTAATTTTGATATAAAAGCTCACACAATTTAAAACATCTGTGCAGTGTATTTTGTAGCTGTTTTTCTGGAGACGACAAAGGTAACGTTAATCAGTATGTAGTTGGGATTCCTTTGTGCATATTGTAAAACTTTCTGGTGACACCAAGATCAAACGTCGCATGTGTACGGTAGGATGAGAGGTTTAGGGCCGGTTTCACCAACATTAATATTATGGACCAATGGGAAAATACTATGTCGAAATGCAATTTGACAGAAGCTGTCAAAGGTCTCTGAATATTAGAGATTTCTATTGAAATATTGAATAAAATCGTGAAAATTCGACTGTATTATAAACAAGACCACTTTTTGATTCCAACATGATGCTTTTGTACAGAAAAAACAGGACAACTTTCATGTATTTTGATATATGTTATAGGTTTACTTTTAACAATCCGTTATACCCCTCAGCGAATGGGAATGCGGCAAATAATAGGTCGATTTTCTAGCTGTTAAATTTGGCAGCAGATTTGGATGTTTGTTAATGCATGGCACTCTTGAATTTACCTACTTCAATATACTGAAAGTTATCATTACATACCTTTTGAATAGTGTGGATTTGTCTGTAGTTTGCAAGAAAATAGAATATAAAATACATTCCATCCAATTCCTCATCTTCCTTTACGTCATAATAGTAATCATTAATTAATTTATGAGATAATGTATTTCTTCAAAGCAATAAAAACATTATGTCCTCTCCATCCTAAAACACAGATAATATGTGTAAGACGTGTCAATCCCTACATCTCCCTGATGCATAATGCAATTACTATGGACATAGACAAAAAATTATGAAAAATGTTTCACAAATAAGGTCCCTTTAAGTCCAAAAATCATCAAAACTGGTAATGTTTATTGTTTGTGTTTTTCACTGGCGGTCGTTGACTGGCGGTGATATCTATCTGTCACTCTAGGGTTACCAAGTCTAACGACGATCACGTCCCGTGGTGGAGGGTGCGAAATGAATCTTTTACATTTGCTGGTTTTGCATTTTTTCGTGAAAATTTAGTAGGTATCATGATTATAAGCATCTTTGGTAGATTGTTCGATCCGGAATTGGAAACATCTCCTATTTATGAAAATATTTTTGGTATTATCTAACCGTTGCAATCAGTGCACAAATACTGTGACATATGATTTATAGCATAAGCCGCTGCCGTATCAATACAAATTTAACATACAGGTCGCCTAGCCGTGGGGATGTAGTGGTCGGGATGAATATCACGGCAGCAACTGATGATTTGGGCATGTCTGGTAAGAACGTATGAAGTGAAACTCGCTAATTTCACAAATTTGAAGATTTTGTACATTTTTTTTGAAAATTATGAAAGATATGTCTGATTTGGCAGGGTAATCTCGCAGCCAAATGGCAGTCACTCCTTCTAACACAGTCCGGATCGAAAGATGACGATACTCGTGAAATGTATTGATACTTCTAAATATATTATCCTATCGAAAATCCCTACTGTCAAGTTGTACCCAAGGTACCGACGGAGCTATTTTTTGGCGTCATGGAAATAATTTTAAATTTTCATTTGCATTTTTTCAAGTGTTGTGCAATGATTTTGGGAAAAATGTCACGAATAGTCTTATAAAGCATAGTAGAGTACATGTATATTTCAACATTTGGCGGAACTTACTCCACTGGGACCAGGAGGGTGAAACGGGATATTAATGCACAATCTGGCAACCCTGTC
This sequence comes from Acanthoscelides obtectus, assembly GCA_963669975.1. Classification (NCBI taxonomy): domain Eukaryota; kingdom Metazoa; phylum Arthropoda; class Insecta; order Coleoptera; family Chrysomelidae; genus Acanthoscelides; species Acanthoscelides obtectus. Next base: position 15,683,611 of record CAVLJG010000008.1, on the reverse strand, counting down.
GCACCCTCACAAAATGGCCGCTGACAACCACACAAGTCACCGTGTTGTGATTGAATAGCGTGGAATTAAACCTTCAGAGTATGTTTTGTGACTGGTACCAAGAGTTGACGGAGCCCACACATGTGTCACTCCTTGAAATGCAATAATCAGCTGTATTCAAATAATGTCTAATATAAATATAACCTAGAATGTGTACTCGTGAAAAAAGAAAAATATGGCAAATTTGTAGTTTTTTTGCAGGTTTTATAGGTTTGCTGGTAGCTTTAAGCCATATATTTGGGAATTTCTTAATTGCTGTGAATATAGTCTGGATGTTTGTTCAGTTCCTGAACAACGAAAAATATTCAACTTTATGGATGTATGGATATCAAAAAACCTGAATGGTTTTGTGGGAATATCAATCTAAGGTGCCATAATGGTTCTGCAGAACGGCAACTAAATGAATGAATGGTTGGAAACGAGCAATATCTTTTGGTAGAGCCTGTCATCAAGTAGGTGCTTAATGGCTATCTGCAAAAGGTTTACAGGAAAAAACACCCGGTATCACATATCAATTGAATAAAATAATATAAAAATGAATAAAAAATCAACAATTGTAATTAAAACATGAATTTAATTCAAAAATAAAACATTTCTTAAAATTTTGACTAAATCATATGTAATTTCTTAATATTCAATAAGCTGGTAATGTTTCAATGACAAGTTGTCATCTCATACTTTGACAGTATTTTGTTTTCAACATTCCATAGCGATTGGTTGTTAAAATTTGTTGATTGGAACTTGAAGCTCATTCGCTGTATCTGACGGTCTGTTACCCTATAGGTGGAGAATAACGGACTGTTGTTGGTGAAATTGGGCCTAAGCCTGGGAAAATTTTGATACCGTGGAAAAAAACGGTATCATTTCATGTGCCCTGGTGGTTCCCAAGTTTTGAGAATATTCGGACATCCAATAGATCTAGTAAAGAGTAGGATGCTTTATTGAACGTTTCAGAAGTATAACGCAGTACTTCCTTCTTCTTTCCATCTGGACAAGCCTGGGTCATTAGCTTTTTTGCATGATAAGCAATCAGCCGCAGTGCGGAAAAGTATCTGTGTACATCAGCGAATCATCAACATCATCGTGAAAACACTGACGTCGTTACTGATACAAGAGTTTACTATTTTCGATCTCTTCAAATCCACCTTGTAAACCAGCACCTCGATTTACGTTCTCGACGAGTTTTCTTCTCAGTTGATAATCAGCAGTCGGTTACCTTGAGCCTTGAGAGTGCTTTAAGAAACAATTTGCCTATGTCACAAACACTATACATTGTGGAAACGTAAATTCCAGCTTTAAGAAAACTACTCGAACAAGTACGTTTTAGTGCTTGCATTGGACACGCAATGTTGGCCTTTGCCGTTGACCACTCGAAATAGATTTGCCGCTTTTGAACGTATTTCTGGAGCGGCGAAGTGAAACTGCGCTTTCAATCCACAAATAGTTATTAAATCCCAGCCTCTTCCCCTGTGGCCTGTAACTTAAAAACCCTGTTCCACTATTTCGAGAGCATCCAGCCTTGTATGCTCGAGAGTTCTCTGCGCTTGGTAATAACCCTATGCCCGTAGCATCGCGACCGTTCTAGTGTGACGCGACAGATAGGACTAGAGGGACGAGAGGACAGCCGATAAAGGGCTGATAGCTAGATGCAAGGGCGATAACAGACAGGTACAGAGTGCTGAGAGGTGCGCAGACAAACCTGAGTAAATGAGGGAAACAATGAGATTATCCACTTTCCCAATTAGGAACCTTTTGTTAAAGGGGAAAAACATAACTCATGTGGCTCGTGATACGTTTTACTTAATCGCTAATGAAACCATAGAATGTGGGAGTTGAATGCTGACTGAGGTAACGTTTCGGTCACCTTGGCTACAAAGCAAAGGATGATGTTATTGTTCATTTGATGTTGCCGTTGACCTGGTTTTGCGCGAACGCGGCGTAGCACAAAACCGTCTGAGCTGTACAGTAACGGTAATATAGAATGAAATAGAGATACAGACGGAATATACTGTCTCTCCCTGCAGACATTCGTCAGAAAATTTCTGACAAAAGAGCTGCAATTAAGCAAGCGAAGAGGTCTTGTCACCCAGATGACATTCACAGAGCAACTAATCTTGTTCATGAAGTGAGAAATGCTCTTCATGAATTCCGTAATGAGCAATGGAGCGACTTTCTGTCGGGGATGCTTGACTCAAGTATTCCTCTCTGGAAAGTTGCAAAGTCGCTCAGAAACGGAAAGCGAGAACAACTCCCGCACATCCACGGTCCTAGGGGCATAGTCTGTAGGACAGAGGAAAAGGTCGAGGTTTTCGCTGATGCAATGGAAAGTCAGTTCTCTCCCAACTATGACCTTGATAATGAGCTCGACGAGGAGCAACATCATATTGTAAGATCCGTCAGGAGATATTTTAGGGCCAACGGCGTCAGTGGCAGTAGTTCCTCCCTTAGTGATTTTTCCTCTCCTGAGACTCCGCATTACACACCAGCAGAGCTCCAAGGTCATATTAAAGACCTCAAGGTGCGTAAAGCACCTGGAGAGGATCGAATTACTAATAAGGCGCTGAAGCTACTTTCGCGGAAGTCCTTAACTTATCGCGTGGCAATAATCAATGCCATGCTAAGGACCCAGCACTTCCCAACGGCGTGGAAGACCGCTGATGTCATAATGATTCCAAAGAAGGTGGGTTCCTCAGGACTACCGCCCCATTAGTCTACTGTCAGCTCCTTCTAAGCTCGCTGAAAAGGTGTGGCACAAGGGCCTTCTCTACAAATTGATCCATAAGGGCTTCCCCTTCTGGCTCCTAAAACTTTTGAAATCCTTTCTCGAGGGTAGGAAATTTCGGATCAAAATTAATAACGTTCTGTCGACAACACGGCCCATCAAAGTCGGTGTCCCTCAGGGTTCGGTTCTTGGATCAGTCCTTTATTCACTTTTTATTCATGACGTCCCTTGCCCCAGCAGCTGTGAAACCTATCTCTATGCTGATGCAACTGCCCTGGTGGCCCAGTCGTGCTCTGGGGATCTAGTTCACGACAGGCTGCAAAGTGCAGTAGACGAGGTATTGGAATGGGCGAATCGGTGGCTGATCAAAATTAATCATTTTAAAACGCAGGCAATCTATTGTACTAAAAAACGTAGCGGCGCCCCGTCTGAGGTTTCAGTGAATGGCGCTCGGGTACCATGGGAAAACTCTGCTAAGTATCTCGGTATCACTCTTGACAAGGGGATAACCTGGCGGAAGCACACTGAAGCGTTAAAAACTAAATTCCAAATCTCGTTTCGGCAACTCTACCCTATGCTATGTAGAACATCAAAATTAAGTTTGATCAACAAAGTTCGACTATACAAGATGGTTATTAGACCAGTGATCATTTACGCAAGTGCGGCTTGGTGTTTTCTCCCCAAAACGCATTTGCGTAGCCTGCAGGTTTTGCAGAACAGAACTTTGCGTACAATCACTAACGCCCCATGGTATGTTTCCAACGAGACCCTTCACAGAGACCTTGACATCCCTTACCTAAGGGACTACATCAAATTACAAGCGCAGCTACGTTACAGTCAAGCAGAATCGCATAACAACCCTTTATTACGCGAGTCAGTAGACTACACAGTCGAGCAAGTTCGCAAGCACACAAGGCCGCGACTCGCACTGTGAACAAAATTAAATCGTGCGACTTTAGGTCTAACCAAAATTATAATTTTTCTTCAACAACCAATCCCAAAATTAATTTTAGGATCAATTTAAAATTGCCGAATACTAACTAGCAATGCCAAGGCACCCCTCAAATTGATGCACTTCTTTTTTCTTTGCTCTCCCTCCTTCATTCCTTTCTTCTTCCCTTCTTTCTCCCTGACTTTGTTTGGTATCTGGGCAACCAGACCTGACAGACCTACTGACTTACAAGACTTCAACCAAGAGCAAAGGTCCTACGGACCGCTCTGACAGACAATGACGAATAGTAGTAGGAATATACTGTCATTGCAATGTTTATCTACAAAAAGTCGTTAGTGACTATGTGGCAGTTGCGTCAGATGGTCGACAAGACTTGGGAGTTAGGACCAAAGGGCTTGCATTGGCTTAACATGACAATGATAAGGCTCAGCATACAATATGGATGCGTAGTCTGGTGGTCAAGTATCGAATAGACTCCGGTTACCCGCAAGCTCGCCAAGATTCAAAAACTGGCAGTGCTTTGCATAGCTAGTACCCTTGAGTAACCTCAGAATAACTTCTGGGACTACCGCTACTGGACACCTGCATGAAGCGGGAGGCCATGTCGGCATACCTAAGGATGCGTGATGAGAACAAAGGGCGATACAAGGACTAGTTGTTTTTGACTCCAGGATCAGTGATGTGGGTACATTAAGAAATAACATTGCCGCCCCAGTCTTTCTGACGGATCCGTTTCCAATGAGTGATGATTCAGTGAGTTGGGAGTATACCTGGAAGACAAAGGTGTTCAGGAATACTCCGTTCTTGAAGTCGGCCTTCCACGCAGTAATATTTGTCACCTTAATGGTGGCATACTCAGATGAGATAAAGCAGGGTACCGTGTGTAGTGTATTCATATGCTCCTACAGTCAAGCAGCCCTTGAGGCAATATCGTCTCCGACGACAAGGTCAGCCTTAGTTCAGGATTTTCCTATTGCTCTCCAGAGCTCAGCTCGATCCAAAAAAGTGACCCTGCTTTGGGTCTCCAGACACAACGGAGTGCCGAATAATGAGAGAACTAATTACCTGACTAGCCTGGATGGCAAAAGCACCTAGGCTAGACACAAACAGGCGCCAGATCAACACCGTTGTGGATAAATGTGTTTATGGACCTGAAAGGAGTGTGGGGAAAAAGGGACATGTCTTCATGCAGGCCCCGATGCTTGAAGCGGCCCCCCGCTAGCTTCTGGATAACGGTTTAAATAAGTTCTATCTGCCGCATGTATGTTATCGCCCCGTATATTGCAGTCTAAAGGTTTGGATATTAGAGTCATGGAGTTTGATAATGTAGTTGCTTACTCAGCGGAATGGTCAGACATACTGATCTTCATCAGGACTCCAGGAATGTTCGACAGATTAGCAGATAAACATGTAGAGTACAGTGTTGGTAAACTCGAGATCGGAAAAAGGGGCATATATATATGAACAAATCACCAGTCTTCGCCTCCCCACCACAACTACTACTACTACTGTATTCTCATTTTATGATTTCTACTTTGGAAAATACCATCGAGGTGATTGAAACGTTAGTACATCTTCAACTCTACATGCTGCATCTTATTTGGGGGCCAGTGAAATAGGAATGAGCGAGACAAGAAAAGTATAACTTTCAGGTGTTAGATTAACTAATCGTCATGCCTGAAAGGGCTTGGATGAAAATCAAAATTGATGCTAATAAGGGATGCGTTGGGAAATAAAGCATTGACACCTAATGTTAAAATATTCAGACATATAATAAGACAAGTACGCTAAATGGTTTGGTCTAAATGCAGTTGAATAATTTGGGCTCTGACACGATGTCTCAAAGTGCTCTGAATTTCTTTCGGTCCAGTAAGCATATGAATATAATTATCATTTTCAAAGATACATTTACTCCTCTCCTATATTTTAGAATCAACTTCAATATCATATTTTCATATGCTGCTTAGATGAAAGCAATACTAACGTTTTATTCTATCTGCCTCTTACATGTCTTTAGACAGAGAAGTCGAAATCGGTTTTACGAACATTACAAATCCAATAAATAAAATCATTTCCGCCTCTCTTCAGCATCCACGGAAACCTATCAACGTCCAATATCACAGTGGCGTATCTTGCTACAATTGCGGAGGGTGTTGTATTAAATAGGGTATTTGACCTAGCTAACCTGACCCTTCTAGGTATTTATTAGCCAAATAACGGGTGATTTTTTAAGAGGTATAGAATTTGATTTAAAAAAAAAACAAAAAAATTTGAAAAAACGATTAAATCTTTATTTGAGTCAATAGAACGGTCAATATAATTTAATGTTTAAAGATTATTTCATGTAAATGTTGGCCGCGGCTCCGCTTTAGATGGCCCATGCGCAAAGTCCAATTTTGGCACACTCTCTCCAACATATCGGCCGGTATCTCACGAATAAATGCTTCAATATTGGCTTCCAGTGCGTCAATCGTTGCTGGTTTATCCCTGTAGACATTAGCCTTAACATGGCCCCACAAGAAATAGTCCAATGGCGTTAAATCACACGATCTAGGCGGCCAATTGACGGGCCCCAAACGTGAGATAAACTGTTCACCGAACTCGCCTCTCAATAGGGCCATTGTTTCGTGTGCGGTGTGGCATGTGGCACCGTCTTGTTGAAACCACATGTCAGCCAAGTCCAGCTCTTCCATTTTGGGTAAAAAAAAGTTTGTTATCATCGCACGGTAGCGCTCGCCATTCACAGTTACGTTCCGGCCATTGTCGTCTTTGAAGAAGTACGGCCCGATGATGCCACCGGCCCATAATCCACACCAAACAGTGATTTTTTTGGGGTGCATTGGTAGCTCTTGCAATGCTTCTGGCTGGTCTTCACTCCATATGCGGCAGTTTTGCTTGTTAACGTACCCATTCAACCAGAAATGAGCTTCGTCGCTGAACACAATTTTTCGATAAAAATGTGGATCTTCCTCCAGCTTTGCCAGCGCCCATTCACCAAATTGGAAACGTTGTGGGAGGTCGTGTGGCTTCAATTCTTGCACCAGCTGTATCTTATAAGGTTTTACACCCAAATCCTGTCGCAAAATTGTCCACGTAGTGGAGTAACAGAGGCCCAATTGCTGCGAACGGCGGCGAATCGACATTTCACGGTCATCACTAACACTGGCGGATACAGCCGCAATATTTTCTTCAGTCCTCACTCTACGTCTGCGTGTTGGTGGTTTAATGTCCAATAATGTAAACTGGGTTCAAAATTTAGTCACAAGCTTCCGAATAGCTCCCTCAGTAGGCCGACCAAATTGCCCATAAATTGGAAGCAGTGCTCGGTGCACTCTCTTAACCGAGCAAGAATTTTGATAGTAAAATTCAATAATTTGCAAGCGTTGTTCGTTCGTAAGTCGATTCATGGTTAAATTATAGACGAAAATGAACAAGTTTGATAATGACACAGGACACGATTCACGCGTCATCTGTCAAAAACAGGGTTGCCAAAAGATACTAGCAAAAAAATCACCCATTATGTAGTCATTTAAGGAAAATGCGGCTTATTATTCTTTTTATGGGCAAGAAACTGCTGAGTCACAAACCATAATATTGAGTCATAAAAGTTTAGCTTCTGTCCATTGAGCTCTGAGGTGATCATCAAACGGTGGCAGTAAACGATCCCGCGTATTTAGAAATACGTCCAACAAACATGCAGCATGAGAGTTTAAGACGACTACTGATGCCTGTTACCTGACAGATGAAGCACGTGCACATGCAGTAGGATGACTTGATCTAGTGATGGTCTTATTAAAAATATGTATGAACAATAACTTCCATTTTAGTCCATTGTACCTAATGTTTTTTCCTTTGCCCTGAAATGGCAAGTCGACTGTTCGGCGTTGATTAAAAGTGAAGAAATCTAGCAGCGGCCCTTTTGACTCCAATTTACTGCACTCTAGAGAATAATGGTATCGTCGTCAAAACTTCCTGCTGTTTGGATATCGTACAAATCATTCAAGTATATATTGAATAATAATGGTTCTGATACAGTTCCCTGAGGAACGCCATAGTTTATTTTTTGAAAGTTACTATAAATTCCATGAATCCTGACGCATTGTTTCCTGTTCTGTAGCAGCTTGTGTGCTATACCTCTTATCTCTATGCGCCACATAGTATCAAGTAATTGAGACTGATCAACTGTGTCAAACGACCTTTTTAAATCTAGAAATACACCAATACAAGGTGTAGTACTATCAGTCCACTGACTAATTTCTGATGAGACTAGTTTCATCGCATCTTGTGAAGACATATTTTCCCGGAATAAAAATAGTTGTTTTGCTAGTATATTTGTTTTTATCTAGAAATCTGATGATCCTGATTTTAATTCTTTTTTCTATAATTTCCTATGGAAGTTAGAAGATAAATTGGACGAAAATTGCGTTAATAGACGTCGGACAAGGGTAATAGACAAACCATATAACATTTTAGAAATAACTAGACTTTGGCACAATTTGATTTTAATGTTATTGCATGCCATCTAGTAATCATGGAGCAGTGGTCTGGTGAGCAACGTACATTTGTGATTAAGTCGTAGTTTAAAAGCAATAACTGTGTGGTTGCCGCTCAGCGACATTTCCGACTTTATTTCCAAATTGGTCGAATATTGCTGATTCGGCTCATAGTATAAAGAAATGTGTTCGTAAATTTAAACCAACAGGTTCAGCTGTCACTGTCAAACATAAAGAAAAGTGTACGAACGCATGAAAGCAACGACCGTGTAAGAATATCTGTGGAACGCAGTTCAAAACGTTCAACCCGAAAACGAACCCAGGCGTTAAGAATTTGTAAGACATTTTTCCTTCGAATTCTGCATAAAGATCTCAATCTTCATTCATACAAAATTCGAATTGTCCAAGCACTGAAACCATCAGACATCCTGACTCCACGAATAACCATTACATAGCCCAAAATTGATGGTATGGAGTGCGATGTCTAGAATGGGAATTATAGGGCCCTACTTTTTTTAAGATGATAATGAGAATGCAGCTTCTTTAACCCTGTGCGTTATACTTATATGATAAACCAGTTTTAGAGTCCCTGCTCGAGCAGATTTCCACAACAGGTTGGTGCTACTTCACACACCACAAGAGCGTCTTTACGTTCCTTGCAAAGATTATTTCCGCTACATGTTGTTTCTAGACGAGGAGACATTGACTGGCCGCCAAGCTTGCCAGACCTAACGGCTTGCGATTACTTTTTGTGGAGCTACCTAAAGCAAAAGGTGTTAATTAATAAACCGAGAACCATTCAGGAGCTTAAAAGAAACATTATTGAAGAAATTGCTACGATTCTTGTAGATATGTATGAAAGAATTCTAAAGTGCATACAGAGAAGTAGAGGAAATTTACGCGACAATGTTTTTAAGAAATAAAAATGGCATATAACTGGTTTGATAATGTTATACTGTATTTTATTTACATTAAATTGCCTTTAGAATCATAAAGTGTTTAAAACTTTCCACACCCGGGGACCACCTAGTACATACGAGCCCCTTCCCACTTCAGTTGGCCCAACCATTGGAATCTTAGTTTTTTTCTTATCAAACACATATAATAAAAATGTAGCAGCGTGTTATAGGTTTAAAATATTAACAATGAATATCTTGATAATATATAGTATAAAACACCAACTTTATCACTCCCTAATCAAATTTGAAGCATAAAAATAACACATGTTGCAATTACAGCATATCAACCTATTTTCATTCCAATGCAAAATAAGTCTATAACGCATACGTGGCTGTGAAAAATAAAAGCCATGACAATTGTTTTTATTAATCACAGCTGTCATAATACGTTTAAAATAGTTTTGGGTAGTTAAGGTTTTCAAAATGAGTAGAGGAAAGGTTATTAGTGAGACAATCGGTTACTGATAATTAAATTTTTTAATTCTGGGAAATCAAACTCATAAATTGCAACTTTGTTAGACTTATCGCGGTACAGTGTGAGAAATATTGTTAGAAGATATAACGTAACTGGTTCAGTTAATATTAAACCACGATATGTAAAAAAAGCAATATCACAAATGCCGACCGAAGAGCATTAAGAAGAATAATCGTGAAAAACAGGCATGCCAATTATTTGATGAAGTGCTCTGTGAAGTGACGCTTTTGGAAGAAGAATTTCGAGGTTCATAACTCATAGAGAGGCCCACAAACTGGGATTTAGCACTTGCAAGGTAAGTTTTCTTATAAAAAAGATGAAGTAAAAACCCTAAAGTTGCACAACTTGGTTATAGGCCAAAGAAAAGCCACTGTTAACTCCACTGCAAAAGAAAAATCGGCTTAGATGGGCTAAAGAACATAGACAATGGACACCTCAACAATGGTGTGCAATACAATGGAGTGATGAGGCCCAATTCGAAGTTTGTGTTGGTGACAGTCGCAGTAGAGTTATTTGCAAAAAAAATTAAGCATTCCATGTTGACTGTCTGAACAGAAAAGTGAAATTTCCAGCATCCATTACGGTCTGTGGTAGTATGTCATCAAAAGGAGTAGGAAAACTTCATTTTATTTATGGAAATGTGGATACAAACAAATATTATATATAATGTTTGACATCCGGCCAAGATTTTGCGTTTCAGCGAGATGGTGCAGCGTGTCATACCTCAAAAAAGGCTATAAAATGGATGGAAGAAAATAATGTACCACTTTTGAAATGGGTTTCTAGCAGTCCAGATCTGTCACCTATTGAAACTTTGTATCACGAGATGAAAAAGGTTCTACGACACCATCCTGCTCGTACAATCACCGAACTGAGACAAAAGCTTCAAGAAATATGGGATTGTTTTTTTGCCAAAACTTGGTTAACACTATGCACCAAAGAATTTCAGCCGTAATAAAAAATAAAGGTGATGTTACCCAATGGTAATCTTTCAATTGTTGCTTTGTTAACTTCGCGCATTTATTCGCACATTGTTTATTTGTTAAGATGTTCTGTTAGTTATAGGTCTAAGTGATTTCAAATATGTATTGTTTACCACTAGAGTGTATCTAAAATGTTTTTGAGAAAATAAATTGTTTTGAAGTAAATAGTTTCGTCATGTTTAGTTTATAAAGGCATATTTTGGTACAAATCTTGAAGAAGTGGGCCAACTGAAGTGGGTACGGGCTCGTACATGGATGTCCTTGGGCCACCACTGATCTATGCAATTTCCGCGATGCAATTTATCCCAGTTACGTCGACGTGTATCTTTGTTGCCCTGGCCGAGGTACCAAAACGCGCGTTCTCAACTAAATCGGGAATTACTCTTATAAGAAACTTCCGAGAGGAGAGAGTAGTAGCAATGGAGTTTATTTATTATGCCCGGTTACAAAGAATCGTTGGCTGCTTGTAGACAATAGCGAACTCCAGTATAGCAGTCGTTTGTGGGCTTTATGGAGATCGGTGTAAATCGCTGTGGAAATTCTGTTCACTCTAACAGTTTGCTCGGAGTTTATGCGTTGCGATGCAGTTACTGGATTTCATTCGGTTGTATCGTTGCTGCAGTTGAGGGCACTTGCAGGTTTTATAATCCATAATGCCGAGGAAAATTGTATTGGGCTACGAAATGGCTGCTTGCTTTGATAGACTAGCTGCTATCTTCGCCGTTGCTTAGGATTTTGCACATTAAGTGGTTACGTTTATAGAGATAGAAGGGGTACTGTTGTTGCCCTGCTGCTATAAAATATAATGGAAACCTCACGCTGCACTCAAGCAATGAATACTTTGTGCTAGTCCTGTGGCGAAAGACGTGACCCTTTTGTGGGTGCCTGCGCGTAGCAGTGTGACAGGTTACGACAAGTCATACCATCAAAAGACGATAAGGTGATTCAGAAAACAGTGGCAATATTTATAAAGCATAAAGCATATCACACAGCTCGGAAGCTTCATAACGACATGTTGTTGAAAATAAAATTTCGGGATCGAGACAAAAATTGTATATTCGGGGTAGATAAGATATTGAATTTTGTACGTGCACCTTACCACTACTACTTTTTTTTATATCGAAGCAGCCGCGCAGGCAGAAGCCTAAATGCCTGAAAACTACATTAAAAAATATTAATAAACAAAAAAGTTATTAAAGTTTAAAATAGGTCAGCTTCTTTTGGCCCACCCTGTACGATTTTTGAACTGCCTAAGGTTAGTAGAACTGGGAAAAGCTTCCTCTTGTAGATTGTTCCACAATCTCGACACTCTTGCGACAAAGGAGCGGTCGTATCGGCCAGTTCTGGATGTACGAAGTTCGACACGGTTAGGATGGGACGCCAAAGTCAGGCGGGTCTGCCTGGCAGGCACATCGCGCGGCGGCATCATCGAAGAGAGCTCTGAGGAGCAAAGCCCGTTGGTGTATCGGTAGAAAAGAGCTGTTAGAAGCGGAGCCAATTTACGTACCTGAGAGATTGCTATACTTTGACGCCCTACAGAAGACAGAAGCAGTCTACTTCCGACACCACTGACCTCTTCAAAACATTATCGCTTTTTTGAACAAGGCATTCCGTTTTACATAAATCACCTCGGCTTTGACAATACGCTGGAGCTAGTGAAATTTGACATTGAAAATTGTGAGTAGTGTATCAGAAAGTACAAATTCATTATTTGAGGAATATTCGTGATTTGTCCCCGTTCACTGTCTTCAGTGCCGTAGAAACCTATCTTGATAATTAGACATTTCAGAATATACATTTATGTGAAATTTTTTGTTATCTTCGAGTTAAGATGGGTAAAATATGTTGTACGCGGTGGTAGAGAAGGTGAGGGTGAGGTAGTGTGAAGTAGTGGGATATAACTACGGAGAATAGTAGTAACAGTAATAATAATTTCTAAAACTGAAGAAAGCTGAAAATTTTCTCAGTATGGGCTACAGGCAACAACAACTTGAAACTGGAAGCAAGGTTCAAGAAGATCTAGAAGAGATAAAAATTGTTGCAAAGATGAAAATCGAACAAAAAAAGTTAAATTGTAAAGATCATATGAGAACAGAAGTGAAAAAATAATACATAACAAAATGCAGAGACCAGGCTATGCATGGTCAAATGATACAAGAAGTGCACCGACATGCAAGTAGGGTGCGTCATCTATTACACTGGTCAACACTGGTTTTGCCACACGAACTTTGACAGCTAATTTTGTTTTATCAGTCTACCCTCATTATTACATGACAGCTGTCATATGTCTATTAGCCTCATATTTGTTGTGATACGGTAATACTCATAACTAGTACTACGGCAGTAAATTAACAGAAACGCTTACAAGTAAATCCTTATAAAAATATTTGTTTTTGAATTTGAACACTTTTTTGTGATTTATTAACCCTGTGAATATGTCGAGGAAGTGTAATACTGATCTTTTTGTTATGTCTGCGGAGAACTAACATTCAAAAAACAACGACGAAATTTTACGAACCTTGTGTTGGAGTGTTATCAGCAATGTTTTGGTTTTTCTGTCGCCCATCAAGACAAATCCTGGGCCCCTCATGTTTGTTACATAACGTGTGTGAAAAATTTAACTGACTGGAAGAAAGGTGTACGACCTATGCCGTTTGCTGTACCCATGATATGGACTGAACAGCGAGATCACGTTTCAGATTGCTATTTTTGTCTCACAGACATAAAAGGTATAAATTACAAGAAAAGAACCACAGTTATTTACCCTAACTTATCTTCGGCTATAAGACCAGTCTCTCATTGTAAAAAATTGCCAGAACTAATACCAGTTGCAACTACGTCTGTTGAGAACAATTCACAACCGTCCACTTCAGGTGAATGTGTTGACGAGGCCGATGACTTTGAGTTAAAAGGAATTGTAAACGAGCCACATTTGATAACTCAAGGAGGCCTAAATGATTTGGTTCGGGATATAAATTTGTCAAAAAAGCAGTCAGAACTATTAGGATCACGTCTAAAAGAATGGAATTTGCTACATCATAATACAAAAGTTAGCTATTTTCGAAACCGTGATCAACACTTCAGAACGTATTTTTCTCAGGATGGAGATTTGGTGTTTTGCAATAACATAAATGAGATTATGAAAATGTTGGACATAGATTTTGATCTCTCTCAGTGGCGTTTATTCATTGATTCTTCGAAAGCAAGTCTAAAAGCAGTGTTATTGCATAATGGAAATAAGCTTCCGTCTGTACCTCTGGCCCATGCTGCAAATATGAAAGAAACCTATGAAAATATGAAACTTTTACTTGAAAAAATAAATTACAGTACATATTCCTTCAAAATCTGCGGTGATCTTAAAGTTGTTGCACTATTACTTGGACTTCAGCTGGGTTATACAAAGTTTTGCTGCTTTTTATATGAATGGGATAGCCGAGACAGAACTAATCACTATATAAAAAAAACATGGCCTACGCGTGCATCGTTAGTTCCTGGGCAAAAAAACGTAAAGTATTTACCCCTTGTACAGCCAAATAATGTGCTTCTACCACCATTGCATATCAAATTAGGATTAATAAAAAATTTTGTGAAGGCAATGGATCGCAATGGGAGTAGATTTTCGTATCTAAAAGAAAAATTCCCTAAAATAAGTGATGCAAAGATAAAAGAGGGTATTTTTGTTGGCCCTCAAATTAGGGAGTTAATAAAAGACTCAAGATTTGAAGAAAAATTAAGCGATTTAGAAACATCTGCATGGAAGGCTTTTAAAAATGTTGTTGCAAATGTTTTGGGTAACCACAAGAGTGACAGCTACAGAGAGTTGGTTAGCGAGCTATTATTGTCATATCAAGCATTGGGTTGCAACATGTCACTTAAGATCCATTTTATAGACTCGCACCTGGATTTTTTTCCTGACAATTTAGGGGCTGTCAGCGACGAGCACGGTGAGAGGTTCCATCAGGACATTTCTAATATGGAAAAGCGGTACCAGGGCAAATGGAGTCCAAATATGTTAGCAGATTACTGCTGGACAATTAAAAGGGACCAACCAGAAGCTAAATATTCAAGAAAATCTTAGATTATTAAGTCATTTATAAAAAAAAATAACTTTTGATTTACGAGATCTGTTTTTTCTTAATATTTTAAATTACTCAATAGAATAAAATCCTTGTCTAGCAAATTTTTTTTAACTGTTTATTTTTTCTTACAATCACTAACTAAAGTAAAAAATATCAAAAAAGTCCGTGTGGCACGACACAGTTATAATTTTGTTGACCAGTGTTACTTTTTCTTCTATTTGAAAAATCAACACGCTTTTTATGAGGTGAAATCGAATTTTTTTTATTGATAAATGAAAGTTGGTTATGCCATTTATGTATGAAAAATAACATCAGTCATGTGACCACCGCGGCTTTGTTTACAGGCCAATATCCGAACATCAAAATTTTCAATGACTTTTCCCCGAATAATCGGGTCTATGGCCGCAATTTCAGTCCGAATATTGCGCTTTTGGTCTTGAATTGTTCGGGGACTATTCATATACACTTTTCCTTTCGAAAATCCCCAAAGAAAATAGTCAAGAGGTGTTAAATCGCACGATCTCGGGGGCCAACTGACATCCGAATTTCGTAAAATTATGCGGTTTTGAAATTTCGTATGCATTAAGGCGATTGTTTGGCGAGATGTGTGAGCCATTGCTCCATCTTGATGAAACCAAAGATCGTCGGCACCAATACGATCCAATTGTGGCCACATGCCGCGATAACGTTCCCCGTTGACGGTAATGGCCTTTTCTTCGCCATCTTCAAAGAAGAATGGTCCAACGATGCCACCAGCCCATAATCCGCACCAAGCAGTCACTTTTTCAGGATGGAGAGGTTGTTCATGATATTGGTGTGGATTTTCAGCTCCCCAGAATCTGCAGTTTTGCTTATTTACGTACCCATTGAGGGGAAAATGAGTCTCATCAGAAAAGAGCACTTTGGCCGAAAATCCGTCTTCCCTTTCCAGCATCCAATTAACAGAAACACGCCGCTGTGGATGGTCTGCCGGCTTCAATTCTTGTGTTAGTTGGATTTTGTATGGATGGATGTATAAATCAATGTGTAAAATCGGGCGTAAAGTGGTCTCACTAATTCCCAATTGTTGCGAACGGTGCCTAGTCGAGGTGGTTGGACCTTCTCGCACACTTTCACTCACTGTGGCTATGTTTTCACGAGTACGAGCTGGACGAGCATGTTGGTATGGTCTACGACCTTCAGCTGAACTAATTTCCTCAAAACGATTAACAATCCAACGAACTCCAGGCTCTGTAGGGCGTCCATGTCGGTTAAAACTAGTGCGAAGTTTGCGAAAAGTATTTTTTATATTTCGACCGTTTTCGTAATACGTTTGGATAACCAAAATGCGTTGTTGTGCTGTAAACGAATCCATGACTATAAATGGCGTACCTTTGACAGTTCAATTATGCATACCACATGACTTTTGACTCACATGGTAACACATAAACTTATAGGTAAGAATAGTAATAGATGACTAACCCAGCAAACAGATAGGGCACTCAAAGAAAATAATCCGGACATAATTCTGAAAGACGAGAGACAAAAGCTGTGCCTACTAATACATGATGCCATCCCATCAGATTACACCATCACAGGAGGAAGCCAAAAAATATCTGAAATATAAAGATCTCCAGATCGATCTCCAAAGGCTATGAAATATCAAAACGAAGATCATACCTATGGTAATTGGAGCAACAGGGCTAATTTCCGAAGCGACCTCCATAGCAATTAAACTTTTAACTGGGAAGCACAACTTCAACAGAATGCAGAAGGCAGCAGTATTGAAGGTCGCAAATATATACGTAATATACTAAGTGACATATAAATCCGAACACCCAGTTAAAATGGTTTTATTTTAATAAAAGTTGGTGAACTCCTCTCGAAGTACTTCTAGAGTCTGAGGAGGACGTTGCAAATTGAGCAATCTCCTACCCATCATATCCCACACGTGCTCAATTGGGGACAAGTCGGGAGATTTTGGTGGCCATGGTAACAATGTGACATCATTATGTTGAAAGAAGTCTATTGTGACTCTTGCAACATGAGGTCGGGCATTATCTTGTTGGAAAGTTGGATCTGCCAGGGTGTCAAGATAGAGTAAAAGATGGGGTTCGAGAACTTCGTGGATATAACGCTGCGCGTTCATGTTACCTCTGATGAAGATTAAAGATGACCTGGAACCATAAGCTATAGCACCCCAAACCATAACTCCAACAGTGTGATGAACATGTCTTTCAACAAAAAACTGTGGATTCCTCCTTTCACCACGTCGCCTCCTAACCCTGGCACGACCATCGTGCATGCCTAAACAAAATCGAGACTCGTCATTCGTCGGTAAACACTTCGCATGCCAATAGGTCTTCCGTGTTGTGCAAACCATTCATTTGCAATGGACCTGGTAGTGGAGAAACGGTCCCTTAAGGTCAATAATCTTAGGCGGCAATCTTCACGGTCTGTTGTTCTACGGCGGCGTCCAGTGCCCCTTGCTCTTTGCGTACGGCCTTCTCGAAGCCATGCCTGACAACACCTAACCACAGTGTCTACACTTCTTTGCACTCTAACTGCAATTGCCCGAAAAGAAAGTCCAGCTTCCCGAAGTCCCACTATACGGCCCCTATCAAACTCACTAAGTTGACGAAATCGTACAGGTCTCCGTACTCTAGGCATCGTAACCGATCGTAATGGATGTCAAGAACCAAAATCCACCAACGTTGATTCTTTACTGCGGCTGAAATATTCATTTTCAGAGCGTTAGTGAATTAAAAAAAAGCAGTATAAAAACCGGATAACTGATAAGGCTGAAAATTTTTTCACTTGTTATTTACCGTAAGATAAATACATTCAACCAACTTTTATTAAAATAAAACCATTTAAACTGGGTGTTCGGATTTATATGTCACTTAGTATAGATAAAATTAATAAAGCTTTGGTGCTAAATAGAGATATAACCGCTGCATTATAGATTTTTGTGTGGTTGAGGAACTACTGTACCACGAAGTTTTTACCTAGTCTAATGATTATGTTTAATTTGTTGACCAATGTTTACAAATTTATGATAGTGAGTTATAGTGTGTAAGAAATAAAGCTGTCTTATGTCATCTGCGTATAATTCGTTAGTGAGATGAAGAATCGGTTGTTTAACATTTCAGAATGCCTTTTATAGAAATATCTAATTCAGAAAGCGGATCAACGAAGCTGCTTTGTCTGCGCATCTGCTTGAGTGGAAACAAATTCTAAATACGTAAGTGACGATCCAATACTAATCCAATGTATTTGGCACTCCATCAATTAGCAGTTTTTTATTTGGCAACCATCTAGCATAAAATGCAAATGGTAAAAAATGTGTTGCTCAATTTTATGCCATTGAGCCACCAAAAAAGTCACGAAGTGTTGTAACGCCATTGGTGATGATAATAATGGTCATTGATTGATTCAAAATTTATGAAGGAGACTTAGCTGATTAGTTTTTCAAATGTCTAGCATGTTTGACACCAAGTCTCAACGCTGATACCACTAGTAGTAGTAGTACTACAGTACTAGTATTCTGCTAGTCCTGCAAGATTACGCTCTTTGAAAGAAAAACTTATTCGTACGACACCAGCTATTTTTAGCTATTTTTTCATTTATAGTTTTTCATATTGTATGTGCATATATCTTTAAAACATTCTTTCTCATATTCATAGTAAGTCAAACATAATCAAAACAGTGCAAATTGAGCGAAAAGATTGCCATCTACATCGTGTGTGATCCGAAAAGTTCTACACGTCCTCATGACTCGTTTAACAAAAAAAGGTCAACTTTATCTGAACTGGCATCAAATTGAGTGCAGGACTTTTGCGTACGGAGCTAGCAGCAGCAAAGCGGGTGTTTATTTTTACAGAGAGCTCTTTACAGTGTATGTGATAAAATTAAATTGAATTTTGTCTAACTGCGAAATGCAAATTAGGATTTTTATTTGCCGAAAGCAGAAAATTGACCGCCCGTAGGGAATTTTGTTTCGGTCAGCCTTGGACAAATCCTGTAAAGCTGATTTTTGTGACTCGTACGTTAGCTGGTTTGGAACACAAAGTTTATTAGCTGCTCGGCGTTTTCAGGTTTTGTAACATACTCTATGGTGAAAAACTTATTAAACCCTCATAGAGTGCTTAAAGTGCATAAGTATAATTGACTTTACTTTTAGATTGCCGATGGTCATTAAAAAATGTAATTCTAGCTCCATCCAAGTAGCGTGATAAATAAAACGGACCAGGGACCTATAAACATACTATGCTCGACTGTAGAGCTACGTACACACGAATTAAAGCTAAGTATAAAGTTATTAAAGAGAAATGTTGAGTAAGCGTGATAATTATGATCGTTAGGCGAGAGCAAATAGTACTAGTAAAAGATTACAAGGTAATTTCTATTGAATTCATAGATTATTATACTTTGTATGTATACGTTCCAAATTGGAATATGCTTCATAAGGTTGGACTCCTTATTATAACTGTTAAATACATCAAATGGATCATTTAACAAATATTTTTTTATCTAGTTTTCAATGTTGATTCAGTGTATCCTCAACGCGGTCGAACTACCAAATATTGTTGGAAAGATTCCAAGTTGCCTCCTTGAGTGAGAGGAAAAAACATAACTCCGTCGTCTTTTGATACATGTATAAACTATTACATAGTATTGTTGATTCTTCAGAACTATTATTCCAGCTCCAATTTTTAGTTCCAATCACATGTTCGAGAAAGAGTGCCTTCGTTTTTTGCACGCGTGCAAATACCAACTTAGCTTTAAAATCTTCTGTAAGAGTAATGTGCATAAACTTCAACATAATATGCAGTATTTGTCATATTTGCTTTATGATTTTATGGCAGCACCTTAAATAGCATTATACATGTGATATTAGCGTTTGCTCATTGTCTTAAATTTGAACAAACTTTTATTTTTTATTGTTATGCCAGATTTAAATTATTTGTCCTGTAAGTGGAATTATAACAATTCTCTTAGTCAATAAATTGTATTATTAGGTTGACTGTAATGCACTTCCTAGAGAAGGGAATGAGATCGACCTGAACTCTGCCTGAATTTTAAGGAAAGGGTTTCCCGCAACTGTGGACTGGTCCCAGTGCTCTTTTTTGTGTTATTATTAATATTTTTATTACTAAACATTTCTATCGGAGCCTGAAGTAAATACCAGACGGAAATAGGCAGCAGATACTCAGAAGCTATACAAAGGTATTCCCCCGTCCAAGAAATAGGTGCTGATTCTATAAAGAACTAGGGTAATCCAGACAATTATTGGACAGTTAAGGGAAATGAGAGCCAAACTTTCAATTATGGCAAAGCGAGAATGGAAACTACATATAAAGGAAGTTAGAGGCTTTATTAACTAGACTGCTAGAACATATTTGAAAATAGCTTTGTAGAATTTACACTAACAATGATAATTTGAACATATGCAAAAAACTATAGTTATTGGACGCATCATTCAGATATGGGGCACTGAAAATCCAGTTATTGGACGGGTATTATCTAATGTGGTATAATCATTTGTAAAATGCTTTTTTTGACTGATTATATTTGTCGTATAATTGATCGACTTCCTTATCGTCAATATCTTCACAATCCTCGTCACTATCACTCAATCTGTAGCAGTTATGACATATGTATAAATCGTCATCGCTAGTCATGTTATGTGCGTGGATTTGTGGAACACAGTCTTGATGATAGTATCGTTTACAGTCATCACACTGTAGTTCACCAGATCTGATGCCCTTTAGGCAGGCAGAGCACTGTGTTGCTGTTTGTGAATTCTTACCTTTACCTTGTTTTTCGTTTCGTTTTTCATGCTTCTTCCTTTTTCTACTTTCCTTCTCTTCTTCCTGCTGTTTCTACAATTCTTCTGTTTTCCTGAATATCTCCGGATATCGCTCAGATGTTATAGCAAAAGGGAATCTCTCTATGTTTCGTTTACCCTTTCTTGCTGGTGCAGAAGGTAACTGTAGGAAGCTTCCTAACAAATCGTTTGTAACTACGACTCGGTGTGACTAAGTGTTGCGGTTTGTTCAGTTTCACTAGAATTTGAAGCAAGTGAAGGATTTTTTGTTGAGGAGATTATAACTATATTTTGTACAATATTAATTTTATTTTTTGGCTCTCTGATATCCGAAGGTATTGTATCATCGTTTCGGAGAATCTCCAAATCTTGAATAATAGACGCAAATTTTCATCGGAAATTTCATTTTCTGCCATTTTTTCATCAATATTTTGGAACATTTCGATTTTTTTGGGACCAACTATTGTTGCGAGCTTGTCGTAGGTCATCTTGTGCTGAGTAAGATTTTCTACACCAATATTTGATTGCTGCATCTAGACATTTTGTATAGTCGACGTTATCTGGATTGAAAGGATACAAACCACAAACTTTAAACCCGCTTACAACTGTTTCTGCTTTGAAGCTCTTATTAATTTTCTAGAATACCAGCAAAAACGACTTAGTTTACTATTTGCCCTGGATCTTCTTCTTCCCACTTTCGTACTGACTGATGCCAAGCTTCTTTGATTGGTCGGAAAATGGATACATCACAGGGTTGCAAAGTCCTTGTAGCATTAGGATACAGTGAAATGATTTCAATTTGTAGTTCCTTACATAGAATGCTCAGATGACAATTCAGGTGACTCTTATGACCGCCGAGAAAGAGGATCAGCGCAATACAAAAATAGATGCTTACCTTGAGAACAAATGTAGAATTTTTTGTCGGTACCTGAACCACAAACTTTATCTTCGGATTCAAGAACATAACTTATAAAATTTTCCCGCCATAATCACAGCACCGGCGTGGAAGTATGCGCAACCGAATAGAAATCTGTCAGCATATATTATAGAGATACCATCTGTGGAGAACTGAACCAAATACGCCATACAGAACTCTTAGTATTCGGTTTTAAAACCGCAACGTCCAATAACTGTCAGGTGTCCGATAACTAACGATTTACCCTATCTCATTTGATGTCCTGAAAAGCAAGTATAACAAGTACAACATACCTTGTACCATGCCTGACCGCCTAGGATGCCATCTTAGTAAATGTCGACTATGTAAAAAAAGGACAACTACCCTATGTGCGTTTCATCAGTCACTAAAAAAATCTGTACCAACAGAGACTCTGATGCGGTAGTCAGATTGTCCACAAACCACGCTCTCCCCATATTGACATGATGAAGCTACTTCCTAAGCCCTACGTTTACCTTTGTACGCTACTGGATGGAGACCGCAAACCGCAATCATCGTGCAATGGATTGGAAATGGCAACATTAGGATGTCGGTCACTTGGTATTGATTACCGGATGCTGAATACCTAATCCGCAAGGAGGGCTTAAGGCTTGGTAGAAATGCCTCGAGTTTCGTGCTCTTTGTATTGAACCGGTGTTTCTGTGGGCATCAAATTAACATGCCTGTTGTTGACGCTGTTACTGACGATGCAGCGATCGCGCTACAAAAAAGCGCCCGTTTAACATTAAATTAATGGATGAACGGGACAGTAGAAATCTATAAATTATCCGGCCTTTCTCAAAGAGAGAAAAGACTGTAGATAGGTTGTGGATGCTGTCGCAAGACTCAGTTTCTCATAGGACTCATACTTTGTTATTTGCCTTCCGTCATCTGCCTCAAATTACTGGATCTATACTGTACTGATGATTGCAAAAAATCATGAAACAGCATTGTAAACAGTTGATCATGGCCGAGGAGGCGCAAAGCAAACAGATCATGTTCAAGTAATATTTGATATCTTTGTAGCATTCGCGGTTTTTCGGTCTTGAGGATCTACCTTTGATGATGATTTATTATAACAAAACATACTTCATTGGTGCTTTTGTTTCAGGTTTCTTGCGAACGCGTCCAGGATCAGCGATGTCAAGTGCTTCAACGAGCTCCGCAAGCTCCTCCGAAACAAAAGAGGAACCATCTGGAGGAAACCTGGCTATCAAAGATGTTGTTGCAGCGTTGAAGTGGGTCAAAACGAACATCGGTGCCTTCGGAGGTGATCCCAAAAGAGTCACTTTGGTTGGACATGATACTGGTGCTGCTATTGCAAACTTGTTATTTGTGATGCCATCTTCAAAAGGTACGTTTGTTTCGTGAATCGTTATATCATCGTAATGCTGCCAATTTCGTAGCTGTGCTAGAAAATCTTGCTAGACTTCTTCTCCTTACCCCGTCACCCTCCATACATACGAGAAAGAGCCATTGTCTTTCGTTTGTGTCGGGTCTGTGGAATGACTTGCCAAAAAACAGCTTTTTCGACCATATAAATCAAAAAGCAAGTTCCAATTTTTCTTCAAAACGATTTCATTTACTACCTTAAAATGTCATGTACTTTGACGTTTTACATTTTGCCTTCGTAGCATCAGCAGGGTAAGAAACCTCTTGGATACATTAATTAATAAAACTAATTTGTTAATTAATATTCACATTCAATCTATCTTTAGTGGCGTGGCAATGAACTTTGAGGATTCAATACAGGTTAATTTTAGTCAGTTTTATTTTTACGCATTTGCAGTAACCAATATTTGAAGAATCTCTTGGAAAGTATCCATTGACTGATTTTACTACAGAACTGAGGGTGAAGGAAAATACCCCTAACAGATACTTTTTTGTTAAGCTTAAAAGATGGAAAAATCAAATATTGGTATAAAAGATGGTTCACACTGTTCACAGAATACATTTTGAAGGTGGAAAACAGGACATAAAGTGGAACATAATCTCAATTTGCCACAGCTTTTGCGTCGCTAGACAGCGCTTAAAAACAGCTAATCTCAAGAAACAATTAAAAATTCCCACTAGCGTAAAACGTTTTCGAACTTCTTCAGATATATCAACCATGACTGTTAAGTACCTTTTGAAATCAATTTCTTCATCCCATCAATACTTCTGTGAACCACTTGTGTCAATATAACAATTCTTATTTCAAATCCTCGTAAGTAAAGAGAATCGGTTTCTGATGTATCGTAAAGAATATGGTTCCATTGTAGAAGCAATCTATAAGATTAATTACATCACCTGAATATTTCGAGAACTGCACATCCTAGAAAAATGTTTGACACAAGAGTATTAGAATTTCGAAGAGGCCAAATGATTGTAATCTTGACAATGGCCAGGAAAACGACCTTAGATTTCAAATGAACCCGACTTTTACATCGAAATTGAATAGACCAGCGAATCTTACAACCGAGGATGACCTTGATCACGACCTTAACTATAACATTAAAGGTCAAGTCAAAATTTCCAGAGAAAATCTCTAGTTTTTATACTGGAAATGGAAAAGGCAGGAAATGTTATGTCCGAATGTGACATTGACTTCAAGTCTGTCAAGCTTGAATATTATTTCAGATCAATGTCAAACTCGTACATAAAATTTCCTGTTTCTCCATTTTCAGTGTAAATACAAGACTTAACCTTGAATGTCACGGACAACATCAAGGTCAAGGTTACTTTTGGCTGATGCCCACAAACCTCACAACTGTGCTGTGGAACATTTTTTGTTATAGCGAATTGTTTTAATTGATTTTACCTTGAAATTGCTTTAAAATCGACATTCAACGTGTGAAATGGGAAAGAGCAAGACATTCCACGTCCAAGTATAACATTGACCACAAATAACATTCAAGCTCGATATTCGGACGTAAAATTTCGTTCTTTTTCTAATTTCAGCATACAAATGAGGGTTTTCTTTGAAAACGTTAACTTGACCTTTATGTGATCCTACAAAGCAACTGTGCTGCCAAATATTTTGCTAGAGCAAATTGTTTTCAGTTACTCGATTTGACCCTGAAATGGTCTTGAAGGTGGTATTCAATGTCATATTCAATGTCGTATTCGGATGTCCTCTTTTCAATTCCGATGTAAAAAGGAGGGGGCTCCACTTGAGCCTCGGCCTCAAAGGTCGTGTTCAAAGGCATTGTCAAGGTCCATCATTTTGCCTCGCCTACAACTCTTGCTTGAAACTTTTTTCTAGGATGCGTTATAGAAATCTTTAGTTAGCGAGATTAAAATGAAACATGTATATTTTTTCAGAAAATATTTTGATATCCTGGTAAGCAAAATATATCACTCAGTATTTTCACTAGTAACGACACAAGGAAAGTAAATACTTCGATAGCAATGGTCTCTCGATACCCTTGAGGATCGGAAAGTCAAACCTCTTAGGTAATACCTACCCGCATTCTTCTCTTGGGGGCTCTACTCTTTCTCCTTACTCTACTTCTTTTGTCTTCAATCTTTCCCTTGAAGTATGATTTCCTACTTTGTCAGACCAGACAGGGTTATGACTTATTAATATACAGGGCGTCCGCAAAGTTGGGGTTTTCCATTACACGACGTGTAGATCTTGAAAACATAAGCGATTTTTCTTTCTCTGCAACATCAAAAATATCTGAATACCGTCCTGTAGCCGCGACCCGCGACATCCCCGAGTGGTACCAGGACACTAGCTCAACCCGACGGCAGAACTGGGTCGGGATCAGTGTGTCAGGTCAGTATGCAACCTTCAACCGATGGTTACGGTCACGCGTGTAGAGGTAAACGAACCCGTATAATCGATTGCGTTTCAAAAAACAACAAGCACTAGAGACGTGGCTAGAGAAGTGCAAGTATCAAAAACTAAAGTTTGGCAAACGCTGCGTGAAGAGGGGCTGTATCCGTTTCACGTCCAACGTGTACAAGCCCTTCAACCTGACGAATTTCCAGCAAGAGTGGTTGTTGCATCAACATGACAATAATCCAGACTTTTTGAAGTGCATATTGGTGACAGACGAATCTACGTTCACGCGTAATGGGGTGAATAACTTTCGCAACACTCATGTTTGGTCAGTAGAAAATCCGCACGCTGTCCGTCGGCCACATTTTCAACAAACATTTTCGGTGAATATTTGGGCTGGCATGGTGAACGGTATGCTCATTGGACCATTTATTCCCCCAAATCGATTGGACGGGATACAATACCTAGACTTTTTACGCAACATTTTGCCTTCCTTGTTAGAAGATGTGCCATTAAGTGTAAGACAATCAATGTGGTTTCTGCACGATGGTGCACCGCCCCATTTTACACGCGAAGTGCGTGAGTTTTTGAATGAATTATTTCCGAATAGGTGGATCGGACGTAATTGACCCGTAGCGTGGCCTCCGCGATCTCCAGACTTAACACCATGTGATTTTTTTCTTTGGGGAGAAATGAAACGTTTAGTGTACAAAACTGAAGTGCATACGGTTGACGAACTTCGTTTCAGAATTGAACAAGCTGGTGCTTTCATTCGGGGGAGGGACTCCATTCTCAAAGCCTGCACCGATGCTTGGCTACGTCGTGCACGCACCTGTGTTTTTGAATCAACAATACCTATAAAGTACGTTTACCTAAAAACTGAAAACGCGGCAACGCCGTCATATTTGTTACCTCTGTTCGTGGTCTGCACCACCGCCGGCGTCTGCTCGGTAGCGCATCAGCTGATTTCATTTTCTGTTGGAGCGGTATGATTTCGGGCAGAGACGTACTTAGCCCTTCTCGTCAACTGGAGAGTGAGTACTTTTTTGTTTATTTTTTTTTACTTAGTCGCCCTCGTTTCACTACACATTACCTTTGTTATTTCAAGGGTAGTTGTTTCTGAAAAGGAAAACCCCAACTTTGCGGACACCCTGTATAATTAACTGTCACTGGTCATGATATTGTTGAGTGCACATGTTATTGCGGATATAAGAAGAATCTTTGATGATGAATCAAAAGACTCACGAAGACACTACTCTCCCCAGAATAAAATATCGAAAATCAAGCCACGTGTCCTCTTCCCTTTGGTAGCAACGGGATCTCGAATTCCGACAACATCGAGGATCGAATTCTATTGCGACCCGTACCCATGCCAGAAATGGAATTACCAACGCGGCATATGTGGAGTAATTGCCGTTCATTTTGCCTGAGCAACAGGCTGAATGGCTTTTAATCTCTACGGTAGTCACGTCGCTTGGGCCATGCGAACGCATTCACCCTTAACGTTTGATTTCAATTCCGGCAGAATGCCTTTGCTATGTTACCACGACCGACCCCATGCCGAAGCGTTTCCACCTCTATTGTAGAACGGTTAAGGGAAATAATGATGGTGAGGTTAAAGTTGGTAATGATACCAGGAATAAAGAGGGGTGCAAAGAAGACACCACAGCCTATCGAAAAAGTCACTAAAGTTTATACTATTGTTAGGATGCTACTTCTGGATGCCTGAATACGTGATCTGTAAATTAAGTGATAAGACTGGCAACGTAGCGCTCAATCTGACAACACTGGAAGCAACGGGGAACGTGTGACTGATCTTCAGTACAACCCATTTGGTTATCTGTGCTGTCACGATAGTGTTTATCGGTGATTTAAAGCATTTTCGGAAAGGAGAGATTCGATTGAAGATGAACCACGAAGCAGAAAAAATTATTGACAGAATCCGGGAGATCAGATCGTCACTTGTCACTCAGAATGATCGGTCAAAAGTTAAATCTGACTTACACCACCGTTCATCAGATCAAAAACAACTGGGTGTTGCAACATGATAATGCTCCTTGTCACACAGCAAGGTCAACAAACGAGCTTTTGGCCAGTAAAACATGCCTATGTCTCCTCGGACTCCTGATCCGCCTGACTTGAATCCTTGTGACTTTTTTCTCTTCCCAAGATAAATTATTTTGGGACAGTCGAAAACATTAAAAGGGCTGTAACCGCTATGAGGAGTGGAAGAACCGTCTTCATCGCTGTGGAAGGAAGGTATTTTCAGGGTGACAGTATAAAATTGTATTTATCTCATCACCTAATTTACAGTCCTTGTATGTGTGGAGAACAGTTTGTCACTGCAAGTAGGTACTGTCAGCTAGAAACAAGGTCTGATTAAGAACAAGCATTACACAGTCCTTTTCATAAAATTTTCCCCTAATTATTTTTTGATCGATTCAAGTTAGGGAGCTGGAATTCTGAGTAATAAGATTTATGAATGAATACTATATTTAATTTTAATTCATATATCAACGATGATGACGAGCTGTATCTTTTCTTCCGTGTTTAGTCACACGCTAGTAGACTGCTGGATCTCTTCCTGACTACGCATCTTTTACAGCACTGCTGTCCTGACTGCCCTGGGTAACTCAGATCACGGTATTGTAAAGGTCAGTTTTCAGTTAAAAAAGGAATGGCCTGGCTAGTCTGTCTAGCAGCGACAAATGGTGGTGAAGTGATATAATTACGAATTCCATTTTTTAAGTGAAAACCGTTTTGTAATGGAGTCAGAGAATCGTTATTTATGAACATAAATTGTATCTGAAACTTAAATATAACCAGTTTTTCACTTTTCAACATAGTCTCCATAAAAAGTCGTGGCACCAGCCAATGAACGCTGCCTTACCAATAAACTAGTTAATAACCGTGACTTTCTTTCCACTAAGAAATTCCTTAAGTTTTGAAACAAATGAAAGTCTGATGGTGCTATACGGTGGATGATCCATTGACTCCCAATGAAACTTGTCCAGTTGCGTCTTTGCTCTTGCCACAACGTGAGGCCGAGAGTTGTCGTGAAGCACAATGACGTCGCTAGAGAACTGAGAGCATAAACTATGTAGGCGTTTAA
Source organism: Acanthoscelides obtectus (assembly GCA_963669975.1). Classification (NCBI taxonomy): domain Eukaryota; kingdom Metazoa; phylum Arthropoda; class Insecta; order Coleoptera; family Chrysomelidae; genus Acanthoscelides; species Acanthoscelides obtectus. Next base: position 15,655,288 of record CAVLJG010000008.1, on the reverse strand, counting down.
AAACCAAATTACTGAGCGCGCCCAATCTCTTCGGGTTTGTTTGACAGCTTTCCTTGGAAAGATGTTTGTTTCGCTAGCCTGGATACGTCGTCTGTCTGTTCATCAATAAATGAAATTATCCACGCTATGATCGAGGAATACATCGCTCATACAATCAAAGTGACTAAACCGGGGCCTAATGGCTGGTTCGACAAATCGTGCGACACTGCTCCTCGACAGAAGATCGATGGATGTCGCGTCCAGAAACAAATACAACGAAGCGATTCACAATGCCAAAGACCGGCAAGATGCAAAGATAGGACACATGGTAATGTCGCAGCGCAATGGGCCTCGACCCTTCTGGACAAGTAGATCGAGAAGAAGTTCTCAACGAGTAGCCTTCCATTGCTACCAGCTGTGGACGATCCCCAACGCCAAACTGCCGTCGTTTTGAGGCTGTTCCCTGCACCATGCGGGAAGGAGCCTTGAGGAATAAGACCCTGAGACAGTTGCCCTTGTCACTTAACATGAAAAAAATTTTGAATCCGAAATTGATTAACAGTTGTTGTACAGAAGAGAGCAGCGGATCTTGCTTCCAGATATCTTACGAATGCGGCACTTTCCCAGAAAACTGTACATTTTCTCATGTCTAGGCCATCCCAAGAAAGGATCTAAAACTAACTCTTGCAACTAAAGACATATAGCTCTGCTTTCTGTTATGACAAAGTGTCTCTAAGCTCCTCATTCTGTATAGAAAAAACAAGAGGCCATACGGTATCTGATTTTGAAGCTCTTTATAGTTACTTCATAACCCTGAAATATTGAATCACTAACTTTAGAATGGCGATCTCAAAGGACATCAAATCCAAGTTTTTTTTGTGCATAGAGTCGTTTATAACCCAACAGATTATAATAATACTACTACAGTATATCATGTCAGTATTTTTCTTTTTTACGGGTCTTTCCGAATATTTATTAGAGTATGGAACATTGTAAAAAAATTGTCAAAATTTACCAATTTCTTTTAAAAGGAATGTTTTGTATTTTATTGCACATTCATAGAGATGCTCAAAAAAGAATAAAATCGACATAATATACTCAAACGTTTTGATGACTAGTTGTTGAGCTATGAACAATTCCATGCACAAAAGTGCTCAATTGACAGTAATTTTTGTAATATACGAGTAGACAACGTCAAATAGCTAAAAAACATATCTCAAGCCTATTTTCATTCTAAGACATTGAGCAATGACATACATCCAGTCTTTTCAACTTTAAATAAATGTTGACATCGATTAATTAAGGTAACTCCCAACAAACTCAAAACCCATACTTACTACAATGGATAGAGATTAATCTAGTGACTAGAATGCAGCGGAAGTTTAATCCACGGAAACTCTGAAAACCAGTGGCGGCGGTCCATGGCATTTATAGTAACTGAACGATAAATCAAAGCCGGGACACTCTTGAAGCTAAACGATATATTCATTCGTAAATATACAAATCGAGATCAAAACCGATCCAAAACTCACGATGACATTAATTCTTACAAAAACCAATACTGTAACAAAGAAAGTAACTCGTCATCTAGACAAAATACTTCAACCAATCGTTTAATCACCTAGATATTTTCATTCAAATCCCTAACAGAGATATTATGTTTTGGGATAACATTCTACTAAATATGCTACCATAAAAACTTTGTTTAAAATATTCAGTGCATATGGGATTGTATAGCAGATTTGAGTTGCAATTTCGAAACAAACTATACTCGTTCGGAACACATTGCTTCTTTAAAATGCAGTATAATGGATTATTCCTTGTCTAGTTGAAATTTTATTTTTAATATCTGAAATAGACTGTGTACATCCATTTATCGAGAATGATGCATCTTATTATCGTATTTTGCCTCTATCCTTTTTCGTTTTATCATTGTCTGCCTATGTCATTCTCAGGATCTCGACCTACGAGCCCCTTCCCTCTTCAGTTGGCCCACATCAAGATTTGTACCAAAATATGCCTAAACTTGACGAAACTACTAAAACAATTTATTGTCTCAAAAACATTTTAGATACACTCTAATCGTAAAAAATACATATTTGAAATCACTTAGACCTATAACTAATAGAACATCTGAACAAATAAACAATGTGCGAATAAATGCGCGAAGTTAACAAAGCAACAATTGAAAGATTACCATTGGGTAACATCACCTTTATTTTTATTAAGGCTGAAATTCTTTGGGGCATAGTGTTAACCAAGTTTTGGCAACAATTTGGTGTAAAACAACCCCATATTTCTTGAAGCTTTTGTGTCAGTTCGGTGATTGTACGAGCAGGATGTTGCCGTAGAACCTTTTTCACCTCGTGCCACAAAGTTTCAATAGGTGACAGATCTGGACTGCTAAAAACCTATTTCAAAAGTGGTACATTATTTTCTTCCATCCATTTTATAGCCTTTTTTGAGGTATGACACGCTGCACCATCTTGCTGAAACACAAAATCTTGGCCGGATGTCAAACATTCTTCCATCACTGGTAAAAGCGATTCTTCTAAAATTACCATATATTTGTTTGTATCCACATTTCCATCAATAAAATGAAGTTTTCCTACTCGCTTTTGATGACATACTGCCCCAGACCATAATGGATGCTAGAAATTTCACTTTTCACTTCAGACAATCAACATTGAATGCTTCATTTTTTTTGCGAATAACTCTACTGCGACTGTCACCAACACAAACTTCGAATCGGGCCTCATGACTGCATTGTATTGCACACCATTGTTGAGGTGTCCATTGTTTATGTTCTTTAGCCCATCTAAGCCGATTTTTCTTTTGCAGTGGAGCTAAAAGTGGCTTTTCTTTGGCCTATAAACAAGTAGTGCAACTTTAGGGTTTTTACTTCACTTTTTTTATAAGAAAACTTCCTTGCAAGTGCTAAATCCCAGTTTGTGGGCCACTCTATGAGTTGTGGACCTCGAAATTCTCCTTCCAACAGCGTCACTCCACAGAGCACTTAATTGAAAATAATTGGCACGCCTGTTTTTCACGATTATTCTTCTTAATGCTCTTCGGTCGGCATTTGTGATATTACTTTTTTTTTCACATATCGTGGCTTAATATTAACTGAACCAGTTACGATATATCTTCTAACAATATTTCTCACACTGTACCGCGATAAGTCTAACAAAGTTGCAATTTCCTAGTTTGATTTCCCAGAATTAAAAAATTTGATTATCAGTAACCGAATTTTTTCACTAATAACCTTTCCTCTACCCATTTTGAAAACCTTAACCATCCAAAACTATTTTAAACGTATTCTGACAGCTGTGATTAATAAAAACAATTGTCATGACTTTTATTTTTCACAGCCACCTATGCGTTATAGACTTATTTTGCATTGAAATTAAAATAGGTTGGTATGCTGTAATTGCAACATGTGTTACTTTATGCTACAAAATTGATTAGGGAGTGATAAAGTTGGTGTTTATATTATCAAAATATTCATTGTTAATATTTTAAACCTGCTACATTTTTATTATTTGTGTTTGATAAGAAAAAAACTAAGATTTCAATGGTTGGGCCAACTGAAGTGGGAAGGAGCTCGTATGTACAAAAGTATATGTTACTTTGTCAGAATGTAGATGAGCAAGTTTGAGTGCACTTAGTAGGCAGTCCTTAAAATGTAATGGGAATGGAGCCCGGTTTTGCATTACATCATATCTTTGGAGGAGAAGTTTTATCACTTTTCTTTCAAAGTGAAGACACTTAGTTATGCTTTAAGGAGGTAAGCTACTCATATTCCTCTCTAGATTTTCAATGAGACGTTTCGTTTTTTCTTTTCTGACTACATACCTGGCTTGTCTGTCTACCGGGTACAACAGGTGGCGGCTTGAAATATTTAGGAAGGTTATCTTTTAAGTAAAATAATACCTTGTTTTCGCTTTTGAACAGAGTCACCATAAATATTTAAAACATTCGACAATTCGTAGCATCAGCTTTCGTCAAAGAACGCAGTAACTGGTTTATTGGTCAGGCTTTCAACGTGTTCCAAAGCCCTCTCCACCAAGAATTTCCTCAAGTCTTGAACAGATGAAAGTCTGATGATGCGAAGTCAGGACTCTATGGTGGATGATCTAGTGATTCCCACAGAAACTTGTCTAGTTGCATCTGGTTTCTTGCCACTACAAGTGGCCAAGCGTTGTCGTGAAGCAGAACGACGTCGCTAGAGAACATGCCCCGTCGATGGGTTTGAATAGCGCGCCTAAGCCTCAATAATAACTTCAACAAGCTGCCGGTGAATTTCAACGATTCGAACGTCTTTTGCCTTCAAGAACCCCATTACCGGACCTCGTACATTCAATATATTATCTGGTACCATGTTTATGTAAGGGTTGCACCTCAAAGCCCTCCTTACGAGTCACCGCTACCGGAAACTCGCGTCTAGGAGGATATTAAAACTAATAAAAGACCTCTATTATATGTTGCTCGGGAGCCGGGCGGTAATTCCTGTGCAGAAACTTCAGTGTTACACCTTCTCATTAAAACTTCCAAACGGCGATTAAGTAGAGCGCTTACGGCTTAAACAATGATTGCACTCAGATAGATTAAACAACTTCATTCAGCTTAGCCGGAACGATAAGATAACAGTTTTCAAGTTTGTAGGTACCAGGCACTTTCAATTTGTTTTTGATGAACTCCGCCCTTACCTAAAGTTTTACTTAATGGCATAACTGCAAGTAAATGTTCACTGTCGCTAGCGGCTTTCTTCCCTCGCTAAAAGCCCGTATCTTCTTAGTGGCGTTGTACAAACCATAACCGCGCGACGTTACAATTTTTGGTGTTACGAGTATACCATAGAACTGGCTACCCAGAAGGTACACTCAGCGCAATTTTCAGACGCCAGCAGATAATAATAATAAACGGCTTTATTGGCGGAGTTTAGCATAGCTATTCTTACACTCAACCTTTCTAAAGACTAAAGCTTAATCCTAATTTGACATGATATGGTATTTTGCATCTTCAGGAAACGATTGTATGTCTATGAGTCTAACTAAAAAAAGAAAATAATGGTAATTGATCACAGGGCATTTATTCATTGATCCTATGCTGAATTTCTAGATATTGTCTGAGATGCAGTTTGAAACGGATGTTATTAGTATTTGATATATCGATATTCCTGCTATAGATGTTAAAGATCTATAAAAGAGGATATTACATATAGTACATAGGCATTGTAAAATGGTTTTGATGTCTTATATTCACATTACGTATACTTGACCTAAGGACCAGCTTTTCTACTAAATATGCAGGATTCTTAGAATATAATACACGAATGTCGTTAGGTAAAAATATTTGAGTAGAGAATTAATATTACGCCATTGTAAAAGCCTGAAACTGTTAGATATGTGGTCAAATTTACGTAAGTTACAGACAGCAGTTATTCTGCAATCTCTGCAGACGCATTTGAGTCGAATAGTCCAGGCATGGATAAAAAACTATCAAACCACAACTGATAATTGATAGCCCTAAATTTTCAGCCAGCTTTTTCCTCGTCTTGAAGTTGATAATGTACTTATTGGCATACAGTACTCGCAGTTTCAAATAACACCTCCGAGATATTGTTTTAATGTGTTGTTGGTAACGTAGCTCGTCATCTATGATCAAACCAAGTATCTTACAGCTAGTTGAAAAATAAAGTTGTTGTTCATTCAAGTTTTCTCGCTTGTGATCAGAACAGAAAAGAACAAGTTTCGTTTTATCAGGATTTAGTTTCAAATTGTGTTCTTTACAATTGTCAGATACTGTCAGATGAGCGCCCATCGTTGTTTAACCTAAAGCTGAAGCTACCACGTACTATGTACAGGTTCAGACAGTTCTTTCCCACAATGAACTTTCGATAGTCCTGAACGGTCCAAGATAAGAAGTCTATGCATGGGGATCGCAATATCTGTAGGATATACAGCTTAGGCTAAATTAGGAAGAAGTTGCGTTCATTGGGGCCAACTTATAATCAAATTTCATTAATTACTAAGATATTTGGAAAAAACTAAAATTTGGTCAAATCGTTTATATTTTTTTCTGAATTTATTTTGAAAAAATATGAAAAATCTAGTGGGATTTTCTCATTGGCACTTTTCAGGCACTACATGATGGTGTTTTTAAACTTTGTGCCCGAGGTTTCGTTCTTGAGAAACCATCAACTTTATTTTTTATAAAAATATAAAATTTGGTCAAATCGTTTATATTTTTTTCTGAATCTATTTTGAAAAAATATCAAAAATCTAGTGGGACTTTCTCATTGGCACTTTTCAGGCACTATATGATGGTGTTTTTAAACTTCGTGCCCGAGGTTTCGTTCTTGAGAAACCAACAACTTTATTTTTTATATGGACCGAAAGAAAAGTACACCCTGTATCTAAAAACATTTTTGTCTACGAATTCAACGATGTATGGCATGTTTGTTATCTTAGTTATGTGTTTTTTTACTTAAGCAAGCGTGGCAGACAAATGCTTGATGTAAGATTATGTGATTACTGATAGATGCATATTACGAGGGTGGTTCAATAAGTACCCGCGTTAGACATAAAGACACTACTTTTTCCAAAAAATTTTTCAACATAATGTCCTTTTAGAAAGATACACTTTTCGCAAAGTTCCTGCCATTTTTTTATCGCGGCACCCATCGGGCCGACAATTGTTTCATAACCAACTTATCATGTAGAATATTGAAACCTATGGACTCTGCTACTTCGCGCACTTTCGTTTGTCAATCAGCGAGAATCATGTTGTGGGCTTTTTGAATGATTTCCTCGGTAACCACGTCTGCCGGGCGTCCTGGTCGATCCCGATCAAAAACGGATGTTCGCCCACGTTTAAATTCGTTTTACCAATATCTAACAGTGGTCATAGATGGCGATAAACAGTATCCAACTTTGCTTTTATCTCCCCGCATTTTTTCCCATCCAAAAAGAAAAAGCGAATTACCAAACGATACTACTCTTTTTCCATTCTAGCGAAAATTACGAAACACGTGTCACTCTAATGGCTGCCAAATACAAACTAACCTATCAATCAGTCTGAAATTTGTTGAGCCGCGGTTTGATAGATGGCAGCACACGATGATAACAGTAACTCCCCTCAGGAACGCTCTCTGTCGTCAAACACGGGTAGTTATTGAACCGCCCTCGTACACAACGTTATAATCGGGTTAAATTTAATAAAATCATGCTTAATCTAGTGATATTTGTAGTGATAACATCATTTCTATTTTAATCACAAGGTATTCAAATGGGTTGTCAATATTTTCCAAACATAAATATGGTCTTCCAATAGTCGAATTCAAAACATCATGTAAGATTTCTGGTGTAATCACTGAATGCTTCCATTACACATTCTCGTAGCTTCTGCTTAGAATCAAAAGTAAGCTGGTGGATTCGGTTTTTTATAAAACCTCGAACAAGATAGTCCCCAGAAGCTGAGTCTGGGGTATGCTCTGACCAGAACACTTCACTGGAAGTTCCGAGCCACATTCCGCGAATTTGCCTAAAGTTATGTGCAGGAATACCGTCTTGTTGAGACGAACAGCTATTAACTTTTGCCGAATGTAAATTATCCTGACAGTCTTCTGGATCATGTTGCAACAATTGAAGGTACCGTTCTGCAGTTAATCGGTTAATCATATCATTAATATGTACGGAAGACGTATATAGTGTCTGACAGTCAGAAATTGCTTGTAGGTAATAAGGGAATAATATAGTAACAGAATCAAATCGTTCTCCGCGGGAGTAATTTCTAAAATTCGGGCAGGAAAGGCCGATAAGGCAATACTATAAGGAATAATATACAATAATATAATAAGGAACAAATGTTTTCCTTTCATTAACATTAAATGTCGTTTTCAAACAGTATGTTGGTTCCTGCACTATAAACAAGGAAAACTATATTATACTCAAAATTATTTATTTTTCAATCGTTCTAGGATATTTATTAGTTACGAGGGATGTCTTTTAAGTTTTGCATATAGAAATAAAACAACACGGTAGGTAGTTTTAAATGACTTTATTGTTTTTCGAAGTATTTTCCACGAAGATTAATACACATCTGCATGCGCTTGAACCAATTTTCGAAGCACTTATTCCACTCGTTTGCTAGCAGATCCAAAACGGCTTTTTTGAATGCGTCAACTGCTTCTTCTGGTGACTGGATCCTTTGATCACGGAGTCTGTTTTTAATTTTCGGGAAAGTAAAGAAATCGCTAGGACTTAGATCGAGACTATATGGAGGATGGTCCAATAATTCCACGTTTTCTTCCGTTAAATACTGCCTTGTTCTTTGGGCTGTGTGCGAGCTTGCATTGTCTTGGTGGAGGATGATTCTTCTATCGGGGTTGCCTTTTTGAAGCTCGGTGATGACTTTTGGCAAACAAATGGTGGTATACCAATCCGCAGTAACAGTTCTTTGCTCATTAAGAGTAATTGTTGCAATTGTGTCTATTTTCTGGTTCATAACAGTAAATTCACGACTCATCACCACTAACAATGCTGTACACATTTTTGAGTTTCCGGAATTGAAACGGTCAAGAGTTTTTTGACACCAATTAACCCTGGCTGCTTTCTGCTCTTCAGTCAACAGATGGGGTATACAACGAGAAACTAATTTTCCTAATCCTAATTCTTCATATAAAATTTGTTTAATTGAGGTCTTTGATATCTTCAAGGATACGTCAATTTCGCGATATGTCACATGTCTATCTTCAACGATGAGATTGCGCACAGCATCGACGTTTTCCTGGGTGACTGCCGTTTTTGGTGCACCCACCCTGGGATCGTCACTAAGACTCACCCGTCCACGTTTGAATTCTCCACATCAACGGGAAATTGTCGACTGATGTGGCCGAAAACAGACAGTAACTCAGCAAGGCATTCTTGTTGCGATAATTGTCTCTGAAACTTATAATAAATTATGGCGCGAAAACGTTCTCGGTTGAGTTCCATTTTTCTAATGACTTGGTGACACTTAAAAATTCACTGTAGTGAGAACACTGCACGTCTTGTTTAAATTTAAGTTTACTAAAGAGATTCAGTACTGACGTTCGATCCGCGCGGCCTACTATGTTTCTATATGCAAATCTTAAAAGACATCCCTCGTATCAAACTGACACAATGAGATTGATAGGATACAATTTTTAATTCATCATTTATCTATAGCGAGAAATACTACTTCTCTATAAGACAATATATATAATGGCAATTTCTCTGATTGGTAGTGAAAAAATATTTTTGGCTTCAGTTGTGCTAAATGTTTTTGGTTTTCGGACATTTTGTTTTTAACCTACGCCTAGGTGGAGAAGTATACTTCGTGGATTGGTTTTGTGAGCGTTAAGTCCACTTTTCAGTCTTCACCTTATTTATTTATTGCTAGGCGACGACGCAACTGCTGGTGTCAAAGTAGTACGGTCGATTCTACTTAAAGGCTACTTTAAATTTTGATTGGATCTTTGCAGCCCGCTTAGCTATCTCAGTAAAAAAAGTCTGCACATACGGCCAAGATTATATGATTTACAGTAACTTCAAAACTGGCAGTCTTTATGAGAGTGACCCCTAAATGTTCCTCTTTGGTTCCAGGATTATTTCATCGAGTGATTCTTCTAAGTGGGACTGCTCTGAGCTCGTGGGCCACCATCCACGATGCAGATTCGATACGGTTAAGCGTCGGAAAACAAACTGGTTGCCTAGCAACGGATGCTACCGGAGATGAGGATATCGATATCGCCTCGTGCTTACGGTCTAGGTGAGTCTTATAGAATTTAATAAAATAATCCGATAAAGGATGATAACGTGGAAACTTTATATCAGATTTGTCTTAACGTTGGATCAAAAGTCTGGAATAATCTCAGATTATTCAGGGTGAATGTCACAATAATCGGTTCTTTAAGTGCATGTTATTTTTTCGGCACTAAGTAGTGCTGTTGGACCTATCAAAAAAGTTCAGAGCAAAAGGTTCTCTGCGATTTTAGCATTTGGCAATTTCATATAAATAATGAAAGGTATAACGGATTTACTCAAGTGCAATTGTCTTGATATATTATGTCCTTTGCACGTTCGATATATTAGTGAATGTAAAGCTCAGTTTACACAAGTTCTGAGTTCACCGCCATTTTGAAAAATGCTCCCTTTCGGTCTCTAAGCGATATCTGACGTTTCCATCTTTGAAATCCACTGAACGACGTTTATTGGAGGCCAAAGTCTGAACATATTATCAAAAAGACGATGCGGGATTCTACCTTTTTGTAACCTTTGTAGGCCAGTACACAGAACACAGTCGTCATTTCTGTTGCATATTACTCGGTAGTATTGCTGGACTCAATTTCATCCTGTCCCTGTAAAGCATTTGTTATGAGCAACATTCAGAGCGTGTTTGTTGTGAGCAGAAAGGCTCCGCCAAAATTCCTAGCATACCTTAGTAATTCAGATGTAGGAGGGATGTGGCTTAATATTGTACATATCGCATTGCAGGGCTCGCGCAGGTAGAAATATGGACATACCATTCTGATGTTCCGTACTTAAATGGACATAGTGAAATGATAGGTAGTGTGGACAGAGACCTCTTCATATCTGAATATGAACGAGCTTTAAATTCAGTTTTTACTGGTAAACAGGGTGAATATCACATATGTTAGGCACTATTGAACCGATATTGTTGAGATTCTGCACGGTAAAAATCCTTCTTATGTACCAAAATGCCAAGCAATGGTACTAATTAATTAGCAGAATAGATTGACTTTCTAGTTATTTTTTATTTATTCAAATATTTTATTTGTAATACTTTACGTAACACAAATTTCAAAATTTGAAAGGTTTCACCAATATTTTACAAAATAATGTTTAAAGTTAAGCTGATGATGTTTTGGGGACTCAAAGTTCCAAGGTGGAATTAGGTTTTTTTTATTTCTTTGTATTCCATTAAGAACAACGCCCTGTAATTTACACTCTGTATTTTTCATTATTTCGCAAGAAAAATAACAATGCATGATATAAATAAAAATAAAGTTGCCCTATTTCTATCAATTGATATTATACAACAACATGATTTCCGCTTAAAAAAGAAACGGTACTTAATATGCAATCCACTAAATTTGACCTTACAGACCAAGCGGATATTAATCTAAAGATCGACTGAACCGTATAGTATTTGTGTACTTATGTAATTAAACTCAACGTGATGGGAGCTCGTAAATGTAACTGGACTGAAACTGTAAATTAGGTTTTTCTACATTTTCATCATAATTTTGGAATGGTCTTGAGAGTCAAACTCAGTTCATTTGCATTCTAAATGCCGTTTACCTTTAAAGCAGTACCGATGTTTTTGTACAGCATCAGTGTACAGAATTGAATCATAGAAAATACTGACAAAACTAAGCGTACATAACATTTTTTAATTTTCCTTTTTATTTATAATGACATATGGCTATCTGGAAAATAATAATAAACTAAGAGTATAACTTACAGGGTGTTGGACTTAATTAAATGGACGGAGATAGAAAAACTGAATCTACCTCTGGAATTTTTAGTTACCATTATTTTGTACGAAATTGTTGAAATCGTGTTGTTAACCCTTGAAATCTTGTGTTTCATTCCACATATCTGCTAAAAATAAGATGATTGAGTAAAAAAAAAAGGTTTAACTGAAAAACCAAATTTTGTTGATCATTAGCTTTTTTGAAGATAGATTTCAATAATCAGTTTAGGTGGTGTTGATTCTGATAAAAAACAAAAAAATCAGAAATCGAATCCGGCATTGTATTTTTTGACCGTGTTGTGTTGTCTTACGTCATTTCTCGGTAACTCTTATGGTGTGAAATTTCAACAAAATTGTTTCAATGGTGCCTGCGATATGTGATACAGAACACTTGGCATGATAGATAAATTATCCTGTATATCCGTAAAAAATTAATTTGAAACGTTTTTATTTCCAGATATGGAAAAGTCTCGGTTCATACTATACTAAGTGACATATAAATCCGAACACCCAGTTTAAATGGTTTTATTTTAATAAAAGTACTGTAACTAACAAGTGGAAAAATTGTCAGCCTTATCAGTTGGACATTCCGGTTTTTATACTGTTTTTTTTTAATTCACTAACGCTCTAAAAATGAATATTTGAGCCGCAGTAAAGAATCAAAGTTGGCGGATTTTGGTTCTTGACATCCTTTACGATCGGTTACGATGCCTAGGGTACGGAGACCTGTACGATTTCGTCAACTTAGTGAGTTTGATAGGGGCCGATAGTGGGACTTTCTTTTCGGGCAATTGCAGTTAGAGTGCAAAGAAGTGTAGACACTGTGGTTAGGTGTTGTCAGGCATAGCTTCGAGAAGGCCGTACGCAAAGAGCAAGGGGCACTGGACGCCGCCGTAGAACAACAGACCGTAAAGATCGCCGCCTAAGATTATTGGCCTTAAGGGACCGTTTCTCCACTACCATGTCAATTACAAATGAATGGTTTGCAGAACACGGAAGACCTATTGGCATGCGAAGTGTTTACCGACGAATGAGAAGTTTTGGCTTGTTTTCATACCGGCCACACTGGGTCCTCCCTTTAACTCGAGAACACCGACGTAATCGCCTTGAGTGGTGCAGACAACGGTCACTCTGGGATCAGGAATGGAACAGTACTGTCTTTAGTGACGAGTCTCGATTTTGTTTAGGCATGCACGATGGTCGTGCCAGGGTTAGAAGGCGACGTGGTGAAAGGAGGAATCCACAGTTTTTTGTTGAAAGACATGTTCATCACACTGTTGGAGTTATGGTTTGGGGTGCTATAGCTTATGGTTCCAGGTCACCTTTAATTTTCATCAGAGGTAACATGAACGCGCAGCGTTATATCCACGAAGTTCTAGAACCCCATCTTTTACCCTATCTTGACACCCTTGCAGATCCAACTGTCCAACAAGATAATGCCCGACCACATGTTGCAAGAGTCACAATAGACTTCTTTCAACATAATGATGTCACATTGTTACCATGGCCACCAGGATCTCCCGACTTATCCCCAATTGAACACGTGTGGGACATGATGGGTAGGAGATTGCTCAATTTGCAACGTCCTCCTCAGACTCTAGAAGCACTTCGAGAGGAGTTGGTGGTTGCCTGGAGTGAGATACTACAGGAGGACATTGACCACCTGATCAGAAGCATGCCTAGGCGCGTTGGAGAATGCGTAGCACATCAGGGTGCATCTACACATTATTAAAGGTTAAAGGGCTTTAAAGCAGTTCAATCATTTTGAAATTTTTATCATTTACTTATTATGCTTCATTAAGTACTTATACACAATTTTATTAAAATAAAACCATTTAAACTGGGTGTTCGGATTTATATGTCACTTAGTATATTTACCATTTCACAATGTTCACTTAAGCAAGAAATGGTATTATATCCTTGCATTTTATAGACTCGCCTGTTATCATCAGCGATACAGTTCTAAAATGTCATTGACTGGGACTTAACGTAATCAAAAGAATGTACATATTCACTCTAATGAACAGTGCATAACTTCTTCGAACTTTTGCTTTTGCTTTTCCGAAACAACCAAGTTTCTAATAACAAAGCTAATAATGTGCGGTAAAGCAGCAACGAAAACATAAGAAAAAGAAATTGAAAGAAAATACTCACTACTCTTTTGGTAAGAACTTCCAAGTACTGATCTGCCACATTTTTCTCGTAAATACGTTTTGAAGTGTTCAACGTTTGATACAAAAATATGGATTTATTATCTTCTTCCTGAAGCAACATTTAAGTCTATCCGCGTCTTCTTCTGTATCCAGCTTCACGACCCTGGCGCGATACAACAACTCGAAAAACGATCAAGAACACACTGGCAAAGTATCAATAAAATCTTGAAGACGCTGTAATCTAACATCATATCGATAACAACGTTATGTGCCAATTTTGGTTTTTCAAATCCGAGTTGTAAGCAGGTTATCCTACACACCGCGCGTCGCCTGATTTGGGTACTGACACACGTCATGCCTTTTCACGTTTGACGCAGAGCAGGACCGGACTATTTTGATTTTTCGGAAAATAATATCTCAGATATCTTATTGTTGACATTCTGTAAAGTCGCAACTTTAAGAACACCCTATACGCTCAGGCGTTGTACATAAAATGGTGTTTGATATAAAACGGCATTATGATAACACCCATTTAAAGCAAATAATATTCAAATAGATGCATTGAAAATTATATAGGCGAAACTATTATGTAGTAGCATACGGAAAATCTAATATGGCTCTAAAACTTGGGATTATCTCTTGAATGAGTTGAATCAGTTCCATATCTCTCGGTTTGTGACGGTTTCCAGCTCGCCGCTTAATAAAAAATATCTGATTCTATTATACACCAACCTCTTTAAAGTGTAAAGCATAAAAATAAACATTATATTCTGGAAAGTTTAATGTGGCCTTAAGTCTGAGCATTGCCCATAAAAGACAAAGTTAGATGATTTGAACAGTCGGCAACATCGGATCGGCCCGTCATGAAATATTATCACAGGCATACATCTTGAAATTATAGCGCGATAGATAAACTCAGCTTTTCATGACGATGAGAGCAGTGTTAGTGACATGATATGTACGATAGTATACGACTACTACCCTACCGTAGCACAGTTATATTGGAAATAAGTACGAGAATTACGAAATTGTTTGTTTTATTCCTCAGAATATACCACAAAGATAATTGTGTCAACTCTAATCAGCTAAAATGTTATTGAAATCTACTTGACGTAGATGTTCCTCCGACCCCGGTCACGGAATGTAATTGATCCCGGATATGAACTACACATTGTAGCATTGATTTTCGTAAAAGAAAAGTGTTATTTGAAGAAAACTGAGAAAACTAATTTTGAAATTTGCGTCTGCGTAGGCTTAATGTGCTCTGGCCACGGAATGTAACCGATCATGGATATGAAGGACTCATTATGGCATTAATTTTCGTGAAAAAGAAGTGGTGTTTTTTTTTAAATTGAAGTTGGCATGTGCGTTTCGTATAGGTAACTTTCGCTCCGCCTGGTAGGTTTAATATGCCCCGGCCATGGAA
The DNA here is from genome assembly GCA_963669975.1 of Acanthoscelides obtectus. Classification (NCBI taxonomy): domain Eukaryota; kingdom Metazoa; phylum Arthropoda; class Insecta; order Coleoptera; family Chrysomelidae; genus Acanthoscelides; species Acanthoscelides obtectus. The sequence continues at coordinate 15,640,210 of CAVLJG010000008.1, read as the reverse complement.
TATAATCGGTCTTGGATATGAAGGACTCATTGTAGCACTGATTTTCGTGAAAAAAAAAGTGGTGTTGGTTTGAAAAAAAATTGAGAGAACTAATTTTAAAGTTTGCATGTGCGTTACGTATATGTAACTTTCCGTCCACCTGGTAGGCCTCATATGCCGGCCACGGAAAGTAATCGACAATCAATTAAAAACATAGATATCATCCATTAGTAGTATCTGTATCTGATAAAAAATAAATTATTATTTGAAAAATTCACTTACCTTTTTTTAAATATTTTATCAATGCTTTCCGAAAACTACTAATGTTATTAGAGTTTTTTGTATGACTTGGTAGTGAATTAAATTTTATTAATCCTCTACAAAACAGATTAATTATACATGCACTATAATTTAGTATTTTAACGGGTGATTTTTTAAGAGGTATAGGATTTGATTTTCAAAAAAACACAAAAATTTGAAAAAACGATTAAATCTTTATTTGAGTCGATATAACGTTCGATATAATTTAATGTTTATTTTATGTAAATGTTGGCCCCCGGCTCCGCTTTAGATGGCAGATGCGCAAGGTCCAATTTTGGCACACTCTCTCCAACATATCGGCCGGTATCTCACGAATAAATGCTTCAATATTAGCTTCCAGTGCGTCAATCGTTGCTAGTTTATCCCTGTAGACATTAGCCTTAACATGGCCCCACAAGAAATAGTCCAACGACGTTAAATCACACGATCTAGGCGGCCAATTCACGGGCCCCAAACGTGAGATAAACTGTTCACCGAACTCGCCTCTCAATAGGGCCATTGTTTCGTGTGCGGTGTGTCATGTGGCACCATCTTGTTGAAACCACATGTCAGCCAAGTCCAGCTCTTCTATTTTGGCCAAAAAAAAGTTTGTTATCATCGCACGGTAGCGCTCGCCATTCACAGTTACGTTTCGGCCATTGTCGTCTTTGAAGAAGTACGGCTCGATGATGCCACAGGCCCATAATCCACACCAAACAGTGATTTTTTCCGGATGCATTGATAGCTCTTGCAATGCTTCTGGCTGGTCTTCACTCAAGATGCCGCAATTTTGCTTGTTAACGTACCCATTCAACCAGAAATGAGCTTCGTCGCTGAACACAATTTTTCGATAAAAATGTGGATCTTCCTCCAGCTTTGCCAGCGCCCATTCGCCAAATTGGAAACGTTGTGGGAGGTCGTGTGGCTTCAATTCTTGCACCAGCTGTATCTTATAAGGTTTTACACCCAAATCCTGTCGCAAAATTTTCCACGTAGTGGAGTAACAGAGGCCCAATTGCTGCGAACTGCGATATCTCGTTTCGATTAAATAGATGGTATTGAAGCCCAATAGCCAAAGTGAGACCGATAATGCAATTTTTTGTAATGAATAAAATTTGAATTCTAAATCTATTTCTATATCATACTCACGGATCCGAATGAGTATTAAATTACTATCAACATTTCTTTTATGTTTTGTACTCATCGTTTCTTAACGAGTTTTAATTTTGTCAACTGCATTGTTAATAAGCTAGTCAGAAACAAAAAGCATCGTACCATCAGCAAAAGGACTCAGATCATCTGATCCTAGGATTATTAAATAAATTAAAAATAGTAAAGGTTTCAATCCCCTGCCTTAGGAAACTCCCATATCATTTAGCACCTCTGTAGGTACCGTATCAATGGTTTTAGTTTTTTGAGGTCGATTACACAAATTATCATTCGTTATTAAAACCAACCAATGCAAAGGTCATACTTTAAAATATTGATTAATAAGGCACGTTGGTTTTAAGAGTTACAAAGAAACATCTTTAGCGATTCCAACTGATTGTGTGCAATTTGGAGCCTTTTTTAGTGGCGCACCCGAACAAACCTTCAGAAAACACATCGCAGTACAAATAGCTCCAAAAGCAGAGCTTAATCATAATCCATTTTGTTCACGCATTAGGTATTCCAAATTTAAGCTATAAAGCTAAGAAATATTGGTAAATTTCCAAGAAAAGTAGTTTTCACGCCACTGTTGCAAACAAAATCTTGACCAACTTGTTCCAGAAACGGTAATATCGCTACTACATTAGAACTGCTGCTTTTCAAAGATAAAAGTTATGAACAATAATTTCAAGATACGACCGTTTTACGAGCAATACGGAAATACATACACACACTGTGTTTTATTTAGTGTGCACTTCTTAGTTTTATCGCTCTGCTAAGGGGATCTGTGCAGACTTGCAGTTGTTATGGTCTATCTTTATGAGCTCAAGTAGAAGTCCTTCATAATTTTTAGTTGTTTTGACGCTACTTAACAACACACCGCTAATAGATGGATAGCTTTGTTAATCCTTTAGTGGCTTAGATTAAACAATGAACTAGATTAAAAATTATATTTCTTTTAACATGGATATAACTTGCTAAGTAAGTATTCCTGCAGCAAAAATGGTTTCAAGTAGGTGAACTCCACTTTCTATAAAACGCTCTTACCATAACTGATACAAGTTAGCCTCTCTCAGAAAAAGTTAGCTGCGAACATGCTACCTACTATAAGCTCAAATTAATCGTTTTGTTAATTTTAATAAATTATAGAGCTTTGGTACACAGTATTGGTATTGACAAAGTATCGGTGCTTTAAGAGCATCTCTGTTGAATGCACTATTAAACAGTCACATTAACATACGCAATAGACGCTTATGTTCGATGAATGCAATGTACGCCCCTGATGGACGATAATGTGACGCTACTTGCTCCAGCTGCCCTCTATTCCCGTTAAGTTATATGCGCTCACTTTAGGGACGTCCCACGATCTTGTACTGATGTGAATTGGGCCGGCATAAACTGGTTTCGAATCCATCTAATTGCTAACGGTCAGATAGGCACGTGGGTGGATACACTCCTTCTACCAGTGACGTTATTAAGAGAGGATACACGAAGATGCACACGATCGGCTTGGTGAATGTAAAATCATACAAGCGTGCACTTAGAAAAAGAATTATTGACCTGTTTAGTAAAGTATTAGGTATAGTCGAAATCACAAAAGATGACGATTACGTCATCATTTTAGTCTGTAATAAAGACAAACGACAGCGTTTTGTGAATATTTTTAATGAAGTTTCAGATATGCTAGACAGAGACAAACAAAATTTCATTGTCTAAACAAACTATATTGCTATTATGCATGTATCCTACAAAGTTAGACGATGTTTTCATGTTGCATGATCGATCATATTTGAAAGATGAGTAGTTAGGTTATGTAAAATCAACTTAGGTTGTTTTCCAATAATACTTTGGTCTTTGGTGTTTCTATCTTAAGGTATTCTAATCATAACTGTTTTTTTTTAAAATCCGCAGTAAGATTATTATTACTCAAAACCATGAAATAAAATGAACATAAACATAATCAGTGAAATAACCTAACTTCGCAAAATCATAATATAAATTTGTTGTCATTATTCCTGACAGTACAATTTATGCTATGACGTAAAGATCATCTCTCCTGGTTCTGACTATATAATAAATTAGAGTTTAAATTTAAAAAACACTTCAGTAACAGATCAAATTAAAGAGTAGAAATAATCTTCAAATATAGTTTGTGTGATTGCAATAGAAAGTCCAACAATCAGGTATGACTAGTTAATATGGAATAAGACCAATATAAAAATTAGGATATTTAAAATTCAATTATGGTAAAAAAACGTAGGGGTGCTTTGTATTAAATGTTTTTTCAGTTGTTATTTACAAAATTGGAGTAATTATAGTTAGTTGTTATTGTTAATTTGTAAAGAATTGTAAGATATTATAAATAATATGTTCAACACCGTAAATGCTGTAGTAAGGAGATCAATGATCTTTCTTTCTTACTAATCAAAATAAAATATATTACTAAAGCGGTAAGGTGTTTTACTGAGGGCCTAAAAGCCCAAGTGCGGAAGGGTTAAAAAACGTAAGAAACCACTAAAAAAGGACAAAATGTCAACTTCCTGATTAAACAACTGCTAGTGTACAAGTAGTTCATTACAGTATTCCTAATTATAAGCGCTGTGAGCGTCACCTATGGAGGAATGACTCAACGACCTGCCAGCGTACTTTGTTGGTTGCAGAATGCCGAGAGAGTCTGTAGAGTATGTATCTTTGAGAAGATGTGAAAAAATAAAATTGGTTGAGTAGCGAGATTTCATCTGGATGATTGTGTGGTCTGTATTTGTACAAAATCAGTAATACGAGTATCTGCTATGTGTGGAAATGATTAGTTAATGTGCTGCCCATGAAATATATATATTAGCTGTACCAGACGGATAATATATGTTGGCTTTTCTGAGGAGAGATTATGTTCAAAGTTATATCTGGGGCTTTATTTTAAGAAATAAATATATTCATTCACCTTCACGATATCACAGAAAAATTCTCGAATACTTGACATCGCAAAATAAATTTTAATAAAATCTGTGTAACTGGAAATGAAAAATGTTCACGTTTCATAAATATTCCTGCCGAACAAGGGATTTTCTTTGTTTTATCTCTGGTATCGTTGAAATTCAGCAAATTTCCTTGTGTAATTTCTAGAATGGATAAGTAAGTGGATGCGCAACTAATTTATAAATGGTGGTGAATATAGCCATCCAAAAATATTTTCAATACTATCTAGGTACGGTGAAGATGAATGGACACTCAGTGAAGCCTTCTGCTTCTGAAATGTGGCGCTATCGTCGGATGTTATGAATATCATAGCATCATCATATTACTACTGGCATAGTAATGTAATGTTTAGAAAAAAGGCAGAAATCTTAAATGGTATTAACGTACTTCAGACAGATAATAATCAAGATAAATGTAGAATTATCCAACTCATATCACAAGAAGGGATAGAAGGAAATGGAGGACCAGTGCGCCACACTGCCGCTTATCCTGCCTAACCTGAAACAATTGACATTTAAGAACAACCGATCTACTCAGAACATATGTTAACAAAATAAGATTGCCAATTGTGGTCGCCAATATTCATTGAGATTAGGCACTAGAAGAATATGCAGCCAAGATAGCCACACAAAAGAAATTACAAAGCTCCACATTTAAAAAAAAAAGTGTGTTGCTTTTTTGAGAAATGGTAGAATTCGGATCCATTCACCCGAAAGAAAATATAATAATTCTTCACCTAGACCACACCGTGATACCTTACAAGCAAGAATGGTAAAAAAACAGACTTAAAAAATGTTTTATACATCATAAATAATGAGTTACATTTTATATGTCTCATATTGCACAGTCATCAGCCAATAGAAAACTCTTCATTGTTTTTTAAATAAGTTCATAAGCAAACTGTAGGAAATTGGTGCCTTATTATAACCCGTGCGATATTGTAAGAAAAAATAACCTTTGAACGAGGCTGAGAGTGTGAACGTCGCTTCCGGAAGGAATTTTGTTATACAGATAAGCAGGAGTTTGTTTGGTGACAACCTGCTAAAACATAAAAATAGAATGCAGGATCCCTCGATATTTAATTCGTAACAATTGGAAGCTGGAGTAGCGTTGACAAACATGATCTCGCCGCCTAGCTCTCGCGATGAAACGCAAGCATGCATTTTTAATTTTTTTTTATCGTTGCGTTTACGTAATCATGGCATAAACAGCGCATCTGCATTAGTATGTGAAAGCACTAAAGCCTCGACCAGAATTTTCTTCGATTGCTGTATGAGGATACGTCTACCATTATACAGGGTAGGGTGACTTCGAAGTTGAGTCATTTATTTTAACAGTGAGTAGATCTGATCAAAAGAAATGTTTTTTTCCTTTAACATTTTTCTGAAAAAATTAAATTAACAAAGTTATAGCCCTTTAGAAGTTTGAGTACCGCCCTGTCTCAATAATAATATTATGTGCTCGTGTTTGGCAACAACGGATATAATCCGCCTTATCTGTTCATCGCATCGGAAACAAAAAAGCGAAAGAATTTGAAACGTTTATCACGATGTCAGTCAATGTTTCAGTCGGTAACGCGTGAGTGAATAGTGGTGTTTGTTGCGTGGCTCAAACGAAATAAAAAATGGCACATGTTTACGAAAATGCTGAACTTGTGGACATGATTCTTATTTAATCGAGTGCAACCAACCCCTCGTGCCTTTGTTAATGTAGTACAAAGGGCTCGTGAATCAGGTGACTTAAGACCTCACAGGGGAGGGCATGCCGGTGCTCCAAGACTGCACGAACAAATACAGGTCCGCACTGAAATACTTGTGGGGAGGATACTTTATAAAACTAGGTAACATTTTTTTTTAATGTTTTTTTTTTATTTTTACACACATATTTTGGTTTATCTTCCTTCTACAATCATTATCTGAAAATTAATGACTCAACTTCAAAGTCACCCTGTATATACTTAAGGTTACTGTATCCTCTTTTCAACAGCTGTGAAGGCTCCTACCAAAGAGCATCACCACTAATTTCTTGAGTCTAGCGCTAGACAGTACTTCTCCGATATTAGTACTAAAGTTTCTAAGTCCTCATTCATTTGATCACATACTTTTTCGATATCAGTCTCTTCAGATGTTATACTGGATCCGTCAGAGAGAACGAATGGTTACTACATCGAGTGGGCTGGTCCCGTGTCGGTGGGGAAGGGCGTGGTGGATAGTGGGAGACGTACCGTTTCAGTTGGCAAGGTGGTTTGGAACGTTGAGCATCGTGTGTTCACTGTACGTCGGTACTTTCAAAATGGCGAGTCAAATGTAATGAAGAAAAAACGCCAGGGCGAAACCATACTGATAGAACCTCCGAAAACGTAGACAGAATCAGAGCTGACACGCTGCAAAGCCCGAATCGTTCAGTCCGTTCGCGTGAAAGTTCCCTAGGGATCCACGTGTCCTCTGTACGTCGCATGTGGAAGAACGGTTTATTGTTCCATCCTTACAAAATCCAAGTTTGTCAACAACTGTTGCCAGGGGATTAGGAGCAACGTGTTAGTTTTGAACAGCTCATGATTGGATAACAATGAAATGATGTTGTTTATGAGTGATGAAGCACATTTTCATTTACATGGATACGTCAATAAACAAAATTGTCGATATTGTTCTCCAGTGAACCTCCAACAGTTGCATGAGCACCCCCTGCATACCCCGAAAGTTACAGTTTGGTGTGCAGTAGGCCCAACGATAATTATTGGCCCTTATTTTTTTGACGAAGATGGAGAAACAACTACTGTGAATTCAGAGCGTTACAACTTCGACGTCGACGTTCCATGGCCACCTCGCTCCCCGGACCTGTCAACGTGTGATTTTTTTATGGGGCTACCTGAAATCAATAGTTTACCAAAGCAAGCCTCGGACCCTTGTCGATTGGGCCCATTCGGGAGAAGCTTGATTCCTGCATTTCGGCTCAAGCGCGCCATATGGCCAACATAGTTTTTAGAACGTAATTTTTGTTTTACTCAAAAAAATGGCATGTATTTCTGAGTATTTTGATATAATAAAATATTTTTTCCATACTTACTTTGACTGTACTACGCGTTCTTTCTGACGGACTCTTATAGAAAACTACTTAAGTAGGGCAGTAGCCAGCTTCATAAATACGAATACCAATATATCACTCAAATTTAAGACTAACGTGTCTAACCCGATAGCGGTACTCAAAATGGTAGCAAACGAATATAGTATTGAGAGTAATTGATACAACCCCCTCATCAAAGTGCAAGCTTTTTCTTTGATAGAGCGCCAAATAATCAATGTAGTGAACAATTCAATGAAAATGGTTGTATTTTTAATGGAAATAACTCAAATAGTTTAAAACTAATTCATCAAAATGTGCAATGCCTTAGTAACAAACTACTTGAGCTTGAAGTGTTTCTAAATGAAAATAACTGTGATATATTTTGTGTTTCTGAGCACTGGGCAAATTCTGACCAAATAATGTCTTTATATATACACGAGAACATTTTAGCAACTTCATACTGTAGAAAGCTTTTCCATCATGGCGGGACATGTATATACCTCAAAGCAGGACTAGAATACAATAATCTAGACTATTTGAATGATATTTCAGTTGATAAGCATTTCTAATGTAGTGGAATTCAAGTTATAACCGAAAACCTCAATTCGGTTATTGTTTCTCTGTATAGAAGTCCTGATGCCGATTTTAAAATTTTTTTAGAAAAAAGACCTTTTAAATATTGTAAACATTAAATGTAAAAAATGTGGTATTGTCCTTTGTGGTGATTTTAACATAAATTTTAACAAAAACTCTTTAGATTTAAATTGTCTGTTGGATGTTTTAAGCTCATATTCACTGAAGCCTGTTATCAAACTACCTACGCGAGGATCTAATTGCATAGACAATATTTGTGTAGGGGTGGATGTAAAGTGTGATACTGCTGTAGTAAACAATAATGTTAGCGATCATTTTGCTCAATTATTAACTGTATACTATCAAAAAGATGAACAGCCACCTCAGATTTCCTACCAGTACCAAGACATGTATAATAAATCCAACATCAACAATTTTTTAGCTCTCCTAGGTCAAGAAACCTGGGACCACATTTATCATTCCACTGGGGATATTAATGAGAAGTTTGATTTATTCCAACAAACGTTTCAGTATTACGTTGACATAGCATTCCCAGTTATAACCAAAACCGTAAAAGCAGGAGCCAGAAAACGATGGATTACAAAAGGTATCCTAATATCAAGAGATAAGCTTCACTATCTGTATAATTTGTCTAAGACGGGAGATGTATTTCTTATAGAGTTCTATAAAAAATATAAAAAGGTATATGCCAGAGTTTTACGAGCAGCTAAGCGACTATATTACAACAAAATTATACTAAATGCCAAAAAGAAAACAAAAAGTGCTTGGGATGTAATAAACGAAAACGGAAACACACCTAAGCACGAAATCATCAACTTAAACATAGAAAATAAAATAATAACCGAACCAAAAGAGATTGCCGAAAAATTTATGCAGCATTTTAATGATATTTCAGGCTCCTATGAACGTAATGGAACAGGAAATAATGGAAATAATATATATAGAAACAGTCACTCTTTCTATTTTCAACCCGCTGTAAGTTGTGACATAATATCAATAATAAATAACCTTAAAAACTCCAACTCTACTAGCGCAGATAAAATTAGTGCAAATATTTTAAAAATGTCATCTAGTTTCCTTAGCTAACCTCTAGCATTTCTAATTAATTGTTCCATTGAGGAGGGGACATTTCCAGATAAACTTAAAGTTGCAAAAATTAAGCCCTTGTTCAAGTCTGGTGATAACCACGACATCTGTAATTTTAGGCCAATCTCCCTAATCAGTCCCTTTGCGAAAGTATTTGAGAAATATGCTTCCTTACAAATTGTCAATTTTTTTGACAGTTTCAACTTATTCAATAGCATACAGTTTGGATTCAGAAAAGGTTTGTCAACCAAAAACGCTGTGCTTCATTTTCTTGATGAGTATTTGAAAATGGACAATGGCGAAAAGTGTGTAGGAATATTTCTTGACTTGAGTAAAGCTTTTGACTTAGTTGACCACGTAATACTTTTGGATAAATTGGATAGATATGGAATCAGAAGTAAGCCATTTGACTGGTTTCACAGTTATCTAAGCAACAGAAAACATTATGTTGAAGTACTGACTGCACAGTCTAACCAGCACCTATATCATACAGGGGTCCACAGGGTTCCATACTTGGTCCTCTCCTATACATAATATATGTCAATGACTTTCCCGCCAAATCCTCGGTAATGTGTGCTGATGATACCTCATTACTTATTAATGGCAAAAACCTGGAGTCAGTGATAAGAAATGCCAACACAAGCTTAGCTAGTGCAGAGCAATGGTTCATTAATAACGGCCTGGTCTTAAACCACAAAAGACAGTGTTTCTGAGATTTAACTACTCTAACATGCACATGGATCGTAGTCTCCTTATAAAATCAAGCGGTAGATCCATGGAACAAGCAGAAACTGTAAAGTTTTTAGGAATACACATATCGCAAAACTGCAAATGGGATACGCATATACAGAAAGTTAGTCAAAAGATTACCTCTCTTTGCTATTGCATGTACCAGCTGAATTTTATCGTTGATAAGTGGATATTGTTAATGTTTTACCATGCACATTTCCATTCTACTCTGACTTATGGAATAGAAGCATAGGGAGCATCCTCCAAGTTACAAAGGCTTCTTTTATTACAAAAAAGAGCTATTAGAACTATTGCAAAGGTGGGAAGGCGCTTTAGTTGCAGGGAACTATTCACAGATTTGAAGATTTCGACGCTGCCTTCAATATATATATTGAATATATTGATTTACGTCAAATCTCACCTGAACAATTTTAGTTGTATAAATTCTGGAATTTATAATACCAGAAACAGAGAAGTATTGGAGGTACCGGCACATAGGTTGTCTAGAACGGAGGAGAGTGCCAAATACATGGGAATAAAACTCTTCAACAAACTACCCATTGATTGTAAATCACTACCGCTGATATTATTTAAAAAAAGAATCAGGCAAATTTTACTTGATAAAGCTTTCTACTCTATAGAAGAGTTTTTAATGAGTGATAGTCTTTTTTAATTGTTTTAATGTATTGTTCAATTTTAATTTGTTAATTTGTATTTTAATTTGTTTTCATGTTTATACACTTCGTGTTTTTATTTGATGTTTTGAATGTTATTTATGTATATATGCAATTCTGTTTATACAAATATTCAATTGACTTATCCTATATCACTTTGCGATCCACAGGATGAATAAATTATTATTATTATTATTATTATATACTGTGTATCTGAGTCAGGTTCCAAACCGTACCCGCATGACTTCACATCCGTCGTCTCTGGCACTTGGCAAATCATTGTTTTCATTTCTCTAAAATGCCGCGCTGCCTTCCAGAAACTTCTAATAGGACCGTACATTCTCTAGTATGAGTTTTGCGAGTAGTTTCGAACGCTATTATTCGTATAAGCGAAGTTAGAGTATGAACGGCCGAAAGTTGGCCGTACTTTTATGAGGCCATATTTTCATGGGGAGAGAAATAAACAATGCACGACCCCGCATACGTCGTATATCAATTTCACAGATTGAAGCCGACAGAGGAATGCAATTACTCCAAACTACATCTCTGCCACTGTAATATGCGCGCCCGTGTAATAAGGCTCGCTACTGTAATAAAACGCTTTTTATGTAGTACGCATATGGAGATTAATTGGAATGTTACATGCTGGTTGAGTTCACTTGTGTTTAGCATTTGTAGACGATTTGGATTTAGTGTAAAAACAGGCCATTCGGTAACTTCTTCACATTGGGTTAACATACTCCAACACCAATATGTAGACTGGATATACTGAGCACTGGTTTCTACAATCAATGGATCATACTGGGTGTTTTCCCATGGGAGCCAATTATAGATACTCCTGACTTTCTTATAAAAGCCATCAAAAGCATTTACAGAAGCACCCAATAAATAAGTTTGGACAGCAGAAATAAAGACAACGATGTAAAGGAGATTTGCATCAAAAGAAGTATCACAAGGTTGCTGTCTGTCTCCGCTTTTATTCAACATTCATATTGATGATATTATTAGACGATGGAAACAAACCTCACCTAAAGGGACTGACATACACCCTAGTGTTAGATTTGATAGAATACAATACCGAATCTGCTCTAAAACACGTAATCACGACTCACTGGGCCACGACAGCCAAACACCCGAGCGCGCTGGAGGTCGTACCATTTCTGCCGTTGCCTCCCAACGTCCCAACCCGACCGATAGCGGTCGGCACAGCTGACACTCGTAGATAAAATTTAGAGCAGATTCAAGGAGTTCCTAACACTAGAATATTACTGGAGGCTTTCTGTTTGCTGATGATCATATGATCATGGCTTCCCCCAAATGACTAAGCATGTACTAATAAATTACGATAAAGAATAACTATGACATATCAACCTCCAAAGGAAAAGTCATGGCTTTTATAAGAAACAAACCAGTGAAGGCAAACATCGAAATTGAAAACACAGCTCTAGAGCGTATATGTTCATTCAAATACATTACTCAAAAAGCTTCTTTTTTATATCGAAGCAGCCGTACAGGCAGAAGCCTAAATGCCGATACACCGCGGCTGCTATGATGATCCCAAGTAATTTTGTTAATACAGGGTGGGCCAAAAGTTCCTGACTGATTTTAAAAATTCATAATTTAACATATTTGATTTATTTTCAGATTTACAAAGTAGAGCTCTGGATATTTTAGAATTGAGAGACTTAATCCAATCCAGAGAACCAAAGTCGTACAATTTTACTATGAACATAATCATTCGATTGTAAACACCAAGAGAGCTTATCGAAGATTCTTTAATGTTCGAAACGCCCCATCCACTGGGGCTATCCGCAGCATTATTCGGCGTTTTCAAACTAAGGGTTTTGTATCGGACCTTCCCCGAACTGGACGACCACGTTTAGCTTTCACTGGAGAAAACTTAGAGAGAGTACAGGAAAGTGTTCAGGAGGACCCCGAAACATCGACCAGAAGAAGGTCAACTCAATTAGGCCTCTCCAGGACAGCCCTCAGAAGAATTTTGAAACATTTGCGGATGTTTCCTTATAAAATTCAAATGATTCAGCACTTACGACCACAAGATTATGCACAACGACTAAATTATGCCATTCGTTTTCAGCAATTGGTTAGAGAGTAAGAACATTTTTTAAATCGTCTAATAACGAGTGATGAGGCGCATTTTCATCTGAATGGTTTTGTGAATATGCAAAATGCACGAATTTGGGGAAAACAAAATCCAAGGGCTGTACACAAGAGAGAATTACACCCCATTAAATGTACGATTTGGTGTGGTGTTACCACCCAGGGTATTATTGGGCCTTATTTCTTTCAAAATGACGATGGAACTGCTATGCATGAAAATTTTTTGATTCCAGCGCTTGAAAATAGACCTGATATGTGGTTCCAACAGGATGGAGCCACAGCTCTTACAGCTGGAGCCACAATGACATTGCTAAGAGGCTTCTTTGGAGAACGTCTGATTTCAAAAAGATCGGCTATTGAGTATCCCCCACGTCCCCCTGATTTAACCGCGCCAGACTCTTATTTATGGGAATATTTGGAAGAAAGAGTTTACCGCGATAAACCTCGAACCTTAAGACAACTTATGGACAATATCATAATGGAAATTCGAGCCATAAATCGGAAAACATTGGAGGCAGTTATGGACAATGTCTTGGAAAGAAATGTTGTGTGTGAAAGAGAAAATGGCCGTCACTTACGTTTTTGTAAAAACTACATCGAAAAATATTAATAAATAAAAAAATTATTAAAGTTTAAAATAGGTCAGCTTCTTTTGGCCCACCCTGTATGATTTTTGAACTGCCTAAGGTTAGTAGAACTGGGAAAAGCTTCCTCTTGTAGATTGTTCCACAATCTCGACACCCTCGGGACAAAGGAGCGGTCGTATCGGCCAGTTCTGGATGTACGAAGTTCGACACGGTTTCGATGGGACGCCAAAGTCAGGCGGGTCTGTCTGGCAGGCGCATCGCGCGGCGGCATCATGGAAGAGAACTCTATGGAGTAAAGCCCGTTGGTGTAGCGATAGAAAAGAACTAGATCGCCGACAGCCCGCCGGTGCGAAAGAGTCCCGAGACTGTCTGTTAGAGAATAGTCAGTGATCAGTCGGACCGCCCTCCTCTGGACAGCATCGAGCATGGATAATATAGTCGGGACGGCAGCACCCTAAACGTGTGAGCAATACTCGAGGCTAAGCCTTATATGAGCCTTAAATAGAGTGAGAATGTCATGCGGAGAAAAGTACGTCTTAGCGCTAAACAAATAGCCTAGCTTTTTCCTAGCAGCTGCAGCTATTGACAAGATGTGTTCGTACCAGATCAGGTCCTCGGTCATCCGGTCTTTTGTCAGAGAGGAGGTCTTCGCTAGTCTTCTTTTTTCCAGCTCAGCGGCAGAGATCGGCTTGTCACTCTGAATTCCTGCATGTAGAGTGCTGTCATCAGCGAAGCTGTGGATTGGGTTGATCGTGCAGGAAAGGAGGTCGTTGATATGTAAGAGAAACGGTGTTGGAGCCAAGACCGATCTCTAAGGGAGCAAGAAGAAGAAGAAGAAGAAGATCCAAGTTGTTCAGTGTTCTTTGACAGGTTGTATTTCGGTAAAAAATGGTCTTATTTAGACTTTGAAACAAGCATCTTGAAGCTTGAAGATTCTAGTTTTTAGGTCTTTTAGCAGACAAATTTTTGGAGCAACGGTTCTTATGCAATTCTAACAGATAGTGTATTGCATAAATTTTGGCTTCTTTGTAGTATACGGGCTTGAAAATATTTTTCCTACAAGGCCATCATATGGATCAGATTGCGGATTTGTTCAGCCTTAAAATCCTGTTTTTGAAATCTCTCTTGAATGAAAGAGGATCCTCCTAAGACCTGATCGCAATATTTGAGGAAATTGTTTCTTGTTTCCTTAGTACTGGTTTCAAGAAGATCAAAAAAATTTACTTTTTGCCTTGTTTTGGAAAAGCGACCGCATCTTTGGAATTGCTATGAGAATGCGAATGTTTTTAGCTTTTTTATACCTCAACGTACCCCTAACAACCCTACATGACGGCGGATCGATCCATTGTACGGTTTCTACAACCGATTGGTCAAAATTTGGAAGAAATCAAAGCAGCAAAGGTTTTGTAACAAAAAAATCCTGTAATCTCGTTGAAATTTAAAAAGTCATTTTTCTTCTTTAAACACCTTCAACTATAAAAATAGTAATTGAAAAATATCATTTTTTTATTCGTAGAATATTTCATTAAAAACAAAAATACTAACCATGGGCGGATCTAGAAAATATTCAATATTTTCAAATTTTGACCAATTGGTCCGGAAAAAACATACAATGAATCGATCTGACATCGTGCAGGGTTATTAAAGGTACATAAAAAATCTAAAATTATTGGCTTTCTCATTAGCAATTCCGAAAATGCAGTGGATTTTCCAAAACAAGTTAAAACGTAACATTTTTTTACTCTTTTAAAAGCAATACTAAGAAAATTATAAAACAAAAAAGGTACCTTGAAGATTGCAATCAAATCTTGTAGAAGAGTGATTCCAGTTTTCGAAAATACGCTTTCCTTCTCTGCGCGATCGCTGGTTACCAAGATATCAGTAATCGATGACAAAAGAGTATCTTCATTCAAAATATACTAAGTGACATATAACTCCGAACACCCAGTTTAAATGGTTTTATTTTAATAAAAGTTGGTGAATGTATTTATCTTACTGTAAATAACAAGTGAAAAAATTTTCAGCCTTATCAGTTGGACATTCCGGGTTTTATGCTGCTTTTTTTTTTAATTCACTAACGCTCTAAAAATTAATATTTCAGCCGCAGTAAAGAATCAACTTTGGCGGATTTTGGTTCTTGACATCCTTTACGATCGGTTACGATGCCTAGAGTACGGAGACCTGGACGATTTCGTCAACTTAGTTAGTTTGATAGGGGCCGTATGTGGGACTTCGGGAAGCTGGACTTTCTTTTCGGGCAATTGCAGTTAGAGTGCAAAGAAGTGTAGACACTGTGGATAGGTGTTGTCAGGCATGGCTTCGAGAAGGCCGTACGCAAAGAGCAAGGGGCACTGGACGCCGCCGTAGAACAACAGACCGTGAAGATCGCCGCCTAAGATTATTGGCCTTAAGGGACCGTTTCACCACTACCAAGTCCATTACAAATGAATGGTTTGCAGAACACGGAAGACCTATTGGCATGCGAAGTGTTTACCGACGAATGAGAAGTTTTGGCTTGTTTTCATACCTGCCACACTGGGTCCTCCCTTTAACTCGAGAACACCGACGTAATCGCCTTGAGTGGTGCAGACAACGGTCACTTTGGAGTCAGGAATGGAACAGTATTGTCTTTAGTCACGAGTCTCGATTTTGTTTAGGCATGCACGATGGTCGTGCCAGGGTTAGAAGGCGATGTGGTGAAAGGCGGAATCCACAGTTTTTTGTTGAAAGACATGTTCATCACACTGTTGGAGTTATGGTTTGGGGTGCTATAGCTTATGGTTCCTGGTCACATTTAATCTTAATCAGAGGTAACATGAACGCGCAGCGTTATATCCTCGAAGTTCTAGAACGCCATCTTTTACCCTATCTTGACACCCTGGCAGATCCAACTTTCCAACAAGATAATGCCCGACCACATGTTGCAAGAGTCACAATAGACTTCTTTCAACATAATGATGCCACATTGTTACCATGGCCACCAAGATCTCCCGACGTATCCCCAATTGAGCACGTGTGGGATATGATGGGTAGGAGATTGCTCAATTTGCAACGTCCTCCTCAGACTCTAGAAGCACTTCGAGAGGAGTTGGTGGTTGCCTGGAATGAGATACCACAGGAGGACATTTACCACTTGATCAGAAGCATGCCTAGGCACGTTGGAGAATGCGTAGCACATCAGGGTGCATCCACACATTATTAAAGGTCAAAGTGCTTTAAAGCAGTGCAATCATTTTGAAATTTTTATCATTTACTTGTTCAGATTTATATGTCACTTAGTATATATATCTCCGCGCTAAATGATGGTATCGAGACTTTAAAAGCAGGATATTGACACTTAATAAACGAGCTATCTGATTCATATGATGGCCTAACAGAAAAAAATCCCAAGCCCATGGACTAAAAAGAAGTAAGCAAAGACTTTGCAAAAAATTTACTTTCGATGTCTGTTAGAATTACATGAGAACAGCTGCTCCTACCATGTTTCCATTAAAAGTCTCAAAAATTAGAATCTTGATGCTTCAAAATGCTTTTTTCTAGATACGACTATTTTTCACCGAAATACAGCCTGTCAAAGTGACACCGAAAAATTAAGATTCTTTTCTTGCTTCCTTAATTTTTTTTTAGTGGTATATATTGGTTGTAATGTAAAATAATAACGGCTTTGACCAAAAACTAATAACGGCCTGTACCAAAATCTGCGGTACAATAAGAAGTAGTCTAAGCCAGTGAAGACCAGGTAGCCCCTTAAAATTTTACACAGCAATGGTTGTACCTACTCTGCTGCTACAATCGACCGCAATAAATTTTTTAAGAGCAGCAATTGGTTGCAATCGGGAAAATCGTATACGCAATGTTGACATAAGAGACGTTGTATAGATGTTTGCAATTAATGACAAAATGGACTATCTACAGAAATAGTGCGACTAAATGATGGAAACTGGACGCATTCCTGACATGTCCCTTGAATAAAAGCCAAAGAAAAGTTTTTATATATTGTGAAACTGTATCAGGCCCTAGAAATAGGGAAATGCCAAATTTTCCCAGCAGAAAACAAATCATCGAAGTACACAAAAACATGTTAAATATGCATGGCTGGTACTTCTTTATGGGCGTCATGCCTATACCTTTGATAATATAACAGGTTCAGTTCCGCTATCGATAAACAACCCTCAATACGGCGATAAAATATTCAGGCTGCGATTCGAGGATTTACAAAATGTGTCCATAAAATAACTTTATTATATCATCGGTGAAGCTTTAATGCTACCCAAGATAAAGTTTGCAACTTCAGAAAAACAAATAAATTTCAAATATCCAACTTTGAAGGCAGCAATTTGGATTCCTTTGCTCAACTAGCAAAGTTAAAAATTTTATTAAGGACGCCGTTAGGACTTACGCATAAAAAACAGAATTGCAACATTATTCTTAGAATGATAGCAGCGATAATACAGTGAAAAATAAAAGGGCTTGGGTCGAAATGGGTTTATTCGTGTCACAGTAAACATCCGCAAGTTGCTTAGCAAGCTTTTGTAGCAGTTTGTAGTTTTTTAGTCTTATCACAACACATCAATAAAGTATAACGAAAGGCACAAAATTTTGCTATATGGTGTGCTGGTAGGATTGTTCGATGATCATAAATGATATCTATTCAGATAGAAAGTACCTAATGTACCAGAGACCTTTATAAGTAACTTACAAGACATAATGCATGGTTCTGTAACTGGGATCTAAATATCTAAACCATTCATTCCCAAAGTGGTCTATATCGACCCCTAGGGGTCTATGACAACCATCAAGGGGTCTACGTCAGCGAAAAAAAATTTGGGGGTCCATGAAATGAATATGGGGGTCCACGATAGTGGATCTCAACATATACACTGATAGTACCTATTTACTTACATCATACCATCTTATAATATCAAAACATATACATTATTTATAAAAGTACCTATGAAGTAAAAAATTTATTATATATGTTTATAAAATTGTGTAAGTTGTAGGATGTTGGTATTCGCTTTGTGGTCGCAATACATTTTGAACTTGTAAAAACCTGAGAGTCGCAGTCTCAGAGCTTCGCTACCTTGCACTGACTTGTTCAATTCGTCACTCTATAAATACGAATGTGGGACAAATATAGTACGTTTATTCGTTTCCTGAATCTTGAAAAGGAAAGTGCTAAGAAAATACTTTAAAAAATATAAACAGATAGTATATCACACAAATTATAGTGAGTCAGTGTTATTTTGTTTGAGAGTGCTGGAGAAAAGTAAGTAAATTATTTTTTATTAAATTTTAGTTTTGTACTCGTAATTAGCAAAGATAGATAAATTACACCAATCATGACTTTAGTTATTAGTAGTTAAATATTCAATCATGCAAAATTACACGAGTACTCCTCAATAGTTTCTTTTTGAAAGTTTTAGCAATCGGTAATATAATTACAGTGCAATCTCCGTAATTCGAGCTAATTGTTGCAAGAAGATGTTCGAATTATGGAATGTTTTCGGAGAAATCAAAAAATATTTTTAATATACAGCTGCTGGATTTTCTCGTTACTTATAGCAAAATCCGGAAAACCGCATACTATCGGAGAGAAGTTAATTTTGCCAGCCGTTGAAGAGGTTTTAAAAAACTGTTTTACACAAACCTGCATCTGATATCATTAAAAGAATTCCCTTAAGCAACAATACTGTTGAAAGACGTATTGATGAAATGAGTTCTGATATTGAAAGCTTCTTACCTAATTATTTGCAAACGACCCATTTCTCTATACAACTGGACGAGTCATCTTTACCTGATAATGCAGCATTATTATTGGCATATGTTCGTTTTATTATGAATCAAGAAATCTACGAAGAACTGCTCTTCGCAAGAACTTTGATAACCGACACTAAAGGAGAATCAATATTTCATGTTTTGAAGGATTACTTCATTGAAAAAGCAATTCCTTTATCAAATATAATATCAGTAGCTACAGATGGAGCACCTGCCATGGTTGGACGTTATCGTGGATTTATAAACTATTTAAAACAAAATGTGTCAGGGGTGTTAGCAATACATTGCGTCATCCATCGACAACATTTAGTTGCTAAAAATTTGAGTGTTAGATTGCATGAATCACTTCATTTAGTCATTGACGCAGTAAACCAAATCCGAAGCAACGCGTTGAATACGCGGTTATTCGCGCAGTTGTGTGAAGAAAATGACGAACACTTTCATCAATTACTCCTTCACACTGAAGTACGCTGGCTGTCGAAAGGCTTATGTTTGACAAGATTTTTTGCACTTTTTGAGACTATTTTAGAATTTCTGGATACTAAAGATAAAATTTTAACAGAAAATTTAATGAAGAGGAAAACAGACATCGCCTATTTAACAGATTTGTTTACAAAATTTAATATGGTAAATTTGCAATTACAAGGCGACAGTTTAAATTTGATTAAAACAAACTCCATCTTATCAGCGTTTCTTGCCAGAGTTAAACTAATGAAGCAAAATATTGGACGGGGCGAATTTTCTCAGTTCCCCAACTTGTCACAGACAAGCTGCCAGGAAGACGACGTTTCAACTTACATTCAACATTTAAATGCCCTCTGTTCAGATTTTGAATCTAGGTTTGAGGATATTTTGACTATGGTAATACCACCGTGGATAATTAATCCATATGGTGACATAGAAGAAACGAATGTCATAATACAAGATGAACTGACTGAACTAAGTACAAACGAATAACTTAAGGTTCAGTTTAAAAACAGATATCAGCAACTCTGGCTGCAAAACAACATACCCGTTACTTATCCCGTATTATGGAATATAGCGAGGAAATTTTTAATTTCCTTTCCATCGTCATACCTCGTGGAAAGGGTTTCAGCGCTGTTACCAATCTCCTAATGAAAAAAGAAACAGACTGGATATCATTAGCCGAGGAGATTTAAGATTAACCCTTACAAAATTGACGCCAAATGTTGATAATTTATTATTAAAGCATCAGGTTCATCCTTCTCACTAAAAATATTGACTTATTGCTTATGTTATTTTATATATAGTTTATTTTATGTTTATTGGTGTCTGACCAATAAATGCCCGCATTGGGAATAAGTGCCAGCATTGATTTTTTTAAAGAACCCCCCTTTATAGAAAATATTTTTTTAATTATTCTGAAAATTCAAGGACACACTAAAATTCGTTAATTTTTTGCCTAATTTTAGATAACTTAAACGTATAAGAAGCGGAATTTAATCAAACTAACAGTGAAATTATTGTAGAACATACGTTTTTGTTATAATTAATAAACGAACTCGCTTATTGTACTATTTTAAGTAAAACGCTTTTTTTTATTATTTATCACTTTTTTTTATTTTATCTCTCTTATTTTTTTTCAATGCGGGCACTTATTGGTCAGACACCTGTTCATTTAATGTTACGTATATTTTACATAACAGATACAAAATTTTATTTTGAGTAGTTTTAATTTAAATTCAATTAATAAATGTATAAATTAACATGTGTTTTTACTTTAAGTTTTTAACGCTAAACTTCACTACAGTTAGAAATTTACAGGAAATCAATATCAGGTAAGTAGGGGGTCTACTCAACACTGAAAGACATGGCAAGGGGTCTACGACACAAAAATGTTTGGGTAACTCTGATCTAAACAATTGATAATCGAAACCATATGTTACACGATATTAAACTTCTTATTTATAGGAGCTTTATCGAAATTTAGGGTGTTCTATTTACAAAAAAGTTGAAGAGATTTTCTATATCTTTTCCAGTTTGCTAGACTAACTACTTTCCATTTTCGTTGTATACGCCTCACAAGATTTATCAGTTCTCCAGAACAACAACACAGGCTAATTGTTTATTCTCGTTATTGTATTCGAATTCATAAGCACCCAGACCGCTTTTCGCAGCGAAGGTGTCCGACCACCGCTTGGCCCTAATGCCGAATAATTCTGTAATTAATCGACGGGTCGTTCAGACAATTGCTTTATTGAATTACGCTGGGGCTTAATGGACGGCTTAGACCCTTAGGCGACATGCGTTACGGACATTCGGGCAACTTTCTGGACAAATGGAATGGACGAATGGTGACAAAAAATTATGCTGCGTGGTGGTTAATGTGGATGATCGATCAAGTTTTGCCTAGCAACGGATATTCAATTCAATTCAATGGACTTTATTGTAACACATACATAATTATGTATCCTTACAAATGGCGAAGTCTGGCCAATGGCCATTTATACTTAACCATAAATGTCATGTCAATGCTTATTACTACCTTAAAAATAAAATAAAAAACTGAAAAAGAAAAGGATAAAGAAGAATAATAGTAAAAGAAGAATTAATAAATGTGACATAATGCGTACGATTAGAACAAAAAACATAATACGATTCAAAGAGAAGACAATAACCTAAGAGCTCAATAAGTAGTTCTTATATTTTTTTTTTTTAGAAAAGTTGCTGATGAAGCATTGTTCGAAAGAGTTGATCAATTTCACCGCATTATACGTAAAAGATCATTGAAAAATGGCTGTCCTATGTTGTGGCATTGTCAGGAGATTAATGTTGCGCGTATTCAAATTGTGTATTGAATTCCTACGAACAAGCTTTTGCATAAGATAAACCGAAACAGAAGTTTTTAATATTTTTACGACAAATGTAACAAAGTTGTATTTGAAAAGATCAGAAATTTTCAACCAATTCATTGAAGATATTGAGTGAGAAACATATTGATATGTTCAATGGTTTGCATTGTCAGACCGGTATTGATTTTGATTAATTACAAAAAAAAATACGAGTCTGACCCTGGATTCTAAAACCGCCCCTCTAGTTTTACATTACTATAACCCAATATTTCAACAAAATCGGTTCAATAGTGCCTAAGATATATTATATCAAACAAACTAACTAACTTTATTAAATAAGTTAGGTGCACTTGGTTTCACAGATGATGCTAGGGAGTTGATGAAATCTTACTTATCCGATCGTAGACAATTTGTTAGCTATAATGGCTTCCAATCTGAGACCTACTTGGCACCTTCTGGAGTTCCTCAGGGGTCCAACCTGGGACCATTACTGTTTTTAATATTCATTAATGACCTCTGTGACTCAGTTGAATGTGAACGCCTATGCTTTGCTGACGACCTAAATATTTATTCGCAGATAAATACTCCTGATGATTGTATCAAGCTACAACACCAATTAAATTTTGTGCTGTCTTGGTGTGTAGAAAACAAGTTGGACCTTAATGTGAGGAAGTGTAAAATAGTCAGCTATACCAGGAAAATTAATGTTTGCGAATATCCGTACTCTATTGATGGATCTGTGCTAGAAAGATGCTCTGATGTACGTGATTTAGGTATAATCTATGATCAAAAGTTAACTTTTAGTCAGCATATAAATAAAAAAGCATCAGAAGCATTGGCGGCTTATGGTTTGATGGTAAGGAATTGCAGGAATTTTCATAACATAAAGTCTATCAAGCTATTATATTATGCTTATGTTAGATCCAAAGTCGAATATTGTAGTATTATTTGGAGCCATCACTATGAATGCTATAGCACAGCTATTGAAAGAGTACAACGGAAGTTAATGAAGATTGTTCTGTTTAGGATTGATGGGACATATCCAGAGAGAGGTACAAGTAATGAGAAACTATGTAGTCGCTTAGACATGTTGACTTTGAAAAAACGTAGGTACTGTGCCTCAATAATATTTGGCTACCACATGATCAAAAATTTAATTGATTGTCCCTGGATCCTGGAACAGATCAAGTTTCGTACTCCAACGTTTGCATCTCGCAATGAAAAAATATTCGGGCTTCCTAGAGCTAAGACAAACATTCTTCTCAAGTCACCGTTATATGTAATGTGCTCTAACTTAAACAGAATTGGATGTTACTGTGATATATTTACGACAAATGTTAATTACCTGCTAAAGGCAGCTAAGGCTTATTCGGACCAAAAGCTCATGTTACAAATTTATACCTGTGTTGCATTTGTTGTTTCCTTTTCGCTTTTTTTTGCTTTTGTATTATGTTTATAAATTGTCCTATAAATGGGAAACTGTTGGACAATAAAGCTATTATTATTATTATTATTATTATTATTATTATTATTATTATTATTATAATTATTATTATTATTATATTAAAGGCCTGGTTTGTTTAGATAAATCACCCTGTATATCCTCAGAGACTGTATATCAGAAGCCGTAATGAAGGCAATATTCGCATAATGCATTTTTTTGTTGCAGGCCTCTCCAAGCTCTGCTGGACCTGCGGCTGGAATCGGTGCGATTTATGCCACGCATCGGCCCCTCCCTTCCGGTGGACCCGGAAACCGTGGATCCGGAACACGCCATGGAGCGAGCGAGCGATAATTTCATCGTTTGCGAACTCATGCTCGGCACAACGACCACCGAAAGTTATGCGGACTTTGATGCTAACGACATACAGTACGGGTAAGTGGGTGGGTTCAAGCTATCGGAAAACACTTCTGTTGTAGCACATATAAAAATACTTTTAGTGCTATGATATTAAATACCAGAGAACTTGGCAACTACGCTTTCTGGATAAAAGGTTATACAGGAAGTTTGAGAATATAAAAAATGCAATTTGTCGATAACCGCAGATACGACCTAGACACATCAGAGGTCATTTGGAGGTCACACACTTTTTAAATTCAAATTGCAACCAGCATTTAAACCAATTATGACCTCTTGACAACATATATAAAATAATATCTGATGCAGAATCGCGTTTTCAAATATGATGCTTTCTATTTGAATTTACAAAGTTGACCTTCAAATGTCTTCTCACGAAAGGCTCATTTCTAACCTCAATATCTCAAAAAAATTTGAATTCAGGTTATGGGCACTAACACATAAAAATGTTCAAAATCATAAGGAGAAACTCAAAACACCAAAAAGATTTTTCATTGAATAATGCTTGGTCTACTTTCACTTTTGGGCTACCCTGTATATCAAAAAAGTATATTCAAAATTTACCTTTTTTTTAATTCCTTATAATCAGGAATCTATGGTGGTCTTCCGTCAGATCTTTGACCCACCATGTACAACGAAGACTCTAGGAGTCTTCAAACTTTTTAATCCAGTTACTTTTTGTGACATTAATATTTTTCCCCTGTACCCTCCAATTATGAATTTTGGCTGATTGGACCGTCATGTCAGTGTCAGGCCGAGAACATTTCACCTTATCTTCGTAACCAGACAATCCAAACACTTTGTTATGTATGTATCGAAGAAAGAGACTAAACCAAAACAGTGATCATCATCATGGCTTAAACTATATCGAGATAAGCAATCAAGCAATCATTTTATTGGGTTTTTAATGCTTTCAATAGGAGCGGTTTTAAAGTGTCCAAAATGAATTATTTTTAGAAAAATGTAAGCGATGGATAGTTTGCCACATCGGTAATGAGGATGGATTTGTGTCCGATGCTTGATGGGCATTTGAGTCCAAAGAAACGGGAGACTACCATGAATAAATGGATGGAGCCTCGTTCGAAAATTGGTTCTCAAATACTCTACCGAAGCTCGAAGATAATTCGGTTATAGTATTAGATAATGCTTCATTCCAGACGAGAACATTCCAACAACGTCAACAAAAGAATCAGTAATTTAAAGATGGCTCAAAAATGAAAAGATTGGTTATGATGATTAAGGCAGAATCGTTACAAATTGTCAAGACGCATAAAAATAAATATAACCTATACATAATTAATGAAATGGCCAAAAAACAAAATAAAACTATTTTACGACTGTCTCCTTACCACTGTGAGCTCAATCCGATTGAGCTCACTTGGGCAGACATAAAAAAATATGTTGCAACAGAAAAAGGTCGAACCTAAAATGTGGGAATTAGACCGTATCATTGATACTTACGTTGCCCCTTCAATCATAAATCTTGATGACAGTGGGAGTTTCCGGCCTCAGATCTAGAATGATTTTCATTTTCAAATATACGTATTTCCTGGCTTAGAGGTAAAATGCGTGTGCAATAAATTTTTGTATAATATTTAGTATATATTATGTATTCAAATCCTTTTTCTTTCAACTCCACCTAACTATTCATGTTTTAGTGTAAAATTAAAAATAACTGCTTGCACGCTGATGTCCCTATCAAGCGGTGGTTAGGTATACTTGTGTGCATATGCAATTATCGTTTTAATGTGTCACGACATTTTATATAAGCCTGCTTTATAAATGCGCCTTACGACACATTTTGAGTATAATTGCTTGATAACACACTAAAAACAACAATAGACAGTTGTTTTCGTTTTGGTCATGACAGTTAAATTAAAAAAATACATTAATTCCAAGCTTTACGTTTGGACCCTATACATGCCTGCAATAATTTTGCATACTTTCTGATCGTGTCGTAGAACTACAACTCATTTATTCTTAGTACGGCCCTGTAACGTGCTCGACGTTCTGGAGCGCGATCACGTGGAGTATACGTGACTATGTTTAGGTTTGGTCTCTTATTATAGTAATTTTCGATAATAACAGTCAACGTCTAAGACCGTTTAGAGTACTATTGTGTAACAGCAAGCTGCCGGATTGAGTTGAATTACAGTTTACCTTTGACAGCCTGGTCACTACTGTGGCCGTAAGATGCCGTCGATTCTGGTGGTATAATAGATATGGTCTACTCACCGTTGAACAAACTAGTATCATAGCTTCTATGTGGTCTAGCTTGTAATATAACTGTAGACGAGTAACCATGGACAGCTGTTTCATACTTTTTGGCAACTCATCAGGATGGTCTAGGCAGACAGATGAAAGCTATATTACCAGTTTGTTCAATGGCGATTAGATCGCATCTACTAACGGGTGATTTTTTAAGAGGTGTAGGATTTGATTTTCAAAAAAAACACAAAAAGTTTGAAAAAACGATTAAATCTTTATTTGAGTCGATATAATTTAATGTTCAAAGACTATTTCATGTAAATGTTTGCCACGGCTCCGTTTTAGATGGCCCATGCGCACGGTCCAATTTTGGCACACTCTCTCCAACATATCGACCGGTATCTCACGAATAAATGCTTCAATATTGGCTTCCAGTGCGTCAATCGTTGCTGGTTTATCCCTGCCTTAACATGGCCACACAAGAAATAGTCCAACGGCGTTAAATCACACGATCTAGGCGGTCAATTGACGGGCCCCAAACGTGAGATAAACTGTTCACCGAACTCGCCTCTCAATAGGGCCATTTTTTCGTGTGCGGTGTGGCATGTGGCACCGTCTTGTTGAAACCACATGTCAGCCAAGTCCAGCTCTTCCATTTTCGGCAAAAAAAGTTTTTTATCATCGCACGGTAGCGCTCGCCATTCACAGTTACGTTCCGGTCATTGTCGTCTTTGAAGAAGTACGGCCCGATGATGCCACCGGCCCATAATCCACACCAAACAGTGATTTTTTCGGGATGCATTGGTAGCTCTTGCAATGCTTCTGGCTGGTATTTACTCCAGATGCGGCAATTTTGCTTGTTAACGTAACCATTCAACCAGAAATGAGCTTCGTCGCTGAACACAATTTTTCGATAAAAATGTGGATCTTCCTCCAACTTTGCCAGCGCCCATTCACCAAATTGGAAACGTTGTGGGAGGTCGTGTGGCTTCAATTCTTGCACCAGCTGTATCTTATAAGGTTTTACACCCAAATCCTATCGCAAAACGTTCCACGTAGTGGAGTAACAGAGGCCCAATTGCTGCGAACGGCGGCGAATCGACATTTCACGGTCATCACTAACACTGGCGGATACAGCCGCAATATTTTCTTCAGTCCTCACTCTACGTCTGCGTGTTGGTGGTTTAATGTCCAATAATGTAAACTGGGTTCGAAATTTAGACACAAGCTTCCGAATAGCTCCCTCAGTAGGCCGACCAAATTGCCCATAAGTTGGAAGCAGTGCTCGATGCACTCTCTTAACCGAGCATGAATTTTGATAGTAAAATTCAATAATTTGCAAGCGTTGTTCGTACGTAAGTCGATTCATGGTTAAATTATAGACCAAACTGAACAAGTTTGACGATGACACAAGACACGATTCACGCGTCATCTGTCAAAAACAGTGTTGCCAAAATATTACCTGAATTGCCGGCTTCTAGCGGTCACATGCGATACAGTTACAACAGAGAGCTTGCTCTTCCACTCGCTCAGTTATCGATTCTGGTAAGAGATGGCATTATCGTCTTATTCGAAAAGCCTTATATCCTGGATAGAGGATAGTAACCCTGCTTCCATTCGTTGTCCTAGCTGATACCTAGAACATGCTGATGAGTTACTAATAAGAATGGCACAGCTTTCCATGGTTACTAGACTATTCTTTCATACCGTCATAGATACTGAACAACGTATCAACGGATGTTTGACAATCAAATTTTTTATTCGTACTTTCAATCTCCTCCAAACAGTGAGATTGGATTCTGCTGTTTGCCAGTGTGTGAATATAATATCGATCCGGTAGGCATTTGCATATATGCATATTATTACATGATCCAATATCCGCACCGGTTGCGCCTTAGCTATTGTCTGTAAGTGACAAATCTTGTTAAGGCAGCTGCGGCTTTACCACGTTATTTAGATTTCGCGCGCATTAGGATTCGCAGGAAATTACGTATCGTGTTTTTCTTACTTCAATTACCGCGTTCGGGGTGGGTTTCTGAACATGAGTTCTTAGAATAAAGGCAGTCAGCACCGTTGTATTTTATTATCTTCAATTTGATCCAATCCAAGGTTTATTGAACAATTTTAATGCTCGTCATTTATAGAGGAAGGATTTGAAGGTTGGTGACTGATATTACTCACACAAGCTTAATCTGCCATTATAAACGGTGAATATTTTCTAAAATATACTAAGTGACATATAAATCCGAACACCCAGTTTAAATGGTTTTATTTTTATAAAATTTTGTATAAGTACTTAATGAAGCATAATAAGTAAATGATAAAAATTTCTAAATGATTGCACTGCTTTAAAGCCCTTTGATCTTTAGTAATGTGTGGATGCACCCTGATGTGCTACGCATTCTCCAACACGCCTAGGCATGCTTCTGATCAGGTGGTCAATGTCCTCCTGTGGTATCTCATTGCAGGCAACCACCAACTCCTCTCGAACTGATTCTAGAGTCTGAGGAGGACATTGCAAATTGAGCAATCTCCTACCCATCATATCCCACACGTGCTCAATTGGGGATAAGTCGGGAGATCTTGGTGGCCATGGTAACAATGTGACATCATTATGTTGAAAGAGGTCTATTGTGACTCTTGCAATATGTGGTCGGGCATTATCTTGTTGGAAAGTTGGATCTGCCAGGGTGTCAAGATAGGGTAAAAGATGGGGTTCTAGAACTGCGCGTTCATGTTACCTCTGATGAAGATTAAAGGTAACCTGGAACCATAAGCTATAGCACCCCAAACCATAACTCCAACAGTGTGATGAACATGTCTTTCAACAAAAAACTCTGGATTCCTCCTTTCACCACGTCGCCTTCTAACCCTGGCACGACCATCGTGCATGCCTAAACAAAATCGAGACTCGTCACTAAAGACAATACTGTTCCATTCCTGATCCCAGAGTGACCGTTGTCTGCACCACTAAAGACGATTACGTCGGTGTTCTCGAGTTAAAGGGAGGACCCAGTGTGGCCGGTATGAAAACAAGCCAAAGCTTCTCATTCGTCGGCAAACACTTCGCATGCCAATAGGTCTTCCGTATTCTGCAAACCATTCATTTGCAATGGACCTGGTAGTGGAGAAACGGTCCGTTAAGGCCAATAATCTTAGGTGGCGATCTTCACGGTCTGTTGTTCTACGGTGGCGTCCAGTGCCCCTTGCTCTTTGCGTACGGCCTTCTCGAAGCCATGCCTGACAACACCTAACCACAGTGTCTACACTTCTTTGCACTCTAACTGCAATTGCCCGAAAAGAAAGTCCAGCTTCCCGAAGTCCCACTATACGGCCCCTATCAAACTCACTAAGTTGACGAAATCGTACAGGTCTCCGTACTCTAGGCATCGTAACCGATCGTAAAGGATGTCAAGAATCAAAATCCGCCAACGTTGATTCTGTACTGCGGCTGAAATATTCATTTTTAGAGCGTTAGTGAATTAAAAAAAAAGCATTATAAAAACCGGAATGTCCAACTGATAAGGCTGAAAATTTTTTCACTTGTTATTTACAGTAAGATAAATACATTCACCAACTTTTATTAAAATAAAACCATTTAAACTGGGTGTTCGGATTTATATGTCACTTAGTATAGATAAGCTTTTTATTGGAGGGAGGCAAGTTGTTAGGAATCTCATGATAAAACACCGGAATTTAGCAACTCAAACCTCTACGATTTTTTAGATGGAGTATTAATCTTTTTATAACCCTCAATTTCAACTCTACGTTATGAACGAATTTTTATTCGCCTAAAAAAGTGCCGACTGCCAAGCAGCGCCATTTTTTTTAAACTCAATCCACAGAGATTGACCTAGTTCTCTGAAGGTCAGTACACGAAATGCTGTCATCGGCAGAACTGCCAATTGACCCACTGAAGAAGAAGAGAAGTCAGTTATGTGTAACAGAAAGAATATTGAAGCTAAAATGAAACCCACGTTGATATTTTGCCGTGAAGAGTAATTTTCTTGACGTGGTGATCGCAAATTATTCTAAAACCCTTGAATACTTTCCCGTCATATTTTGTATGAACTTTTCAAACTAATATTTTTGAAATATTGTGTAACAATGAATAAGCATTATTCTCTACTTTTATTCTGACAGCTACCAAAATGTTTCTCTTGTTTTGTTGCAAACATCAAACTTGACGAAGAGCAGAAAGTTCGAATGGTGGACCGCCCATCAAGTATCAAGAAACTCTTCCAAAGCTCGAACATGAAATTTGGAGCTTAATAAATTCTATTATAATATCGGAATAAATAAGCAAGGAATACACGGGATTGAATAACAAAATAAAATATATCACCCTTGGAAAGTATGGGAAGCACAATCATTGTCAGTTATTAAGATTTAAATTTTGTTTAAATGGAAAATACTCCAGTATTCAAGTATGCAGAATTTTTTGTGATATCATAAGAAACATTGAGGTGCCACACATTTTTGATGGGGTCTGGAAAAATCGGCTTTCCTTGTCTGAAGAGCTTACGAATGTGTTGTCCTTCAGACAAATATTACATAACCTCAATGTTGACTTTTCCAGATTTGAAGAGGACCAAAGAAACAGGATACTCCGTACCTACGTCCGCAATGCGTATGTCTACCATTTAAATGAAATCTTCTCAGCAGTGAAAAATGAGTATACGGATTGGGACAAGCCAATTCAACATCCGATCAACATCAGGGACTCAACAATGGAAGCTTTGAGTGACGGTCACACGGTGGCGCCGCTGATCAGGGTGGCGTATCTTCACGCCAGGAGGGGAGCCAAGACGTACTTTTTTCACTTCGGGTATCAGACCAAGGACAGCGACTATCCGCAGGTAGGGCATAAGTATGCAAGTAATCATTAGTATTATATCAACAGTGTACCTGTCACGTAAAATTTGGTTACAAAATTCGTACTAGTCGTTAGTCAACCTATGGAGAAATGGCGCGATGGCCATTCTGCTGATATTTGCCAAAATCGCTGCAACCCGCATTACGATAACATGGTTTGTGGGTTGCAGATCCGTAGGAAACTATATGGGGTATATCTTTGCAACAAAAATATGAGTGAAAAATATGATCAGGTGAAAAGATCGCGTTTGGTTACTTATCTGTACAACACAAGGCATTGATCCCAATATGTGGAAGGTATGTGCTGCCCATAAGCCGGAACGGGTTTGATAGCTAGCACGCAGTATGAACTTTGCAAATATCGCAACCTGTCAATGCATGGCAACTAGGTTAAGTACTGTCCACAAACTTTGATGAGCATGTCTAGCAGACATAGCTAGAAGGCTCTAAAATTGACCTGAGCACGAAAAAATCTATAAGAGCTTAATATTTGCGACTAACTCCCAGGACACCACTGAGTTACCATTAAGCTGGGAAAAATCACAAATGAATCATTATGGAAATTGAGGAAAATGTTCAGAAATACTTGGTTATTGGCGATCTAGATAAAGACTCGTCTCTTGAGAAAATATGGCACGTAAATCGCGAAGCTGAGCTTCTTGCTAAGACTCCAAGTAGGAAATAGTTTCAAAACGATGTTTTCTGTTTGCATTAATAAATAAATGATATAAGTTAACATTAAGTCTATTATTTTTAGTCACAATCAGATGGTTTCCTCAGGCAGCTAGCTTTACGTAGTGCATAAATGTGTATTTCTGCAGAGGTTTCTAACTTGTCTAGTTCTCTGAGCACATAAAGTCCGGATAAATTTGATACGTAGATTGATAAGACTTAATCGACAGAAAGACCAAAAAGTTCTATTCCTCAACTATAAATATGGCTTCACTACATTTAATAGTCCTTGATAAATCAAAATATTCCGAATTGAAAACTTGTATCTTAAAATCTTTATATTGAAAACGTTTTCTGTAAATTCTTACGTGTTGTCAATGTGGGAGCTCTTCCGATGACAGCACTTTACATACAAGCATTCAGGATTGCAAACCGATCTATGCTGCTGTGCTGGAGAGATAAAGACTAGTAGGAGTCCCTTCTTTGGCGAGAGATCGGATGTCCCAATGATCTGGATCTCTTACTATGTGAACACGCTTTGCACCTCAATGCTCTCATCCTCGATGTCACCGTGTTTTACCTCTCATTCTATAATTTTCGTACATCCAGAACTGGCTGGTAAGACTGCTCCTTTGCTCCTAGGATATCGAGATGGTTGAAACATTTGCTTCAGGAGGCTTTTTCTAGTTCTGCTAATCTTAGGCAGGTCAACACTCGGAAAAGCAAGAGTCTTTAAGCTCCACGAAGCAGTCATGGTGCCCTGGTATTTAGGTTTGTGCCTATCCACCTGCATAAGTTAGAATCTGGTGCTTAGATCGCGAATCTGAAAACCGACAAACGCCCAAAAATACCTATTTTTTATTTTCAAATAGAACTTTGTCACACTTTAGAATTTATTGTCGGCTATATTCATCGTCCTAAATTACCTCAGCACACCCAATCTCATTCGCGTTTATCCACGGAGGATGAAGATGAAAATTTTGCGTACCTAAACTTTGAACATTAAAAACATCGCTATATTAATTTTTCTTTGCAGCGTCTTGGTAGTGTCCGTGGCGAGGACCTCACTTACATCCTGGGCATGCCTCTGGTAGGAGGTCAACCCTACTTTCCCGCAAACTTCAGCCGGCAAGACATCGCTGTAGCAGAAGCAGTATTACTGTTTTTCAGCAACTTTGCCAAGAGTGGAGATCCCAACACTGCCCCGGCTCCAGCAAAGGACCTGCCGGATTATGGAGCGGCCAGGGAAAGGACTAGGTATAAGGGCTTGGTGTGGGATCCTTACGAGATCGGCACGCAGTTCTACCTCAGCATGAGTAAGTAGATGATATTTTTTTTCTGTCATTCCTAATCTGGACTTGAACAAAGTAGCCCGAAACTGCTCGCTTTTTAGCGAAATGGCATAATAAGAAACACCAGCCTGAAACAGGAGGATCTACAGGAATCTGTTGTCTCTGGATGTCTTTCCCTAGCTCCAACGGAATACCTGGTGAAGCATAACATGGTCGCAAAAATAATACATCAGGGTATTTGCAAAAACTATCTCATCTTCGAACATTTCAAGCCTGCATACAAATACGTTCCTTGTTCAAATATGAATCATCAAGTGTCATTATTTATTGGAATACAAGCATATTGACCAGTACATCGATAAATCACAACCGTCCCGACATACTAGTAATCGACAAAAGTAAATAGATTGCTTATATCATAGATATTGCGGTACCAGTTGACGAAAATGTACAAAAAACCTACATCGAACAAACAAATAAGTAGGAACTGCTCTCACACGAGATCCAACAACTATACAAATTAAAGCAAACATTTATACTGCCACTAATTGTTTCTGCCAACGACCTCATCCACAAAAACTTCCACTCAAACCTCAAAGTCTTGAAGCTTGACCTTAGCTGTATAAGGGAATGCCAGAAGGCAGCAATCCTCGCTACCGGTAGAATAGTCAGGAAGTTCTTCAACTAGCTTTGCATATGGCTGACCTCGGGATTAATTTTCCTGTCAGTAATGTATATTGGAATATACAGGGTGACTTGTAATGTCGCGTATTCCTGTTAATGGGTGATAGATTAGGTCAAAAGCAACCGATTTTGTCCTATAATGTCCTATCCAGAAGTTAACCGTTTTTGAGTTATTTGAATTTAATTTTTTTTTATTCCGATTTCAGTCGGTTAAATTTGAAATACAAAAAAACTACATGTTTAATTTTGAGTTTTTTCTTATCGTCGCATAGCGGACATTCCAATAGTTCATAATAAGTAATAAAATGTTGAAAACTTATAAAGTTTTAAAATTACGCTTTTGAAATGTATGATTTTCTTATATTTTTATTAACTTATTCGATTAAGAATGCAATTTTCTGTAAAAAATCTCCTACTAATGAAATGAGCAAATTATGTAAATAATATCTCTACCTAACAAGCTTTCATTTGAGGTATAAAAGTTACAACTAACTCAAGTACAAAGACATAAAATTAAAAAAAGATGAGTAAAGTTGTACGGACGATAATTACGTAGGATAAATAAAAGGCTTTTATTTTAATTACAGTTTTATTTAATTACATTTCCTTTAGTATTTTACAGATTCTGCTCAAATTGTAATCCCCTGTTACGAATACACGCCCGCATTCTCTTACGTAATTCACTTTTGGTAACTCTAATTGTTAAGCGGCTTTTTATTTGGTCAGCTGCACTGATTATCCTTGTAATTAATTCATCGCGCGTTGGTACGGGTGAAACGTACACCAGGCTTTTCATATGTCGCCACACATAGTAATCCATCGGTGTGAGATCTGGGCTTCTTGCTGGCCAGGCAATGGGTCCGCCTCTGACAATCCATTGATTTGGAAATTTATAGTCTAATACGCCCGTACTAATCTACTGTAGTGTGCGGGACAGCCGTCGTGCTGGAACCGCATATTTTGTCTCGTCGCCAATGGGACGTTTTCCATTAATGGAAACAAGTGATTTTTCAAGAACTCTTCATAAACTTCTCTATTTAAATTGGCGGGCAGAAAATGAGGTCCAATTAAATATTCATCAATGATGCCCATCCACACATTGACTGAAAAGCGGCTCTGAGACCCCGTCGGTCTTATTTTTAGGGGGATTAAAGCTTCTTTATCAGCCCAGTAATGAGCATTATGGTAGTTAGTGATCCAGTCCTTATCAAACTTCGATTCATCGGTCCACAGAATTTTCTTAAAATAGTCTGGATCTTCTGTATCT
Organism: Acanthoscelides obtectus; assembly: GCA_963669975.1. Lineage (NCBI taxonomy): Eukaryota > Metazoa > Arthropoda > Insecta > Coleoptera > Chrysomelidae > Acanthoscelides > Acanthoscelides obtectus. The sequence continues at coordinate 15,605,505 of CAVLJG010000008.1, read as the reverse complement.
GCATGTAACATGTACCTGCAGAATTCTAATCGTCTTGCAGGATCGCCCTCTTCAAACACATGCACAGGCGTGTAGTGATAAGGGTATAATCTTGCAGTATGCACAGTAAACCATAGTTTGTATTGTGATATACCCAAATGAGCAGCCACAATTGGCGTAGATGTAGTAGGGTCTTCCTGAAACACACGAAGGATCTTGTCTTCTTATTCAGGAGGATAGACTCGGGGTCGTCCAGCATCACTATGTTGCCTTTGAACACGTCCGGTTTGGCGGATGCGCCGATACACAGAGTCAAACACAGTAACATTAGGTGTTCGGCGATTCGAGAAACCTTGCCGATATTCACGGCGGGCAGCTGCAGAATTGCCGTTACAAAGTCCATAACAGAACATTATGTCTGCGTGTTCTTCATTTGTAAAAGTTTACCCGTGCTCGCTATGGCGAGGTCCTGGCGGATCTTCTGCGTCTGCCATGATGATAAATAAATAAACCACCCGAAATTAACTGGGAAACTTGAAAATAATAATCGTGCGTAAAACGTGTGCGCGTACGCAGTAGTTATTATTATTATTATTATTATTATGATAATTGAGATGAGCAGAGTACACAGTACTATACTAGCTCATGCAGTAAATATAGTGTACGGACACGTAACACAAATACATCAAATAGAAAAAATAAAAAAAGACAGTTTATAGCTATAAAGTTAGTACACTCCTCCAGCTATCATACTGCACTTTGAAGCTATTAACTGAAGTAGCACCAACCACACTTTCAGGTAAACTATTCCAGGTGTTGAATATGCGGTTGGGAAGAAACCACTGTCGGACTGTTGTTTTAAATGGCTCCTTATGCAGTTTGAAGCTGTGTCCGCGTAGATTGCTGCGCGACAGACGGTATAGATGCATGAGGTTGGTGCCCATCAAACCATGAAGTATCCTGAACGTAACTATAAGATCGCCACGAAGTCTTCGCTCAGAGAATGAGGTCAGGTTGAATAATTCAAGGCGATCTTCATAGCTTGGTCTTCGTGCTCTAAAAGGGATACGAGTAGCCCGAAGCTGTACTGATTCGACGAGATTTTTATCGCGCAGAAGCACAGTGTCCCATACCGGGCCAGCGAATTCAAGAATTGGCCTCACGAATGCCTTGTAAATGTAGGCGCAAGTGTTGACATCGGATCCTTTGAAAGACCTCTCCAGCATGTATAGAAGTTTCTTGGCTTTTGATGTAACGTGGTGAATATGCTCTGACCAGGAAAGACGATCGTTGACTACAACGCCCAGATCATGTGGCTGGAAACTGCTTTGATGTTGTGGTCAGAGATATTGTATGTAAATCGCGGATTTGTCTTCCCGAGGTGAAGGACACAACACTTAGTTAGATTTAAGGGTAAAAGCCAACTGACTGACCATTGACAAACAATATCAAGATCTCGTTGAAGCCTAGCAGAATTTACGATAGTATTGTAAATCTTGGTGTCGTCGGCATAAGCTGAACATGTGGAGGAAATCAATGCGGGCAGGTCACTTGTATACAGAAGGAACAGCACTGGCCCCAAGACAGAGCCTTGAGGAACTCCACTTGCTACATGATGAAGGTGAGACTGGCTATCACTGTCGCGCACAGAGAAAGTCCTCCCGGTGAGAAAAGCCTTAATCCACAGTAACAACTCGCCTCTTATTCCCATACATTCCAACTAAAACAGAAGCCTTCTATGTGGTACGCGATAGAAAGCCCTAGAAAAATCTAAGTAGATTATATCAACAGGAGTCTTTGTGTCCAGATAACGAGTCCAATCGTTGAGAGAGTGGAGAAGGTTGGTCATTATTGATCGACCAGGGAGAAATCCATGCTGATTCTTAGGGATAAGGTCATTTTCGAAAGCAAATGACAGGAGCTTATCTAATATGATTCTTTCAGCTATTTTGGCGGCGATAGGAACGAGACTTTTTGGTCGATAATTTTTAGCGGAGGATTTGTTGCCCTTTTTGAATACAGGGGTAACAGAAGCACTAAGCCAGCATGAGGGTAGGGTATGAGATCTAAAAGACGATGTGAATATCAAGCTCAATGGTAGGGCCAGTGCTGAAGCGCAGTTTTTAAGTACAGCAGCCGTCATCCCATCTTTACCAGGGGAGGAAGAGGTCTTCAGATTTCTCAGGTGCATTAATACATACATCTTCAGGCAGGAACTCAACTTCGCAAAGGCTGTTGGGACACCTATGACAGATAGTGGTCGGTAGAAGGTCTCCATTAGGCTCATCGACGAAGTCATCACTAAAGGACTCTGCCAGTAAGTTGGCAGATTCGGTGGCATCCATGTGGAGATGACCGTCAGCGTCGCGGATCTGAGGTGATGAAACTTTGGAATTCAGGTTTGTTCTTAGATACCGAAACAGCTTCTTCTTATTTTTGGAGGTAACGAGTTTTCGTTCATAAGCATGTTTGGCATTATGTAACGTTCTAGATAGGAGGTTAGAAAAGGATCGATGAGACACGTAATCTTGTGAATGGCCACTCTTCCTAAACCGTTGCCACAAAGATCTCTTGTGACGAAGCATCCTCGATATGTTAGAGTTGATCCAGGGCTTTGAGGGGTCACAGTATACCTTCTTTTCAACAGTATAGTCAGCCGTTTCGCTTAGGACTCGTTGAGCGAAAGTGTCCCACATATCTTGGGCGCTAGGGTTGTTAAGCAAAGCAGGCCAGTTGACTTCAGACAGGGCTTGGTTAAGAGCATCGTGGTTTACAATTTTGATGGTTTTAAACTTATCGGTTGTAGAACGACTATTTATATTGAACTGGAGAGAAGATAAAAGTGAACAGTGGTCAGACTTGCCAAAAGGTGGCAAATAATCTAAATTAGAAACAAAGTCGGCGTCGTTAACAAATATCAAATCCAGAGCCCTAGGCGTCTGTCCTTCCCTGAATCTCGCTGGACGATCAACAAGTTGAGATATGCTAGAGTTGCGTAGCAAGTCGATGTAAGCAGCAGAAGAAGAATTGCATTCAGGAATGGTTGACATAGACCAGATAATGTCACGTAGATTGAAGTCACCAGCTATGAAAAGGTTGGTGTTTTTATTTAAGAGATCTGAAATGAGACTGCACAGGTGTGTGTCTCCCAAACAGGGCCGTGGCCGATATATGCAGCCTATCGTGAAGCTAAAATTTGGGCACCTCAATTCCAAAAATAGATAGTCAATGCCATCGAAAGGACTGAAAGAGAGAGATACCGAGAAAGCCGACGCGATTTCCGTGCAAACATAAATGCATACTCCACCAAAACCAGGAGTGCGTGGTGAATCCATTCTGTATAAATAGTATCCAGGCAAATTGATGGAAGAGTCGGACACGTTGGAATGACGTAAGGCAAACGAACGTTGGATTATTGTCTCGAACAAATGCTTGGAGTTCAAGTAGCTTAGAAAAGAGAGATTGTATATTAGTATAATAAACCGTCCAGTTTGCCACAGAATTTATCAGTTTTTTGAAGGTGTGATCTCCTGGGTAGCTGTGTGTACTATAGAAGGTTTACCACGAACGTATTCTATAGTAATATTACTTTCGCCTGTTGTTTGACGACGTCTAAGCTCTTCGCGAAGGTGTTGTAGTTCTTGCATTTGACCTCTGTTGTTGATACCAACTAAACCTAAATCTCACTCGGCGTGCGGCGATGGCGTAACTACAATGATGAATAATAACAGCTCTCTCTCTCTCACTCCTCCACTAAGTCAGCTCTTCTCGCTCGCTTCCTCGTGCTTAAAAATCCAGCCTCTGTGGGTGTCATTGTTGTTTCTCTGCATGTACTTCAGATAATTGAACGCTGAATACCTCAAATGAAAGCTTATTAGGTAGAGATATTATTTACATAATTTGCACATTTCATTACTAGGAGATTTTTTACAGAAAATTACATTTTTTATCGAATAGGTTAGTAAAAAAAAAGAAAATGATACCTTTAAAAAGCGTAATTTTAAAACGTTTGTAGCTTTTCAACATTTTATTACTTATTATGAACTATTGGAATGTCTGCTATGCGACGATAACAAAAAACACAAAATCAAGCATGCAGTTTTTTTGTATTTCAATTTTAACCGTCTGATATCGGAATAAAAAATAAAAAACTTAAAATTCAAATAACACACAACACAAAATGGTTAACTTTTGGATAAGACATGATAGGACAAATTCGGTTGCTTTTGACCTAATCTATCATCCCTTAACAGGAATACGTGACTTTACAAGTTACCCTATATATATATACATAAATATAAAAACGACAACATTACAAAAGGAAAGAGGATTGACATGGCCATTTTTCACCTCAGAGTCCATCAGCAGAATCAGGCAAGCATGGGGTTTGACACACGAAATTGTCAGTCGTCAGGACGCAAATGTCAACCAGGCTTAGAGGAATGTCACACGATCAGTATTTACTGTAGTCTGTACCATCAGTGTTTACTGACATTCCACCAATGCTAACGAATTTGTACGTGATTGTATACATCAATAAATACCACGTTTACAGGTAAATATTGTTGGATCACAGTAAATATTGAACGTGTAGTGGCCTATTTGAAAATTGTTGACACAAAGAAATATCTAATTTATGTTCTCCAACCTAACTAATGGACCATAACTCTTTTACGTCAAGGCTTTTTCTTATGGTTATTGGATTTTGGATGTCTAAAGTCTAAACTGTTGTGTCAACCATTGTGTCATCGCAAGACAAACAACCTTTCGATGTTAAACTACCATTTCTCGTGTTGCAGATCCAACAGGTCTGGGTGGGTTTTTCGCGTTTTCGAAGGATTTTAGGCGGTTTCGGGTACCGAAGTAACGTGTCTGGTACATTAAAAAGCGACAGACAACATCATGTTCTCTTGTCTCTTTTGACAGTTGGACGTCCTTTTGGGAGCGGGAATTTCTACTCCAAGCTGTCCTGAGCTATGCCGGTTTTGGGCGGTGCCATTTTAAGATGTTACAGTGCCATTCAGATTATTTGAGTAACGCACACAAAAAACAAACGAAGTGTGTGGAAGTTAGACGAACAAAATGTAATGTCATCAGAATTGTACTGAAAAAGGACATGATGTCGACCAAAACTTCTTCGTCAGTAAATAGTATTTCAAGCATATATGGTTTCATTTAGCGGCCAGACGAGCATTGATGACCAAACGCAACAGATGTTTCGAAAAAGTAAGTAGCATATGAAGTACGTTTCTTTATCCTTAAGGGGTCACAAGTTCTACGCCACTGGTATAGCCTCAGGCAAAAACAATTGAATGTATATGTCAATACTACAAGTCCATATTTTGATCCACTATGAAGATATAATTTGAGACGAATATAGAAGCGTGACTTGATACTTTATCCATATAAGATTCAATTCGTCCAAGAATTAAAGGACGCTGACCTTACAAATGGTCTAGAATGTTCGGTGTTAGTGCTTGAGCGGTTTTGTGATTTCGGAAACTACCTCTTTTTCGGCGAGGCTCACCTTCATTTGAACGGTTTTGTGAACAAACAAAAACCGCGTCATTGCTAAATACAATAGAATAGAATAGAAATTTATTGGTTTCTCAGTTATAAACAAAAAACAAAGAAATTTATAACAGAGATAACACGTCATTGTGATACAGTGTAAATAACACACAATTTTTCTAAAGTACATACAAAATAAACATTCATAGACAACATACAACAACAGCGATATTAATGCTTACGGTTTCACTAGAGCACAGAACTCTTCAATACTATATGGTTCCATATCACATATACCTATATTTATGAATGTTTTTTTTGAATATAGTGAATGCTGAAATGGATTGAAGATGTCGACGTAAAGCATTGTAAAGTTTCAGTGCAGAGTAATTTGGCCTTTTTTTGGTAGAATTTAGCTTATGTGATGGGTAGATGTATTTCTGATTTTTGCGAGTATCGTAACTGTGGTTGAAGACGTTTTTTTCAAACTTTTCTTTATGGATAAAGATAAATAGGAGAGTGTGTTATAGATATAAATTCCCGGTAATGTTAATAAGCGGTTGACTTTAAATATACTTCTACATGACTCTCTAGGTTTCATTTTGAACATTGTTCTTATTATCCTCTTTTGTATGATAAAAATTCTATTGGCAAGCCCATAGTAAGCAGCCTGCACAGCTTGCCAGGGCAGGTGACAAGTGAGTACTCGTAGTGCATAGCATGCTTGATTGAGTTTTGAAGCCATACTCTCAATGTGCTTATCAAACTTAAGACAGCTATCGTAGGTGACACCTAGGAGGTTTGTATCGCATTTGATACATAGAGGTTCCTTAATTAAGGGTAGTTCTTTGGTGGCATGGCTTGACTGAAATAGGACACAACACGTTTTTTGTATGTTGAATGCTAATTTATTCATCTGCAGCCAGTTTTGAATATGGTTTATTTGTGTCTCTATCAAAATTCGGATATCAGACGTTCCTTTATATGGTATCAGAATAGTTATATCATCTGCATAGATGAAACTTAGATTTTGCGTGTTTTTCGTGGTGGTGGATATATCATTAATATAAATAATAAACAATGTTGGGCCCAGTGTACTGCTATGAGGAACACCAGTACTATATGTCCGAGGACTAGATGTTATTCGTTTCCCGGTTTTGTTCAAAATTACTTTCTGTCTTCTATTACAGAGATAAGATTTAAGCCAGTAGTACGCATTCCCGCGTATACCATATTTATATAATTTGTTTAGCAATATTTCGTGATCAATGCAATCAAATGCTTTTGACAGGTCCACAAATAAACCACATGCTGCTCCTTGATTCTCTCGATATTCATGGATTGCTGTGGTGAAATCGAACAGTGCCGTGTTCACACCTCTACCTTTCATGAAGCCATGTTGGTTATTGGTGAAGTATTTATTTGAGTGGAAAAAATTAATAAGACGGTTGTTGTACGCAATTTCAAAGATTTTTGAAAAAATTATCTGTAAGCTAATAGCATGGTAGTTGTCAATATCATCAGGATCGCCTTTTTTATATATAGATTGGTAATACGAGTGCAATTTTTAATGCTTCTGGGAATTCTCCTTCACTAAGAGATGTATTTAGGATATTAAGAAGAGGGTCAGATACTATGGTTATCATTTTTTTAATAATGAAAATTGGGACGTTGTCATCACCACAACTTTTTATGTTTTTTAGGTTGCATACAATTCTGAGCAATTCGTGATGATTTATTGGAGTTATAAATATTGTTTTATTTTTTAGTTCTAGGTTGCAGTCATCATTCAAATTTGGTAGTTTTGAGAGAAGGTTTGGAGCAGCTTCGACAAAGCTTTTATCGAAATGGTTTGCTAAAGCATTTACTTCATTATGTACCGGTAAAACAAACTGATCTGTCACAGTCACACAGTCACAATTTGGGCAGCAATATCAGTAAGCGGTTTTATTTCACCCTACTTTTTGTAGAACGATCGCGGGCAATCTGTAACTGTTAATTCAGAGAATTATGTTCGAATGGTGAGAGAGTTTTTGGCCCTAAAGCTCCAAGATTCTTATGGATACATCTCCATAACGTTGTTTCAACAGGACGGCGCCACGTGTCACACGTCCAACGTGAGCTTGGGCGTCATACAGGAATTGTTCCCTGGGAAAGTGATATCGACGGAAGGTAACATTGATTGGCCACCATGAAGTTCTGACTTGTCCCTACCCAATTTCTTTTTATGGGGTTTCTCAAGAGCCGAGTCTACAATGCTAAACCACAAACCATCAACAGCAACTTGTAGGCGAGTGATCGACAATTCAGGGTTCCATTTGGAATAGTGTTCTCGGAGAACTGGAGGCCGTCTTGATGATATCATTTTCAAAACATAAATTGTCAATGTCATATCATAAAACTTAGCAAACGCCTCTAGGTACAACCTGCTTTCAGTTACATCGTTTTCAAAAGTGAATTTCAATATGACCTACCCTGTATAATTTTAATATCATGTATCTCGGTAGGGAAAAATTTCAGGATCCATCTTTGTATGAACTTTTCGTAATATTTTTAGATCTATTTCATGCCTTAGACATATTGCCACGTTTCTCTGGATACCCTTTCTTAGTTCCATCGACACTCCATTTTATGTAAAGGAATCCTTCTTAAAATTGTTAAAGATATATATGCATGACTTGCTTCACCGCATCACCCAAAATTATCCCCAGACCTGTTTTCCATTCTCCTGTGGTGCAGATATTATTGTCTCAAGATCGTTAACTGCCGCCGTCACCTTGTAACATTATTACCATTCCACTTTAAACATACATTGTTCGCTGTTCCAACCCCACTCACTTCCTTATCCATCCTAATTCCAACCTCATTCTCTACTCCTCCTTAAGCAACATTTTTATTCGCAACCATCCCCTTAACTCCTCTCCACCCTGCCATATTTCAGCCTCCTTTCGCCAGCTTAGCGGAATTTCTTTGCTGCACCACCGCCTCTGCCTCGTCGCCCTTTGTCCCTTAAATTAACTTCTTGACAGCCCTTTTCATGCCCGGGATCGAATCAGCCTCCGCGCAGCCAAGCTACAGCCGCCTGGCAGTTGTTTCTCGTTAACAAGCTATCAAAGCAGGCCTTGACGGTGTATATCGCTTAAGCATATGCGGTAATGCTGTCACTACGGGGTTCGCGACAAATATGTACACGTTTCTATTATGTCACAAAAAGGGCACCACAAAGAAGAAAACTAAAAGTCTAAGTTGATATTCAGCATTAGGATATCCACACCTACTATACTTTAAATTGTTCCGCAGCAAGAAAACATTCAGAAATGAGATTTGACGATAAAAAACACGCTTAGGTTTGTAAAAGGTGGAATCCTGGCATTTGGGCGATTGTTGAACGTGATTTGAACATGAATCAAGAGATAGGACTCCATTGTTTCGCCGAATCGAACCATAAACAAATACGTTTTGGGTAAATCTATTTATGGCATGCTATACATGACATTTGAGGGCACGTTTCTAAAATATATTATACAGGGTGTCCCAATTTCGACCTACATATCAAAGTTGTGATTTTTCAAATAGAGTGCCTCAAATTTTATTGCATATTTAGATAAACCAATTCAAAACAAGAAAATGTATGTGACATACTATGGGGTTTTGGTAATTGGCTACTGAGATATAAGGTGTTTTGTCTAAAAAAAACCTCCGGCAACCCCTCAGTCCGCCGTTCTGAAATTTGGAGTGCTGATTCTTGTATCAAAGAAAACTTACACACCTCAGCTGTTATCTCATTTGTGACTTTTTCGAATTTTAATTTGTGCTCATACAGGGTGGTCAAAAACACAAATAGTACTTGTTCTCAAAAAATTTAAATGCATCACCCTGTATATTTGTACAAGTTTGGATTCACTTTTTTATAATCTTTTTTTTTTTTGATACTAGACACATAAGGGTGTTTACGGCCATTTTTTCGGTTATTAGCAGGTCTTTTATGGAACGGCTTAATTCCCTAAAATAACGCATCATCCTTTGTTGATTATTTACAAACTGTCAAAATTAGCTTTGTGAGCATTATAATAGAAACTTGTTTAAAAATATTTTTTTCTAAAGAAGAAATGGTGAATATGGTGTTCGTTTTGGGCATCTCGCATTTATAAGCAACGGCACCCTAATATGCGACATCCAAGGTCAGAAAAATTTCCACACTACAAGAACGTTTTGAATCAAGTGGAGCAGTAGAATATAGTAAAAAATGTATAAATAATACAAGTGCCACCAATGAGGCGAATCAGTTGGAGGTTCTATTAAAGTTGCAGGAAAATCCCCATTTAAGTGCACGGCAAATTGGAGCAGAAACTGATATATGCAGAACTTCTGTCAAATCTATACTCTTAGTGGCAATATGGAACTAGATCACTGTTTCTCTTTTGTTTCCATGGATGATGTGATTTTTTCCTTAATTTTGGTGTGTTGTTCTATTAAAAGCTCAATAACTCAAAAAATCTAGTGTTTTTATCTGAATCAAACCTGAAACCAAAAAAAGCTCATAAAAATTGAATCCAAATTGATGCATTTTAATTTTTTGAGAAAAAGGACAATTCGCGTTTTTGACCATCCTGTAGGAGCAAACATGAAAATTCGAAAAAGTTCCAAATAAGATAAAAGCTGAGGTATGTAATTTTTTTTTGATACAAAATCTAGCTCTTCAAATTTCAAAACGGCGGATTGAGGGGTTACCGAAGTGGACGGTTTTTCTGAACAAAAGACCTTACATCTCAGTAGCTAATTACCAAAACTCCGTAGTATGTTATATCAATCTTCTTTTTTTCAATTGGTTTATCCAAATATGCAATAAAATTTGAGGCGTTCTATTTAAAAAATCACAAGTTTGATATGTAGGTCAAAATTGGGACACCTTGTATAATTGCCAATATTTTAGAAATGTGCCCTCAAATGTCATGTATAGCATGCCATAAATAGATTTACCCAAGATGTATTTGTTTATGAGTAATATTCAGGTCCACACATGGATGGGCCACCCTGTATATGTTTCTACTTATTGTACTACGTTTCGCCCCCACAATTGGACAATTGTACTTGAAAAAGACCACCGAGGTTACTGAAACATGTGGAAATAAAAAGAAGTTATAACATACGTATATGTGGTTTGCTTTGGCCAGAGTCCTATGAACATGAAGAAGCCACCGTTTTTTGGAAAGTTCGATTTCTTGTAAAATATCTCTCAAACTAGAGAAAAATTATTGGGTTTTTTTTATAAAATGGTTATTACATTTTATATTATTTTTTATTTCCAGTCATCTAAATTTTTTAGAAATTTATTTTGCAATGTCAAGTAGAAAATAAAAATCAGTACCTAGGTGTGAGGCACTGCGAAAATGATTTGTTTTTGATGGGTCATTCCTGACTTTTCTTTGACGTGGCTTAATTAGACACGACCGGGCGCGGTGGTGACTTCCCATACAGCTTTTCAACGTTTTTGAAGACGCAAAAAAACCGGGGAAAACCATAATTTATAACTTCGGACTACACAAATAACCCGTTTGGTATAGCTAGTAAAGATACTTCATGGACAGCATACTCAGTAATAATTACCTGACGTAGGAAATATACTGATTCTATACAAATGCAGACCAATACACACAATCACCACACAATCATCCGGGTGCCATCTCGCTACTCTACAAATATTGTTTATATTTTGAAGATTGAAAAACTTAGCGTAGTTCTACAAACATATTTTAAGAATTCCCAAGTAAATCTTGTAAGGTGTACAAAAAGGTTGATAGATGTTACAGACCAAATTGAGATTGTCGTAATAATAAAAGGAATTCAATACAAACCTACATTAATTAATGTAAAATCTATCAGTGAACAAAATACGAGAGACGTCCACTAAAGCTTCAGTATAAAGTCACACCAACTCTTACTAGATCATTCCAAATACTGTACGTAAAATGTTTGACAATGACCGATTCATTTTCATGTTATACGTTAAAGTCTGCTCAAGGAGTAGAAGTAGCAAATAACATCATAGAATATTTTACACGCCACTGTGTATCAGAACAGATGATATTCGACAATGACACCGAATTAAAAAATTCCGTAGTCAGGGAGCTTTTAGAAATGCATAAAATCAAAATACATTTCATTACTTCACAACACCCAGAATCAAATTGAAGTTTCCACTCAACGTTAATAGAGCATTTAAGACTTTAAACAATCAAGTAGAATATAAAAATGAACCAATTGAAATAAAAGTAAATTACGCTATATTTATGTCACATCTTCTCAGATATATAGCCTCGACATCCTGCAACCAACAAAGCATGCTAGCGCACTAACTTGCAGCATGGTCGTTGAGCATGTAGTTGAGTCATTCCTGCATAGGTGGCGCTATGGTTGATGCTGACAGTTGATGGCGAGCAAGAGTGGAATGAACTATTTGCACACTAGGAGATATCTAGTCAGCAAGTTGACATTTTGACTGGTTTTTAGGCGTTATATAGGTTTTTCACGTAATAACCTGCGGAAAGGTTGACCAATGATACCGCTGACGTTCTCTATTGTATGGTGGAACCACCTCCCCCTCCTCTAACCCTGCCTTGCCCGCTGTATTGGAATACGTCCAAAAAGCCCAAGAATTTCAGAGTTCGACCACATGCATTTATTTGTATCTGTGTTTTTTCCCTGATTGATTCATCTCCATCATGGCCAATGAATGAAACCACAGGTGTTAGAAAACCACTTTACTGATCTGATAATTTTACCTTGTACTTTGAATAAGTGCTCCATAGCTCGTCGGACTAGGTAGACAAGAACGATGAAAATTCAACTTGAACAAGCGCATCAAAAGGCGGATTTTTGAATTTGTGCAAATTGTTGTATATAATAGTTAAATTACAACGTTTCTACGTCTCACTCTAAATGTACTTAGGCTCATCCACTTTAGCCCTAAAATGTGTAAATCTACCACGTTCAATCATATACATGTATTACCTCTATTTGTTGCTATATAAATTCTTGATGTTGCTTATGCGGTTGGTCGGCTTATCAACATGAATCCGAAATAATGATAGTAGCTGCAGCTGTTGCATTTGTTTTACAATATCTATAATTATCCGATTTGGGAAATACACCGGATACTAAAATATGAAATAGAATAGTGGTTATGATCATGATTACGTATTCAATATGCCGAGTGCACAACATGGACCCATCCCGCGTCTGATATTTTTGCTATATTGTTAATCGCATGATTAATATGCCTACCAATCAACTCGTGCGTCGCTGATAAGCGCGATTTACGGATAGTTAATTAATAAGGTAAACAAATATGGTTGTTGATTAATTATCGATCGATTGTACTATTGAGCACCTGAATTATCATTGGTAAATAGAGAATATGTTGTAGTGTACCAAAACATGTGATAGCAGTACACAGAGTGTCCCAGAAATAACACGCCAGAGTGACACGGGAGGTAGATTGGTTTCAGATCAATCAGGTAAGATCAACTATTTTTATTTGGAAAAATAATTCCACTAATCTAATACCTAGGTAAATCCACATACCAAATTTTAGTACATGCTCCTTGAAGATATTGAAAAAAATTGTTTTTTATTTTTAAACTTCAAAATGCGGTCCTGTGTATGATGATTTATTTTTGGTCACGACTTTTGAATAACCCTACCCTATGCAAAATGTTGTACACCCTTGTGGTGTATGCTGAAGGCTTACGTAAGGTCGCAGCATGCTGTTTATTGGCCATCGCCTCGTACGCATTACGGACTGATCTGGGGATTTGAGTATCAACTCCTTTTTCCGTGTTGGTAGTGTGGCATTGCCTTTTCTAACCAGGGGTTTAAACGACTGAGGACAGTCCGCTCAATCACGTTTGCCATTATACTGAAAAGAGTAATGGGCTGGTGGGTTTTTTCTAGTTACGATGGAACTGAGCATTGAGTTTTTCTCAATCTCCACTAAAAACAAATTTGTCCAAAATTCCCATCTGGATAATTTTTTAGCAGAAACCCTAGTGCATTGATTCCCAAAGTGGTCTATATCGACCCCTAGGGGTCTATGACAACCTGCAAGGGGTCTACGTCAGCGAAAAAAAATTTGGGGGTCCATGAAATGAATATGGGGGTCCACGATAGTGGATCTTAACACATACATTGATAGTACCTATTTATAAAACATATACATTATTTATAAAAGTACCTATGAAGTAAAAAATGTATTATATACGTATATATAATTGTGTGAGTTGTAGGATGTTGGTATTCGCTTTGCGGTCGCAATACATTTTGAACTTGTAAAAACCTGAGAGTCGCAGTCTCAGAGCTTCGCTACCTTGCACTGACTTGTTCAATTCGTCACTCTATAAATACGAATGTTGGACAAATACGTTTATTCGTTTCCTGAATCTTGAAAAGGAAAGTGCTAAGAAAATATTTTAAAAAATATAAACAGTTAGTATATCACACAAATTATAGTGAGTCAGTGTTATTTTGTTTGTGAGTGCTGGAGAAAAGTAAGTACATTATTTTTTATTAAATGTTAGTTTTGTACTCGTAATTAGAAAAGATAGATAAATTACACCAATCATGACTTTAGTTATCAGTAGTTAAATATTCAATCATGCAAAATTACACGAGTACTCCTCAATAGTTTATTTTTGAAAGTTTTAGCAATCGGTAATATAATTACAGTGCAATCTCCGTAATTCGAGCTAATTGTTGCAAGAAGATGTTCGAATTATGGAATGTTTTCGGATCAAAAAATATTTTTAATATACAGCTGCTGGATTTTCTGCTGGATCATCCTGATAAAACAGAGAAAGATTTGAAATACTTTCGAACACTCAAAGATAAATTTCAGAAGAGACCTACACTGGACAGAATGTTCGCTTCGTCACAAAGAAATGATGATGGTTTGCGGGCGTCTTACAATATCTCGTTACTTGTAGCAAAATCCGGAAAACCGCATACTATCGGAGAGAAGTTAATTTTGCCAGCCGTTGAAGAGGTTTTAAAAACTGTTTTACACAACCCTGCATCTGATATCATTAAAAGAATTCCCTTAAGCAACAATACTGTTGAAAGACGTATTGATGAAATGAGTTCTGATATTGAAAGCTTCTTATGTAATTATTTACGAATGTCATAATACGTATATATACAAGAGGAACTGACTGAACTAAGACAAACGAAGAACTTAAGGTTCAGTTTAAAAGCGGATATCAGCAATTCTGGCTGCAAAACAACATACCCGTTACTTATCCCGTATTATGAAATATAGCGAGGAAATTTTTAATTTCCTTTCCATCGCCATACCTAGTGGAAAGGGGGTTCAGCGCTGTTATCAATCTCCTAACGAAAAAAAGAAACAGGCTGGACATCATTAGCCGAGGAGATTTAAGATTAACCCTTACAAAATTGAAGACAAATGTTGATAATTTATTATTAAAGCATCAGGTTCATCCTTCTCACTAAAAATAATGACTTATTGCTTATGTTATTTTATTTATAGTTTATTTTATGTTTATTGGTGTCTGACCAATAAATGCCCGCATTGGGAATAAGTGCCCGCATTGATTTTTTTAAAGAACCCCCCTTTATAGAAAATATTTTTTTTTAAAATTATTCTGAATGTTCAAGGATAGGTACACACTAAAATTCGTTAATTTTTTGCCTATTTTTAGATAACTTAAACGTATAAGAAGCGGAATTTAATCAAACTAACAGTCAAATTATTGTAGAACATACGTTTATGTTATAATTAATAAACGAACTCGCTTATTGTACTATTTTAAGTAAAAAACTTTTTTTTATTATTTTTCACTTTTTTTTATTTTATCCCTCTTATTTTTTTTCAATGCGGGCACTTATTCCCAATGCGGGTACTTATTGGTCAGACACCTGTTTATTTAATGTTACGTATATTTTACATAACAGATACAAAATTTTATTTTGAATAGTTTTAATTTAAATTCAATTAATAAACGTATAAATTAACATGTGTTTTTACTTTAAGTTTTTAACACTAAACTTCACTACAGTTAGAAATTTACAGGAAATCAATATCAGGTAAGTAGGGGGTCCACCCAACACGGAAAAACATGGCAAGGGATCTAGGACACAAAAAAGTTTGAGGAACTCTGCCCTAGTGTAAACGTATAAAAGCGTAATCCTGACCTCGGTCAGACAAGTTTAGCGCTTGCCTTTGGCGCGAAGCTGTTACAGCATAACACCGCTCGTATATAAAACTTGCTTGTTAAACGAGCAAGAAGCCCCTAGGGGACGGAGAACGGATATGAATTAATGATCGGCAGACTCCGCAGGAAGTTGCTTGCCTCTGACAGCGGCAGGTGAGAAAATTGGATCCTAGGCCTTTGTTTTGAACCGGGTAATTATGCGAAACTTTCCTAATATCTCACTTCGTCTTTTCATCGAAACTATCTGCTCCTGAAAATAGAAGTATTTGAGAAACGGCTCAAAATACCGTGTACTGCCGTTGGGTAACGGGATAGGGTGAGTTCTGCAACTGATCGTAGTAATAAACAACTTGATGGTTGATAGCGATTGAGTGTGATAGGGTTTGGTGTAAGGTTTGCCAACCATTCAAAATATCGATCTGGTATTTGGGACTTGAAGTTGCGATAATATTGACGTCGAAAGCTAATGTCGTGTATGACATGTCAGATACGAGATCTGTAAATTAAGTGATGAGACTGGCAACGTGTACCGTTCGATCTGGCAACACTGGATGCAAAGAGCTTGAAGGGGAACATGTGACCCGCCTTCAGTACAAGTTTGAGCTTGAATCATTTGTTTATCCGTAGCGATTTTTTTTTGAAATATTTTGTTCTAATAATGAGTGACATCAATTTCAGGCAACGGTGTGCTGCTATCAGATTTTATTTCAGACTTGGACTACGAAAATTCTTGCTAAAGATTCCTACCAAAGTATTCCCTCCCTCGCTCTTCAAAAAGTTTTAAAGGCAGTTACGCTTTCACACAAAGGTTATCTCTTGTCGATGGACGGTCCTACCCCTCCCCCTGAAAAAAATACTTGTGGGCGCATATGGTCAAAACTATGTGCACACCAGACGTGAATGCTGATCGTTCACATCCAAGCAGCGGAGGCCGACTGCTACACTGTTGCATCGGCAGGACCGCGAAGCGTATGATCGACACGCGAGGGTCGAAGTTTTGAGGACACACGTACGAGGAAATCTATGATGAGTGGACTATGTCTAAGTGTAATGACATATTAAGCGGAAAACCGCAAAAACGCTAAAATTAGCGGCCCGCTCGAAAACCGCCTGCAATGCAATGTTAATGTTCAATGACATATTTCGTTCCCGCCGGCCGCTGCGATCGGCGGCAAAATTCAGACCGCGTCTTGTCGGCGGGAAAGCGGTTTGCGTTTTGCGGTTTGAGTGGGGGAAACATACACAAACTAACGCCTGGTGACAAATAGTTGTCTACTGAACCGCTGCGGGTTGCGATTTGTAGTGTGTTTCGTGATTTCGTCGAGGAGTCTGCAGAATCATGTCCACAGAAAACCTCATTGAGCTCGTTGAGATGCATCCTTCCATTTGGAACAAAAGTTGTGAGCAGTACAAAGACAGATACGAAAAAGAAAAGGCTTGGATCGAGATCGCCCGAAGGATCTTCCAAGATTGGGATACACTTGGGAAGAAAGAGAGGAATAAAAAATGTAAGTTGAAGGTACCAAATAATTATAAAGGTTAATAATTGAAAGTTAAAAAGTTTAAAAGCGAATTTAAGATAAAAAAAGTCGATTGTTTGTTCGTATATTGACTGACTAGCATTTATTTTCACCACATGAAAATTACGATTAAATTTATAAATAAATCTTTCAATTCTTTTTGGCATAATTTTAAAATTACTATTGATGTGCAGAAGTGATGTTTTCACTTAAAAAAGAAGATTTGGCAATCAAAATTTAATAAAAATAAATAAAACGAAAAAATAACGCATTGGAACACGGTTTTTACATGGACATAGGACACGGTATTTACCTAAAATTTTATTCTTATCATTCATCGTTTTTTATACGTAATTTTTTTCCGGGCAATGCCGAGTTTCTCAGATAATAGGTATTTTTTTTAGAATTAAGTACATTGTAATACTTTAATACATTTATTCACAACTACGTGAACATCCTTGCAATTCAATAATTATACTCCTCTTGAAACGGGACGGCACCAATCCCAACAAAATAATCTGCGAAAAAATCGCGAACTTGTGTTCCTTGGTCGCGGGGCGCTGCACCAGTATTTATTACGTCAGGAAATGGAGAGATTTCACCTTCTTCATAATTGGCACCATCTCTTTGCCGAACGAAATTATGTAGGATGCAACAGGCTTTTACGATATCATCAATGAGCTCTGGTCGTACCAAAATTGGTGTGTGAAAAATTCGCCATTTATTGGCTAATAAACCAAATGCACACTCGACTGAACGTCTGGCTCTAGAAAGTCGGTAATTGAAAATTCTTCGACGACCATCAATGTCACGTGCAGGAAAGGGTCTCATGAGATTTGTATGTATTTTAAACGCTTCGTCTCCAAGAAATACAAAAGGCTGAGGAGTGGAATCTGTTCCGGGTAGACACTTAGGTGCAGGAATATTTAGTTGGCCAGAATACAGTTTCGTACCAAAAGTGCTGTCACGGAATACAGTCGAATCACCTTCTTCACCATAAGCTCCTACATCAATTGAAATAAAGCGAAGGTTGGCATTAGCTACTGCCATTAGAACCACCGAAAAATACTTCTTGTAGTTGAAAAATTTAGATCCAGAGCTCCGTGGCTTAACACAACGAATGTGTTTCCCATCCACCGCACCTAAGCAATTTGGAAAATCTGTTTTCTCTTGAAAAGTGTCGGCGATCTGGTACCATTCCTCTTTCGTTGGCTCAGGCATTTCTGTATCTTTCAAAGCAAGCCAGATTGCTTGGCAAGTTTCAGACACTATATCGGCAATCGTACTTCTTCCAATGTGGAATTCATATTGTAGAGCTGTGAAGGTATTTCCCGTGGCCAAGTATCTGCAAAAAGAATCGAAATATACCACTAATTCTAGTGCACGTGTTTTTGTGTCTTTGTTTTTGAAATTAATTATTCTTTTTTAGTGGATGCGTTGAAGAAGAAATGGAAGAACATCAAGGATTCATTAAAAAAATATTTAGATACAAGAAGCGGGGATGCTGCAAAAAAAAAGAAATATGTACACCTTGAGGCCCTGAGTTTCCTCCAAAACTCTGCTGAAAAAAGAAGGTTGGTCATTTAGTTGATGTTATATCATCTACAGTATATATCGTTATTTGCATCTCTTTTCAGCACAACGGGCAATTTCGACTCAGACACTTCAGAGGAAGAGGGCCACAACGAATCTGACATAGCCACAACTTCAGCGTTATCACTATCAGAATCCCATTCACCCATTTCATCCCCACACCCAGAAAACTCATCAACTCCAAAACAACATTCTTTTAGAAAGCCTAGTCGACCTGCCAAGATGACTCCTTTTCAAGAATCCCTTATAAAAAATCTCAGTCAGGCATCATCATCGATTACCCAAGCCAGAGTTGACGAAGATGCAGATCGTTTGTACCTACTTTCTTTACTTCCGGATTACAAAGCGTTATCTCCGCAGCAAAAGTGGGCATTCCGTGAACACGTAGGATACTTTTTCCGTCAAACTTTCGTACCTCCTACATCTACGCCTCCTCCGTCATTCCAAAACTACCAAACCACTTCAACACATTGTCCTCAATACTCCTATCAAGAACACAGTTCACTACCTTTCTCTCACAACATAACCCAACTTCAGAAACCCCCACAGCCACCGCAAACCTATCAAACATCATCTTGTAACATAGCACAAGAATCCACTCAAGTCACATTCTCTCCCAGTTCGTCTTCCCAATCACAGTAACGATATTACTATATTAAGTTGTATTATCAAGTATTTTGTTCACTTTTGATTTTTTTACAAATAAACTCGAGTTATGATTATTATTGATTATTTGAGTGTAATTTAAAACATTATTTATATAATATTTAAAATAAATAAGAAGTTATATATATGTTTGGTTACCTGAGTGTGACAGTCAACCTTTCTTTTGCGCTAATTGGCTTTTTGAAAGAAGTCTCCTGTTTCGTAATAAGTGGACGTAGAGCTCCAAGTAGTTCATCGAATGACGCAATTGACATGCGATAGTACTCAAAAAATTTATCGGGATGCTTTCTGATGTCTTCCAAAAATTTGGGGCACTTCCTTGAACGTTCATTGTTATACGGGTGCACTGCATATCTGCGACTTCGTGGTTTCTCCAACAGGCCTTCAGCTTCAGCAGCACAAACAGTTGCTACGTTAACAAAATGTGCGAGCTCCATACTTCAAAGCTAAGCTACAACTGATGACAAAAGTAGAATGTGGCCATTCAGGCCTCTCCCCCTTGTCGCGCCGCCATCCACCGCCGCGCCGCCGCGCGGGCGACAGTATGTCATCAGACCAGAAAGCGGTTTTCATTCCCGCTACTTTTGGCGTTTTGCGGTTTCCCGCCTAGTATGTCATTACACTAAGGGCCTCCTACAATTGTAGAACGTCTTTATGGTCTTCTTGATTCTCATGGTCTTTTCTTTTCTTCAGAAATGCTGGGGTATTTCTATATCTCTACTCTCATATTGTGAGGTTATGTTTTCTTTTTGAGGTCTAAGAATTTTTAGGCTAATAAAACAGGTGATAAAGATCAAAAACATGAACAATTTGATACAAATAGATATTTGTAACAGCCCAACTCAGCCCTGCCTTCCTGAAGGACAGGAAAAGCTATGACTAGAATTACCACAGCTGGACGCTTATATACTACTGTAAAAAAAATGAGATATTCATTCTCCCACCGTCCAAAACCCCCACCCACGTATTTTTCACCCAATTTCAAAAATGATCAGGATCCTCAAAAACGTCAAAAAAATGCACGTTTGAAGGATTTGTATTTTTTACTTTTTGCCACTAGCTCCGCCGCCACTGGACTGATTTTAAAGTACCAGAAAGCTCATTCATCCTTATCATGTGTGAAAATTTAATCAAAATCCGACTGGTACTTTGAAAATTACAGGGGGTCAACGATCAGCGGACAAACAGACAGACAGACTAATAAGAGTGATACTTCTTTTTGTCATATCACCTAACATACAGAGTGCTCCGCAAAGAAAATATCATGATAGTGAGGTATAGCTAAATACATTTTAACGCATATAAAAGAACTTATAGATAAGCTGAATCGTGAGATCTTTTTACGCACTTTGTGTAATTCTAGTATTGGTTGTCGTCTGGTGTGTTTTGATGCAGACTCTTTTAAGCTTGCTAAACAAGACATTTGTTCAAAATTCTTGCACAATCGTACCATGTATCGATCGGTACGACTACACACAGGGTAAACGATCCATCCAATTTCTATATAGCTCGTGCGCGTATATCAGAAATTCAATTTTCTCATTCCTCTTCGTCATCTACTTCATTTGTACACATAAAAATGAATAACAGTTCAACATAATACGCGGTTAGCGGTCGACAGCCACCGCCTACTGCCTCTGCTGAGCTCTCATTAATCCCAACGTTTCAGTTTGGAGTGACGGAGAGGGAATTCCATATTCATGAAATTCAAAAAGTACCCCCTTCGGAATAATTACTAGGCCAGCCGTTAATCTTGTTTCATTAGAGCCAAGCGAAAACGCTGTGCTTCGAAATTTTGTAGGCTGAGGAAAATCTCTAATAAAAATCAAAAGGTATCGTGTTTTCTACGACTCATTTTCAGAGTTTGCACTTAGTGAATCGTGTCGCTCTTCCACACTCTCTGAAACTGTAGTTGAAGGAAGCTTCCGACCTACAATGCCAACAAGGGTATTCCCCAGGGATCAGTTTTGGCTTTAATACCGTTTCTCTCACATGGCTCATTTCCCTGTACGATAAGCCCGATCAATAGCTTCGCTTCCCATTTTTCATGAACCTGATTCTTATACTAGGTAATTTGAAAAGGAAACGTTTCTGGACTCGCGTGCAGAAGGCGTTGATATTAGAAGATATATGGCTTTGTCCGACTACCAGGCACTCCCTGTAGTTTAGAATTGATAACAGGAATACATTTCTTGACATAGGGATTTGAAGTAGTGAAGTAGTGTACACTGACTGAATATTTATATCAAAAAGAAATAAACGGATATGTTTACTGTATTAGGGAGTGCCGCTCCTTGATGACCAATGGTATCGAACTAGATTGGTGAGCTTGAACGTAGTTGTAACAGTATAATTGGCGAGGCACATAATGGAGACACGAGCACTTCTGCCAACGAAGATATTGTTAATTATGAACATGATGTAGTTTCAGATAATAAACAAATGGTAACACGTATAAAATTGCTGAGGCTGTCGGCATCTTATGGCAAATGCTTTAAGGGCATAGAGAGCTTTTAACATGATGGGTGCCACATTCCTTTGCTTTAGATCACAAACCAATTAGAGTAAGGCTTTTTCAGTAATATCTGGTCTAATTTGTGGATGGCCCTACCAACTTTTTAACTGCCAGGTTGTAGAAATTGTGTGAAAAGATTATCCATCAAGTTTCTGGAATGCAAAACGGATATTATCCATTACATACTTTACCTAGGTAATGAATACAATTAGTAGGGATTGTATAGGGTACCTGCTGTTCCTCCGGCAATGTGTGAAATAAATAGATCTTCTGCCCTATCAAGAAAGACCCCCGTATCTCCACTGGAACAAGTTTTGAGAAAACCGTGGTTGAAGATTTTTTCTGTTTATGTTGTACTTTTACTTGACTAATAAAGTAAGATCATTCATCATATAACTAATTAGATCATAGCAAGCATTTTTATACGGGCTAAGAAAGCAACGCATTAGTTAAGAGTAATTAGTTAAAACCACGTTTTAACTATGTAATTATGATAAACATTTATATCTGTGCCAAGAGACAATAATTTTTTATATTTTAATATCGTATTAACTTAGGAAAGCAAAATATTTTTATGCTTGCCACTAACAACACTTTTATAAATATTAAGACAATTTTAACTGATATATCAATGAAAAATGTAGAGGGATTCAGTTTATAATAAACACAAGTCGAGACCAATCAATAAAGTGACGATTTACGCGGCAAAATGCTTAGAGGAAACCTGGCATGGACAGCGCCGATAGCAGAACTGCTATATTCCTTAGAAGATACCTCGCATGTCGATTTCCGTATCTACTGATTACATACCAGGGTCTCTGACAAAATGTAATACGCGGGGTTTATACTAAGTGTAAATGCAATTTATGGCATTTACGGGGAAACTATTTTCCTTCATAAGACATTTAATGTAGCATAAATCATGATTATTCGTTTGGTGCAAATATCGCAATTTTTGAAATTTTGGAGATGCGGGGGTCTTTGTTAGTAGGGCAGTCTTGGTATAAATTTATCAATGTTAACCGGCATACCTATAAAATGACGGGCAAATGAAACAAGTTATATTATTTAAAATCAACTTTATTAAAAGTAACATTTTCTTTTACTTTCCTGCTGAGATGGTGGTGTGGGGGTCGTTTCGTTAACTTCCAGAGTCTGGGATATTAACACCAGTTTATGGAGTAGCACCCCTTTTATTTGGTACCTTACCTCACCTTATTTAGTTGTTTTGGTTTCGGTGCTACCCCGTCCATTTTCTTATGGGATTTTAACCTTCAGCGTGTGAAGGCATTGAGAACAACCACCATTCACACACCTCCAGTTTTTTTTTGTAGCTGCCTTTTTGTTTACAGCTGATATTGCTGGAAGCCACCCCTTCCCCTTGAGCAAAACCCGTGCCTTGCTCTCGTCTTTTACACACATTACAGCTGCGCATTCTGTATTGTATAGAATACCTAGGCAAAGTATAAAACACATATTATTTCATACATTATCTACACGTTTTACGTATCCTATACATTACCTAGGTATTGTATAGAATACCGGATTGTACAGATTGCCGTTAGCATATAGAAGGATAAACATACTTGCAAGCTCAGATAACTTTTTACATGTCTTGGATCTTTTCAAATCATCCAGTAATAAACTGCACTTACCCTAACCTAGTTTTTAAAAACCTATGATCTGAGTCCTAAGTACACCTATTCACGCGGTATAATTTTTAAGAATAATGGGAAAGTGCAGAATGTCTAGATTTGCCAGTTTTAGTTGTATGAGTCGCTTTAAAGGTCATCGTTATCATCATTTCATGTACCGTTTACAAGCCGATCAGTGATTGACAGGTATCCAATAACACTTGAACCCAGCTAACTCGAAAAAACAAACCCAAAAGGCCGATAATAAATCTTTTTCCACTAGCGTCCACATGCAAATGTCCTGCGCCGCGCATTATTAAAAAAATTCTCTCCGGTTTGCCGGCAGATGAACTTTTAATTACGCACCAATGAAATATTTCCTCGCATTACGTTTCACCCCTTTTTCGTTTTTCAACCCCATATTACTGTTTTAGATCGGTTAAAATGGAAAGATAATCGAATCTTTCCGCATAGGTTTCATTATACATTTAATTTCGAAAAGATTATATTAGCAGTTGTCGGGGTAGCGATTGTGGTGCATCGAACCTTAAAAATCGAAATATCTCAAAAACGGCTAACTATAACAAAAACTCACAGGAGAGCTTTTTTATGTTGAAAAGTGCGAAGAATCAGTTTGTTTATTCATAAAGCAAAAAATTGCACTAAGAAAAATTTTTCGGTCATTTTAATACACTATAGGTACAGTAGAGAGTGCCCTTTAGCGGCTACAGTAAAACTATGCTCATGGTTCGTTTTGTCGTACCAAAAAACCCTTGTATACCAATTTTCACTGTTATACATCAAATATTGTTCGAAATATTTTAAAAAAAACTATTTTAGGAAATAAATTTAAATACCCTGTATTTCGGAAGCCACGCATTTTTCGACCCACGTTTATATAGACTTTATGCATTAATTTTAAAAGTTCAATCGAATCTTAAAGTTATGCAACAATAAACTGAAACACCCTGTATATATAGGTGAAAAACTAAAGCTTCCGCCTTTTGTTTGGTACTTCGACAAAATTTAAGCAAGGAGGGCTCTTTATACTTTTTTAATCTCTCTAGCTTTCAATGGTCTTTGCCATCATCATCAGGAGCTGTAATAACATTGAGAAAAATAGCAACAATTGTGAAAAATGAATTTAGATTAACTTACAGTAGTATGTGAGGATGTTGCTAAATGTTATTTACGTTGAAGATGAGGGAAACAAGTTACAAAATATATATATATATATACAAAATCAGTAGTTTTATTAAGTAATTTAGATAAAAGGAACATCTTAAATTATAAAAATTAGTTTAAAGACAGAAGTCGCACACGTAGTCGCCCTTAAGTCGTGAAGTCAGAACACATTTCATGTGCCCATGTTTCACATTTGTTGCACTTTATCATATCTTCAACTATAGATTCTTGGCATATTGTGCAAAACCAGTCATCTGCATTAGTCTCGATTTTTTATTAGAAGGCTTAGTTTTTTTAGTATTTTGTTTTGACTTTTCGGTTTGAAAAATATCTTCTTTGGCAGTCACTTTAGTCTTCTTCATTTCATCTTTTCATGCCTTTAAAGCATATTTTTCCTCTAGCTGATTTTTAAAAGGGCTTTCTGTCAGTATTGCCACTTTTTGTGCAGCCCTTTTGGCCCTTTCACCCAATTTTTTGACAATTTTTGGTTTTGGTAGTGGACTTATTTTTTCAATTAAAACAGTCTTGTTGATGGGATCGGATCTTCCTGGACAAGATTCGCTTGATTTTCATTTGCCACATCTGTAACTTCGCTAGAAGAGTATCTTCCTTCTCGGATTCAACAGTGTCTGGAATCAGTAGGTTTTCACTTGCCACAAAATCTGTGTCAGAAGAAACATTTCAGTTTACAGGCCACACCCCCGAAGCTCTAAATCTAGTTACGGCATTACTTGTTGTTGCAGAGTTTGTGTAAGCTTCTGTTAACAAAGCAGCTACTTCAAACTTTTGACCAACATTTGTTCGAAGCCAGTTTGCCATGACCTGCATGTAGCTTGACTCCACGTACTTGAAAACTCCAACATCTAGAGGGTGCAGCCTACGGGTCGTATGCCCCGGAAGTTGCAGTAATATTATGCCATTTTCTCTAGCTAATATTATGGCCTCTAAGTTTTTAGAATGAGTAGTGTGTCCATCGAGCAAAATTATGCATTTTTCATTTTTACTTGGTTTTACAAATGTTGCAACCATTCAACAAATAATTCTGAGTTATTGTAACCGCTTTCGCTGGATTGCACAATACTACCAGTGAAGGCTCCATTTTTGCGTGCATACGTTGTCTTTTGAATATGAACATGGGAGGAACGTTGGTAATAAAACCGACTTGATGTTTTCCTTTAAGAGCCAAAACTTTTAGTGATTTTTTTTGTACCGTCGAAAAACCTGATTCGTCGACGTTGTAAATGTGAAAAGCGTTTTCGTCAACAATCTTTTCCAACACACCGAAAAATTCATGCACATTGAATTGAATCCTTTAGAGCGCGCAATCGAAATGTGGGTGCCTGGACATAAAACTATAATACCATTTCTTACCAGCAATGTTCTTCCCATTATTAAAAGGATTTGGAAGATTTGGACAGGCTGCCATTAAATCATAAGCCAGCTTGAGTACGTCTGTGATGGTGAGTCCAAAGAGTAATTCTTCGAACTTTAAGATATGAGATACCAACTCTTGTTCTAACTCTTCGGGAAGTGCAGATATTCTTCCGTTGATTCGCTTTTTGTTCTGTTATGGATCTTTTTCACCTCTTTTAACTTGATTAAGATGTCTTCTAAATGTTGGTTTAGGAATTTCGTATTTACGGCAACATTCATTAAAGCCAATATTTCCAGTTTGATATTCTATTTTTCAAGTAGTCCACGGACCATTTTCCATATTCTCTTTTGGGCATTTTCTGAAAAAAATCAAACATTTCTCAAATTATTGCTATTTTTTTATAAAACTTGTTTTCTGGTTACGAAAAAAAATTGTAATGATACACATATTTTTCTATTTAAAACATATTTTACTAAAATTAAAACAAACTATCCATATTTTTTTAACAACAAACAAATTTTTATTTTTAAGCAAAAGTAAAGTACTTATATTTTTTGTTAACTAACTTTTTTCTCAGTGTACATCAAAAAATTCTATAACAGATTTTTTCTCTAGAAAAATAGGTAGGTAAACAAATTAGAAAAAGAAAACTTTGACAACATTAAGGATATCTCTACCAATAGGCTTGTTAATTATTTTTTCTCCGTGTACAAAAACAATACATACCATTTTTTTTTGTGTAAAACAAACAAATAGGTTGGTGGGTTTAAACGTTAGTCATTGAAACGACATGGGTTCCCCAAATCGTACCGGTACGATTTGGGAAACCCAACGTGGTATATCCCTCAACATAGCGGACTGACAAGCTGTCAAAGTTTTTATACATCGATTAGCTTATAACTATAGAGCTAATAATAATCGAAACCATATGTTTATATCAAACTCCCTATACAGGGTGTCCGTAAAGTTGGGGTTTTCCTTTTCAGAAACAACTACCCTTGAAATAGGTAATGTGTAGTGAAACGAGGGCGACCAAGTAAAAAAAATAAAGGAAAAAGTACTCACTCTCCAGTTGACGAGAAGGGCTAAGTACGTCTCTGCCCGAAATCATACCGCTCCAACAGAAAATGAAATCAGCTGATGCGCTACCGAGCAGACGCAGGCAAACAAGGAAGGCAAAATGTTGCGTAAAAAGTCTAGGTATTGCATCCCGTCCAATCGATTTGGGAGAATAAATGGTCCAATGGGCATACCGTTCACCATACCAGCCCAAACATTCAGCGAAAATGTTTGTAGAAAATGTGCCCAACGGACAGCGTGCGGATTTTCTACTGACCAAACATGAGTGTTGCGAAAGTTATTCAACCCATTACGCGTGAACGTAGATTCGTCTGTCACCAATATGCACTTCAAAAAGTCTGGATTATATTATTGTCATGTTGATGCAACAACCACGTCTCTAGTGCTTGTTGAGGGATTCTCGTCTACGCGATTACCTCTACACGCGTGACCGTAACCGTCGGTTGAAGGTTGCATACTGACTTGACACACTGACCCCGACGCAGTTCTGTTGTCGGGTTGAGCTAGTATCCTAGTACCACTCGGGGATGTCGCGGCTACAGGACGGTATTCAGATATTTTTGATGTTGCAGAGCCCTTTATCTCGGTTCCCTTAAGACATTGGTGTATATGGTACTAAGAAAAATTGCTTATGTTTTCAAGATCTACGCGTCGTGTAAAGGAAAACCCCAACTTTGCGGACACCCTGTATTGAAAGGATAGAAAATAAGCGTCACTTTAATAAAAAAATAAAACTGTGATATATCGTTGAAGGAGACAGACACCACATACCTATATAATACTGAATATTTTTAACATTTGTCCTTAAGTATGGTGTACACATCAATCCATGAATAGTTTTTCAAGTTTTTGACTGTATAGAAATGCATGCAGTTTTTAGAATGATATAAAAAAGTACTGTTCTTCCTTTTAAAATCGATATTTCATTTCTTTTTTGATCAATTTGTGCCGAAACGGAAAAAATCGATTATAAGTAATCGGTCAAAAGATAAAAGTAACCTGCATGCTACTTCTGCCAACTAACATTGACAGCATTCCTCCTAATGCTGACACTTGCCACAATTAAAGGTTTTGGATTCCGTTATCGACATTTTGTTTGACGGATCTAAGTTAAGTGACGCAGTTGGCTGCGAAATACATTTCGTATGCACGGTCTATGTCAGCAGGTTTCAGCTTAAATCACCAACTATAACTCAGCTATAGCTAGAGAAGTGGTCTACAGTACAATAAAAAATATTAGGATTTTTAAAGTAGCAAAAAGACTGTACTGGCAAAGGTTGCAATCTCAAAGCTAATGTTGGCTAAAATAGCAGCAAGAACATGAAAAAGAAACTGAAGAAAAGTACTCGCTTTTCATTTGGAAAGACTTTTTGGGTACTGCCGTGTCGCATGTATTATACAGGGTGTTTCAGTTTATTGTTGCATAACTTAAAGATTCGATAGAACTTTTAAAATTAATGCATAAAGTCTATATAAACATGGGTCGAAAAATGCGTGGCTTCCGAAATACAGGGTGTTTAAATTTACTTTCTAAAATAGTTTTTTTTTAAATATTTCGAACAATATTTGATGTATCACAGTGAAAATCGGTATACAAAGGTTTTTTGGTACGACAAAACGAACCATGGGCATAGTTTTACTGTAGTCGCTAGAGGGCGCTCTCTACTGTACCTATAGTGTATTAAAATGACCAAAATTTTTTCTTAGTGCAATTTTTTGCTTTTTGAATAAAAAAGCTGATTCCTCGCACTTTTCAACATAAAAAAGCTCTCTTGTGCATTTTCGTTATAGTTAGCCGTTTTTGAGATATTTCGATTTTTAAGGTTCGATGCATTTTCAATTATTTATGATAAAATAACGTTAAAAAGTCAGTATCTCGTTAATTTTTAGAAGTAGGCTGTGCCTGCAAATATTTTTGAAATTGAAAGCAGAATAAGGTTAAACGTCAATTAGTTGACAGTTAGTTTTATTGTCTGTTGAAACCTGAAACGTTTTTTTGCAATTGTGAATGCACGAAATTTAGTTTCTTTTACCTGCTTTTTTTGTAAGATTTATAAAAATGCCTTTTTTATTCTCCAATCAAGAGTTAGCGGATATTTATTTTGTGTATGGCTTTGTAAATGGAAACGCAGCAGAAGCAGCCGGAGAATACGCACGAAGATTTCCAAACAGACGACATCCAACTCGCTCAGTATTTGTAAGAGTACATCGCCAAATAATTTAAAATGGTTTTGGAAATCTCCAAAGGGATCAAAACATAAATGTTCGTCAGCTCAGATTTACCCGTACGATTCTGCGTGAGTTTGATAGAGATCCGACCACAAGTGTTCGGAGAGTTTCTGGTGCCTTGGGAATTTCAGCAAGCCATGTTCACCGTGTTCTTAGAAATGACCATAGACGTCCTTACCATTTGCAACCTGTGCAAGGACTACAGCCAGGGGACGGAGAACGAAGAATCACATTTTGTCAGTGGATTCTTGATAGAACTGATAATAACAGGGAGTTTTTAAGTAACGTTTTATGGACCTATGAGTCATGCTTCACTAGACATGGAGTGGTAAATTTTCATTATCAACATATTTGGTCGCATGAAAATCCGCATGCAGTTCGGGAAAGAAATTTTCAGCATGAATTTAGTGTGAACGTGTGGATTGGTATCTACCCTAATCGACTATTTGGACCCTACCTTTTGCCTGCAAGGTTAAATGCTGCGACCTTCTTGGAATTTTTAAAGGCTGAACGTGCAAATATGTGGGATGATGTTAGATAGATAGATAGATAGTTTATTGTCCTATTAGATCATCTCAATTACTAGTAATGCCCAAATCGAAAATGTAAAAAAAAAATATTATTTTTCCATAAATAATTAAAAATGCATCGAACCTTAAAAATCGAAATATCTCAAAAACGGCTAACTATAACGAAAACTCACAAGAGAGCTTTTTTATGTTGAAAAGTGCGAAGAATCAGTTTTTTTGTTCAAAAAGCAAAAAATTGCACTAAGAAAAATTTTTCGGTCATTTTAATACACTGCAGGTACAGTAGAGAGCGCCCTCTACCGGCTACAGTAAAACTATGCCCATGGTTCGTTTTGTCGTACCAAAAAATCCTTATGTACCAATTTTTACTATTATAGATCAAATATTGTTCGAAACATTTAAAAAAAAAACTATTTTAGAAAGTAAATTTAAACACCCTGTATTTCGAAAGGCACGCATTTTTTCGACTGCATTATGCATTAATTTTAAAAGTTCTACCGAATCTTAAAGTTATGCAAAAATAAACTGAAACACCCTGTATAGTTGACTACAGCGCCATCTATGGAACACTAACCTTTTGAAAGTGTGCAAATTCTCATAGATGCATAATATGTCATTTGATCTCGAATGATTTTTTGGACATTGAAATGCATCATAGTTAGAATACGTTAATCAATGATCGTACAAACCATGATGAAAATGAAAATACATTTAGTTTTTGAATATTAGCTCTGAATGACTAAGTCATCAATTTTGGCTTGTATCAAGTTGACCGAGAATTGGGCGCTGTTGCTTTTGATGAGAACGTTGCCTTAATTAGCTCTATACCAAAGCAAATAGTGACCATGGTAATACGGCTATTGACCAACATGTCCTAAATTGAGCGTAGCATCGCCGAGCGACATATGTCTCATATCAATCAAGCCGATTCTAAATTGGGCGCATGTCAATAAACTGAATGACCGAACATTAATTTCCTCACCGTATCGCGGTCTGTATGGGGCATTGAGGAGTATTTGCCTTTCAGGACACTATGAATGGCTGGCGATTATACTGAAAGAGTCTCTTTATCAATCGAGTTTTTATGGAGTAAATTTTTAATCGATAGAGTGTTAAAACACCTTTGTCGTTCAGTCTGACTGGAAATTACGATAACTAAAATACAAAATACTCTGATTCGGATGTCATTCAAGTCGATTAGACACACCACATTGGCAGTTCGTCAGTGAACCGCATAGAGCTGATATAATTCAAATTCGTTTTTATTTCATTTTCCTACAAGTCATCAAAGTACTGAGCAATCTACTTATACCTCTCTTCCTCATGTTTGTAACAGTACGGTGGCAATAGGTTTGCTGAGACTTCTGAAAACAATGAGCTGATTAGTTCTTGAACTTTTAATACACTTTTATTCATAGAATTTGGGAACAATGGTTCAGTTTTGGAGCATCTCCAAAATGTTTGAAATGAATTCATAATGTTCCCAAATAGATACACCTTTTAACTTTATTTCAACTAAAAATTTTGCATGCACTATTTGTGACAAATCACTCTTAGTTCAGATTTATCATATTCAAAAGGAGTAAGTTTCATTTAACTCAAGAACTAAGGATATCAACAAGTACCATGTTCGGCTATTTACTACGAAATTAAGAGACACTTCAGGGTTTTATTTTCTCACAAGTCACCAAAATCCTGAGTCACCTACTTATACTACTTCATATTTGGAATAATACAGTGCCTACGTTTTCACAGATAGAACTTTGAAACGATGAGCCGTATTCATATAAGGGAAGCAAATCCTCGGAAGCATAAGTATAAGGTCTTGCTTCGAGAAAAAGGTAGAAGTATAAGCATATCCTTGTTTTCATATTCATAATGATTACCTTATAGTCGCGAGGATATCCTTCAGGAAGAAGTCAAAGGTTGACTGGTATTTGTATCTTGAGCGACATGTCCTGACTTGTTCCAGCTTGTAGTAGACGTGGAAGTTCGTTCACTCAGCATCACTGACAGTTGTACTCCAGACCTTACACAGATCGTTCTGTATTTTTACTGGGTACAGTTTTTTATCAAATTAATAAGCATGTCATCCCCAAGTAATGAGGAAACTATAGAAAATAATGGCAACGACCTGCAGTTCATCACAGATGAAATTGCCATTGCTCCCATCATTTTGCAAAAGTCACAAGTTCCAGAAACAAAAATGAGAAAGGACGATGCCTTGAAGAAGATGTTGAAAAAATACGAATCAACATTCGGTAAACCATTAGATACTAAAGGCTTATTAAAAAAAATCAACATTATGAAATCAAGATTGAAAAAAACAACAGATTTAAAAAACCTGGTAAGAAAGCAATTAAATTGGTTAGATTGGGAAAGAAAGTTGCTGAAAGCTATGGAAGGTGACTGTAATCCTACAATTGTAAAAACTAGATGTGCCATTCAGGTTGGTAGTGTTCAAGAAAAGAAAGTAAACTATATACCGAGCGCAGTGAGCAAACAGTATTACATTCAGAAGACATTGCCACCAAAAAGAAAATTAGCAGCAGATAAATACGAAACTGTCCGCAAGCCATTGTACATTTGCTTCGTCGAACCGATATAATTTTTTGAAGTCACGACCACGTGAAGGTAAACGAGGTTTGTACGTTTTAACATCCCTAACATCCACAATTTCCGCCATCACCACCTTTCGTTACGAAGTTCAGTCTGCTACTGAAAACACTCAGAATTTTTGGAGGATATGCTTCTTATGCCAAGTATAAGGTGAAGATTATGAATATCCTTTCACTTATGTCACTGCTTTGAAGGATATGCTTATACTCAAAAAGCAAAAGCATTTACTTCAAATTATTTATTATAAATACCATCTGGCGGATTTCCTTCAAAATTTGCAAGTACAAGGATATCCGTTGTTTTATGAATACGGCTCAATGACTCAATTTTGAAGCAACTTCAAAATTTCTGCTTGAAAGGAATTGATAATGTTCCCAAACAGATCGACCTCCTAGCTTCAGCTCTGCATGAATTAATTGTTTTGGGGCAACCGCTTTCAGTTTAGAGATTGATTAACGTATTCTATCTGAAGATAGCCATACTACAGTTTCAGAAATCACCACTCTATGCCTGTACAAAAATTTACAATAAACTACCAATTGAGTTCCGCAGAAGCACTAATATGTTGACATTAAAGAAACGTCTGAGAAGATATCTATCAGAAAAGTGCTACTACACCGTCGACGAATACCTAACTGCTTAATTTTATTTATTTATTCTTTTTATTTATTTATTAAGCTTAACGGAAAAGAAACAGTCTATTTGTTGCTCCTCTTCTAGACATTTTAAGCGCTCAATTGTTTTTATTTATTTAAAATAGATTTTTTTTCATGTTCGTTAGATGTCATTGAGAATTTGTTTGTGTTTGTAATGACTCCTATTTTATTTATTAATTTTTTCATGTTCGTTAGATGTCATTGAGAATTTGTTTGTGTTTGTAATGACTACTATTTTATTGATTTATTTGTTTATTATTTATTATCTCAATTACCGTTTTAATTAACTACCTGTTCTTTTTTTGCATATCGCATACTTATGTATTGTATATGTAATGTTGACAAGTCTTATGTCATAGCTATTTATGACCAAAAGACAATAAAGACTATCTATCTATCTATCTACATACCCCCAAAGATGTGCGTCACCTATGAGAATTTATCAAAGCTACGTTTCTCCTTTCGCACTAATCAGAAATCTACTTTGAAAAGATGACAAATATATGGGGAAACCTATGATGTATGAAATATGGCTAGTAGGTGCGAATTACCGGGGCTGGAAGCGTATAAATGAATAAAAAAATAATATAATATAAAAAAATTGAGATTATATATAATATCTTCTCGGCGATGAAAAAATTCCTCTAATGTTTATATGTATGTATGAAAGCACTGAATCCGGAACTTTTCCATACAAACTGCACATGCATATACAAATGGTTCAGTGAGCAAGTACAAACAACGATATATTGCACGTTTATATTCACGGTACATTGATATTGAATGTTCCAGCAATATTTTTGCGTACTGACCTGCTTACTGATACAAAAAATTCCGATTTGATCTGGTCGCTGGGTAAATTCCACCTCAAATTTAACAGGGCATAAAAAGGGGATGTTTTGGATATATAATTTTTTATACATGAACCGTTTCGCGAGCCGTAGACCAAGCTACGGATGACTGTCCTAGGAATATACAGGATGTCCTCAGAGCTGGGAGCTTCATTACATTACACCTTTATACCACCGAAAAACAGAGTAGACCATGCGAGACCCTACATCCTATGTCACCCAAGGTGCGATGTTTTGTGGTAAGATTTGAAGTGCCCAAATGTACTATAGCAAAAACGAAGTTATCAATTTGATGTTAGTTTATGGCGAGTACCTTCAAGATTCTACTGTTACTTCGCGAGAGTATTCAGATCGTTCCGAAGTTTCCATCCCGAGATGATTAGGTTTGTTTATACTCAAAGGCTGTCGACGTGAATACCATAAAAGACTTAGACAGCCCCAAATGTTGCTTCTGGAAGAAATTTGTTTACTTGTGTTTTTGAATCAAACTGGGAATGGATAGTGAGGATTTTTTCCGATTCGATTTTTACGTTTTTGTTGCTGAAAAGGGGAGTCCGTACTTTCAGGACATCCTGCATAGTGAGGAGGGAGCGACACATGGATGCACATATTTTTGGCCGAGTTTTGAGACCCACAGGGCGGTACCACCTCGCTTGATAGTGTCTGCCTACCGAGACGATCACAACATCGATTCACAGCGAAATTTTTCTAACATAGAATTCAAAGTAGTGGACACATATATTACGTATCAGCTCTTTACAAGACCTACAGTAATGGACAAAAGTATATAGACAAACTAATGTTCTGCTGTATTTCTTTTTTAACTTGATTTATTAATACACCAACCTGCATACATAACTCGTTATAGCATAACATTCACTTATACACAGATAAATTCATTAGACTCCCTTCAATAAAAAATTAATTGAAAAAAACTGGAACTATGAAGGACCAAAATATATAGACAAAGCAAAACAATTATAGAAAAAAGAAGCAAAGTTCATTGAGCTATAGAAAACCAATCATGTTTGTGTTAATATTTTGTAGCATAACCATTATTATCAATCACCGCCTGGCATCGTCTCGGCATAGATTGTAGAAGTTTCTTGATATAAGATTCATCAATCTGTCTCCACTTTTGCTCTAAAGCGGCAAAAAGTTCATCCTTGCTTGAATAATTTGTATCTCGTATTTGCTTATCTAAGTATTCCCATAGATTTTCAATGGGGTTTATATCGAGAGACTGTGAAGGCCATTTGAGAACTGGTACTTTTTCATCCAGAAAGAATTTCTTTGCGAGATTTGAAGTGCGCTTCCGGTCGTTATCTTGCTGGAAGATTGATCTTAAGGTCATATTGTCTTCCATATAGGGCAACATGACATGTTCTAGTATGTCTGTGTATACAAACTTATCCATAATGCCATCTATTCTATGTAAAGGTCCCATCCCAAACCCCAAAAATCACCCCCAAACCATAACAGACCCGCCTCCATGTTTGACAATGGGCAAAGTGTACTTGGGGTTCAATCTTTGTCCACTAGGACGTCTAACATAATGAACGCCATCTGATCCAAACATATTGAACTTGGATTCGTCACTGAAACATACCCTCTTCCAGTCACAGATGCTCCAATCAAGTTGCAACCGTGCAAATTGTAATCGGTCCTTACGGTTTTTCCTCGAGATCAGCGGCTTCTTACTCGGGGGATGTTCAAATAACTTCAAATCATTTAATCTTCTACTTATAATTTTTGTAGAAACACTGGCAATTCCTTTTGTCTCGATTTCGACTTTTATTTGTCTGGGTTTTTAAACGGGTCTTTGGACGAAATTACTTTTATTAATCTAACTAATCTAGCATTTAGTTTTCTAGGCCGACCACTTCTCTTAGAAGCTTCCAAGATACCTTTTTGTTTATATTTGTTCAATATTGCTCAAACTGCTTTACGCTTCAGCTTCAAATTTTTGGCAATGTCGACTTGATGTTGACCATCTTCGTATAACACAATGATCTCATTTTTCACATCGAAAGAACTTTCTAGACCACGCGGCATAGTCTTAAAATCACTCAACTTATTCCACAATACTTGCTGAACACAAACTAATCCTCTTCTGATACGAAACTGTACTAAACTAATGTTGAAGAGAATTTGTCTACATATTTTTGTCCCTCATAAAAAGTGCTTATATTCAGACTTGCATTGTGTTCATTGCAGATAATGTAAAAACAAGGAATTTAGTTTTTCTACCAATAACGCATTTGTTTATGGAGCAATGAAGTATGAATTCGTTTATTAAAGGTATTTTGGTAAATATTCATATTTGTCTATATACTTTTGTCCATTACTGTATATGCTAATATGAATGCGGACTTTGCTCCGCTGAGCTCATCTCGATGATGCCGATCCAACAGTTGTCAGGCTTGTTGCTTCCATATCTTTTGAAGTCGAGCATACACTAACGCTAAGTGGACTTTAATATGAGATTTTCAAAGCCATAAGCGTACCCAGTACATGGCTCAAGAAAGCTCTGCACTTAGTTACTACCTTCAAACTTCGCAAATCGCAACTTTTATCCAGAATTGGGCCAGTTGAAAGTTTCTTGTTTGCATCTAAAGCAAAACTTCAGAATTACGAAGTCAGTGGCGCGCTACACATACATATGTGTATCTAGTTATTCATAACAAAATCTTCTAGAATGGGCCTGACTATGTATGGAACTAGTACAATTGACAGGTGGTTGGTAGGACTTATTTTCAAGAAGCGATTAGTTATGAGGAATACGATCTTACTTCTGAACAAGATGAATGTACGAGGGTGGATCAAATATAAACAGGAATTTTACAAACTCTTTTCTGAGCCAGTGACGAGCACTCCCGCAGTGTCACGCTGTGACGCTCAACCTCAATTTTCTACAAGCAAGGAATTTGTAAGCTTCCAAATCGCTAGGAAAAATGTGTAGAGTGTGAAAGAGATTACATAGAAGAATAATCAACCGCATTTCTGCATTATTTTATGAATAAATAGATATTAAAAAAGAATCCCAGTTTATATTTGATCCACCCTCGTATCTAGCTAACGTATGGCCAACAAGCTGCATAGGATTGGATTTTCCAAAGATCTTTCAAGGTCAGAGGATATCACCAAGCCAATGTATCTGAGCTAACAGTTCACCTCAACTGGGGTTAAGAGACCATCAAATCGATCGAATAAAACGAGTACAATTCGCTTGCATGATCTAAGATATCCACCAAGGAAGAATATCTACAATCTACAAAGTCTAGAGCATATAACGAGTTTAACGGTTCTCACGAGATTAACAGAGCTGATCGATGTTTTGGTGTCAACTCACCTCCAAGTTCACGGATCTCAATGAAGCTAACGAACCAAATACCGAGGACAACAGGTGTCACAAAATCCATGGGTATCAACGATTTTTTAATGTAAACAGATATCATGGAAGATCTGTCAAGTATCGAGATTAAACAGTCGCCACATAATTTAAGGTTTCCAGTAAAGATTCGACGTCTATGGATATTTTTCCGCAGGATCAAAATATCTTAACAGCTACTGTTGGCTAGTGTTGTTAGCTACATTGACATTGCGGTAACTATCCACTGGATTACTTTGGAGTCCGAAAACAGGCCAATTTGTTGAGATTGGTGAAAGTACGATTATCTCTTGAATTATTTAAACGTACAGATTAGCTATTCTTCTTGTACACTAAGTGACAACAAATGTCCTTGGTATGAAAATCACCATTCAAAAGTACTCACGTCTCCACGCTCCATTTAAATATACAGGGTAGCTCATCGAAAACGAAATAGACGCATTTACTAACAGCTCAGTTTTTTTTTAAAACGCTCAGACCCGTCGATTTTGTTTTCGAGGGGGACACAAGTTTGGCAAAAAATCACGTTAGCAGGTGCAGCCCCCTAAGCGGGGGTGACACCACCCCCAAAAACTTAAATGGAAAAAGGGATCGAGTGATACCTTATTTTAAAGGTCTTTCAATTCCCTTTATAATGATACAAAATTAATGTACTTCAGTTCAGCAGTTTTGAATATTTATTGATTTAAAGCTTAAATAAAACTAATACATCATCATTAGTGGAGATCAATACATTTGGCAGCAAAGTAATTTAAAAATGAAGAATAAACTGACCCGTTAGGCAAGTATATATTGAAAATGGCCACCATGACTCTCCATGCAATAATAAAGATTTTGCTCAAAACGTTGCCGCACATTTTGCAATATTTGAGGAGTAATTTGAAGGCACTCATTCAAAATTCTTTGTCGCAGGTCTTCTAATGATGTTGGCTGAGTAGTTTAGATTTTGCTTTTTAAATGACCCCAAATAAAGAAATCCAAATGTGATAAATCTGGCCGTAAAACCCCCACTTCTATTGCTTCGCTCCTTATGGGATTTTCAATGTTGCGTTTTCTATTGGCGACTGACCCAGTTTCCCGAAATTTAGCTGCAAGTTCTAGAACATATTTTCGATGCACGTTACTGTTCTCATGTCGCTCATTAAATATTTCTATTCTGCTTCTATTAGCGCACTGATTATTTCCGAAAAATATTTCGATAATTTCAACTCTTTCTGCTGTGGAATATACCATGGTTAATTTATGTAAAAAACGGTTACTAGTTATTTTAGCAACAAAGTTTGGTCAAATCAATCGCAAACTATGTACTAAATTCCTATTTAAAATAAGTACGAGATATTTCCTTTTCTTTCTTCAAGAAATAACTTTTTTGCCACAAAAAACTCTACAATAGCTATTTTCAACAACAAAATGATAAACAAACCATGGGCGTAGTGAAGAAAAGCATTTACCTATTAAGTAAATTCTTTCAGTCAAATTTCTTCTGAAAGTAAGACAAACTAATCTGATGTAACTATTAAAGTCTACTTTAAGCTTTAAATCAATAAATATTCAAAACTCCTGAACTGGAGTACTTTAATTTTATATCAGTATAAAGGGAATTGAAAGACCTTTAAAATAAGGTATCACTCGACCCGCCTTTCCATTTAAGATTTTAGGGTTGGTGTCACCCCCGCCCAAGGGGCTGCACGTATTAACGTGATTTTTTGCCAAACTTATGTCCCCCTCGAAAACAAAATCGACGGGTCTGAGCATTTTTCCAAACAAAACTGGGCTACCAGTAAATGTGTCTGTTTCGTTTTCGATGCGCCACCCTGTATTTCACTCAACAAATATGTATATTTCTATCATTGTCTTTTAACGATCGGTACGAAAACGTGTACCTTTCTTTTAACGTTAATAATATACCAATTATTGCCTTTGTTACCCTTCCGGCTTTATTTCTTGCACAGAAAGAGAGACGACCGTGTTCTTAAATGTAATTTAAAGCACAGTCAATCGGAAGACAACATCATTAAATTGAATTGAAGCCGTTGCAATCACAATATAAAATTCTACTTTGCTTATCGATTCTGTTTCTATGACCAAAGCTTGACAATTATTTCACCAAAGAAACTTGGTGTGAGCATATCATGAACATTTTTTAAACATTCTTTGAATATTTTTCCTAGAACTGACATTCTACGGCTTTTGTTTTGATTTAAACGTCCAGACTCCAAATTGAAATAAAACAGTATGTTTGTAGGGAATGCTTTTCTAAAAAGGCAGCTCGAATGGCATCTTGCAAGTCATCTCTGATATCTAACTGTAGTTATTTTTTGAGTCGATGTCAACATAACCTGAAATACCTTGGAATCAACCGGAGTGACGTCACTGGCGCTGATATTTTCAGTGTAGTGTTACTTCAGGTATTCACAGTTTTATTCTAATAATAACGATTTTCAGAACTCTTTCAAGATTCAAAAGAAATTAATAGAGCTTTTTATTATAATGGAATACTTTGTACATAGGCAAAATTGCATTCTTGATGGCTAAAAACCACTTTTGGAACCAATTTCTCAAAAATTCTTGCCGCTGTTCGCTTGTCAAAACCCCATTCGAATCTTAAGCAGTAAGTTGAAAGAACATTCATTGAAATCTCGTATAATGCTTGTTGGACGAATCTGTCAATATTTATTTTGCTCTGAGTATGTGTAGTGTCTCAATATCGTTTTGACAATAGTCTACCCTGTTATTAGAATCATCTTCTAAGCAGAGTGTATGAAAAAACTTGTTGCGTCATGGAATTGGCGAGAAATTTTACGATTAAATAATGGACGGCAAATTAACTTCTCGTTCATGTGCAGATTCTACTACTTTATATTACGTCGAAAACAGAACGGAAAGGAGGTTTTCAATATTGTTTTTTCACGATGTAATATTGTAAAAATTTTAACAATCACTCCTCAAGTTTTTAATGCATTGTGATGTGTTTCTGACATACAACTGTGTTTTTACGAATGTTAACGGATGTACCATGAATCCTGCTTTTACCAGGCTACTAAATGTTCTCATTAGCTTAATTAATAATAACATTTAGCAGCAATCTCACATACTGTTCTCCTGATGATGATGACAAGGTTTATCGAAAGCTTCAGAAAATAAAGTAAAAAGAGCACTCATTGCTTTAATCTTGTCGAAGTATCCAACTAAAGGCTGGAGCTTTTCTCACCTGATTTTTTTTATGCAGTCAACACCGCATCTACTAAATTTCTGCATTCAAATATTTTAGAACATGTACCTTAAACTTTCGTCTTGCTTAGGTACTTTTGTTGCTTCATATTCTTAAATTCACAATTTTGTAATTTTTGTCCAAAATTCACCCATATTCGAATATTTAACTTAGTACTTTTAAATCAGTGCATGGTTACAACAGTTTCTACACCAATATTTGAAATAAAACGCAGGAAGACACAAAACGATAAAAATAAGTGTTATATTAAAAACAAAAAATTAGGTATCATTGTTATTATACGTAGTCGTGCCATAAGTTCTGTCCCATGATAATCTCATGATAAAAATGAAACAAGATAAGATATATTTATATGAAAGATATTATTTATTCGACAACATTTTTAGAATTCATAATCAAACAGTTTTATTCAAAATGTCCCCCCTTGGCCTTCACACACTGCTTCAATCTCGCGGGCCACTCATCTATCACTGCACGCATAGCTTCCAAAGGAATAGCTGCCGCTGATCGGATCAAATCCGCTTTCAGGGACTCGATATTACGGTGGGCTTTGGAGCAGGCCAACTGCTCTAGCAGGTCCCACAACTTGTAGTCTAAAGGATTGAGGTCCGGACTCCCTGAGGGCCAATCTTCCGCAGCAATGAACTCTGGCACATTGCTTTCCAGCCAGCGCTGCGTACTCTTAGCCTTGTGAGCGGGGGCGGAATCCTGCTGGTAGACCCAGTGTTGGTTGGCAAACAATGTACCACTTAAAGGCTTGATGATAGGATCCAGTATGTCGCTCTGATAGTTTGCCGCTTTTGTTTTCACGCCCTGTTTACAGAAATGGAGCTGAGTGACCCCTTCGTAGGACACCCCCCACCAAACCATGACTGACGCAGGGTGGTGGCCTCTCTCAACTTTCGGAATGATCTCCGAAGCTTCCTGTGAACTCCTTGCATACACTTTGTCATTTTGTCGGTTGAATTTTTCTTCTATGGTGAAGATTTTCTCATCCGTGAACAAAATCTTTCGGAATCCCCCAGCTGCGTACCTCTCCAAGAGCTTCTTGGATCTTGTCGCCCTGATGTGTCGCAAGGTGGCCGTAAGTCGCTGGCCCGTACGTCTCCGGTAAGCCCCTAGCCCTAGGTCTTGTTTAATGATGCGCGACATCGTCCGGACAGGAATCTTCATTTCCCTGGATAGGATCTTCTGCTTCCGGAGTGGATTCCTTTGAATCCTGGCTTTTACGGCTTTGATGGCTGCTGGAGTCCTTACTTGACGAGGTCTTCCGCTTCTTGGCCTGTCATCAACAGAGGACGTCTCATTGTAGCGCTGAATGGTCCTAGACACAAATTTACGCGATATTTGAAGGCCGCGTAAGAGTTCAAAAATCTGACTAGCACTGTGATTACACTTATGTAAAGCTATCACTGCAATACGGTTCTCTGCCTTGCCCCACTCCATCGTTATGCTTCGAGAGATCAATACAAACTGAGGTATATGTAATTACCCGAAAAGCGCTTAATCAACTGACACCACAATGTAAACAATCGGACAAGTATTAACAGGTCTACACTTGTTTGAAAACGAGGGACAGAACTTATGGCATGACTACGTATATATTTCGATTTCTTTCAAGTTTTGTTTCTATTGGAAAGCGCAGTAAAGCAACAGTTTCATTTCTATACAGGGTGTAAACGTTATTTTTTTGCAATATTTTGGATAATGTAAATATACAGAGTGTAAACGTTATGATAGTCATTATTTAAATGGGTGGTAGAGGGGGTTAAAGGAGGGAAAAAGTTTCATATAACATGGGGGTCAAAACGGCATTTTTTTAGAGAAAAGAGACTTTAAAGTAAAATAAAATCTGACAACGCCGCAATGCCAGCGCTTCACCTAGTGTGTGAAAGTTTATTGAACGTATTAAAAACATCCCCTGATGAATAGGTAACACAATTTTGATACATACATTGTTTTTTCTTTTTAAAACCCACACTGCACATTTTTGTATTTAAAGAAGGTGTTTAAAATGTCGTTCTCCACTTTCCACACAAGCTTCATTACGACTTTCACGTATGAGGATTTTCTTGGTCCCACGTGTGAGTATTATGAACTGACCGAATGTTAGTCTGTGAGAATAGTCTTCTGGTAAGAAGGCCTGCAGTCGTTGTACATGGTAGGGATAAAGCATATTTTCCCGTAGTACGCGGCGGCCTAATTCACGAGTGCTGATATCTGCATTGATTTCCACGATATTTAAAATTTGTTCCTCCTGCTCTACAGTAACCTGTCTTTCACGAGTGCGAATATTAGTGGGCTGA
Organism: Acanthoscelides obtectus; assembly: GCA_963669975.1. Lineage (NCBI taxonomy): Eukaryota > Metazoa > Arthropoda > Insecta > Coleoptera > Chrysomelidae > Acanthoscelides > Acanthoscelides obtectus. The sequence goes on along the minus strand of CAVLJG010000008.1, from coordinate 15,562,404 downwards.
ACACTTCCTGTATCTCGAAGCCTTTGGTACACTTGCACAAATGTCCTTCTAAGTCTGGGTGTACCCGTTGGCGAAATCTGTCGCGATAAATAAGACCTGCAAGATTTGAATTCTGACGAGCTTCACCGTAAACTAACAACAAGTCGGCGAACTCTTGATTCGAGAACATTGTAAATAAACACGACGACGTACGCGAACAATAACTAACCACTGTTACCGTTTGCGATCGATTGCCGGTTCGATACGGGTGATGAAAGATCGACGTGCTGTTGTCATTTGTGTTTTAAATATTTAATTTAATGAAACTTACTTACTTACTGACTACAAATTTTGGCTTAACTTAGAAAAACTTGCCATTTATTTGTTAATTACCCAATTTAAAAACGTTTTAGATTAGATTATGAAAATTAGTAAGATTGTGGTGATTGTGGTCGATATAAAGCACTTAAAGTTGTAAACTATAAAGCCATTTAGAGCTCTACTCGATGCTAGGTCTTCTTTGGGCTCTTAAACTGATTTATTCAATTAACATTACAATTGAATGTGAATAAATTAACATCCACAAAAGAACTAAATCCTTGTGCGACGATATTACGTAATAATTAATACATACTTGACAACTTTTGAACTGAAATTCGCAATTTATAATGCAATAATTTGATTAAAATCTTTTTTTTTTTGTTTTAAATTGAATATGTGAATATATGTGTTAGGATTAAACACCGATTTCGGCCAATGGTCGAAAAAAAACGACCAGAACGCGTTCTGGCCACCAGTATATTGCCAATGTCCGAAAAATCGCTTTCTGGCCGTTTAGTATAGATCAAAATCCGTTCTGGCTATCGTCATATTGCGAGAACGCGTCGAGCATACAAACAAAACGTCCAAAGGCCAATTTAATATAAGAAAATATATTTGATTGCTTATATAACAAGTTTCAAAATAAAAAATAAATAAATAACTTCAGTTTTAACAGAAACAGAAAACATTTACTATATAATAACTTGTGCTTTAGGGGTATCGGCATACCTACATCTACTTATTTTTACACGAACCTATCCATGGCACTAGTAGACATTCTTGCACGGCTTAACGAACAGGTTAACCGACGCGACGTACGTCGACTACGCGATGATCATTTACTGCGAGTAGTAGACGTAGACAGTAGGGTGGATTAGATTCGATACAAGCTTAGACTCGTAGAACATCGAGTTTTGGACGTTTTGTTTGTATGCTCGACGCGTTCTGGCAATATGACGATAGCCAGAACGCATTTTGATCTATATTAAACGGCTAGAAAGCGATTTTTCGGACATTGGCAACGCGTTCTGGTCGTTTGGTCTGGTCTGGTGTTTGAACCTAACATATACATTTTATGAGTTCATTATTAGGCATTTTGTGTAACCATTGTTTTAATATATTTCTGAATGCTTCCTTTTGACATTTTTCAATTTATTTCCAGCCGATCCATTGTAAAAATTCTTTTTTTTTTGCTAAATGAGGTGAAAGTCTGTAATTGAAACTGCTTTTCCATTTTATCTACCTGAAATTAAATTTGATTTGCGACTTCGATAGAATCATCTAGAAGTGGAAATACTGACGTATGCTTGCAAACCAGCTGTATTCTACTTCTGATTAAAGCAAGGAGTCATTCCGCGGTGAGTCAACTCGTTTCGAAATCAGTTTAATTCAGGAACACGATCACCGTACTGCTCTGCTGAGCTTAAAGTTCAAGAGTAATTTAATCTAGTAGGGAGTCGGTGTGAGAACCGGCATTGCGTCCGCAAACTTTCTCAAATGAAAAGGTAATTTAACACTTTCGGCTCGCCAAAACCGCAGACTCGACTTTGAGTGCGACGAGGCTGGCGCTGTGTGTACAGACTCAGATGGATTTTGCACATGAGGTCAGTAATGTTGGCATATTCGCACATGTAAATTGGGGTTCTCATTTGGAAAACACGTAACAATCCAGGAATACAAACCGCATCACAAACATTGAAAGAACAAGTACATTTTAAAAAGTACAAACTACCTAACTGCAGAAACTGGGAAGGATCTAGAGAATTATCAAAATCCATCAAGCCATTTTCCAATATAATAAGTCAGTGAAACGCTCCTGTATTGCCATATTCACGATGTTGTTCTGATCATGCTAAGAAACTGTTTTAATTTTTTTTAAGTGAAAAGTGTGCAGCAAATTGAAAAAATGAAGTGTCTTATAAATGATTGGGGTTTTCGAGAATTATTTTAAGAGACACCAGTGGCACACCATCAATAAGTGGTGAAATTCCGTACGAACAGCTAGTGCAAATTTGAAAACATGCCATACATTAAAAAATGTCTATTGATACAGCGTCGCTAACACCGCATAGCTCAGAAAAGATCGTCAGTAAACAGTATTTCAAGCATGTGTGGTTTCACTTAGACGATTTTAAGATATACTAAGTGACATATAAATCCGAACACCCAGTTTAAATGGTTTTATTTTAATAAAAGTTGGTGAATGTATTTATCTTACTGTAAATAACAAGTGAACAAATGTTCAGCCTTATCAGTTGGACATTCCGGTTTTTATACTGCTTTTTTTTAATTCACTAACGCTCTAAAAATCAACGTTGGCGGATTTTGGTTCTTGACATCCTTTACGATCGGTTACGATGCCTAGAGTACGGAGACCTGCCGTATAGTGCGACTTCAGGAAGCTGGACTTTCTTTTCGGGCAATTGCAGTTAGAGTGCAAAGAAGTGTAGACACTGTGGTTAGGTGTTGTCAGGCATGGCTTCGAGAAGGCCGTACGCAAAGAGCAAGGGGCACTGGACGCCGCCGTAGAACAACAGACCGTGAAGATCGCCGCCTAAGATTATTGGCCTTAAGGGACCGTTTCTCCACTACCAGGTCCATTGCAAATGAATGGTTTGCAGAACACGGACGACCTATTGGCATGCGAAGTGTTTACCGACGAATGAGAAGTTTTGGCTTGTTTTCATACCGGCCACACTGGGTCCTCCCTTTAACTCGAGAACACCGACGTAATCGCCTTGAGTGGTGCAGACAACGGTCACTCTGGGATCAGGAATGGAACAGTATTGTCTTTAGTGACGAGTCTCGATTTTGTTTAGGCATGCACATTGGTCGTGCCAGGGTTAGAAGGCGACGTGGTGAAAGGAGGAATCCACAGTTTTTTGTTGAAAGACATGTTCATCACACTGTTGGAGTTATGGTTTGGGGTGCTATAGCTTATGGTTCCAGGTCACCTTTAATCTTCATCAGAGGTAACATGAACGCGCAGCGTTATATCCACGAAGTTCTAGAACCCCATCTTTTACCCTATCTTGACACCCTGGCAGATCCAACTTTCCAACAAGATAATGCCCGACCACATGTTGCAAGAGTCACAATAGACTTCTTTCAACATAATGATGTCACATTGTTACCATGGCCACCAAGATCTCCCGACTTATCCCTAATTGAGCACGTGTGGGATATGATGGGTAGGAGATTGCTCAATTTGCAACGTCCTCCTCAGACTCTAGAAGCACTTCGAGAGGAGTTGGTGGTTGCCTGGAATGAGATACCACAGGAGGACATTGACCACCTGATCAGAAGCATGCCTAGGCGCGTTGGAGAATGCGTAGCACATCAGGGTGCATCCACACATTATTAAAGATCAAAGGGCTTTAAAGCAGTGCAATTATTTTGAAATTTTTATCATTTACTTATTATGCTTCATTAAGTACTTATACAAAATTTTATCAAAATAAAACCATTTAAACTGGGTGTTCGGATTTATATGTCACTTAGTATATTTATGTCATTCGATAGGAGATCCAAAGATCCACCATTTTGCTTTCCTCACAAGTTAGCAGTTTTGAAATATGCGGTGTTAGAACTTAAGCGACGATATGTTAATGTAACCTCCGAAACTAAACCTGCGGTACTAGGCTATTTTGAGCAATCACAAAAGGCTTCTCAATGAGCTACACGGAATTTAACATATAACTGACACCGTAAATGTATGAAAACTGAATGCTTCTGTATCACCAAACAATACACGCAGCCACTACAAAAACTTAAGAGAAAAACCTGACCAGCTTATCACTTCTGGAATTCTGGAATTCTAATAAAAATACGTAAGCGTTTACCTTTTGTGTCACTCAGTATACAATATATTCAAATTCAAGTTTATTACTATCATTAGTGTACAACAGGGATAACGTAGGACCCAATACTGAGCCATGTATAACTCCGATGGATAGTTGCCTTTCCTGAAATACCACTTCTATTTGCCAAATAACACGTAAAGATAAGGGAAATAGCATCTCCTTCTTCTTCCTACTTTATTAATTGGCTCATGCCTGTTTTACTTCGACCTTTAGTCTCAATTGATGTTTTCTGACCATCTTTTCCTCGGTCGTCTCATTGATCTTCTTCCATTTGGCGATTTGTCTCTTGCTATTCGTACTGTTCTATTTTCTGTCATTCTTTCTATACGTATCTTCGATTTCTTTAATTAATCTTAGGTCATCTTCATTTTCTGCTATTATTATGGCGTCGTCGGTCTAGCATATTATCTGTATTTCCTTTTCTTCCATTCTATATCCTCTTCTTTTTTTAACTTTCTTTACGATTTCATCCATTATCAGATCAAATATTAGTGGGCTCAGCGAATCTCTTTGTCTAATGCCAGTTTCATACTTGATAGATTGCGAGAGTTTTCCTTTACATGTTACCATACCTATGTTAACTTCATATAAAGGGTTGTCCAAGAGGGACGCAGGAAAGTAAACGTCAATTTGACATAGACGCCATCTTTGTTTTCTGTCACCGACATGTCATTTTGTTAGTTGAATGTTTACCACTGATCGCTATGGAGTCGTATTCGATTGAAGACCGCATTAAAGTTATTCAAGAGCACTACAAAAATGGTGCAAAAAAAAAACACGTTTCGCGCGCTTCGTGAACATTTCGGTCGCAACAACCGCCCAAACGAAACAACCATCGGTCGTCTGGTGCGTAAATTCGAGGCAACAGGTTCTGTGGCAAATCTGCCAGGCACTGGTCGGCCAAGGAGCGTTCGCACACCGGAAAATATTGTTGTTATGAAGGAGAGTGTGAGAGACGATCCGAAACAATCAACAACGCGTCGATCCCAAGAATTGGGCATTTCGGGAACCAGTTTGCTCCGCATTCTCCGCAACGATTTGAATGTACACGCCTACAAGATCCAATTGACGCAAGAGCTGCGTCGGGCCGACCATTTTTCGCGCCGAACGTTCTCAGATTGGCTCCTTGAACACCGCCAAATTGATGCCAATTTTTCATCAAAAATCATGTTCAGCGACGCATCCTCAAAAAGTGACTGTGTGGTCTGCATTGTGGTCAAAAGGCATCATCGAAAATGCGGCCGGGGACGGCGTTACCGTCAATTCTGAGCGATATCACGTGATGATAGAGGACTATTTTTTGCCGCAACTTGAAGGAATGGATATGGACGATGTTTATTTCCAACAAGACGGTGCAACATGCCAGACAACCAACGTCAATATCCATCGATTGCAGTCCTTCTTCGGTGATCGCGTGATTTCGCGCAGAGGAAATGTGCCATGGCCACCAAGATCGTGCGATTTGACTCCCTTGAACTTCTTTTTATGGGGATATTTTAAAAGCAAAGTCTACGTCAACAAACCAGCCACCCTCCAAGGACTCAAAAACACTCTTCGGTCTCCTGATCAGTCGCAGTGCGCTGTGCGGGTTCGAGTCCCGTCCCAGGAGAAATTTTTCTCTTGGCTATGGATGTTGTGATTGTCCGTAGGTGGTAGACGGTCTCTGACTGTCGAATGTGGAGGTACCACCCGGCGGATCTCGTAGGCGGAGCCAGAATGTGTGCATGTTGCATGCACACGTGTTCCCTCGCCAGAGTCCGTGTGGCGTCCCCCCTTTCCCCTGTATCCCCCTATAGCCCCACAGTACCCAATGGGTGTTTAGGCCTTAGGCCTTCGTGGCAGTTGGAGTATAAAAAAAACCTCCAAGAACTCAAAAACAACATCATTGCCGAGATAAATGCCATAGAACCGACCATGTTGCAAAATGTCATTGAAAATTTCGACCATAGCGTGGACGTCTGTAAATCCAGTCGTGGTGAACATTTGAGCGATATTATTTTTCATACATAAATGGTATAAATGAACCTTCAAAATAAAGTACCCAACTTGATTTGAATATCAATCTTTCTTGTTTTAATATGCGTTTACTTTCCTGCGTCCGTTTTGGTCAACCCCATATATTCTCAATAGTTTTTACTAAATCCAGTGCTATTCCCCTGTCATATAATAAATGTATCGCGTCCTGCATTCTCACTCTATCAAACGCTTTCTTCAAATCTATCAGGCACCTATATGCTGGTTTGTTGTATTCCAGCGACTTTTCTTTTATTCGACTTTTATTACAAAAACTGCATCCGTGCATGATTTTCCTGTCCGGAATCCTTGCTGTTCCTCTTGCACAGTTATTCGTTCATTTACTTTTGTCGCTATTATTCTTGTTGTCAATTTGAGTGTTGTATTTAACAGATTTATTGCTCGATAATTATTGGGGTCTTTCTTATCTCCTTTCTTGAAGAACATCAGCATGATCGCTCTCCTCCATTCATCTGGTATTCTGTTCGTGGTGATTATTTTTTGAATAAGGAGTTGCAGTTGTTGTACAAGAAAATCACCTCCATATTTTAACAGTTCATTTGGTATTTGATCTTCTCCTGGTGACTTTCTATTTTTTAATTTATTTATTCCTTGTTTCACATCTTCTTGGGAGATTTCGCCCTTTTCATCAGTTATTATATTTGGCGTTTCTGGTAAAGATTCTTCGTTTTCTTTTTCAAACATTTCTGTCAGGAAGGCCACCCATGTATCCTCTTTTCTGTGTTCTATTTCAGTTGGTTCTTTCATTTCGCTTCTTTGTTGTCTTATGAAGCGACATACTTGTTTCTGTTGTCCGCAGAAATCCATCTCTTGTCCTTTTGTGAATCTTTCCCAGTAATCTGTTTTTGTTTTTCTTACCAATTGATGAGTTTCAGTTCTTGTTCTTTTATATTCTTCATATGATTCATTGATTTTATCTGACTTATATTTTACGAAAGCTTTGTTTTTTTGGTGACATTTTTGTTTAACCTCTAGTGTAAACCATGGTGTTTTCGTTGACCACTTTTTGTTTTTGTTTATTATTTGCGTTCTAAGAGCTTCTCGGGCAGCGTCCAGAATATTTTTCTTAAGTTTTCTCCAGCTAGTTTCTACATTGCTTTCATTTTCGATATTTCCTATTTTTATCTTCTGTTCTAGCCTTTTTTGATATAATGATTTTATGAGGTCATTTCTTAAATTTTCTATTTTTATTATTTCCTCTGAATTCGTTTGTTTAATATTCTCTTTCCATCTTTCATTGACTCTAATTTTGCCAAGTACCAAATAATGATAACTTCACGCGCTGGGTGATTTCAAACAAACGTCAAAATAGCATAATCGGTAAAATTAAAGTATTTAAGTTTGTTGATTAACAGCTTGTGGTCCACACAATCAGAAGCTTTACTGAGATGACAAGAAGTAACTGCGGTATATTATAAGGGCTCTACAAAGTTCAATATTCTATACACGAAATCTAGGAGCTTGCGGGACAACCATTTTTTCCAAAAAATAAACAAGACTCAAGACAATGCATTTCTCAACTGTTATTAGAAGAAGACTGAATATCAGATGGCGTTTGCTTCAAAACAGTGTTTGTGTTGTGCTATACCTGACCAAGAGATATCTAAAAAAATCAACCTTCAGCCAGAAAATAAGTGATAACATTATTTCAGGCGTATCAGTAAAGCTGGCTGAACATTTTGATAGTGTAATATCCAAAACTTGTCCGGTGGTTCACATGCTGAAAAATAACTTTTACAACGTTCTATATGTATATGTCTTCCAGGTATCAGTTCATTTGTTTTGGGCATTTTCAGGGCGATGGGGGACGGTGACGTGTCTGGTACATCCAAAACAACAGATAACATTCATGGTCATTTGTCTATTTGAGTGGACTAAGCGTCTTTTAGGAGCGAGAGTACCAACCCCCGGCCGTTCTAGACTTTGTTGTATTTGCCCGGTGCCCAACACACTCCTATAAATGTAGTTTTATTTGTCCATAAAAACATGGTGTTTTATTTCGACTTTAACCTTGCGATCCAATAAAAATAGATTTAGCGCAAAAATGTATGTAACTTTCGGAAAATTTCAGTGTTTTTCTTTTGTTGCAGCTTTGAAACCAAAGATGAGGAGCCATTACCGCGGTCACAAGATGGCTGTATGGCTGAACCTCATCCCTCAGTTGCATCAGCCTGGTGATGAAGATGTTAGTATGCGTCATCATCACTTTCATGAGCGAGAACCACATTACTACGCAGGTAGGTGATGTTAGTTAATATAAGTAGTTGGCTATTATTATTGGCCACAATTGTAGTAATATGGAATATAATGCATAGGACGTTTGAATTTAGGAGGCGAGATTAGATGCCGTTGACTCGGCTGGTTAGATGAGCTACTTTGGTCAAAATCGGTTCCACTGATTTGCCTTCTTCGAAAATCTCTTGTGCGTTTGGTCCAATTGTATCGCTACACCATACCTTCGTGGCATATCCCAAAGTAAGTCATCCGTCTCGCTGTAGGCGAATTTCCCAGCTCTTTTATATATCCTTTTGGGGCACCTGTCTAATTTACTTGGAAGCGCAGCCGCAGGCCCAATCTCAATAAAACGGTAAGCACACTTCGTCTCATCAAAAAAATAATAATTGAAACTAACCGAGCACCTTATGTTCTGTCTCATTGCATTGTGAATCTAGAAGTGGAAATACTGACGAACGCCTGCAAACTAGCTGTATCCCACTTCTGATTGAAGCAAGTAGTCATTCCGCGGTGTGTCAACTCGTTTCCAAATCAGTTTAATTCTTTTCTTTTATATCTCTTCTTGAGGCACCTGTCTAATTTATCATCAAAAAAATAATCATTGACACTAACCCAGCACCTGATGTTCTGTCTCCTTGTATTGTGATTGTATTATCATTTCCGTTGTGATATTAATCGTTCAGTTATTGGAATACGTTAATCAATGGTTATTGTTAACAACAGGGATAAACTAAATAATTCAAAGAGGCGAATGTAAATATTTATTAGTGGTATAGCATATAAACAACTCTAGTTTAATTAGTGATTTTACACGGTACGAAAAATTGTTTTCAACCAACAGCAGCAATGGAGGAGTACCTGATATTGGAAATATGGAATACCTTGCATGCACATGTTTTTTCTAAACATGTTGTGTGTGATTCCAGCAGACGCTTCGTTAAAACCAAATAGCTGGTTGAACATTACATGGTAATTTCTGTCGTTGTATCATTGGCCCTATGTTGATTCAATAAAAAGTGTTTCAATTTATATGATATTAATAGAATTTGTGGAGCTTGTTGAGATTCCGTATCTGAAAATAACAGAAAATTCTATTACTATTTGTAGGGCGAAAGTTGCTAAGAACCTTTGGTAAATAAGACTTAATGTATCGGTTGTCTCTTTTCAGTATCCGTCAAAAATGTTGATTTGTTCTGCATTTTTCAATATTGTGTCAGGAATCAAATTTTGATAGCAAACGTAAAATTGCGATTCAGCCTGCGCACTCAAAGAAACAAGTGGAATGGAATAAAAACTATAGGTTGAATCCCCAGCAATGCTGATGATTATCCTATACCAAAATTTATAGATAAGATCTGATTTAAATCACCTGAAGCTGCTTTTTGCAGTCTTCACATCCACCATGTTTAACAAATGTAGGACACACCAGAACTGTATGAAAATCCACTTACTTTTATGTTTTTGCAGAAAAACACTAATTTATTGCGAAGTGTCAATAACTATCAAACTGGCAGCTTAAGCCTGATTCACTTGTAGTATCGATTTGCAACCTGACTACTGACTATGATTTTTTTGATCAAAATCTGCTCCTATCTTATCCGAATTCGTTGACAAACTCTCTCTGATTCTAAACATCTCACCCAATCTGAAACCTCCTTAACAAGCTCCTCATAGGTTTTCAGTATCATGGAACGTTAATCTTAAGGCTCTCTTTGGACTACTCAAACACAAAAAACTCAGTACTCATACACTATGCGCCACTGGTAGTTCATTAAACGACGTAGTAGTTGAATAGATAGAATAATGACAAGCTCTAGATAGGAAGCTCTCGCAATGCTTTATAAGTAGCTTGCTCAAAGGAAGAATAACTTCTGTTCCGATACAAGCATATCAAAGTAATGGTACAAAGCGAGATGCAGGCTGGAAGGCATACTTTCAATTACCCTTTTTAGAGTGAACAATTTCTTATAAGGAACACAAAGAAATTGGAGTCGAGGTTGAAAGTAACATGTAAGTTTTCCATCGACATTGTTATGGTGCTAGGGTGCAGATAAAATGAGGGAAATATGAATAAAATTTAGTTCGTACGTATATGCCAGAAATAGCACTGTGACGAAATCGATATTGCGAGATCACGTAAAAAGAGTTGGGCAAAATTTAAGGATTCTGGTAACCGTTCCTATAGCAATGAATATTGAAAAGGTGTCACTTCGTCATCGGCGTTAAAATATTCACACCAATAACGTTCAATTTTACTTCCCATGCCACTGGCGAGGAAGTATTTGTAATCGCGAAAAAATTTGAGGATGAGATATTACGAGCTGTCTGTCCGCTGATCGTTGACCCCTGTATAACTTGTAAAGTACCACTCAGACTAAGACGAAATTTTGACACAAGGTTACTACTATATCAAAAACAATTTTTTTTAAAACCAATCCATTGGTGGCGAAGCTGTGGGTAAAAAGCGGAAAAAATTAAAATCGCTCAATCCCTTTTTTGGACGGTTCAGAGATGTTCATTCTTGACAAACAAATTATGTGATATATGAAGAATTTCTTGATTGAATATAATAATTATAAGCCCATCTTTCACAAATCATATAACTGTTCTCTAATTTGAGAGATATTTTACAAGAAATTGACCAAATTCATTACCTCAAAGATGCCTTGCCAAGGTCAAATTTTTGCCAAATGAAGAAAGGGGCACCATGCTAATTCATACATAGAAGCTGAAACACCAATCACTGAACTAGAAGGAACGAACACCCTTGGCAACAAACAGTGGAGCAAATTAGGCGTAAGCCACGTCATATTATAGTAATAATAACAATAATAATGAATCGTCTTTGTAGGCCAATAAAATACGATATCAAGAATACAATGCCAGTAACGAAGTCTAGCTAATAGCTATTCCAGTAAATCTCGGAGGGCAGCACCCAAAGAATCGATGAAGTATACAAACAAAAAATATATGTTAAATGAATTTTTCCAAAGAGAGTTAAGCAAGGCAGGCATTCGCAAAGAAACATACATGTAGTTATTGCGTTTTCAATTTTTTACTACCATTTAGAATGACAACGACAAGAGCAGTAAATTTTATGTTAAAAAGAAATCTAACCACTTGTGATATCTAACTATCTACGGACAGAAATAAAGAAATGACAACAAATTGAATTTGAAAAGTACTATTATCGATCCTACTGCAAACAAATAACATTTTAATTTGAATTTGAACTTGCTCATGTTTAGAAGCCTGAATTCTTGTGGAAGCTGACTATACATCCAGATCGCATTATACTCGTATATTAACAATCTTTGGAACATGGCGGTCTGGGTAATTCAATTTTGATCTAACTTTGAGATGATGAGCGTCTTTGCGAGGTATGAAATGTTCAACCACTCCTGGAGGATTTGAATTGTTGACCACTGAATGCGCAAAGTTACACAGCCTCCTATTTTTCCTGTTAAGCCATTCTTACTCTTCGATTTTGTGTGATGTAGGGTCATACTTCCTAATTCCATATACCAGCCTTCAGCAGCTGTTTTGCACAAAGAATTTCATCCATGAGGCGTCAGATCTATAAAAATTAAGGCGCCCAAATCACTGATCCAAGCCTCTCTTCCCGTTGACGAACGCCTTTGGTGACAAACAGTGGGGTAAATTGGGCGGAAGCCACACTACGCCGTAGATAACTCGATTATCGCTAAGAAATTCATCCGTGGGGCGTCATGGAGGGTAAGCTATGCCGTTGCGTTTGCGTGTTAGCATACATATTAATAAGGAGTTGATTGGAAACGTCCACAATTCGGTTCGCGCTTCAAGGGTCCTCAAGGTGTTGACTGAGAAGTGGAAGGTGTAAGATGAAGATCCCAGTATTACCATCACCATTACAGATCGTTAATAGGGTTGTATAAGAAAAACAAGAAATTTTCGTAGGCGAATTATGGCAAGAGCAGTCGATGTCAATGTGGACAGCTGCTTTCAGAGGGCGCTCAATGTGACAACTGCTAGCTCGAAGGCAAAGCACACAAGATCAAAACGAAGCAGTAAAATTACTCAAAAACTCACTTGAATAGGCCAATCTTGACACAAGTAGCTATAAAATACCCCGGAGTATCTGCTTAATAATCCAAGGGTAACACTATAACTGGAAAACAGAGCTGATAATGAACCCACCTGCATTCTAGCTATCGGAGCCATAAGTTTGCTAAAAGAGCATCCTCAAAAACATGTGAGGCGATACGTCAAGTTGCTTATTCGTTGAAGGATTTCTCAGATGTCGTAGTGAGAAAGCAGCAGCTAGAACAGTTTCTGGCATTGCGACAGGACACTGTCAGCTAAGGAAACATCTCTATCACATGAAACTGGGTAAAACATCCTTATGAACAGGATGTAAACCGACAGATGACACAGTCACACACCAGCTTTGTGAAAGCCCAACTGTACGAGACTCCATTCTGGGGGAACATTAACCCTAATTGGCCAGTGGAAGGGAAATTGCGCTACGTCACATCACCACCTTTTCCAATAGTTGAGTGACCACTGGGAAGGACGTACAACGGACCCAATGGAACCTAAGTCCTGGCTGTTTGCCCTTTATCTTAGACTGAATACAGACTATGCATTGACGTATTTTAATATTTATTTTAAAATGGAATGCTTCATATTTCATCACAAGCGGATAGACTGTATCAAAATAATCATTTTGATGTTTATACGTGAGCCAATGAACGAAAACTGTCAAATTTGACCGTCGACCAGTCTGCCATTTTGAAGCATAGAGATGGATGGGATGAGATGGGATATCTCTATTGCAAAGTGCTCCAGTAAATGTACCTATGCAGGACCTTAATCATTTGAAAAAGACAATTATTCAAAGTGGCTCTCAAATGTTACATTGAGATTTGTAACTGTCCCTTTTAGGCTAATATGTTCGTTCAAGTATCAGCATTCCCAAGTCCTTCTCAGGCTTTCAGATAAACAGCTGATGATGCTAAAGATTTACATAAATCCAGCTGCTTGCAGCAGAACACTACTACATCAGAATTGCGGCTGGTTGTTATTTACAAATAATGAAACCGTCATAAATATCCAAAGCTGAAATTCCTGTATCCCTCTGGTTATTTATCTGGCACGCAGCTTCAGCCCACAAATCATCCGATGGCTGGCTTGGCGCTGGCGAGAAGATTTAATTTCGGCTGTAGCCTTCCCTAAATCACTTTTTTCTTCCTGCTCAACACGATACTCCGATATAAATCAATTAAAGTCCGATTTGTCTATGGTGGCTGCTCTAGATGAAATGTAGTCGACAAGGCTTAGTGCTGATTGCTACCACCACTCTTCAATAATCATATTAACAAAATTTTTAGAGGACTTGAACTCGGTTTACAGAGAACTTACATCGCTAAATAAATAAATAAATAAATAAATAAATAAATAAATAAATAATAAATAATAATAAATAATAAATTTATTTTCCATCAGGCATGCATGAACATGTATAGGTTTCGTCAAAAAGATACAATACGTAAATATGTACAAATTAAATAAATAAAAAACAAACAAATAACATCCAACAACAAACAAGTTAAAATTAGTGATAAAAAACGATATTTAAAAACTGACAAAGTCGCTAATTGCATAAAAACAGTTACTTATAAAGTAGCTTTTCAGCTCAGATTTAAATTGACTTGACCTATTGAGGTGATCCTTTTGATGGAGTCAGGCAGATTGTTAAAAATTTTAGGACCTAAAATACATGGTGATCTGCTGCCTAACTTATAACGCGCAAAAGGTATATGGATGTCGTTTTGTCTGCGAGTGCCCATTTGATGTATATGACTATTCAAGGTGAAATCATCTTTGTTTAAAAAAGTATAGATAGCCATATTGTAGAGAAAAAGCAAAGGCAGTGTCATTATTTTTAATCTCTTGAATAATTCTCTGCAACTGTAAGTGCTGCTTACTCCCACCATACACCTCACCAGCCGTTTTTGACTTAGGAACACCTTAGAAGCGTTCACCGATGAACCCCAGAAGCACAAAGCATACAGCATGCGAGACTCAACCTGACCATGATACAACATCAATAGCTGATTTTCTGTGAAAACAGATCTCAGGTTCTTGAATAAATATGCTTGTGAATTTATTTTTGATGACAGATAATCGCAATGTCCTTTAAAGTTGAGACATTGGTCTAAGTGGAGCCCTAAAAACTTAGTGCTTTTATCACTCTGCAGTGCTGAACCGTTAAGAACAAGCTGAATCGCTGGTATCGACTTTTGAATGTTATGCAACCTTATAACTGTGGTCTTCTCACTATTAAGAAGTAACTGATTTTCTTCAAACCAGCTATTGATGTTGTACACTAAGGTGTTACATTTATTTATTAAATCAGCTTCGTCTTTATTTGATATAATGATGGAGGCATCGTCTGCATACAACGTGAAATGTGCTTCAGGGAAACATTGCTCCAGGTTATTTATATAAAGGGATAACAGCACTGGCCCCAATATAGATCCTTGTGGTACGCCTATATTTATGTTAACCATACCCGATTTGACCTGCTTCAGTTGACCAGCGTTGTTGTGTGTTATTGCCACAAATTGTGACCTAGTCTGCAAGTACGATTTTATCCACAGGTAGGCTGAACCACCACTTCCATAGTCTGTTAGTTTGGCTAATAGTATGTCATGACTGACACAGTCGAACGCCCTACTGAGGTCACAAAATATCCCAACCGGGCATTCTCCTGCCTCAATACAGTAGACTAACCTGATGATAAATGAACGACATGCGGTCATGGTTGATTTTCTTATACGGAAACCATGTTGATTGGATGATAGAGTGTCTTTGCTTTCCAAGAACAGCAGAAGTCGATCTAAAAAACACCGGTCTGTAATTGCTAACCAAAGAAGTATCTCCTTTCTTAAGAATTGGAGTTACTTTTCCTGTTTTCAGGTTGTTTGGAAATACACCAGTGCAGAATGATAAATTAACTAGAAAAACAAAAGGTTTGGTTATGTACAATAATATTTTCTTGACTAAGAAATTCGGAACTTCATCGGTGCCTCAGGAACGCTTGTTTTTTAACTTATCATTAATTAGTTTATAGAATTCTTCCTCCAAGAACGGGTATAAAAACATAAAAGATTTTTGGTCGCAGGTATGAACACTTGGAACTGGATTTGTATCCTTAGATATTTTTTTAATAATATCCAAAGGAGCCTGTTTAAAATAATTAGAGATTTCTTGTGGATTTCTAATGGTTAATCCATTATCAAGCAGTACAATGTTCTTTGATACTCTATTTCTTCCCTTTATGTCAGAAACCACATTCCAGGCAGCCTTCATCACGTTGTGCGAATTGGATATTTTTTGTTGATAATACGCCTTTTTTGTTTTTCTGACAAGCTTCTGATGTTGTTTTTTTGCATCTAGATAATGTTGTCTTTACTCAGGGATAATTGTTGACAACATATGCTGTTCACGCAAGCATGAACTCGACAACTTTACATTTTCATCGACCCATTTCTTGCTGTTGTTTTTAATCAGACATTTAAGTGGAAAATGTATTTGGAAGTGATAGTCAAACACTCGAAAGAAGTACTCAAATGCATTACTTATATCCCGGTAACTATACAGTGGTGACCAGTTTTCCTTACTTAAGTCTAAAACGAAGTTTTGAACAGACCAGGTATCAAAAACCCTTTTAACTCTTTCTTTTACCGCATCCTCAGCTTGAAGACATTCCATAATTTCTATAAGTACTGTTTTATGGTCAGATATTATATTATCAACAACGCAATTCAAACATTTATCATTGAAGTTGGTGAAAACTTGGTCTATCATTGTGATAGACGTGCGCCCAGTCCTTGTTGGCCAACCTACCTGTGGATGCAAGCCAAACTCAGACAGTGCATTCACAAGTGCCTCATTATCGTCGTTATGATTATAAGAATCGACATTGAAGTCGCCACAGAGAATTATATTCTAAGTGATATATAAATCCGAACACCCAGTTTAAAAGGTTTTATTTTAATAAAAGTTGGTGAATGTATTTATCTTACTGTAAATAACAAGAGAAAAAATTTTCAGCCTTATCAGTTGGACATTCCGGTTTTTATACTGCTTTTTTTTAATTCACTAACGCTCTAAAAATGAATATTTCAGCCGCAGTAAAGAATCAACGTTGGCGGATTTTGGTTCTTGACATCCTTTACGATCGGTTACGATGCCTAGAGTACGGAGACCTGTACGATTTCGTCAACTTAGTGAGTTTGATAGGGGCCGTATAGTGGGACTTCGGGAAGCTGGACTTTCTTTTCGGGCAATTGCAGTTAGAGTGCAAAGAAGTGTAGACACTGTGGTTAGGTGTTATCAGGCATGGTTTCGAGAAGGCCGTACGCAAAGAGCAAGGGGCACTGGACGCCGCCGTAGAACAACAGACCGTGAAGATCGCCGCCTAAGATTATTGGCCTTAAGGGACCGTTTCTCCAGTACCAGGTCCATTGCAAATGAATGGTTTGCAGAACACGGAAGACATATTGGCATGCGAAGTGTTTCCCGACGAATGAGGAGTTTTGGCTTGTTTTCATACCGGCCACACTGGGTCCTCCCTTTAACTCGAGAACACCGACGTAATCGCCTTGAGTGGTGCAGACAACGGTCCCTCTGGGATCAGGAATGGAACAGTATTGTCTTTAGTGACGAGTCTCGATTTTGTTTAGGCATGCACGATGATCGTGCCAGGGTTAGAAGGCGACGTGGTGAAAGGAGGAATCCACAGTTTTTTGTTGAAAGACATGTTCATCACACTGTTGGAGTTAAGGTTTGGGATGCTATAGCTTATGGTTCCAGGTCACCTTTAATCTTCATCAGAGGTAACATGAACGCGCAGCGTTATATCCAGTTCTAGAACCCCATCTTCTACCCTATCTTGACACCCTGGCAGATCCAACTTTCCAACAAGATAATGCCCGACAACATGCTGCAAGAGTCACAATAGACTTCTTTCAACATAATGATGTCACATTGTTACCATGGCCACCAAGATCTCCCGACTTATCCCCAATTGAGCTCGTGTGGGATATGATGGGTAGGAGATTGCTCAATTTGCAACGTCCTCCTCAGACTCTAGAAGCACTTCGAGAGGAGTTGGTGGTTGCCTGGAATGAGATACCACACGAGGACATTGACCACCTGATCAGAAGCATGCCTAGGCGCGTTGGAGAATGCGTAGCACATCAGGGTGCATCCACACATTATTAAAGGTCAAAGGGCTTTAAAGCAGTGCAATCATTTTGAAATTTTTATCATTTACTTATTATGCTTAATTAAGTACTTATACAAAATTTTATTAAAATAAAACTATTTAAACTGGGTGTTCGGATTTATATGTCACTTAGTATATTTATATTTGGCTTAAAAACAAAATTTAGTGCCCTATTCAGATTGCCATGGAATATTTTCATATCTCCCGAGGGAGATCTATAGCACAAAATGATGCTATTGATATTATTTTCCGAAAAACATTTGAAATGACTGTTTTCGGTTACACCCTAAAATTATTATAAACTTGAAAGACAGATAAACAAAATATACTAATTGACATATAAAATGCAACACCCAGGATTATTTATGGAATTTTGACAAAAACTTGCAAACATATTTGCTATCATGGAAGTATATGCTGATAAAATGTTGAAGGCATTTCGAGCCGTACTTTTTTTGTGAAGGTCTTTTTTGTCATATCAGAAACCGGACAATATGAGCACGTTTACTCAACATTCAGTGATTCTCCTGTGTTGATTCTATTTGTTTCATTGTCGTTTCATTGCCCTCACTTATTTTGGAGTACTTATTTGGTAAGGTTATTTTTGCCCTCTCTTAAGCTTAATTAAAATAACTTCAAGTAATAAAAACATATTGGTTAAAGTATGATAGAAATATGACTTATACATCACAGATAAAAAAAGTTGCGAGGAATATATAGTGTTCTAAATGATTTAAATTATCATTTCGTTATACATTATGCGGCAGGGTAGCATTTTATTTTAGTTCTGCTGGTTTTGAGGTTGCTGTAGTATGCCTGGAATATTTAAGAAACCTGAAAAATGAAACAAGATGTGTATTCCAGGTTTTGAAATTTCAAGATTAAAAAGATAAACAACCTGTTATGACTGTCGGTAGTCAGTAGTGTCAAATGACTAGGGTTTACTTTAGTGGACATAAAAGCTCTTATTTGCTGTCACTGTCAAAAATCGCGTAACGGAAGACTTAACGATTCGTTATTTGTGACGGTTGCGACAATGCCTTAAATTAAGCACTTTAAGTGGCCAAGAAAAGAATCAAAAAAAGACGAGCAGTGAACCACGAGGCACTGAAATGGTGCTTACCTTGATCCTGTGGTGCGTACGTCAGCAGAGGCCCCTGGTCACTTCTGGAACTTCTTAACAGCCACGTGCATAGTAATAAGAAATTATAGAATGGCGGTTTAACAAAACAGCGTTTGCACAAAAGGTGCGTAATTCTAACAGCGGTTCTAGCACTCCGACTGCTGGTCTTCTTCTTCCTCTTTCCTTCAAAAAACCATAATTCCAAGAAAAACAGCGGCGGAACGAACAATAGAAATTAAGGTCAAATTGGCATTGCGATCGCAACATTATTTTTATTGCACTAAACATTTTGTTATATAATTTCATCTCGAATACTTTTTTCGACGCTGGAATATAGTATAAGATTGCAATATTCAATCAGCATCTATACGCGGGCATTCTATTTTGTAAGCTCACAGACATACAGTAGTGGACAAAAGTATCTAGACAAATATGAATATTTACCTAAATACCTTTAGAAAACGAATTCCTAGTTCATTGCTCCATAATCAAATGCGTTATTAGTAGAAAAACTAAATTCCTTGTTTTTACATTATCTGCAATAAACACAATACAAGTCTGATTATAAGCACTTTTTTATGAGGAACAGAAACATGTAGACACATTAGTTTAGTACAGTTTCGTGTCAGAAGAGTATTAGTTTGTGTTCATCAAGTATAGTGGAATAAGTTGAGTGTTTTTAAGACCATGCCGCGTGGTCCAGAAATTTCTTTCGATGTGAAAACTAAGATAATTGAGTTATACAAAGATGGTATGTTTCAGTGACGGATCCAAGTTCAATATGTTTGGATTAGATGGTGTTCGTTACGTTCGATGTCCTAGTGGACAAAGATTGAATCCCAAGTACACTTTGCCCATTGTCATACATGGAGGCGGGTCTGTTATGGTTTGGGGGTGCTTTTCGGGGTTTGGGATGGGACCTTTACATAGAATAGTTGGCATTATGGATAAGTTTGTATACACAGACATACTAAAACATGTCATGTTACCCTATATGGAAGACAATATGCCCTTAAGATCAATGTTCCAGAAAGATAATGACCCGAAGCACTCTTCAAATAAATTCTTTCTGGATGAAAAAATACCAGTTCTCAAATGGCCTTCACAGTCTCCCGATATAAACCCCATTAAAAATCTATGAGAATCCTTAGATAAGCAAATACGAGATAAAAATTGTTCAAACAAGGATGAACTTTCTGCCGCTTTAGAGCAAAAGTGGAGACAGATTGATGAATCTTATATCAAGAAACTTGTATAATCTATGCCGAGACGATGCCAGCCGGTGATTGATACTAATGGTTATGCTACAAAATATTAACGTAAACATGGTTGGTTTTCTATAATTCAATGAACTTTGCTTCTTTTATCTATAATATTGTTTTGCTTTGTCTATATATTGTTGTCCTTCATAGTTCCAGTTTTTTTATAATCAATTTTTTAGTGAAGGGAGTCAAATGAATTTATTTATGTATAAGTGAGTATTATGCTATAACGAATTAAAAAAGAAATACAGCACAGTATTAATTTGTCTATACACTTTTGTCCATTACTGTATGTCTTTTAATTTTGTCTCACCGCCAATAAAATTTTCTCGTCACCGTATGAGTCTTACACATTTATGCTTGTCGCTGTCAATGTCAGTATGACAACAAGCTTGCCACAGGCGCGCGATAAGAATTTTCCTTTTTCTCGATGTTCAAATTGAAGCATAACAATACCTGAAGCTACGTGTCGACAGTCTGTGTTTAAACTATATTTTCGGAAGGTAGATTAAGGCAAACATCCCCCTTCCCCCAATTCATATCTGTGTGCAAAAGTAGCAGCACATTTATGCTTGTCACTGTCAGTACTTGCATGCGAGTTGAATTCACCTTTTGTTGAATTGTTCATCTACGATACCTAAAAATGCAACTGAAATCTCGAAAATATGTGCTAAATTTCCCTAAGGTAAGCTAATTAGGGATTCATCAAGTCAAGTCACTTGAATCCCTTAAACGACTTGTAAGTAAAAACACCTGAAACGTTAATGCTTGACTCGACTCGATTTTCTTATTGTTCTACTTTACTTGAGGCCAGGCATTTTCAAAACTACTTGATACTTAGTCAAATTTCTTCTGAAAGTAGTAAAGTTTAAGCTTTAAATCAATAAATCTTCAAATCTACTGAACTGAAGCTCATGTATTTTACATTATTATAAAGGGAATTGAAAGACCTTCAAAATAAGGTATCACTCGACCCCCCTTTCCAATTAAGATTTTAGGGTTGGTGTCACCCCCGCCCAGGGGGCTGCACGTGTTAACGTGATTTTGTTCCAAACTTGTGTCCCCCTCGAAAACAAAATCGACGGGTCTGAGCGTTTTTCCAAAAAAAAAAACTGAGCTGTCAGTAAATGCGTCTGTTTCGTTTTCGATGCTCCACCCTGTATAATAATGTGCATGCGCCCAAATTCATACGTTGATTTTAGCACGAATGCACCATTTTTACTAAGGTTTGATGAAATGTAGCTTTTACCTAGACATTTTCAATTAAATCACCGAGTGAGGCGGATAATGTTTATAGACAATCGATGTTTCATGTTTGGAATTGACGTTATACGTCCAATTCAAACGATATTTTCACTCGTGTTGCTCATCCAGCCCAGTTTTAGTCTGGATTTGACGTGATTAGTGGAAAAAAGTATCAAAGCCCTTTTCCATATAATTTGCGACTGCGTTAAAAGCATAATGCGGCCGCCATATCGACTGATGAACGAAACCGGCAAAACTGGAGCGGTAAAGAAAACAAATAATAGAAAAACCGAAGCGAAGTGGCCTGCAAAGAAAGAGATAAAAGCAGTCAATTTCAGACTCGTTAGTCGAATACACGCTCTATGATTTTTTCCAGGAAGAGAAGAGAGTAAAAAAGCATCTGGGAAATAATCGCTTGACCGAACGGAATGGAGAATTGGATAAATATTGACATTTTCAGCGAACTAGAATGGATAATTGCCTAGAGAAGTTCCTTTTATTTGTTTGAGTGATATTGCACAATTCATTGCCATCGATAGTTTCAATAGCCATGAAGAATATAATTATTATACAGAGTATTTCCGAAACGTACAGTTGTATTCATAAAAAAAGCGTACACGAATTAGAATGAGAGGAAACCTTAACTTTATTTGCGTAAAACCGGCTTATCGCATGTTAAAGGTTATTAAAAATGCAAAGCATGGGCGTCGGGCATTAGTTCAATACAGTAACAAAAATGTATTTCTTTATTTTACATCTTAACAGTTTTATAAAAATTACAATAGAAACAAAAAACGATTAACAAGAATAAATAAAATCTAATATTTGGTCATATATCCCTGTTTTTCTATTACTTGAGCCAGTCTATTCGGAATTGATTGAATTATATTTGATACAATATTTGGATCAAGCTCTTCCCAGCACGCATGTATTATTTCCCATAAATCTTCTGAATTTTGTGGCCTAAAATTTCGATTATATATTTTTTTTACGATTATACCCCAAATATTTTCGATTGGATTGATATCGGGACTATAAGCGACCCAAGGCAGCACTTCCACATTATGGGTTTGAAACCAGTGGGTTACAGCATTGGCCGTATGAACTGGACAATTATCTTGTTGAAATATGAACGTATTATTGGGATATATTTGCTCAGCACTTGGTAACAATATGTTTTCTAAAATGTTAATGTCATTTCCGGCATTAAATCTTCCCTCTATTCGCCAGCAAACACCAGGTCCATGAACACTTATCCAGCCCCATACATTTACAGAGAAACGCCCAGGTCTAGAATTGAGGGGGTTAGTATATCGCTCTTCAAACCTGGTATTGTTTGGACGGTAAACACGAATTTGGCCGTTATAAGTCGACTGGAACGTCTTTTCATCAGTAAAAATGACCCTGTTCCAAAATTGAGGATTGCGGTATATATAATTTAAAGCAAAAATAATCCTTGATTGTCGCCGTTCTTCGTTAAGAAACATTTTTTTCGCAGCAGGGTGACATTTTAGTTCAGATTTCATTACTCTCCTGCTGGCGGTAGGTTGGGAGGCAGAAAATGCTGTATCAATAACAGTATCGCTTACAGTTGCAAATGGATTATTTCTTAAATATCTCAAAAAAGCAGCATCCTGTTCAGGGTTGGTAAGTTTTGGGACGACCTGAACCAATTTTCCTCTTTAGGGAATCTTCCTGTTCCCAGCGTTGCTTAATTTTCAATATGGTTTTTTTATTTCTATTATACAACTGCGCTACAGCACGGATTGACCATCCTTCTTCGATTCTTGATACAATTTGAGCCTTTTCAACTTCAGACAACTGACGAGGCATTTTTATTTTCTTCTGTCAAAGTTTATCAAACGTTACCACCACGCATTTTCGAAATGAATTTCACCGACGTCAATGCTTTGCATTTTTGACAATCTACGACGTGTGATAACCTCCAATAAACAATCATTTAGACAAGCCGGTTTTACGCAAATAAGGTTAAGGTTTCCTCTCATTCTAATTCGTGTACGCTTTTTTATGAATAGAACTATACATGGAGTGAATCTTCTAAGACTACTTTGTCTTATGACGATTTTCGAAATACCGCTTTGTTTCAGAGAGACATGTAGACCGTGGTGTGTGCTGCTAGTCCGCTGTTGGTGTTTCTATTCCCACTGTATCTAGTACACCAGCAGTACCACCCAATTTTTCAAAAAAAAAATAAAACAATTTACCTGTTTAGATTGCCAGGGATGGACTAGGCCTGAAGTAATACTGCAATGCATGTCCTGTATAACAATCGATCAAAACTAAACTTTTTGGAAGTCTGACCATTTATCTGCAAAAATGTACCTTTGTTGATTCAAAATAATATTAAAACTAACAATGGTCTTGCTTCTTCCTGCTCCTACCACTTGACGTGCTGCAAAATATCCCAAAATGTCTAATAAAGCTCTGAAGCTTGGCAAAGTGATTTGAAAATTTTTCTTAAAAAGGTTCTTTGGGTCGTTGTGTATGAATATCTTACCAAAATTCATCAAAGCAGAATCAGTACTAAACCAAAGCTGTTTTTCTCAAAAATGGCTCAATTATGACGATTTTCAGAGATACACGCTCCTGAAGGACGCCTCTGAACTAGAGTATGGAAAATGTTGCAGACCGTGGGAGAAAGCAGTTCCCTTTGATGTGTGCTGCTAGTCCCGCTGTTGGTGTTTCTGTTCCCGCTGTATCTAGTACATCAGCAGCACCACTCAATTTTACACAGAAAAATAAAACAGTTTACTCGTTTAGATCGCCAGAGACGAACTAGGCCTGAAGTAACATTGCAATTTGTGTCCTGTATAATAATCGATCAAAACAAAAAATTTTAAAGTCTAGCCATATATCTGCAAAATAATATTGAAACTGAAAATAGTCTTGTTTGTTCCTGCTCCTACCAGTTGACATGCTGCAAAATATCTCAAAACGTCCAATAAAGCTCTGAAGCTTGGAAAAGTTATTTGAAAATTTTCCGTCAGAATGTTATTCGGGTCGTTGTTTATGAATATTTCACCAAAATTCATCAATGCAGAATCAGTACTAAACCAAATCTGTTTTTTTCGAAAATAGGTCATATTATCAAAATCAACATATTTTTTCCACGCATACTATGTGACATATAAATCCGGACACCCAGTTTAAATGGTTTTATTTTAATGAAAGTTGGTGAATGTATTTATCTTACTGTAAATAACAAGTGAAAAAATTTTCAGCCTTATCAGTTGGACATTCCGGTTTTTATACTGCTTTTTTTTAATTCACTAACGCCCTAAAAATGAATATTTCAGCCGCAGTAAAGAATCAACGTTGGCAGATTTTGGTTCTTGACATCCTTTACGATCGGTTACGATGCCTAGAGTACGGAGACCTGTACGATTTCGTCAACTTAGTGAGTTTGATAGGGGCCGTATAGTGGGACTTCGGAAAGCTGGACTTTCTTTTCGGGCAATTGCAGTTAGAGTGCAAAGGAGTGTAGACACTGTGGTTAGGTGTTGGCAGGCATGGCTTCGAGAAGGCCATACGCAAAGAGCAAGGGGCACTGGACGCCGCCGTAGAACAACAGACCGTGAAGATCGCCGCCTAAGATTATTGGCCTTAAGGGACCGTTTCTCCACTACCAGGTCCATTGCAAATGAATGGTTTGCAGAACACGGAAGACCTATTGGCATGCGAAGTGTTTACCGACGAATGAGAAGTTTTGGCTTGTTTTCATACCGGCCACACTGGGTCCTCCCTTTAACTCGAGAACACCGACGTAATCGCCTTGAGTGGTGCAGACAACGGTCACTCTGGGATCAGGAATGGAACAGTATTGTCTTTAGTGACGAGTCTCAATTTTGTTTAGGCATGCACGATGGTCGTGCCAGGGTTAGAAGGCGACGTGGTGAAAGGAGGAATCCAGTTTTTTGTTGAAAGACATGTTCATCACACTGTTGGAGTTATGGTTTGGGGTGCTATAGCTTATGGTTCCAGGTCACCTTTAATCTTCATCAGAGGTAACATGAACGAAGTTCTAGAACCCCATCTTTTACCCTATCTTGACACCCTGGCAGGTCCAACTTCCCAACAGGATAATGCCCGACCACATGTTGCAAGAGTCACAATAGACTTCTTTCAACATAATGATGTCTCATTGTTACCATGGCCACCAAGATCTCCCGACTTATCCCCAATTGAACACGTGTGGGATATGATGGGTAGGAGATTGCTCAATTTGCAACGTCCTCCTCAGACTCTAGAAGCACTTCGGGAGAAGTTGGTGGTGCCTGGAATGAGATACCACAGGAGGACATTGACCACCTGATCAGAAGCATGCCTAGGCGCGTTGGAGAATGCGTAGCACATCAAGGTGCATCCACACATTATTAAAGGTCAAAGGGCTTTAAAGCAGTGCAATCATTTTGAAATTTTTATCATTTACTTATTATGCTTCATTAAGTACTTATACAAAATTTTATTAAAATAAAACGATTTAAACTGGGTGTTCGGATTTATATGTCACTTAGTATATTTATCGTCACCTAGTGCGGCGCTTCTTCCATAAACTAGAGAGATGTTTGTGTAATCTTTTGCATGTTGTTAACAATTAAATAACAATGCTTATAAACTAACACCAAAATACTCTTCAAGGTCTTGTAGGGGAATATTTGATATCTAGCCTAGACGCTCGGTAACCTAGAAATGATGGTTTTTAGTTGACTGTTTGAGCGTTGAAAATGGCCATTTTTGGATTTTTCGGACTTCAAACCTCCTATTTACTCGAAAACGCTGTCTAATTTACAGAATATTTCCATCATGTATAAAAAATCCCATAAGACGCGTGGAATGATCGCAAAATAAACCTGATAATTGTGCATTCAAGCACAGTGACAGTAAAAACCCGCATTCGGTTATTTTCATATTTTCTTTAAAGAGCCCTCATCCTTTCGGCAAAATATGAAAATAAACTCATGCAGTTTTTAGAGAACACGCTTTTATAAAAAATTATCGGCGATTTTAAAGGAAACCTTTTGTTCAGATTAATCCATAAAAGCTGAAAAACTTAGTCCTGGATAAAAAAACATTTTTTGTAGTTTGGTAAAAAGTTGTTTAACCATTTTTTCACAGAGTAACTGCCCGGTAACCTCTTGATTCATACTAACTGATATCATAATAATGCGACGCTTTCACCTTGTTTAAACATGTCAACATGCCGCTTTTTAATTGCAGCATGTCGTATCCGTGCTACCGTGGTGTGAAAATCATTTAGGGCCATTCGTGAAAATGGCGGATGCTCAATCAAACTCATATCACAACTACCTTTGAATTATGGAGAATGCGCGTTCTTGCTTTCTACAGTCGTGTGTAAGTGATCGTCCATTCATCACTGCTTGTCAGAGCACCAGTCAAAGTGGTCCATAGGACTTTTGCTCTTACTAACTTACCTTTGCCTAACGGGGAAAAGAACCTTTTTTGCTCAGATAAATCCAAAAAACTTGAAAAACCACACATTCTTTAAACATGTCAATGAACCTGTCAAAACATCCTATCGCCTCGAACTAAAATTTTTTTTGTAACCCTGATATACCGCCTAGCTCTAAACTATGGTCTACAACTTACACTAACGTTGGCACAGCCTTCGTCCTACTGCTAGTAGACAAGAAGCCGCAAGGGTATTACGTAACTTGAAAAGTGACATTATCTAGGTTTTTTTTGACAATTGTCGATTTACCTACGAGATGTCAACTTGTAGAAGGCACGGATTGAACTATTTACAGACTAGCAGCTACCTAGGCAACAAACTGACATTTTATCGGTTTTTTGACATTATCTAGGTTTTTTACGTGCCGACAACAGCATCCAAATCTTGGTTTGTAAGCATAAGTTCACATGGCTTTGTACCATTTGTTTGCCAAAAACTATTTTTTCTACCAGCGTGCGAAAAGTACCCACTTTCAACACGCATCTGCGTGCAGAAAGTAGCACTTTTCCAGACGCATACCTTTTCCGCACACAGTACTGTTATTCTTATTAAATACAAGTATTTATAATGCAAATAACTGTTCTTTTACTTTTAATATTCTAAATAATTATTATAAAAGAATTATTGATGTTGTTGTGGATCATGTTGATTTTAAAGTTATTAAATTTCTAATAAAATATAGTACGTATTTAAAATTCTGGGTTTATTATTTTTAGAAAAAATCTTGTACCTAGCACGTGCGGAAAGTATATTTTCCGCCCTTAACGGTTTACCGTCACGTGTGGAAAAGTATCACTTTCTGCGCTTGTTAGGTAAATAACTATTTTGGTCAATGAGATTTGTTAAACTTTTTTGCATCTTGTTCTGTTCCGTATTCTCTCCTTTCACTTTTGAGCCTCATGCCTCTAACTGTAAGCTTGTTATAACCTCATTTCTGTATGAGCAGAGAAGAGGCCCTACACTATATTTAGATAAGAGATAGACCGGATGTAAACAAAAGGTTCGGGTGATTTTCACGCTAACCCCGCCGTCTCGACGTAAAACAGGAGCCCTCATTGGTCAATTCGCAATTAAATGCCTATGCCGAGCGGCAGAGCAGTCGTATCAAGGCAGAGTCACATTCAGGTTCAGACGTGTTACGTATGTCGTGTGCATCATTGCAATTTGATATTTCTTTGGACGTTTTCGTTTGTTATCTTATTAAGTTGTTGAGTTTGTCGTTGTTATTGTTATACCTTGTTATTGATTGTTATTGTTATCAACTGCTTGCGCAAAATGCCCAGTAGTACAGATACTGCCGATGAAGTTGTAAACTCCTGTAGTCCACCTAGGAAACGCTCTAAAAAAACACCTGAGTGCAGAAATGAAAGAGGTCATTTTGAATATATATAAGATCGAGCGCGAGGAGAACGAGGCATCAACCATCAAAGAAATTGTTGTGAAGGTTTCTCACAAAGTTGGGGTGTGTCGCGCATCAGTGTTTAATGTGTTAAGACAATACAAAAAAATCACACCTTTTCTGAGCCAATGACCAGTAAACATCGCAAAAGTATTGTTAAATCATTGGATGAAGCTGATAAGCATGCGATTAGGAGGAAAGTGCATGAATTCTTCTTTAGGAATGAAATACCTACTATAGATAAAGTACTGCAGGAGGTAAATGGAGATACAACGTTGCCAAATTTCAAACGATCAACTTTCCATGCGTTACTGAAGCATTTAAATTTCAAATGGAAAAAACGGGGTCGTAATAGTTTACTACTGGATAGATAAGAAATTGTGCTATGGAGGAGGGATTATTTAACAAAAATTGGGAAATATAGAAATCAAAACAGGAAGATTTATTACCTTGATGAAACGTGGCTAAACGCAGGACACACTACAAGTAAAGTATGGGTTGATGATTCTGTAACTTCATCCAGGAGGGCCTTTCTAGATGGACTGTCCACCGGATTAAAAAATCCAGCAGGTAAATACGAGTAATAGACAACAATCGGATGTTTTTCAAACCTTGGGAACAAGGTTCTAAACATTAATTCCAGGGGGCAGATAAAACATATTACAAGTAACAAAACTTTTATAACTTTCGATAAAATGCGTGGATGTTTTATTGTCATTTTCATTTGTTAGAACTTTTTTAAGCCATGTTTTTATGTGTTTTCGATATTTCAATAATTTTTTAATATAATCTTAAAATATGTCGAATATTATAAACTTAAAAAAAGTTACTAAGTTTTATATTGTGTACCGTTCCTAATATTTCTAATCATTTTAATTCATACTTTAAGCTTTATAAAGTTATAATTTGTTAATATTAATATTTGCGCGTATTTCAGGTTCCTGATCATTCATTTTTTAAAGGTTTATAACTTTAAATTAAATTGTGAAGCGCTGAGTAATCATACGACGTTCAATATTCTTTCTTTCAATATGACTAAATAATCCCAATTATAGCAATCTGATACTCATGTCTCAATGTTTTTTCGCTGAATGTGATGAAAACATTGAAAAAGGTACGCTTATTGAAATAAATCTACACCAGTTAGTACTTCGATTTCCAGGTAAAGGGAAAAGGCTCATTATCTGCCATATTGGCAGTGAGGATGGATTTGTTGTTGACGGTCTGTGGTGCTTTGAGTCTAAGAAAACTGGAGATTACCACGAGGAAATGAATGGCGAATCGTTTGAACAGTGGTTTTCAAAAATTTTACCGAACTTAGAGGAAAACGCAGTAATTGTGTTGGATAATGCGCCTTATCATTCTCGAAGAATGGAGAAGGCCCCAACAACGGCTTCAAGGAAAGTTGATGTTCAAAATTGGCTCCGCTCGAAAAATATCAACTTTGAAGAAGCAATGCTGAAAGTACAATTATTAAGAATTGTCAAGGATCACAAGGCGGAATATCAAAAATACGCCATTGACGAAATGGCAGCAAGTCAAAATAAAACTGTGCTCCGTTTACCTCCATACCATTGCGAGCTCAATCCCATTGAGCTCATATGGGCAGAGGTTAAAAATTATATAGTTAAGCACAATACAACTTTTAAATTTTGTGACGTCAAAGGACTTTTCAAAGAAGCACTAGAATTAATAACAGCGCAAAAATGGGAAAACTGTATTAAGCACGTGAAAGACAAAGTTGAAAAGAGAATGTGGGAACTGGACAATATTTTAGAGGAACAATTTGATCCATTCATTATTGACGTTGGTGCTTCAGGTAGTAGCAATGATGAAAGCTCATCAAGCTCATTTTTCCAATAAAAGATGTCTTTCATCAAATTCGGTAAGTTATAAGTAATTATAAAGCTACTGTATTTTTTAATTAATTATTGACATTTTTGAACCCATTTTGGCAAAACCTGTTCAAGAATCTACTTTCTGACAATGTTCAACCATGCACATTTTTTTACGTTTTGAACGTTTTAATTTGGTTACATATTTACCTAGAAATCAACAAATATACTAATCAATATTCTAAAAGCAATTTTAAGAGATATACGATTATTTTTATCCGAAGCTGGAAATCGAAGCGAAAATTTTGAAACCCTTATGTATATTTACATCATTATATATTTCTTACCCCACCCCCACATGATCCTATATCCATCACCAATCGTATACACATCGAATTGTGCTAATTTACTACAAAGTTACGCAAAGCAGCATCTACTATCTAAAATATGTACTGCGTGACTCTTAATACGTCCCTGCCGAATGTTACAGCGTTCGATGATCACGTGGTCTTGTTTATGTTCGGTCTATCTCTTATCTGAATATACTGTACATTCAATGTAACGTCTGGGCGAGCATTAAAAACATGCTTGTAATCTGCATCAGTTTTATATGGAAAACGGCCCAGATTATCTATTTATCGTCCACCCGGTGCGATACCCGTCAAATATTGACATTCTCCAATCGATCAGGCTACTACGAATGCTGTATATATGCTGAATACAGATCCCAGAGGCAGCAGGAAGCAAATCTACCTGCAGCATGTATTTATTGGCCTTGATGTTTGCCTGCTTCCAAGATGGATTAGAGCATGTGTGCGGATGATGGGCAAACAGAAAGTTGTTTGCTCACATCAGCAGTTTAGACGGGAAGTCGCCGAAATGTGTACCTTTGATATCCGCTCAGGTTTACTGACGTCACAACGGTCCATTTTGCGTATAAACTGGGAGAGCAAACAGACAAATTAGTATCTGGAAATCTGATAGTATAGAAGATGGCGGATTTCTATTTACCTGGTATTTTTAAAAAATATCAAGCTCAGGTCTACACTAACTAGCAAGGAATTGGGTAGTGACCTTGGATTTGTCTTTCAACCGCATTTCAAAGGTTAGTTCAAAACCAACTTTTGTTTTTTAAATAGGAAATCCCTCTATGTACCTTTAAAGTTCAAAATGGAGATCAAATGTGTGAAGATATGGAAAATTCAGGATAATTGAGTAAAGAGTAAAAATCAAGGCGTTAGTAGCATCTAGCAAGGATTCCAACATCAACTTTAAAGTTCACCTTGAGCATCACCACCATTAGAGCGTAAAATGATTCATTGCCGGTGCCAAAAAATGGGATTTCTAGTTAAAAAAAGTGTCCCTGAAGTTGGGATTACTAATTTGACCTTCATTTGACTCTTAGAAGTGACCTTGATCTTACATTCTAATACAGTAGTGGTGGGGAAGCGAAGGCTGACAACTAAGGTACCTTTGATCATTTTTACTAACACCGCAGTACCAACACTGTGTAGTCCGCAAACATACTCGTACATCAAAGAAGAAGAGCTTAGAGCTCCGTTGGAGCTACAGCTGCAGAATGAAGATCTAAAAAGGACAACCAAGCGTAGAAGCAACAACTGTTTAAGAAGTACTCTTCCACATAAACCTCCTCACAATGTACACGGCCCAGATAAGACCTATTAAAGCACACCTCAAGTGTTTAGGGTACTACCGCCCCGACTACATTATTTATGTTCAGAGAAGAGTCTCTTTTCTAATGGACATTCTCGGAACCCTGTCACTCAGACGATCCGTTGGCGATCCGCACGGGTATCATGTAAAAAACCTATAAAACGTCAACAAAAACCTATAAGATGTCAACTTGCAGACTAGGTAGTTTTTAGGACGCAAATAGTCATTCCACGTTTGCTCACTAGGATCGTTATGAACGTCCATCTATGGAGGAATCACTCAACTAACTACACGCATTATTGGTTGCATAGTTTTGTGAGACTGAGTGATCCGTCTCTGTAGTTTTTATCTCTGAGAACAAAGTTGGCTGAATAGCAAGATCGCATCTGGATGATTATGTGTATTGATCTGCATGTGTATAAAATCAGTGATATTTGCTGTGTGAGAAAATCATTACTGGATATGACGGGTTATTTATATGTTGTGCTTTCTGAAGGGAGGTTATGTTCGTAGTTATAAATTACGAAAAACTGGGGAGAATTGCGGGAAATCATCACCGCGCCCGCGTTGTGTGTAATTACTGTTCGCATGTATATGGCTTGTAATTCGACAGTGTACGGTGAATATAATTATTTCTTATCTCTTTAATTTTTTAAATTCAACAAATGTAAAAAAAATATTTTCCCATAAATAATTAAAAATGCATCGAACCTTAAAAATTGAAATATCTCTAAAACGGCTAACTATAACGAAAACTCACAGGAGAGCTCTTTTATGCAGAAAAGTGCAAAGAACAAGTTTTTTTTATTCAAAATGCAAAAAATTGCACTAGAAAAAATTTTCAGTCATTTTAATACACTACAGGTACAGTAGAGAGCGCCCTCTAGCAGCTACAGTAAAACTATGCCCATGGTTCGTTGTGTCGTACCAAAAAACCCTTGCACACCAATTTTCACTGTTATACATCAAATATTGTTCGAAATATTTAAAAAAAACTATTTTAGAAAGTATATTTAAACACCCTGTATTTCGGAAGCCACGCATTTTTCGACCCATGTTTATATAGACTTTATGCATTAATTTTAAAAGTTCTATCGAATCTTAAAGTTATGCAACAATAAACTGAAACACCCTGTATAATTTCATATCGTCCCATCTATCGGTTTCGATTTGAACCACGTGTTAATTTGACGCTGACAATACTTATGTCAATCTGATTTGTCATAAAATTCAGTATATTATCTCCGCTGAACGAAATGAATCGATTTACGCTTGAGCAACGTTGGGTAATATTGGAAATTTATTTCCAAAACAAAGACAATTGGGCAGAAATTGCACGAAAATGCCGTTCAAAATTCGGTCGCAACGAAGCACCAACAGCGCCCGGTATACGCAAGTTTATTAATAAAGTGCGTGAAACTGGTTTCATTGTTGATGCTCCAACACGTCAGCGTGCTCGTACAGTGCGTACACCCGAAGGTATCGATGCTGTGGCTGCGAGTGTGCGTGAAAATCCATCAACGTCAACACGTCATCGTTCCCAAGAATTGAACATTTCCCGCACCAGTTTACGACGAATTTTGCGGAAAGATCTCGGTATGACGCCTTACAAAGTTCAATTGGTTCAAGAGTTGAAGCCGCGTGACCATCCACTTCGTTCTGCCTTCGCTACATGGGCCAACGAGCAACTAATCAATGATGTCGATTTTGCGAAAAAAATAATCTTTTCAGACGAAGCTCATTTTCATATTGGTGGCTACGTCAATAAGCAAAATTGCCGTATCTGGGGCTCGGAAAACCCACACGAGGTCTTAGAGAAGCCAATGCATCCCTTGCGAGTGACTGTTTGGTGTGGATTGTGGAGCGGAGGCATCATTGGCCCATATTTCTTTGAAGACGGGGACGGCGCAACCGTTTCTGTCAATGGAAACACCTATCGCACCATGATAACTGATTTTTTTGTTCCTGCTCTTGATGGTATTGATGTGGAGAATGTTTGGTTTCAGCAGGATGGTGCAACTTGTCACACATCGCATGCCACAATCAACTTATTGCGCGAAACCTTCGATGGCCGTTTAATCAGTCGAAATGGTGATGTCAATTGGCCGCCAAGAAGCTGCGATTTGACACCATTGGACTATTTCCTGTGGGGCGCTGTTAAAGACAAGTGTTATGTCGACCATCCAGAGACAATTGACCATTTGAAGGCCAACATTCGTGATGCCATTGACGAGATACGGCCCCAAACACTCGAAAAAGTGCTCGAAAATTGGTCCGATCGAATGGGCTACTGTGAGGCCAGCCGCGGCAGCCATTTGAATGAAGTAATATTTCATTTCTGAGCGGAACAATTGTACTTCAAAACAAAAAAATAAATTTGGCAATATCTCAAACCGTTTTTGTTTTATTTTATTTTTAAATCGAAACTTTTAAATGGCCCACCCATTATAATGTGTCGAAATATCTGGAATCTTCAAGGTGATAGGCCTCTTCTGCAATGTTTTTGTGCTCTGAGAAAACCTGAGGTCATCATATACTACATCACTCTTCTGTAAAATTATAAATATATATATAGACTATCCTTTGAGTGTGCATCGACGTTTCATATGCCATGTATTTGGTCGATTGGAATAAATTGATTATTTACGTTACGGCAATTAGTGATAATGGTGAAAGCGCAACCAAATTCATATCGTCATCGCTGGTGAATGCGCTTCCATCTGGCTACTTGCAGGCGTGTATATGTTACTGCTTGTCAGAGCACCAATCAGAATGGCTCTTTGCTCTCACCTCACCAGTCTTACGGGTTGGTAGATCTCTAGGCTCATGTTGCCCAGATACCAGACAAAGTCAGGAGTGGTCAGGGAGACAGAAAGGAGGTCGGAGAAGTAAATGAAGCAAAACGGATTATACATATAAAGTGATGATTCTATTAGAGAATCTGATTTTATTGTTTTTGTTTCAGGCGCCGTGAAGGCAGAATCGTTCACCAGGTTACCTCCTGTCATACATCCTGCCTCGATAAGCGAAACTCACCTCAACAGCGCTGAATGTGTTCCCAATGTCACTGCAGCTGCGGCGTCTGAAGGAAACTTTGAAGAAGGTAGTGAAGCTGGTGCGTATTTTTAAAAAGCGAAAAATCAAATGCATTTGCTTAGCTAGTCGTATGACCCATCTTTAATCCTTATTAGAAACCACCCATAAAATACTTCATTATGTTTAACTCTTACCGAAGGTGACGGTGACATGAGAGATAAGAAAGTGTCTCCTTGTCTTCCATAACGAATGGATAATAATATCTGAAGAAAGATAACAACGGATATACTTTTAACTTCAGATATCAAATCTAGACGCTGTAGTGTCAGACACAGTAATGGTGTTACTTGGGCTTAGGTAAAACTTATAGAAATGCTTCAAATTCCTTTATGTTCAAAGTATTGTATCTAGTAGATACAAATAAAAATTTTAGTAGTAGTATCTTAGATACAATATGAAAATGCGTATTTGTATCTGAGGTAGTCCGTAACATTTTACATGAACTGTTATGGGAAATTTGATATATTCTTGGATTATTTCAAAAGTGAGTTTATAGAAATGTGAATGGTACCTAAAAATTTTATGAGATTCTACCGCCTCGTGTTTGAAGTACTTGGTTCGAAAGTTGAATACTGTGATACTAATAATAATAATAATAATAACAATCGTCATTATTTATAATTTACAAAAGAACGAGGTGTAGCTTATGTAGTTATTCTTCCACTTGTCCCAAATATCAAAAAAAAGTCTGACACTGAACAAAATGATGTGAATACATAGGTATCCGGTAGTATTTCCTTTTATAGAGAGAATCAATTGTAAGAACATATTTATTTTACCTTTATATAGACTATAGACAAAGCCGAAACCTTTGATCAATACTTATCGTCGCAACTTTCAGATTCTGGTGATGACGATAGCGAAAAGCTGCTACAGCACCTGGCCAATCGGCACTACTATAGCTACACGGCAGCTCTTGGAGTTACAGTTGGTGTTGGGTGCCTCTTGCTAGTCTTAAATATGCTCATATTCGCCGGAATCTATTACCAGAGGGAGAGAGATAGACGGAGAGGACAACCACATAATCGCAGTTCCAGGTAAATAACAATAATGTTTCAATGTAACGGACTTTGTTTAGTTCTTCCTCTATAGGACTGTATAGAACGTGTGTTTATTTTGATATAGGCTACAATATTACATTAAGATGAACATAATAACAACCACAAATTACTTGGTTTTTCTAAAAAATAAAGTCCTTAATATCTTACTCCTTCAACAAAAACAGATTACTTTTCCAACTCCTTGGTTTTGAACTGGAGCTGCAGAAGATTATGTAGCAATCTTTTTCTAGCTGTTATTTTCATTTAACTGCTATTTTTCACTGTCCTTTGACTTTTTTAGATTGGTTTAAATAGCTGTTGGAGCATCATTGTTATATGAGATACTTAGGATCTCTCATTTACAGTCATTGCTGATATACCGTTCAGACTTATATGCTTTCTTGATGTTATTGTGACTGCAGTAGTTATATACTACAACAGAAATGCGCTTAGCAGCCAATTTCAAAATTCATCGCTATTCCATCCCAAATATATTGTTTCTTATCCAGCAATTAGTTTTTGACTAGACGGTTCTATTATTATTACACGCTTGGCTGCTACTTTTAATACTCTTGCATTCTCTACTTCTTAGTTCTTCGAGAATATTTTAATTTTTAAATTTAGACACAAGTTTTTCTTCATCATTCAGTTCAGCCTCATAAACAGTAACTATTTTTATTTTCGGTCTAAATGCACTGCTATGTTAGTTTCGTAATCTTCTTCTAATAATACTTCCGCTTCATTGTATCAATTTTGCTAATAATTTTTTGTCTTCCATGCGAATGGCTCAACATCCTTGTGTTGCGTGTGTAATAATTTTATTATATTTCTATATCCGTAGGATTTAATTCTTGCATTATAATTTTTTGTTTCGGTGCTACTGTTGTTCTTGCCTTTTGGGTTAACTACAACTTTTTTTTCTTACATCTGACCACAGCATCTTATACCCCACAGGTTTCTTACATTCCATTAATTCTATTAATTTTGAAAGTTGATCTAGTAATTTCTTTTCATTTTGTACGTATTTTAAAACGTTTTGCTTTCTTTTCTATGTAAAACATATTTGTGGGGGTTGGGGGTGTACTTAGACCCATTATTTGGAAACTCCATTTAATTTTCAATTTGGGGTCCTCATATCAAAAGCCGGAACCCTGGACATGCGCTCCTTGTGCCCATAGAATGAAAAAATTATTTTTGATTTGTTAAAGTTACCGAGGACATCTCACTTTCTAATGATGATCGAAAACATTTTTGGTAGTATTTTGGATGATGTTAATATATTGTTCACCGGGGACTGCAAGTACAAAATATCGTCTTGAAGGA
This sequence comes from Acanthoscelides obtectus, assembly GCA_963669975.1. Classification (NCBI taxonomy): domain Eukaryota; kingdom Metazoa; phylum Arthropoda; class Insecta; order Coleoptera; family Chrysomelidae; genus Acanthoscelides; species Acanthoscelides obtectus. Next base: position 15,525,210 of record CAVLJG010000008.1, on the reverse strand, counting down.
CCCCACATTTCCTCCAAATAGCAGGCAACTACTACTCGCTTCTCAATTCCAGATCAAACTCTACCCCATCAACAGAAGCCATCCCTATGTCTCAGCGCCCGTCAACGCCAGGAAGCTCAGCTCGTCAATCTCCGATTGCCACCAAGAAAGAAAAACACGATCTGCCCCCCTCTTATAACACCATACCTAACAGCCTATCAATAGGCGACTTCTCTCCCCACCACAGTGCACATGGTACGTTGAGAAGGGAGAAACCACCCCCTCCCCAAAGGACGTCCAGCAATCCCCAGGGTGGTACGATCAAGAAGAGGGTCCAAATTCAGGAGATATCTGTATAGCATAGAGACGCAGGGGGTGCTGGTGCATCCCCTAGAGGAGTTAGAGCTTCACCCAATGGTAGGTTACAAGTATTATACAGAAAACCAGGGCTAGTCGCAGTCGCCCATGTTTACAGTGGAACACAATACGATATGTTTTATTTAGTTAGCCATTCGTCCTACATAGGGTGTCGTCAAGGTTGGAACTTTCCTTTACACGACGTATAGATCTTCCTGGTAGCATACACACCAAAGTCTTAAGATAACCGAGATATTAGGGTCCACAAAATCAATCAAACCTAATCTGTATTTCGATCAGATGAAACGTGAGAAGACACGACGTACGTTAGTGCCCAACCCGGGCGCCTGCAGCGTAGGTAAATAAAACATTTATTTGCCAAACGGTACAAGAAACGAGTACCTTCAAAATGCTTCCGAGGCTTCGCGAGTGAATGCAGATCGCTTTTCCAGACGTTATCATCGGGGGCCGCATAGATTTGTTTACTTTGTTCAAAGTACTAGAGAAACATGTCGTATTGCAGGAATGTGGAGGTTGGCATAGTGGAGGACCTACACAACCCTGAATGGTGCAAACTGAGGAAGGAGTATTGATTCTTGCAGAAAGCAAAGAAGCACTAGAGAATTTCTTTTGAAATCATTTCCGAAATGTGATTCTTTAAAATCTTTAGGTATAATTTCATACAATTTTGGCGCTAAATAGACATTATTCACGGTGTCCGCAAAGTTGGGGTTTTGCTTTTCAGACGCTTGATATAACAAAGCCTATATGTGGTGAAACGTGAGCGAACAAGTAAAAACAATTAAAAAGTACTCACTGTTCAGATGAATTGAAATTCCAAGTACGGCTCTGTCGTAAAATCCGTATTTACATCGTAGTCGCACGTCTTATACCAACTGTATGCTGGCGCCGTGGACGTGATTGAGGGATAGGACAGGACCGGCTTCGGTTTGGTTCAGGTTTGCGGAGCCCAATATCTCGGTTCTCTTAGGATATTGGTGTATATGCTACTAAGAAAATCCGCTTATTTTCTCAAGATCAATATCGTGTAAAGGAAAACCCCAACTTTGCGGACACCCTGTAGATTTATGTGACTGACGCACTTCTGTGCCTCAAATGTTGTGCCTTGTATAATGATTATGTTTAATATTTTTATCGCAAACATTATCTTTGAATATTTTGGATAGCGTGGTAAACGTGGTATGCTGATTGGGCCTTTTATTTTCTCAAATCCGCTGGACGGTTCACAATACCTAGTCTGTCTATGAAACGTTTTACATACCGCACCCGTAATATGTTGAATATTCGCTATGGAAACGATCTCATCACTTGTGTACTAGCTAGTCACTAGCTAGTCCACGTTATCGGTACGCGCGTACTGGCTATAAGCGCCATCTATCGAGGAATGACACAAATTACAGGTAATAAGCTATGAGTGGGCTCTGCCAGTGCCATCTCTGTAGCAGATGTTACATCACATCAGAGTCACAGCACATATTTCAAAGTATCTTGACGGTTAGGCAACACACACAGCTACTATGGTGAACATGAAATAAATGACTGCTAGTTTAGAAGTGACAAGTCTGGCGACTATATCACTATTGCTGTCGTTTTGAAGTGGCTGTATACCATATCGTATCTACCAAACGATTTTTTTAAGAAAGACTCCAGCTTTAATCGATTCTTTAATTCTCGTTCCAGATCAGAGGTCGTTCAACACTCTTGCCAAAAGCTCGGCGACGTCTCCCCGAAAATCTCCGAAGCCGGACCTGACTCCAGAATTTGAATGCATGGAGCAATGTGATTTAGTGTCCGTGCAGTTATGACGGTTCGATCCGAAATTCGTGATTGTGGCAGACGATGACGTCATGGTTGTACATAAATTTTAGCTATAACTGTATCAATCTACAATATGTGGTGATTGAAGTATGCTCACTCTATCACCTAAAATGGATTAATTATTACGCGATCCCTATAGATACAGGGCGTTTCAGAAAGGTCCCCAGTATTTATTTTTTGAGCGGGTCAAGTTAGCGAACTGAAATTCGGAATGATGAACGTGACTTAGACGAGAAATTCGAGATGTCAACTGGGCACCATCATGTAAAATTTTTGTAAACGATAAGGGGGTCTTGTGATACCTACCTTGTTAAAGAATGGAGGCCTGACAGGCTGTAAAAGTTGAGTATCTCTGTATATTGAATCGCTTATAACCCGACAACTTATGTGGAATGAAATATGTGATATTTAATTTAAAAAAAAATGGCAGATCTTGACAGTTTTTTGAAATGTTTCATATTTGATTATAATATCCTGATAGACCCTATCAAAATAAGAGAACTAATAATAATAATAATTTCAATAATAATATTTATTCACTCAATGTACAAAAAACAACATGAGTAAATAAATATAAAATAAAAAAAGGTCCGATAGGGGGCATTGCCTCGCATGGACCACCAATTTCAAGCTGTAACTTATAACATATTATAGAAAAAGGATTATGCATTTACTTGATGTTCGTATGTATGAGTTTATGAATGTCGGTCCTAGATATATGTAGCCACTTTTCCAAGTTTCTTTTGAAATAATTTCCGAAATGTCAATCTTTTAAATCTTTAGGTATAATTTCATACAATTTTGGCACTAAATAGAGATATGACCCCTGCATTATAGATTTATGTGGCTGAGAAACTACCGTGCCACCAATTTTGTACCTTGTATAATGATTATTTTTAGTTTTTCGATGGGTGCAGACAAATTTATGGTAGTGAGCGAAAATGTGTAAGAATTAAAGCTTTCTTATGTCATACATTTGCACATATACGTATAATTCATTAGTGGGAAGTTTCAGTTTCAACATCATTCTAGAATACTTTTCTGAAAAATGCTCCCCATGGTAATATACCAAATACGAGATGAGGCTTAATCAGTGTATGGCATAATGTACGAATATACCTTTCTATAACACACTGTGACCAATAGCGCCATCTGTTGGGCGAGTCTCCTACACGCCAGAGTTTAATTGCCGATCTCTGCTTTTACACGATCGCACAAGCCGCCTGGCGGCGTCTGTGAGGACCGTGACAGTGGAACGCCTTCTAGATCGACGCGAAGTGATCTCCAACATTCTAGATGTCGCTTTGTGATCTTTCTCGAAGCGGTAATTAGGACTATATATAACTCAGCAGCCGGGAGATGGGGAATAGTACTGCATACGGTAGAGTAGCAGAGTGGAGTGAAGTATAGTGCAGTCAATGGTGACATAAGAATTAGTCAGACATAAATAGTGGTGCATATAAATGTTTTATCAAATTAAATAAATTAGTGCATTTCTTTTTGTGGAATCCAGTATTTTAATCCACACCCAAAAGAACCCAGAAAAACGCTGCAATACTATCCGTTTTGAGCATTAGTTGGTGAGCTATAAAAGACTCACTGCACAAAAACGCGCAACTTTGACAGCCTATCAGTACGAGATTTTCAAGGATTGTGATTTCACATGACCCCCACTCCATTAAATAAAAGTTCCAAAATGGCGTCTTGTCAGCATCTTGTAATTTTCAAGTACGCTGAAATATAGTACTCATTCAATAATTCCACTACCCTGAATTCTCTAGCTTGTTAACTTGATCCGTTCGAAAAAGAAGTAGATGAGAGGGCCTTTTGAAAAGCACTGTAGAGATATTGAGTTCACATGAACACAAATATGAGGCACATAGAATAATAATGGTATAAATCCACTCTTTTGAAAATTGGCGCCATTTACATAAAAGGTATCAATCTACCTAGATCTATCAGTATGAAGCTCGTCTAACTCCTTGTTTCAGCTTTCGTAATACATCCGGTCAATAGATGGCGTCATCATATTCTTATTATAATTTGAATTCAATATAGTTCACTGAAAAAACGGTATAATCATGCATTCAGGATAATACTGGAACATCTGAGGAGTTAGACCACTATTATTCTATGTGTCTCATATGCCGTAAGGTCTGGAAACGTTATGCAATATTTTTTAACTGTGGATTGCGAGAACAGTGTTAAGGGACTGTCAACCGACGATCTGACCGGATTCTGTCGACATTTTCATCGGTTCTTGAAGACCGCTTCGTGGTTTATCTGTGCCCACATTTTTAGCACACATACGAAACTCACAAAAAAAACGCTACGGACAACCAAATGACTCGAGCGAGTTCAACCTTATAGGGAAGGCGGATCACGTAATCCCCAGTCTCCCTTCCAAGCCCGACACATCCAGTGTTGCCAGACCAAACGCTACGTTGCCAGTCTCTTCACTTAATTTGTAGACCTCGTATGCCGGGCTAAACAAATACGTGTTTAGCATGAGACAATTTAGCCGTCGATACCGGCAACAAAAGAAAATTAGTAGAGATGTTTTTGACTTGATTAACCAAAATTCAGGAGCAAATCTACCCATGTGAGCTAAATGAATCAACTATGAGTTCAAGCAATAAGATCACAACAAAGGTCTGTATTATAGCTTGTCGTCACACCCCAACAGTAGTCCTGGCAGAAAATACGAATTTTGTTATCTACCATTCAAGTTATGAATTGAATTTCCTACGACAAAAGTGTTAGTCATGATTTGCTCGACATGTTCATGAATCATTATGTTTTATCGAAATTCAGTTTTGCTAGTTGATTCTCAATTTTTGCTACTTTCATGACATCTGGACATCAGTAACTCTCTATTATCTATTACGAGCAAGATACTATAGTCAAAATCACGAAAGATGACTATTACGTCATACCATAAATTGTACTGAAGTATCAATGGACGTACGTCGATCATAAAATCACGGTGTCAGGAATATAATGACAACAAACTTATATTATGATTCGCGAAGTTAGGTTATTTTACAAATTATTTTTATTTTCACTTTATTTCATGGTTTTGAGTGATACCTTAATAATAATTTTAGTAGGGAGTTTTTGTTTTGAAAAAAAACAACAGTTATGAGTATAATACCTCAAGACAGGAACACCAAAAACTAAAGTATTATTCGAAAACAACCTAACCTGTCTATCTTTGTCGGATACATGCAAATTAGCAATACAGTTTGTTTAGACAATAAAATTACGTTTGTCTCTGTCTAGCATATCTGAAACTTCAAAAATATTCACAAATCGCTGTCGTTTGGCATTACTACATACTAAAATGATGACGTAATCGTCATCTTTCGTGAATTCGACTACATGCACTGTAAAATCGTTTGGTGGAAAGCTTCGATGCCGATTGTAGTACTCCTAATACACAACGGAATCTTCCTAACTGGACTGACAGATATGTGTCTAAGCCAGTTGTAGCGGCATACGTTTCAAGTGGCTTTTTGCAGTACTTGTTGTAAAACTGCTTGGAATGGCATTTGCATAAAGCGGAGGTGTCTAACCGCATCTGTAAAAAAGTTTTCAGCAGATGTAGAGCTGTACAGTTTTAGGGGTGGTGGCTCAAATATCCATCACTTCAGACATCGTTTGTTAGAAATATGAGATACATGAAAATTAAAAACTGTCCCTAAGCAATTAAAAAAGGTTGTAAATCATAGACGTAAGAAATATGTGTATTTGTACATATATGGACAATATTAACTATGATAACGAACAGAAGCATCTATGTTAAGATCGGTGTATCTAAATGTACGCAAAAATTGGGGTCAGTCATACTTATTATTCATGGATGGTTAAAGATTTTGATAGGCTGGAGGGTTACAAAATCAGATTCAGACATAAAAAGCGAGATGCATCACAAGCTGAAATCTTCTGCAAGTAGGGGCGTATTTACATGCCCGGGGTAGCAGGCTGTGAGGAGCTGCTCTAGCCGCCTCAACCAACAAATTTTTTACGTTCATTTATGGGGCGCAGAGCGTAGAATCTTAAAATACACCACTATTCGCAAGATGTCGGAGGAAGTAACATAACTGTATGTAATTCGAAAATGCGGTAGAGCTATGTAATTAAAAGTAAAGCGTGTAAGAATTCTTCATCTCAATTGGGCTAGATCAGATCTGAAGTTGTTGCTGTAGTGTAACATCATAGACATATTCACTGTTTTGAACTGAAAGACAGATTGTATATTTTTACTAATGCATTATGACTGAGATATTAAGACTATGCTGAAATTAGTTGTTGATAAATAGTTTAAAACATGGGTGCAATACAAGAATAATAATTGAGGATTTATTAGTAAGTCAAATACCCCGTCATATTTCCTTAACATTGGAATGCTGATTATAATACAAAATCGTGTGTCTAGAACATATATCAAATATCTAATTGCATCAACGAGACTGGAAAGAAACATGATAAAAATGACAAAAATGTGTTTTTGGTCAAACAGTTTTTCCTCACAATCCTTTAGTATTTCAATAAAACTAGTTTCAGCATCCTAAATGCTATTTCAGTTGACTAGTCCAACTGAAAAACCTTTATGGGTGTACTGTTAATATCTTTAACACCTTTGAGAATTGAAATTGAAAGATCTCCTTGTCCTTGTAAACCTAAATGTTTATATTTAGAGAAATTAGTGTCATTTTTCTACACATTTATAAAATTACACAGATACCATCTATCTTTTGAGTTTATAGGCAATTTGTGGTAGAAAAGGATATTGATCAGATACCAAAAGACCGCTTTTGTTGAAACTTGTTACTTCTTTGAGATACCTATATTAGTTGTTTATTGTATAATCACAGTTTTTTTATCCATATCTTTGATAACAGATGTATAAAGTGTTTGTAAATAATTAATAATAAAACTTTATGATCTCACTGACTTTTTATTATTGATGCATAATGCATGTTGATGAGGTAACACTATAATGCAATGGCTAATTTTTTTTAATGTTACACCACATGTACAACACAAAAATCAATTACACTCTCCTCAGTCAGCTTGTTTGTCTATAACCTGTCCAGCAATCCTTGACTCCTCTATGTCACTGCTCAAAATTTTACGAAATTTTGCACTAAAGTCAATGATGGACATGCTTTGTGGAGTTATGAAGTAAACATAAGAAGTTCAGAATGCTTCTTTGAATTTCTGATTTTTGAGGTATTCAAAACAATTTTTTGGGGATGATAAAATTTATAGAAATTAGGAAATTTCATATGCCATTTGACTATGCACATAGTGGTAGTAGTAAGATGTTGAATAGATTTAGATCAATATACAAATATATCAATTTTGAATGTAGCAATTTGTAAAAATTATCAATAATGTTAAAATATTCTACATGCTTTGCAGCTTTATTTTTGTTTCATTTATTAAGTAAATACAACAATTAATAATTAATAATAAAATAAGCAATGGAGAAAGACAAAAAAATGAATGACACATAAGCAACTATTCTTCATATTTTTCAGCAAGCATGTTGGACACATCTTCTAGAAAGTCATAAAATATATTTTTAAATCTCTTGTGTGTTTGTTCCTGCTTTTCTTTTACAATATTCTTTTGTTCATTATAAATTCTAAGGCTTTCAGCTATTTTATGAATTTTTTCAAAATCTCTATTGGAATTAACTATCTTATCCGTTACAATCCTTAAATTTTCTAATACTTTCATTAGTTTATCATATTCCTCTTGATTGTTGATGACCTTAACATTTTCTAGTTTCACATTCTCTGACTCATCCTTTAAATATTTCCAAAATGTCTCAAAGTAAAGTTTGTATCCATTAATGATAGTCTTACATTCTGTAGCATATTTCTCTAAGGATGTCAAAATTTCACCAGCATTGTTTTGTATTTCGAGCAATTCTATTTCCTTGTTTAATGAATGTACCTGCTGGTTCTTTTTTCTCAAGTCTTGGTTTCTGTAGAGAAGCTGCCTGTTCAAAACTGTTTGGTGCTTGTCTATAGTTTCCTTCACAATTAATTTTTTCATATGTGCAACTAGGTACTCGTTGTACTCTCTACTACCGTCACTTTTTGCACTTTGGAGTATCGTCTAAAATAAAGAATTGGCATAGAAACAAGTCTTCTATTTCATAATTTGCACTTACAACATTTGAAGGTGCTAAAAGTGAGGGATCTCCAACTGATGCAGTTGTGAGGTTCAGTACACGTCTATTAGTATTTCTATCAGTTGAAGGTCCACAAAACGTTGAGTCTACAGTTTTGTGTCTTGGTCTTCTGTTATCCATATTTCCCTGGGGAATCTACAGAAAATTTTATCAATATGCGCCAACGTTAGAAGCAGGTTTAAAAGTTTCAAATTTGACAACAGAAAAGTTAACAAGTTAAAAAATCAACATCAAAGCAGTGACACTAATGACAAAAAGTGACTGTACTCCGGTAATGAAGATCCCACACGATACTTCCAGCGTTGTGTACAACGCTCGGCACACCACAATTGGCAAGTACGTGTCCTACTCCTATACGATGGGATGAACATTTTAGTCTCGGACGTTCGACGCATGGTGGCGCCAACATCTGTTATCGGTGTCAGTGTCGCGCTTGAACCTTTACAACTGAAGGAAAAATTATACAAAATGAACGATGAAACAATTTTTTCCAACGCCGAAAAATCATCTCAGATCTGTCTTCAGCGACCAAAACCTAAGTCTGTCAGAAGCATCAGAAATGTCTAAAAACGAAGGTTGACCGTTTTTTGTTCGTTTTTCGACGATCAGTCCGCCGCCACTGCACCGATTTGATTTTCTAAAACTGCAGAGCTTTTTCGTCATTTTCATAGTAGTAACCTAGGGTCAAAATTTCATTAAAATGCTGATACTTAGTACTTTCAGAATGATCATATATTTAATTAGCTATTAAATGCAAGTCAATATATTGCATTATAATGAAACAACTGTAAGCACTTGATCATTGACTAAAATACATATCCATAGGCGAAACGTACAACATATTAGCAATATGAAAAAAGTGTTGTTATGGCAGCCTACGCTTTCTCTGTATACTAATCTAATTCATTCTCCTCAAAAGTTAGTTACGGTACATACATTATTAAGAATAGGTAGGTATTCAAATCAAAATACTTCTCACATACTACTACTTTGCTACAATCACAGCAAACAACTCAAACTAGTAAATAATGTTTTGCACCGCTACTGGTTCTAACCTAAAACACATGACATCTCGTGTGGGAGCGTAACGACCTTGCTTCCAGCGTTGTATCGTCCTTTGACGCGGGACAAATTTACCGACCAGAGCTCGAACGTGCCATGTGGCGAGTCTTGGCAGACGATGACGTCATGGTTGTACATAAATTTTAGCTATAACTGTATCAATCTACAATATGTGGAGATTGAAGTATGCTCACTCTATCACCTAAAATGGATTAATTATTACGTTATCCCTATAGATACAGGGCGTTTCAGAAAGGTCCGCAGTATTTATTTTTTGAGCGGGTCAAGTTAGCGAATGATGAACGTGACTTAGACGAGAAATTCGAGATGTCAACTGGGCACCGTCATGTAAAATTTTTGTAAACGATAAGGGGGTCTTGTGATACCTACCTTGTTAAAGAATGGAGGCCTGACAGGCTGTAAAAGTTGAGTATCTCTGTATATTGAATCGCTTATAACCCGACAACTTATGTGGAATGAAATATGTGATATTTAATTTAAAAAAAAATGGCAGATCTTGACAGTTTTTTGAAATGTTTCATATTTGATTATAATATCCTGATAGACCCTATCAAAATAAGAAAACTAATAATAATAATAATTTCAATAATAATATTTATTCACTCAATGTACAAAAAACAACATGAGTAAATAAATATAAAATAAAAAAAGGTCCGATAGGGGGCATTGCCTGTGCATGGACAACCAATTTCAAGCTGTAACTTATAACATATTATAGAAAAAGGATTATGCATTTACTTGATGTTCGTATTTATGAGTTTATGAATGTCGGTCCTAGATATATGTAGCCACTTTTCCAAATTTCTTTTGAAATAATTTCCGAAATGTCAATCTTTTAAATCTTTAGGTATAATTTCATACAATTTTGGCGCTAAATAGAGATATGACCCCTGCATTATAGATTTATGTGGCTGAGAAACTACCGTGCCACGAATTTTGTACCCTGTATAATGATTATTTTTAGTTTTTCGATCGGTGCAGACAAATTTATGGTAGTGAGCGAAAATGTGTAAGAATTAAAGCTTTCTTATGTCATACATTTGCACATGTACGTATAATTCATTAGTGGAAAGTTTCAGTTTCAACATCATTTTAGAATACTTTTTCTGAAAAATGTCTAAATTATAGATACTTACGCGATGAACATGCAGCTCCCCATGGTAATATACCAAATACGAGATGAGGCTTAATCAGTGTATGGCATAATGTACGAATATACCTTTCTATAACATACTGTGACCAATAGCGCCATCTGTTGGGCGAGTCTCCTACTCGCCAGAGCTTAATTGCCGATCTCTGCTTTTACACGACCGCACAAGCCGCCTGGCGGCGTCTGTGAGGACCGTGACAGTGGAACGCCTTCTAGATCGACGCGAAGTGATCTCCAACATTCTAGATGTCGCTTTGTGATCTTTCTCGAAGCGGTAATTGGGACTATATATAACTCAGCAGCCGGGAGATGGGGGATAGTACTGCATACGATAGAGTAGCAGAGTGGAGTGAAGTATAGTGCAGTCAATGGTGACATAAGAATTAGTCAGACATAAATAGTGGCGCATATAAATGTTTTATCAAATTAAATAAATTAGTGCATTTCTTTTCGTGGAATCCAGTATTTTAATCCACACCCAAAAGAACCCAGAAAAACGCTGCAATACCTATCCGTTTTGATCATTAGTTGGTGAGTTATAAAAGACTCAATGCACAAAAACGCGCAACTTTAACAGCCTATCAGTACGAGATTTTCAAGGATTGTGATTTCACATGACCCCCACACCATTAAATAAAAGTTCCAAAATGGCGTCTTGTCAGCATCTTGTAATTTTCAAGTACGCTAAAATATAGTACTCATTCAATAATTCCACTACCCTGAATTCTCTAGCTTGTTAACTTGATCCGTTCGAAAAAGAAGTAGATGAGAGGACCTTTTGAAAAGCACTGTAGAGATATTGAGTTCATATGATAACAAATATGAGGCACATAGAATAATAATGGTATAAATCCACTCTTTTGAAAATTCGCGCCATTCACATAAAAGGTATCAATCTACCTAGATCTATCAGTATGAAGCTCGTCTAACTCCTTGTTTCAGTCGGTCAATAGATGGCGTCATCATATTCTTATTATGATTTGAATTCAATATAGCTCACTGAAAAAACGGTATAATCATGCATTCAGGATAATACTGGAACATCTGAGGAGTTAGACCACTATTATTCTATGTGTCTTATATGCCGTAAGGTCTGGAAACGTTATGCAATATTTTTTAACTGTGGATTGCGAGAACAGTGTTAAGGGACTGTCAACCGACGCTCGGACCGGATTCTGTCGACATTTTCATCGGTTCTTGAAGACCGCTTCGTGGTTTATCTTCCTCTCTCCCTTCTGAAAATGCCTTAAACCACCGAAAACCTGGGCTCTTGAAGAAACACTACCTCCGTAGGCCTGCTTACCAAGAGTTTCCTTTGCACTGTGCCCACATTTTTTGCACACAGATGAAACTCACAAAAAAAACGCTACGGACAACCAAATGACTCGAGCTAGTTCAACCTTATAGGGAAGGTGGATCGCGTAATCCCCAGTCTCCCTTCCAAGCCCAACACATCCAGTGTTGTCAGACCAAACGCTGCGTTGCCAGTCTCTTCACTTAATTTGTAGACCTCGTATGCCGGGCAAAACAAATACGTGTTTAGCATGAGACAATTTAGCCGTCGATGCCGGCAACAAAAGAAAATTAGTAGAGATGTTTTTGACTTGATTAACCAAAATTCAGGAGCAAATCTAGCCATGTGAGCTAAATGAATCAACTATGAGTTCAAGCGATAAGATCACAACAAAGGTCTGTAGTATAGCTTGTCGTCACACCCCAACAGTAGTCCTGACAGAAAATACGATTTTGTTATCTACCATTCAAGTTATGAATTGAATTTTCTACGACAAAAGTGTTGGACATGATTTGCTCGACATGTCATGAATCATTATATTCTATCGAAATTCAGTCTTGCTAGGTGATTCTCAATTTTTGCTACTTTCATGACATCTGGACATCAGTAACTCTCTATTATCTATTACGAGCAAGATACTATAGTCAAAATCACGAAAGATGACTATTACGTCATACCATAAATTGTACTGAAGTATCAATGGACGTACGTCGATCATAAAATCACGGTGTCAGGAATATAATGACAACAAACTTATATTATGATTCGCGAAGTTAGGTTATTTTACAGATTATTTTTATTTTCACTTTATTTCATGGTTTTGAGTGATACCTTAATAATACATAATTTTATTAGGGAGTTTTTGTTTTGAAAAAAAAACAGTTATGAGTATAATACCTCAAGACAGGAACACCAAAGACCAAAGTATTATTCGAAAACAACCTAACCTGCTTTAACATAACCTAACTATTCATCTTAGAAATATCATCGATCATGCAACATGAAAACATCGTCTATCTTTGTCGGATACATGCAAATTAGCAATACAGTTTGTTTAGACAATAAAATTACGTTTGTCTCTGTCTAGCATATTCTGAAACTTCAAAAATATTCACAAATCGCTGTCGTTTGGCTTTACTACATACTGAAATGATGACGTAATCGTCATCTTTCGTGAATTCGACTACATGCACTGTAAAATCGTTTGGTGGAAAGCTTCGATGCCGATTGTAGTACTCCTAAACTCCTAACACACAACGGAATCTTCCTCACTGGACTGACAGATATGTGTCTAAGCGGAATACGTTTCAAGTGGCTTTTTGCAGTACTTTTTGTAAAACTGCTTGGAATGGCATTTGCATAAAGCGGAGGTGTCTAACCGCATCTGTAAAAAAGTTTTCAGCAGATGTAGAGCTGTACAGTTTTAGGGGTGGTGGCTCAAATATCCATCACTTCAGACATCGTTTGTTAGAAATATGAGATACATGAAAATTAAAAACTGTCCCTAAGCAATTAAAAAAGGTTGTAAATCATAGACGTAAGAAATATGTGTATTTGTACATATGGACAATATTAACTATGATAACGAACAGAAGCATCTATGTTAAGATCGGTGTATCTAAATGTACGCAAAAATTGGGGTCAGTCATACTTATTATTCATGGATGGTTAAAGATTTTGATAGGCTGGAGGGTTACAAAATCAGATTCAGACATAAAAAGCGAGATGCATCACAAGCTGAAATCTTCTGCAAGTAGGGGCGTATTTACATGCCCGGAGTAGCAGGCTGTGAGGAGCTGCTCTAGCCGCCTCAACCAACAAATTTTTTACGTTCATTTATGGGGCGCAGAGCGTAGAATCTTAAAATACACCACTATTCGCAGGATGTCGGAGAAAGTAACATAACTGTATGTAATTCGAAAATGCGGTAGAGCTATGTGATTAAAAGTAAAGCGTGTAAGAATTCTTCATCTCAATTGGGCTAGATCAGATCTGAAGTTGTTGCTGTAGTGTAACATCATAGACATATTCACTGTTTTGAACTGAAAGACAGATTGTATATTTTTACTAATGCATTATGACTGAGATATTAAGACTACGCTGAAATTAATTGTTGATAAATAGTTTAAAACTTGGGTGCAATACAAGAATAATAATTGAGGATTTATTAGTAAGTCAAATACCCCGTCATATTTCCTTAACATTGGAATGCTGATTATAATAATCGTGTGTCTAGAACATATATCAAATATCTAATTGCATCAACGAGACTGCAAAGAAACATGATAAAAATGACAAAAATGTGTTTTTGGTCAAACAGTTTTTCCTCACAATCCTTTAGTATTTCAATAAAACTAGTTTCAGCATCCTAAATGCTATTTCAGTTGACTAGTCCAACTGAAAAACCTTTATGGGTGTACTGTTAATATCTTTAACACCTTTGAGAATTGAAATTGAAAGATCTCCTTGTCCTTGTAAACCTAAGTGTTTATATTTAGAGAAATTAGTGTCATTTTTCTACACATTTATAAAATTACACAGATACCATCTATCTTTTGAGTTTATAGGCAGGCAATTTGTGGTAGAAAAGGATATTGATCAGATACCAAAAGATCGCTTTTGTTGAAACTTGTTACTTGTTTGAGATACCTATATTAGTTGTTTATTGTATAATCACAGTTTTTTTATCCATATCTTTGATAACAGATGTATAAAGTGTTTGTAAATAATTAATAATAAAACTTTATGATCTCACTGACTTTTTATTATTGATGCATAATGCATGTTGATGAGGTAACACTATAATGCAATGGCGAATTTTTTTTTTAATGTTACACCACATGTACAACACAAAAATCAATTACACTCTCCTCCGTCAGCTTGTTTGTCTATAACCTGTCCAGCAATCCTTGACTCCTCTATGTCACTGCTCAAAATTTTACGAAATTTTGCACTAAAGTCAATGATGGAAATGCTTTGTGGAATTTGAAAATAGGTTCGGTGATCGAGTTATGAAGGAAACATAACAAGTTCAGAATGCTTCTTTGAATTTCTGATTTTTTGAGGTATTTAAAACAATTTTTTGGGGATGATAAAATTTATAGAAATTAGGAAATTTCATATGCCATTTGACTATACACATAGTGGTAGTAGTACGATGTTGAATAGATTTAGATCAATATACAAATATATCAATTTTGAATGTAGCAATTTGTAAAAATTATCAATAATGTTAAAATATTCTACATGCTTTGCAGCTTTATTTTTGTTTCATTTATTAAGTAAATACAACAATTAATAATTAATAATAAGATAAGCAATGGAGAAACACAAAAAAATGAATGACACATAAGCAACTATTCTTCATATTTTTCAGCAAGCATGTTGGACACATCTTCTAGAAAGTCATAAAATATATTTTTAAATCTCTTGTGTGTTTGTTCCTGCTTTTCTTTTACAATATTCTTCTGTTCATTATAAATTCTAATGCTTTCAGCTATTTTATGAATTTTTTCAAAATCTCTATTGGAATTAACAATCTTATCCGTTACAATCCTTAAATTTTCTAATGCTTTCATTAGTTTATCATATTCCTCTTGATTGTTGATGACCTTAACATTTTCTAGTTTCACATTCTCTGACTCATCCTTTAAATATTTCCAAAATGTCTCAAAGTAAAGTTTGTATCCATTAATGATAGTCTTACATTCTGTAGCATATTTCTCTAAGGATGTCAAAATTTCACCAACATTGTTTTGTATTTCGAGCAATTCTATTTCCTTGTGTAATGAATGTACCCGCTGGTTCTTTTTTGTCAAGTCTTGGTTTCTGTAGAGAAGCTGCCCGTTCAAAACTGTTTTGTGCTTGTCTATAGTTTCCTTCACAATTAATTCTTTCATATGTGCTACTAGGTACTCGTTGTACTCACTTCTACCGTCACTTTTTGCACGTTGGAGTATCGTCTAAAATAAAGAATTGGCATAGAAACAAGTCTTCTATTTCATAATTTGCACTTACAGCATTTGAAGGTGCTAAAAGTGAGGGATCTCCAACAGGATGTCTTGGTGTTCTGTTATCCATATTTTATCAATCTGCGCCAAGAGGTTAGAAGCACGTGTGAGCAGGTTTCAAAGTTTCAAATTTGACAACAGAAAAGTTAACAAGTTAAAAAATCAACATCAAAGCAGTGACACTAATGACAAAAAGTGACTGTGCTCCGGTAATGCAGATCCCACACGATGCTTCCAGCGTTGTGTACAACGCTCGGCACACCACAATTGGCAAGTACGTGACCTACTCCTATACGATGGGATGAACATTTTAGTCTCGGACGTTCGACGCATGGTGGCGCCAACATCTATTATCGGTGTCAGTGTCGCGCTTGAACCTTTACAACTGAAGGAAAAATTATACAAAATGAACGATGAAACAATTTTTTCCAACGCCGAAAAATCATCTCAGATCTGTCTTCAGCGACCAAAACCTAAGTCTGTCAGAAGCATCAGAAATGTCTAAAAACGAAGGTTGACCGTTTTTTGTTCGTTTTTCGACGATCAGTCCGCCGCCACTGCACCGATTTGATTTTCAAAAACTGCAGAGCTTTTTGGTCATTTTCATAGTAGTAACCTAGGGTCAAAATTTCATTAAAATGCTGATACTTAGTACTTTCAGAATGATCATATATTTAATTAGCTATTAAATGCAAGTCAATATATTGCATTATAATGAAACAACTGTAAGCACTTGATCATTGACTAAAATACATATCCATAGGCGAAACGTACAACATATTAGCAATATGAAAAAAGTGTTGTTATGGCAGCCTACGCTTTCTCTGTATACTAATCTAATTCATTCTCCTCAAAAGTTAGTTACGGTACATACATTATTAAGAATAGGTAGGTATTCAAATCAAAATACTTCTCACATACTACTACTTCGCTACAATCACAGCAAACAACTCAAACTAGTAAATAATGTTTTGCACCGCTACTGGTTCTAACCTAAAACACATGACATCTCGTGTGGGAGCGTAACGACCTTGCTTCCAGCGTTGTATCGTCCTTTGACGCGGGACAAATTTACCGACCAGAGCTCGAACGTGCCATGTGGCGAGTCTTGGACACATGTAATCTGTCAGCGCTCTCCCACTCCCACACGATGTGTCTTATGGCAATGTGTCCAGCATCGTAAGGCATTCGCCACATCGTGTGGGACCGACTTAGGCTGAGTTTTGCTTCTAGTGAGTGACGACAAAGAGGCGTGGTCAGTAGAGCACCTGATACGTTGCTTGTCTTCTCTTTGTTTATTAAATTGTTGAGCATTAAGGCCCGTATCGTCAAAAATTTCTAGATTACACTTGTCCCGTGCCAGCGTCAGCGCTCTCCTATTGTGAAGATATGTTTTCCTTTTAAATTGTAGGAAATTTCAGGGTGATAAAACATGATATAACTCAAAAGCAAGCACAATTTGATGCAAATAGATGTTTGTGACCTAACCTCAAAATAGAGCGCTGACACGGAGATGTAGAAAACTATGACAATCAAGGAGGCCATAAAGGCGCCCTACAATTGTAGGGACGACTGACGATACGGGCCTAATGCCGGCCACAGACTAACAGGTACACCTGACAGGTACGCCTGAACAGTTACTCCTGTCAGGTGTACCTTATAGTGTGTGGCGGGAATATCTAGCCTGTCAGGCGACCTGACAACTGATCAAAATTCGATCAGTTCTGCTTGACAGGCGAGTAGACATAAGTTATGAAGTATGGCTCCTTTTATTTCTAACTACTGAATTAGCAGTGAAAAATGTTATCTAAATAGTGAACTAGCCTTCATGTCAAAACTGTCACTGTCAGATTAATCAAAGGTTAAAGGGTATTTGTCAACATGTCAACTCTAATGTTTTGATTTTGAAAAAATCATTTTGAATAACGTTCACCTTGTTTGGAATTGGGAGCAGAAGTCTTTTGAATCCTTTGTGAGACCAAGCCACAATTTTCTGTTAAAATGACATCTACTCTGATACGAGCATTACAAAATGAGGTGTTCGAACCGAATGAAGAAAGGCTGATAACTTGCTGCCATGTAAGCAAAAACCTCAAGAAGAAAAAGACATCTTACCTTTGCCTTGTAAGCACCTCATCATTGCCGTACAGTGTCAGCATTGTTCAAGTGAAACAGACTGATAAACAGGTGTTGAAGAAGAAACGAAGCTGGGAATTGGCTGAATTGAAATGTGTAGATGGTTACAATGATTCTTATGATACACACGAGTTTGATTTGCATTTAGACAAAATATACCGCTGGGTCGCTTCAAACCCTAAGGAGAGGCATGCTTTTATTCACAATCTTTGGAAACAGGTCTCCCGGCATATTCTGAAAGATAAACCAACATTTAAGAATGTTCCAAACAACTGGATCACTGAGGATGCAATGACTCCAGAGAATAAATATGTGGCTTCCCCTTTGCTGGCACTGGAAAATGATCTAACAGAAGATTTCCAAGCTATTACTGATAAGGAACAAGAAGATTTAAAAAAGTAAGATATTGCTCTGATGTTTATCTTTTGATAGATCCAAATGGGTCTGATCAATAAAATCTCATAGCTTGAGCTTTGTATGTGGCTCACCTGGATTACAATAAACAATATTTTCACTGTTAATAGAACCTAGACCTGACAGTGGTATTTTTTAATACTTTTATTTCTATTGAGTGTGGATCTTTGACCCCAGAAATTATATTTTGCCTGTCAAACTTTGCAAGTGTTGTTAATACATTGTGTGTAGCATTATAAGCAAAGCATTTACTAAATGGTGAAGGAGTTCAACAAGCATGAAGGTGCTGCCATATTTCATTGCAACAAAGCATTTTTTAACCTGTGCTTTATTTGATTGTGTCTTTTTGTCAATAAGTGTTTTTATTCAGTCAGTACTTG
This sequence comes from Acanthoscelides obtectus, assembly GCA_963669975.1. Lineage (NCBI taxonomy): Eukaryota > Metazoa > Arthropoda > Insecta > Coleoptera > Chrysomelidae > Acanthoscelides > Acanthoscelides obtectus. The sequence goes on along the minus strand of CAVLJG010000008.1, from coordinate 15,506,360 downwards.
TATTAAAAAAATTCTGTGTATATATTTTAATCAATGACACAAAAAAGGAGGGGTGTTGAAAGTTTAATGTGTGTACCTGTCTGTGGCACCATAGCTCTGCAACAGTTGAAGATATAAGTGCAGTTTTGTTTTGATTGAAAATTTTGTGTTATGAAAAAATGAGATCATGATTTAAAGCTAGAAACTGAACTACATTCCATATGTCAATAAAATAATGTGAATGTCATTATCACAAATCGTTCATTTTGCCACAGTTAGCTTGTATGTTGCAAGATAGAATTTGAGTTTTGAAAATAATATTTACAGGCTAATATCTGGGTGTGAGTTTGCAATCAGCAATGCTGAAGGATTCATGGAGGTGCTTTCAAGAGACTTATCTCTTTTGGATGGAGAAAATGTTCAGTGTGTTCTGGCCTCAGAGGAACAAGTAGAGTCACTGATGGAACAACTGGAGCTAGCCATAAATGAAGCAGATAAGCTTGAAGATCAACTTGATGCTTACGATGAGATACTCTGTCATGTGAGAGATACAATGGAGAAAATGGAAAAGAAGAATTCGATGATTTCTGTTGTCAACACTAATAATCAGAAGTTGATGCATGATCTGGAGAATGTAATTGTAAGTAAGGATGATTATTGATTGTTTATTTTGGGATCTCTTATAAAAATGGGACTTTTTATGGATAAACTTTGCCTAGAGTGTTTTAAATGGATATGAGTGATATTTCCATCCAATACCTTGTATTTTGCAACATAATTAATTTAAGTATTCAGGCAAGATTATTTATTTGCATCTGAATTTGGATATTGGTTTATTGATAATTTTTATATGCAGACAAAACTAGACCTTTGCCCTGAATACCAAAAAACCCTCGAAGACGCCGATTTCTCCACCAGAGAAGGTCTAGGTGCGGTAGTCAAAGCTGCAGAAGCTTTGAAAGTTGCAATGAACACCAACATAGACAAGGCCTTGCTACAAATGTGTGCTATCCAGGAGCAAAGAAAAAAATTTGAGAGATACAAGGAAAAGTTCTCACGGAGTCTCAGCAGACAGTTGAATAATCTGTTCATCCACTATGGTAATCACAATGGCGAGACTGAAAGGAGTTCAGATGGCTTGTTTCTGCCACAGCATAATGGAGTTCACAAGGAGTTATATGCTTATACTGAACTGATGCATTGGATGAAGGTTGGTTTCTTGTCAACACTCTAACATTGTTTTAATGCTTAGCTGATAAGAAAAACATTAGAATGTCAGAAGATCTCAGCATCTTTTTTGAACTGAGCAATTGTATCAGTGGTGGTGCAGCCAAAAGCTGAGCTTTCTAATTAAAGACTTAGGAGACCGAGTTTCGATACATATATTTAATTTAGACTTTATAGCATTATTTATTTTTATGGTAAACAAATTAAAGAAAGCTATAAAATTAGGTTGGTTTCGTATGTACATAGGTGTAAAATACTTAAACTAGAAAATCTTAACATAATTCTTGTATTGCAGGCAATGGATAAAAAAATGTATGAATCTTTGAAAGAAGTCTATACTAGTTCGTTAGGTAAATTGTACGATCGTGATTTAAGGGGCCTTTTTAATGCAGCTAGAGAAAAAATTGAGGGTAGGTATTTAGAAATTTGTGGTTTTCCAACTAAAAGCTACAGTTTTACTACATCTTAAATATCAATAATATGATGAGGAGTTCTAAATTTGATCTAGTCTTTTTACAAGATTATTTTAGGTCCGTGAAGTTCGACCAGAAAAATCTGGGCTGTTTAAAAACGATGAGTCATACGATTGTCCATCGTTTTACCACGTTTCTCCACCATTAGCTCAAAAAAAAAATTGAAAAAAATGCTGAGCTAAGGTCACATAGCCCAGATTTTCCATATTATTTAAAACGATCAATACATATCGTTTTACCACGTTTTTACACCAAAATTTTTTTTTCAAATTTGGGTTACGACAGAAACTTCAAAAAAACATTGCCAAGGACATGTGCACTTAGCCCAGAATTAGACAGATTTAAAAAAAATAAGCACACATGATTTTCCAACCCATTTCTTTGGTTATCCACCTTTGACTAACAAAAAAATGTGAACAGATTTTTCAGGTTCATTTGAGGTTAGCGTAGAAATTTCTGACTTCTTTATTATCCTACTATATATTCTTTTTCACCATAAAACAACTTGTTCCACCAGACTAATATGGGAAATCGAAAACAAGAAGCTAGGGTCACACATAGATAGCCTTAATTAACTCAAACTTCTCGGAACATGTCCATACTACGTGGAAATGATTGCGAATCGTTATTCCATCCTATCACTTCGATTTTCCACGAAAAGTTTCCGATTTTCCACCTTTAGTTAATGGAAGAAATTGGAAATAAATTAAAGTCATATGTAGATAGCCCGAATTAACTGAAACCTCTCTCTGTTCAGGCTACATGGAAATCAGTACGTATCGTTTTTCCATCCTATCACTTCAATTTTTCACCAGAAGCTTTCGTGTTTCCACCTTTGATTGATTTTCAGCTAATGGCAATGTATCTACACCTACGACTTTGATAGGACTGGATAGAGATCAGTGGACGTTAGAAACAAGTACGCAAGATAGACAGAGATACGATAAAGTACTTGAAAAAGTGCTTACTCAGCTGGAACCAGTGTTCATGCAGGAACAGCAATTTTGTGTGAAGTTCTTTCAGGTATCGTGAACGTTTTTTCAAAAATCTCCATTATAGATTGATTGAAATGAGTGACAATGGTTTTTGTTATTTAAAAAATAGTGAAACTACAGTTGGAGGAATATTTTTTTTCGTTATCTAGTTTACTTAACTCATTTTCCAGTTGGATGTGATAAGTCCAACGTCAAAAAATACGCAGACGACGTTAGACGGGGCCGAATTTCAAGAAATAGAAATTATTCTGCCCACGAAGAAAGCTGAGAAACAGCTGGATGAAGATGTGAAAAATATGATGAGCAATCTATTTTCTTGTTTAAAAACAGAACTGGATTTGCTGATTGATCACATCAAGAAACAAGATAGCTTGTAAGTTACATCATAAATCCACTACACAGCCTTACAAAGTGTGACAAAAAACAAAAAAGTTTCCGTTTTTTAAAATTCTGAGTCATAACTTTGGTTCAACTTTCACGATTTTTATTTAGGGTTATACCGACTTTGGTTGAGCGAAGTTAAAAATGCCTAATGCCTTTGAAGACAACCACAACTAGAAGCTATAGTTTGTAATTGTTTCCACCACATTCTGCGTCTTTTTTATTTTTATTTTTGAGGATCAAAATGAAAGCCTACAAAAACTCCAAACTATATAAGCTCTATCATGTGGAACATAAATTTCAATGTTGTTTTTTCATTAAACTGGAGGCTGAAGTATTTGCTTAACCTGAATGCCAATGTGTCCCCTCTTGAATTTTGCCATATGAGCGATGATGGTGACCGCTAGAGGCTGGCGATCCTGGCGGTATAGTTGATGTGGGACTTTGCGCTGTCTTATTTCGATGGTCATTATTTAATTCCTTTTACTTGTAGCTACTGCATGTACGTCCTGGTACGTCTGAATCAACACGTAATGTCCGCACAAAGCTCTTTCTTGTCAAACACCTTTGCTTCCCAGTTGATTGAGGTTAAACGGTCCGTGGATCAGTTCATGCAGCAACAAATAGATTCCATAAAAGAATGTCGGATGGCCAAAAAGCACAAATGCGGCATCCTGCCGTATGTGTCGAACCTGGAGGTAATGAAAAAATACTTTTCAATCCTAATATTCCAACAGCGTAAATAACCAAAGCTGAGAAATACTAGCGTCAACCATAGTACCTTTTTTTAGTTGTTTAAACTCTCGTAAAGATAAAGATTAGGTAATGTTCATGGGACAGCTCATACCTATTATGTGCTGGGTTATTTTTTATGTTTGAAGTTTTTTTTATGTTTGCGTTGTGCGTTGTTTTCATCATACTTTTAACATTTATCAATACCTGAAAAATGAAGTCTTTGTTGACTGGTAATGGATTACTGTTGCACTAGACAGCACCACAAGGCGAAGGCATTTTTATAGATCAAACTTGTGTAATCTTTTACAAGACTGTATCCAGGAATGTCCAGAAATACCAATTTACCTAAAAAACATGGAGCCTAAATACCAGGAGAAGCTACGGCAATGCCGTTCGCGCTGTAAAAACGACCAGGTGGTGCTTTGACAGGGTTGCCATGTTGGGGGATTTTCCCCCAAACTTGTGGGATTTTTGGTGGTATAGTGTTATAATGTAACAAAAAATTTGTAGGTGATTTTTTCTAGAGAACTGAAGTTTTTGAGATGAAGATTTTTTTATAAAAATTGCACCATTTTGAAGCTTACTTCAAGAGATAACGTTAATAATGTACATTTGAGTAAAAACCAGTATAACTCGAAAACGGCTAATTTTCTGAAAGTAGTTCCTATAGTAAAATCGACTCAGATTAGCCTGTACTATTTCGTCACCCTGTAGGCTCCGTGCTAAAAATGTTAAAATACATCTGGCCATCTAAAATTTATAGGCTATGTTATACGTCCCATCTACCTTGAGCTGTCAAGTATGGACATCACGTATATACAAAAATTGCCGTAAAAACTGTACCCTATTAGTATTGGCTTCAAAGCACTTGAGATATTACTCTCATGTCAGCTCAAAAATCATTCATTTCTTAAACGTCAACGTTTACATAGCGAATTTTGTGAGAACATAGCCATAGATACTTTCTATTGTACGAGAAAAATATACTATTTCAAATAAGATTTTTCATTATAAACAAGGTATTTGCCGTCAACGCTGATTGCCTGTTGAAAAGTGATAGGAAGGCGGATCTGGAAAAATGGTACATCCGGTTGTTAGATACGATGTTAGAGTATATTTCCGTGCATGCAGCAGATCATAAGACGCCGCCACAAGTTGTCAAGATGGGTGAGTTACCACTAATTTAGTAAAAGTTTCTCACTTTGAAACGTCAGAAAAACGAAGCTTGAGCGATTTTTTGTTTTCCGTTTTTGAATTTTTGCGATAACAATACATCCACGCCCAGCAGCGTAGGAAGTAAAATGGCTTTAAAGATCCTTCAAATAATCTCCGTTCTCTTAGTTAACCTGCGGGTTGGTTGAGAAATTTAAATTTACCTCAATCTTCAACTTTTTTTATGCTTAAGTCTGTTCTGAGTGGAAGAATAACACATTCCCTTTTTCTTCATGAACCTATAACCACCTATGGCCTTCTTTATCCACCCAACTCTTCAGGTGTTTTTGAGGAAAACCACTAAAATCGTTACTGTTTTCAAAACTACAGAACGTTGAAAGTTTTTATTGTTTTCAGAAAACTACCATTATTTGTATTCGCTGCTATCACAGTTGAAGATTTCTGTGCTGGATACGCAGAGGAAGGAAGCTAAACAAAAATATAATGAAGCTTTGCATTCTTACGTCACGCTTTATTTTGGACGTCCTTTGGAAAAACTCAACGTAAGTTTGACTTAGCAGTCATTTTACAAGAAAGTTTTGCCTTGAACTGTTTTGTTCTGATTTGCCAAATATGCTGACTAGGATAATAACTAAAATCATAGGATGGTGCTTGAATAACTTTATTGACATTCCGGCCCTCACAATACAAAAATATATTTAAATATGTGAGATAAACGAGATTCTACGTAATGTCTCTGAATCTATTTTATAGTGCTTAATTTTTTATGTTCCTTTTTTAACATGTAAAAAACTATTATTGTGTTCCAGACGTTCTTCGAGGGAGTACAGGCGCGAGTTGCTAGCGGAGTTAAGGCTTCGGAAGTTAGTTATCAATTAGCTTATAGCAAACAGGAATTACGCAAAGTAATCAACCAGTATCCTGGAAGTACGGTAAGTAAATAGTACTGTTCTGTTCCTTAACAGGAGCATTATTTTTGTAGAACAATATCTTATCTTAGATCCTTTCTGGGCCTTTCTTGTCAGTTTTCTGTTTTCTATGCCCTTGTCAAAGTCCTTCTTCAATGGGTAGAAAAACATCGGCACATCCTTTTTTTTTCTTGGATCTCAGTAATGAAAAGATGTACTTTTTGCTACTGAATTTATTTTAAAGCTAACATCCAAGTAGTCAATTGTGATGGCAATAGATTGAGCGAATTAAAAAAAGAATAAGCATTATGAAATTCAGTGGTCAGAAAAATACTGGTGCACTAACAAAACAAAGAAGAAAATTATTACATATTTTTAAATGTAGTAACAAAAAATCATCTTTCCATTATTGCGATTCAAAAAAATGGGATTTTCCAATACTTTTTTGACCCACTGTATATTTTTGCGTTTTGTTTCAGGTTAAGAAAGGTCTGGAATCTCTTTACCGCAAAGTCGAGAAGCATCTGTCAGAGGAAGGTAATTTGCTCCAAGTAGTGTGGAGGGCAATGCAAGAAGAATTTATCCAGCAGTATAAAACGTTGGAAGATCTTATTCAACAGTGTTATCCAGGATCAATGATTAATCTGGAGTTTACCATAGAGGATATATTGACTTTCTTCTCGGACATTGCGCGATCTCACTAGACTTTGTTAGCTATGCAGTATTTTTTATTATGATTTAGTACCTGTATAATTATGTTTTAATCTTGGAGATACGTTTATGTTATTAATATTATATATTCTATATTTTCGGAAATAAAAAAGTAATGCAATAATTAGTGTCTTCTTTCCCACTGTTTTTTTTAACTGCTTGTAATTACATATAATGCAATTGCATTAAAAAGACGTAAGCCTTGTCAGATTGCAGCAACGAACGTGTCCATACACGGTAGCCTTATTTCTTTGGAGCTCTGGTGTAAAAGTGTTTGTCAACAACAGAGGGTGTCCGCAAAGTTGGAAGTCCCCTCCGCCACTAGTGCACGTTAATTTTAAGTAAATGCTTTTGAATATGGACAATTCTTAGATAAATTCACATACCAAATTCCAGTTGAAGATTTTGAAGATATTAAAAAAAAGTTTTTTATTTTTAAACTTCACCACCCCGTATCTTTTTAATGACGCCCTCGAGGAAAAAATGTTATATAAAAGACCCCCCTTAAAATGCGGTCCTGTGTATGACGTTTCATTTTTGGTCACGACTTGTGAATCACCTTGTATAGGTAATATCTTGCCCACTTCGTATGTGGAACCTGCTTTTAGGAATCCCTCATTTCCACAACCAAAGGTGTAATATTAACAATCCCGTGGCACACTGGGTTGGAAGTGTATTAATATACAAACATAAAAAATTGCGATATGCCCTTACCCACGCCCCTATAATACCCACCCCCTCAAAGTTTTTACCGCGAAAAGATGTTTAAAAAATGACCGGCATCCTCTAAAACGTGAAAATCTAAGATTGAGTTTTTTTTTTCTTGACAGTTTTCTCCGCCGCCCCTGGACCGATTTTCAAAATCTGTAAGGCGTTTTCGTCCTTGGTATACTTAGTAGTAACCTTGTGTGAAAATTTTATCCAAATCTCAGTATGTTATAGACGGGGAAAGGAGTTGCGGACATGGTTTTTCTTGTTGTACATTTCATATAATAACCAAACAAGGTAATATCTCATTTTCGAATTTTTTCGCGATTAGTAGGCGTGGAGAGTAAAAACCATGAGCACGGTTCCTTCAGAAAGATGCTGAAGTCTACCCTGACCATCTCCATTCGTAACAGTGATCGCATTTCGCATTGCTTTTCAGATTTTATGTCCTTGCATTTATGTTATTGACTACAGTCATTCATCAAATGTCAAACAAGAAACCCCAGGGTATATATCATTCGCAAGAGTACATGAGGGTATTTCGTTAGTAAGAATTCGTCTTGAATCCAATGTTATGCTAAAAGTACGAATCATGATGGTTATGACAAGCACTATGAAATATTAAAATAGAAAAGCATGTATTTTTAGTTAGCTATAATTTACAATATTACATTAACATGAACATAACAAAGATCATGTCCTTAATCCTTTAACAAAAATGATCTCTTTCCAATGCTTTCGTTTGAATCTGAGCTACAGAATATTACGTAACAATTCTTTTACAACTATACATTCTTTTCAACTCATTACTATTTTCCATGAAATGTTCCTTGAATATTTGGATTTGCTTTGTAGAGCTGGTACAGTTTTTGTCAAATACATCATGGTCATATTAACTGCCTTTAATACTTCGTGCGCATATTTACAATTACTGCAGGTACACTCTTCAGCCTTACGTACATCCTTCATGTGATTTTGACTGGACTATGGACATAAAACAACAGAATTGCAGAATTTTGATAGCTTAGTAACCAGTTGGAGCCTTGGTTGATGATGTCCATGGAAAACCATTAGCTCATCCAGAACCCCAGAGACGAACTACCTCTAACGCATATACAGGGTGTCCGCAAAGTTGGGGTTTTCCTTTGCAGGACGTGTAGATATTGAGAAAATAAGCGGATTTTGTTAGTAGCATATACACCAATGTCTTAAGAAAATCGAGATATTGAGCATAAACTGAACCAAACCGAAGACGGTCCTGTCCTATCCCTCTATCACGTCCAAAGCGCCAGCGACGTACGACTACGATGTAAATACGGATTTTACGGCAGAGCCGTACTTGGAATTTCAATTCAAGCCTAGGCTAGATATGATCAGACGTCAGGTTAACACTGCATTGAACGTAAGGGGGAAGAGAGACCTGGGAAAAGCGTGACGAGAGAGAGAGAGAGAGAGAGAGACCACGGCAGGCAGGACCAAAAGGTTCGTAGCGTAACAAATGTCAGACTGGACTGAACTAGAGAATCGGTCAATCTTTTGGTGGGGGTTCTTTTTAGTCACTGTACTCGTATACTGAACATGCACTACTAAGGCTAAAAAGAGATTTTGTCTGCCCCATGTACTGAGAGGAGGACGACAACGTTACACTGCCTAGGCTTTTGCTTCGTTTAATTGCCGTGGAGTTTCATAGTGGAGTCGCATATTCAATGGAGAGGTCGGACATCCTGACGTTTATTAGATCAGCAGGGTTCAAAATATAAAAGGGTAGGAATGTCGAGTAGTGTTGGCACATTCGGGGTTAGCAAAAAGGACCAAAGGTGGCCTACTTGCCAGAATTTGCCTCCACAGCATTACTATTACTACTCTACATGAGGATGGTATATATTACGTGATAAACAAGGCAATAATTTACAGAATATCCTAAGCGAGGGATTTTTTGTGGGCGGCTCGGCTCGTCTTTCGAACACGTGAGCGTTACTTGATATCCAGAATTGTTGCCACTTTAGGGTAAAAGGGCTCTCTTAAATGTGCCGTCTATCAAGTTGTCTATATCGCATTTAATTTTTATGATCATAAACGAGCAAGGGATCATAGTTACCTACACGTAACGTTTCGGAATTTTTGGAGACCCTCTTGCTTCCGTAAAGATGATACGGTGTAAATATCTAAGTTTTAGGGCAAGGTACACGTGCTCTAACGTTAGGAAAACTTCTGTTTGTAGATTTTCTCAAGAAACAATTCACCCGAGAAGCTACGTTGGCAGTTATTCTGATTTTGTTCTCCAATAAACAAGAGCGTGTTTTTTGGCTCCAGAATGGCGTTTCCCATTTGCGCCAACGAAAGATACAGAAAGTGCAGTTCTGTTTTTAAGGGCGTCGGTGAACAATACCACATTCAATTTTACAACCTTGACAGGTAAAACGTGACAAATGTTACAGACTAAATATGTGATAATATACGTGCGAATAATTCAAGTTATTGGAAATACCAATAATAAATAGGTGCGAACTTCAGTTCTACCCGGGCCTCTCACTGTCTCGCCCTTCCATCTCTCTCTGGCCATTTGACATAATATGAACAAAGCAGATGGCTTCGAAGCATCCAAATAAACTGACTATTATCGGTAATATTAATTTGTTACGTCATTATAGGCGGATCTGTCGATAAGCCAAATTTCAGTCAAAAATTTCAAAAGATATCCTTCATATATTCTAATAAGACTTATTCATAAAGCAACTCTTCCGGAAAATATTAAATTCGTTTCAGCCTTCTCATCTTACACATGTGTGTATAACAGGTCTTCCCTTTTCTGTGCTACAGGTGTCATCAAAGCAGGCGGCACTGGCCCTGGCATGACCCAGAATACCATCACTACATCACCTAAATTCAATCTCGATATGCGTGCGACAGTGCTACTCAGCGTTGCGTGGCGTTTTGTAATAGGCGGGTGAAATTAACTTTTAGAGATATGCTTATAGTGAACATTTGCAGATCAAAAGCAACATTTCTTAACCTTTTCAGAATCCAGATATTTTTCCAGCAATTGAGATTGTTTCGGTTAAGCCGAAGCCTACAATTGGATGGAAGGTCGTACTGGAGTATCCGGAAGTAGGTTTTTTTAAGGGGGGAGGGGATTCACATTCTAGAAAAGTCGGTCTTCCTGTATCTCGAAGTCTTTGGTACACTTGCACAAATGCCCTTCTGTCTGGGTGTACCCGTTGGCAAAATCTGTAGCGATAAATGTGAGCTGCAAGATTTGAATTCTGTAAATCAAGACGACGACGTCCACGAACAAAAACCAAACAACATACTAACCACTGTTACCGTTTGCGATCGATTGCTGGTTCGATAAGAGTGATGATGACCGACGCGCTGTGTGTGTGTTTTAAATATTCAATTCAATGAAACTTACTTAGTTACTAACTACAAATTTTGGCTTAACTTAGTAAAACTTGATGCCATTTATTTGTTAATTACCCAATTTAAAAACGTTTTAGATTAGATTATAAAAATGAGTAAGATTGTGGTGATTGTGGTCGATATAGAGCACTTAAAGTTGTAAACTATAAAGCCATTTAGACAAAAATCTATTGACTTTTGGACCATGGGTCATATGAACTTTTTGATTTGTTTTGACCCCCATATTACCCATTTCAATAATGAAAAACATCTTAGGCCGTGAGATTCGGGGGGCGCTTGAGCCCTAAAGCGCCCCCCTGAATACGCCAGTGGAGAATGGACCTAGGAAGTAATAGCTTTGCCAGTTGAATGCTTTTATTATTACAATAGATTTTCCTTTCTGAAGTTTTTATGATGAAATATCAATAAAATTCTATCGGCAGCCCAGATAGCACAATGTGTCGATTTTATGCACTAATACTGTCTGAACGCCTGAGACATTGAAAAGACGTCTTTGAGATGTCCTTAGTGCGACCTTTTGAAGAACATCCATACACGACATAAAACAAGCATCTTTCAGACGTTTTATTATGTCTTTTAGAAAACATGGTTAAAATTATTAGAAGTCAGCTTTATAGCAAGTTAGGAATATTAGTGAACATATAAGAAACCTGAATCCTGAACCTGTAACTAAACTTTAAAGGTACACATTTGTTCGTTTTCCCAACCACGATTAAAAAATATATACTCGTATCTGATTCATATATTTTTTAACCAATTTCGTTATTTTTTTCTGAAGTTTTTATGATGAAATATCAATAAAATTCTATCGGCAGCCCAGATAGCACAATGTGTCGATTTTATGCACTAATACTGTCTGAACGCCTGAGACATTGAAAAGACGTCTTTGAGATGTCCTTAGTGCGACCTTTTGAAGAACATCCATACACGACATAAAACAAGCATCTTTCAGACGTTTTATTATGTCTTTTAGAAAACATGGTTAAAATTATTAGAAGTCAGCTTTATAGCAAGTTAGGAATATTAGTGAACATATAAGAAACCTGAATCCTGAACCTGTAACTAAACCTTAAAGGTACACATTTGTTCGTTTTCCCAACCACGATTAAAAAATATATACTCGTATCTGATTCATATATTTTTTAACCAATTTCGTTATTTTAAACTATGCCAGAGGACAATTTGTTGAAGTTTTCATCTACCTTTATTTCTCGATAAACACCAATTGTCTTTCCTGGAATCTTTTAAACTTCAAAATTTATTGCATCATCCTGTTTTGACTTTCGCCACCAGATGGCGATGCATCGATTAAAGCGAGCACATCTCTATACTCACCTCTGCAACATCTCTACCTTGGGCATCTGTCAATGCCATTTGTCATTTGTGCCATTGTGCCGGTGTTTTTTCAGGCGTAGTGCGTAGCGTACGCGGGAAAAGTTATTGCCTACGTATGATTTTCCATGATTTTTCACTTGTTTGCCGTGAAAAAAAAAAAGAAGTAAATTGGCAGTCGTGTTCTCCCGGACATTTGTTAACATTTGAAAACAGGGTTCTGTGATTTAATAGTTAAGTGTAGGCCCTGAATGTCGACTAATTCGAGCAAGATGCTTTAAGAATGTAAAATTTGCAACGTAAAAAACATTTTGGATTACAATATTAAAAGGTTTATGGAGCAACTTATACCTACTTATTTATTTGTCTGCTGAAAGGGCTGGTGTATGCCAGAGCCACCATGAGCTAGCAGTCGGGGCTTGTCTGAGACGACAACACAAATGAACAATAATATGTGTTTTAATAAATCGCCTGTTTCTTTATTCTGTCTTTTTAATGCCTCTCTAAAGACGTTACGAACGTATTATAAAGACGTCTGTAAGGCGCAGTTTTTGTAGCAAACGTCGTCTTTACGACAGCTTTCACAAGACGTCTATACGACGTCTCTAATATATCAAAATGACGTTTTTAAGATATAGTTGTGCTATTTGGGAGATAATTGGTGATTCGGTAACAAGGGTTTTAAGGAATTTCTGTTAGGATTTATGAATTTACAGCACACTTTCAAATCTGTCTTTTGGTGTTATAAAAGTATCGAGATTGTTTTGGAAACATCTTTTATGTGTCGACCACGAGCTATTTTGGAACTATTTATAGAGGTGTCTCACTAACGGAGGTGCAATAATATAAAAGAGACCATAATGATCACTACCACCTTACTTGAGTAGTCAAGTTTCAGAGGGCATAGGCTGTCCTTTAGGCTCCTTCATGCCTCAATCTGCATTACAGTCGGGTACCAAAATGAAAGACAGTAGCCGTAATACATCGCACATTTTGCAGATACAAAGGCACGCATTAACAGTGTCGTATGATGTGTTATGTTACTCTCGTTTGTTTTGGTAGTCGTGGATAGACTCACACCATTTTTGGTGAAAACCACGGTGTATATAGCCTACTGATGGTATCCTTGAGTCACATAGAATGTGTGAGTAGGTTGTCCTCATAGGACGTATAAGAATGTACACTATTTCATATATAAGCGAACCCTTGGTCAATGAGCATCTAGAATGAGCCGCTGGCCGGAAGATGTTTAGAGGTGTTACTGCTCCTAACCCTGATTTTGAGTTGACACTCTTGGCGCTGGCTAGGCTGGGGCCAACAAACCTACTAAATTTGCACTTTTAAATCAGTCGCGATGACTCAATATTTACGTTTTAGACTACTCAACTAATACTTCGGTATGAAAAAAAACTGATGTCACTCTCGCGGAGGACGCCAGGAAGGTTCCACAGTTTGTTGAATTAACAGTAGTCTGTTGGTATACTCGGGGTCCGCAAAAGGGCCAAAGCTGGCCTGACTTGCCTGGCTTCGCTTCGCTACCCACTAGGCTTACAGGCTCAATCAACCGCTTTGGGGCAGAGTTGCAAGCTGTTCAAAGCGGTGGGAAAAAATAATTTCTATGCAGTGATGATGTGAGTAAAAAAACACGCACGACACGCTCTAAGCCAGGGGGACATATGCCCTCTTCCTTCCCTAATGAGCGCCCCTGCGATATATTCTTTGTGTTCTTCGTACTAGTTGATACTAAGTCTTCCTGTAGGTCCATTCCACTTGTGACTACGGGATACACAAAACAGGGGCATATAATTTCACTTGGAATATAATTACTACCCCGTCTTTTGTATGAATCTATTCAAGGATCTTTTTAAAAGCAGAAAAACGTGCCCCTTTGAATGGATTTTGTCTGCCTGTGCTCTAAATTCTCACTTCCTAGTAATCATAATCCAGCCCGAGTTGGCAAATACGCCTATGCTTTGGTGCTTCGACGCCGCACAATATTATCCCCTACGAAGACAGTTTGACTGGATCAGCAGCGTGCGTAGCGCCTACCTCCGATACCAATCTCGCTCTGTCTTCTACATCTTCCGTCTTCGTCTGGCCGTAAGGCGCACCTAACCTCTTGACGGTTGTTTACGTCTAACCGCTGTCCCTTGACAACGTATACTTACGCTACCGTGGCGTCTTGATCAACCCTTAGTTTTTAGTAAGCTGCGTTTACCGCGTTTTTGTGCTTTGCGACTCTGTGACTTAAGTGAGGTTGTACAACGCGTTTGATTGGATATTCGCACAGGACTGATCTCGGACAGATTGTTGGTGGTTTCTGTGCTTTTGAGGAGCTTTCGGTAAGTAGGTAACCCATAAACAACGGGATACAGTGATTTTGCAAAGACGTGTCTATATGGGATGAAAGAGAATGATGCTGAGTAGACAGTAGAAACCAAAAGAAGTTGTAATTTTTATCAGAAACTGTATTTTTGAATACACAACTTGATCAACCCTTATGTTTTCATACCGCGTTTTTTGTGCACTTGCAACACGTGATTTGTGTCCCGCGTCTAATTGAACATTTACACAGGAATGATCTCTCTGAGCTTATTTGGAACTTTTGAAGAGCTTTGGCTAAGTAACCCATCAACAAGTACGTCGATGACTCTGCAAAGACATATCTGATGCTGAGCAGACAGTAGAAATCAAAAACATCGTAGCTTTTGTATATATTCTTTTTTCAATGTACGTCTTCATCAACCCTTATTTTTACCGCATTTTTTGTGCACTTGTGGCACCGTGACTCTAGTCAGGTGTGTCCCATAAAAAGAAGGTTCGGTGGCTTTATAGATGTGTATCTTCATGGAAGGCAAAATGGGTGACGAGATGATGGTGGATAGACTATATATATATAACTATAGCAATAGGATCGACTATAAGCTTTTTCTGGGTCATGACAATTTTTTCTAGGAATCGAAATTTTTACAGCAAGTGTAAGCTGTAAAAATGAAAGCTCTGGTTGTACATTAGATTAAAAGTTGAGAAGCATAACTAAGCAGATATTGCTATTTTTATTTCAAGCTCTTTGAGTGACTGATCGATCGCTTTTCTCTAACGGACAGTCTAGGGACCCTTTCGCACTGACGAGCCGTCGGCGATCTAGCTGACTCGCTATGTCAGCGAACTTTACTCCTCAGAGCTCTCGTCCATTATGTCGCCAAGCGATATGCCTGCCAACAGACTTGACTTCGGGCTCCCATGCTAACCGTGCCGAACTTTTTACATCGAGAACTCGCCTTATGATCGCTCCTTTGTACCTCGGGTATTGAGATTGTGGAAAAATCTACCTACTAATCTCAGTTAGTTCAAAAATCGGATTAACAAAGATTCTTTAAACTCTTCATAGCAGCCGCGGTGCTCGGGTATTTAGGCTTCTTCGGTATAAAAAAACACTGTTTCTTATTGTGAATCCTATATGATAAACGTTAACGCTTTTACGTAGAAATATCGAAAGTTTCTCAATGTTTACTCCATCGATACATTTTTATTAACAGTTTATGAGAACGAGTTTCAAAGAGGAAAGGTATGTTCAGGAATGTATACAATGACATTTATTATATCTATTCCGAATATGTTAATCTCAAGAACTCAGCATTAAGGCAACGACAAACCACCTTGAAAGTTTGTAGTATTTGCAACTCGAAAGTCTACTCGTAAGAGCTAAAACAAGAATATGGAAATACTATGGCCTTTTTTTTCTAAAGCTTGAGGCTGTTACAGTGAATTTTAGTGGCATTGCGTGGATAACTCGTTGCCAGTTTTCTATTGCTATGCTAAAAAAAAGTTCAATATACGTACGTCATTTGTAAGAAAAAACGTTCCAAGCATCAGCGACTTGTTTCTTGCTTTGTTTTATAGGACTATTTTGATGCTTATCGACGATACTATTTCAGAATTATTAAATATTGTAGAAATATTTAACGAATTGTAACGATCGTTTTCAGAGCTAAAGCTGTTCCAATCCATAAACAATTCATAAAACATTTTCTCAACAATTGTCTATTTAAATCTTCAAGGATTCTTGTCACATAGTACACCCGGTACACTGTTCATATTCAGCTATATTTTTCAAAATAGGTTAACGATTCCGCATTCCAGAACAGGCCTATTTGTTTACACGTTGCTAATTTTATATACGGAGATGTAATTATTATGATTACTGCCGCGTTTATTTATGCTAGTTTCTTGATGAAAATATGGTATAAACCGTAAGGCTTATAAAGTATGCAACATACTGATAAGTACCAGATTGATTGATACGTAGCTTGAATATCTTAGGATAAATTTGCTGTTTTATTACGTTCCCAGTGAGATATTATGGGAAATATGAGATGCCTTGGAGAAATATAAGGTGCGACCGTTAAAATAAATGCTTCATAGGCTTGGTTTTTAGCAATATGACACAGAAATCCTTAAGGCGGCTCCGACGCAGTGAGTTTCTAGCCATTTACAAGGGTTCAGCTGCTTCGAAACTGACACTCCATTTTTCAATATTTTTGAATGAAATTCATGCAGTATGTTCAGAAGATAATTCCCCAGGGTGCTATAGGAGCACTTTTTGAAATTTTGTTTTTGCACGAGTTGAAGTGCGCACTTTTTCTGTTCAACTTCGCGATTTTTTTAAAAAGAATCTAGTGAAAACAATGAAAAAGTGGCTCTATAGCCTCTATAGCAGCCTGTGTGGTTTTGTTTTCAGTACACTATGAAAATTTCATTCAAAAATATCAAAAAATAAAGCGTCAATTTCGAAGCGCGCAAACACCTCTACAAATCGTATTTTGGACGAATTTTGTCTACTGTTGTTACCACGCTGCAAGAGTTTTATTTGTAAATAATAAAAAAAGAAAGAAAGTTGTGAAGTGCAAATCGGTTTTTGGGCAAAATTCGTCTACTGTTTCGTCCTGCCAGTCCAAGCGACGCGACGGTGCGTTCCGACTAAGAAAAAATGTATTCAAATAATTTGATATCATTAGTAAAATAAATTCAAGAACTCAAATTCAAAGTCGTTTATGCATGTCAATAAACACAATTATGTTTACATGGGTCATATGGTACATGGTAACAATTGAGCGAGGGTCATAAAAATATCTTGTGCCGTCAAAATAAGAGGAAACAGTTAGGTAGTGTAGTTTTTGCAAAGTAATAAACAGGTAGACCTATAGCTGGATTAAGTACATTTCTTGTTTACTGTAATAGGTAGATGGAGGCGATGCTGCCAGAAATGGATGTGTGCGATCAATAAACAAACTACAAGATGAACTGCGGTGTCCAATAATTTTTGTATTGCCTTTTTTATTGCCTTACTAGAAAACTCTGTTGAGTATATGATGGAGTTTACTAGAAGTTTACAGCTTGTTGGCTGCCTTCTACAAACTTCACCAAATCGAGACGCTGTCAACCTTATCTTCCGATGAAGGCGCCACAAAGTACAGTCCTGTGATTTGGTGACTTGTTCGATCTACAAAATCTCGTCGTCACTTTTTTTAAGTTTCCCTAGAAATTCTTGCTTAGCAACCTCCAAATCAATGTCGTTCATGTCAGGTTTTTGACAGAATTCGCCATAAAACTATTCATTTTCTTTGGAATTGCTATCTGAATTGTTAGTTATTTTTATATCAGCTTTTTTTGGCCTGAGTTTCTTTTCAAGATTCTTGCGTTTGAGTCTTTGCTCCATCTTAGCGATAAGCGAGGTTGGACTAAGCTCAGAACGCAAATGTATTTAGACCACATAGACAGGCCGCTGGGTATTGTGGCTCACTACAGCTGCAGCACATCTTTTATGGTATGACCTCTTCTTGCAATAATTTATTCGCTTACTCCCCAATGTATTTTCCGATTATAGAGTTGAACTGCTTCATACTATTGTTGACCTCATCATGAATTGAACTCACTGCATTCGTAATTAAAATGGTGGCATATGACCTTTTGTTGTCCATTATCAACCTTGATAAAAAAGGCATTCAAGAACAATCATCAACAAGAGTACAGCACAACAATTCAACAACACAATATCGACGAACAGTAACAAAGGGAGAAAAATACTAAATGATCACTTGCTGAGTACCAAAATAGGAAGGGATTTACAGGCTAGATCGTTAATCGGCATCCGACTCTGTTATTATAAAGATTTACCTTGGTATGCACCCGCAGTAATCCTTTCCTCTTTTAAAGTAGCGCCGACGACTGTCTAGGGCCAGCCCACCCTCGTTTCCTTTTCATCCCCCCGTTACCTCAGCATATGGTGCTCATGATTGTAGGAGCCCCGTTAATCAACTATGAACAACTATTTCAGATGATACTTTTTATAAAGCAAGTCAGCAAGTCAGTAAAGCGATAAATCAAAAAGGGCACGTCAAAATCTATAGAAACAATAGTTTTTAATCCCCCACTTCTGGTTCCAAATTAATCTTTCGAATGGACTAGTGAAACATCTTATCTACAGTGGATTCAGTTGCCATCAAAAGTTACACCACCTAAAGAGTTTCAGTGAGAAGTTTCAAAAACTTCCTAGTCTGGTCCTAAAGTTATTAACCAAACCATAATGCGTCTAAATATTCTACATCCAATAATGAAATGAAGCTTATAGATATGATTTCTAGGTACCATTATGAGGCCAATACAGTAGAATATACAATACAAAAACGTATTTTCTTAGAAAGCTGAGCTTATTCATCATATAATACTCACAATCAAGCACACAATACTGGTGAACGTATGCATGTTCTCATCAGAATAATGGTCATGGTAATCGCTGTAGTACTGATATAACTGATGCATTTTTCATTATTTATGTTTATAGTGTATGGAGAAACTTCCAAGCTGCTGGCGTATTTGATTCACTTTTTCCTTATAATGCTAGAGTAGGTTCATTCAAAACATACACAACGATTTGCTTGAGTTTTAATGCTACAGCAAATTGTAAGATAAAGTTTAGGCCTTGTCACGTGCCAAAATCCCGTAACCTTTTTTTACTATTTATCGCTTATCCGTAATTTGAATTTCTCTTCGTTGATAATAGAGTGCCCATTCCTACGCCAACCCCTTTTCAATGATTTTCTTTTGGCAAATTTAATGGTTTATTGAGCGATTCGGTATGGTGTTGACGATCAGCAAAAAAACTTTGTAGTTTTTCTCCGTTAGTTGGTTTCCTATAAAACATATCTTCTTCAAGGCCACTCAAGATACTTTCTTCTTGAAAGTTACGTGTTCTGCGTGATTCGCTTTTCTGTTTCCGTTGAGGTCGTGGTGCAGGGTCTTTAGTAAAATATAATATAATATTTTGTTCTTTGAATACTATTATTCTATCTTCCCTCAATGCGGAATACCGCATCACGAAGGGCAACTCGGGTAAAGTAGTTATTGACACACACTCAATTGACCCATGCGTCTAAAGAATTCGACACTGTAATTGAATTGTCATTTTAAACACTTCTTAAGTTACACAATTTCAATCTTTCAGCACACAATAAAAACTCCGTCATTGACAAATTAACAAATTTTAAACAACTTTTCTGGGTTTAACATTGTATTTATGGTATTTGAGGATCGAAATGTCGAATAACCACAGTTCCAGCAAAGAAAAGCTTTTAGAACAAACTTGACGTAGGTGGTTTTTGTAATGACCGATTCAATTATGGTCCAGATCCAGAATCATATTCCATATCAGTCTGAAGTTTTCTTGTATCAGTACATACAAAAATACAATACCGATGATCTAATCTTGTTGTTGGCTACACACACACACATTATACGTTTGACCTAGAAGGCAGATTTTTGTACGATAGACTTGAACGTGACTTTTGAATAAACAAAAGTGTTTATACTTCCATGCAGTGCATTGCCTTAATGCGCTAGTTTGTATATTTTCAGTCCGAATCTGGCAAGATGTTGCTTTTAAGTGAAATAGAACATGGATCCATACCAAATGTTGTAACGACTCTTAGGAGTTAGTCTATCAGATTTGATATTCAGACTCCTTTGTATGAGGCCCTTTATGTGACAAACTGCGATGATATTCTTCGAAAATTTGTATGAAAAGATTTTTCCTTATTCACTTTTCAACAGAAATATGATCGCAATAGATACATTCAAATGTCTGTTGTCGATCTCAACTTTGTTAATTTAAATGAAGCAATTCTTCATAAATGTGTTGTAGGTATTATGATAGACCCTGAAATTCTGCTACTTAAGTTGTCTTACTATGGTTTTACCGACGCTGCAGTCGATTTGATAAGCTGCTATTTGTCAAATAGAAATCAAAAGGTCCTAACAGCGTCGCACATGTCACAGTCAACTGCTATAAAGTTTGGTGTCCCTCAAGGTTCCATATTGGGACCTTTATCCATATAGGCAAATAATATCTACTTCAGTAAAGCTGAAATTGTGTGAAATATTAATCATATCAACGATCAGTTATTGTGACAGTATATATGGCCCCGCTCTATTAAATAGTGAACAAAGCAAATTGCAGCGTATTCATAATTCGTGCATCAGACTTTCTTGCGGATCATATTTCTTATAAATTTAAGGAACTTGGTATTTTGCAGATTAAAGGCATGCAAAAACTTCACTTATTGACACTCACACATAAGGTATTAGCTACCAAACAACCACAATATTTGCATAATAAGTTAACACGATGTAGTGACATAAATCAACTGAATACAAGGAATAGAAATATGTTAGTGATAAGGGTACATTCTAAGGCTGTCTACAAAAAATCATTCAGCTACAACGCTATTAAATTATATAATGATCTGCCTGTTACATTCCAAAACTATACATTATTTAATTTTAAAAAGAGGCTTAAACTAAAACTACACGTCGAGGTCTGATGATGAATACAAAATGCTAGAAATATGGACTATTCTTTTAATTGTACTGTTTTTTGTGTTGTTAATTATTTACTAATTATTGAGAATTATGGATACATTTTTATTGGTGGAATGTTTTATTACATATGTTTTCAAAAACGCTAATCTTAGCGACACTTCGCCTTTTTTGTACTTTTACTTAGGTACGAAATAGAGCTCATGTTTTATTAGTATTATTATTATTATTATTATCATTTTCGGAAAGATCAGGGTCTATAGTGGGATTTTCGGTCATGAAAATTACTATATATACAGGGTGACTTCGAAGTTGAGTCATTTATTTTAACAGTGTGTAGATCTGATCAAAAGAAATGTTTTTTCCTTTACCATTTTTCTGGTAAAATTAAAGTAACAAAGTTATAGCCCTTTGGAAGTTTGAGTACCGCCCTGTCTCAATAATATCATGTGTTCGTGTTTGGCAACAACGGTTCATCGCATCGGAAACAAAAAAGCGAAAGAATTTGGAACGATGTTTTTACGATTACAATTCAGTTCAGTTATACATACAGTCAGTTTCAGTCGCGTGTGAATAGTGTCTGTTGCGTGGCTCAAACGAAATAAAAAATGGCACATGTTTATGCGGATCGGTTTCCCAATCGAGTGCAACCAACCCCTCGTGCCTTTGTTAATGTAGTACAACGGGCTCGTGAATCAGGTGACTTAAGACCTCACAGGGGACCTCACGATCAAATACAGGTCCGCACTGAAATACTTGTCGGGAGGATACTTTATAAAACAAGGTAAAATTTTTTTTAATTTTTTTTTATTTTTACACACATATTTTGGTTTATCTTCCTTCTACAATCATTATCTGAAAATTAATGACTCAACTTCAAAGTCACCCTGTATAATAAAAAGTACTGCGACCATGTGCTCATAAAAACTACTAAACTAGCTATCCGAATTTTGTAACAAAAAGCCATAATTGCGAAAACCGGGCCTTTAAAGGACGATCAAGTACTGAAATAAGAATAAAAATACATAATGAGATACTGTTCCTCGGATTTCCATTGTTTATAACGTCTTTTTTTAAATGTTTAAATGCAAAAGTTCCATAGAGGTGATCAGCTCGAAATTGGAGTTATTTTCAGAGCTGAAAACCCCGCTTTCAAGTCAGACAGTAAGTTAAAGAATCACCTGTTAATACGAGATACGCTTGTTACCTTCCCTGCTCTTTGATTGGTCACGAAATCGTTACCAAACCTAAACGCTCCAAACCAATTACATTGTAACTACACGTTCCCCGCTTAAAATTCTCACTCATTTCCTGAGAACTTTTTCATTGTATGTGAGTTATATCCTAAGCCTGCCAGTCGTAAAGACGTGTAAAATTCGGCAATAAATGTCGATCCATTCGGCAAACGGTCACGTAAAGTCCCAATGGAAGGTGCACAAAATGCAGGTAGAAGTGCAGTTCTCATGATTTGAAAAAGCGGTACAGGTACCACCTACAGAGGAACACAATGCGACCGAAAGTGCACCGAGCTATATAAACTGACTATTGTGGTATGGGAGGAAGCGAGATGGATTTAAAAAGTGGCGTGAGAGACTTGGAATTGAAAGGATCTGTAGCTTTAATGTGCAAGATAATTAATATTTATGTATATGAAGAAAGTTGATTGCACATGGCGATGAAAAGTTTGCCGTTTCCGCGCAGTTGCCTAGCCAGGAAATAAAAATCGCGCTATATGCAGCGTGTTCCTCAATGATATGCGAATATTTAAGGGTCTGAATCTACATGAAAAATTAATGTTAGCTTGCTCTATAATAAACTGTGGTCCAAAAATGTTTCCTTACAAAAACTCGGGGTGTTGAAGTTTTATGAAAAAAATGGAAATTAATTTTATATTTTCAGAACCGCTCCAGATATTTCACTGATATTTAGTACGTAGTGAAAGTTAATAAAGTTGCAAAAAAATGGTACGCCAATGATTTTTTGCCAAATAAATATTATTTTTGAATTTCCCGTTCAATTTAAAACAAATGATCTCTCTTGAGTTGCTTTCCTTCGATGCGCCATTTTTGAGTAAACAAATAAAAGCCGTTCATTGTCCGAGATAATTAATTGAAGAATGCAATTTAGCAATAAATATCTAGTTACTCTGGAATGTCACTGGCTTTTGACATCTGACAAGTCTCTGTTATTCAAATCTGTTCGATGTTATATCTTTTTCATTGTTTAGTTTTTACAATCTTATTAATAATGGTCAATTATTCAAATGCAGAAATGGCGGAAATGCATTACGTATATGGCCTTTTCTCGAAATGGCATCCAGAATCTCTACAATTATTATTATTTGTGGGCAGAAGAAAATCCCTATGCCGCAACCGAAACTCACGTCCAACACCAATTTTCGGTTAAGGTATGGGCAAGAATTATTGGCAACCACTTTATTGGCCCATTCTTCTTGCCTGGACGACTTCACGGACAGACTTATCTCAATTTCCTTCAACAACAGTTTGTCTTTGCTGCTTGAAGATGTTCCGTAAGTAATAAGAAACAATATGTGGTACATGCATGATGGTGCACCAGCACATTTCAGTGTAGCGGTTCGTAATTATTTACAAACTGTTTATCCAAATCGTTGGATTGGCCGCGGTAGGCCCCAAGACTGGCCACCAAGCTCCCCAGACCTCAACAATTTAGATTTCTTTTTGTGGGGCTTTGGTAAGACACTAGTGTACACAAGTCCCATTAACACTGTAGAGGAATTAAGAGAAAGAATAGTTGTAGCTTGTGATAGAATAAAAAACACTCCAGGGATATTTCAACGAGTGCGCAATTCCATGAGAAGGAGGGCGGAAGCATGCACACTAAGTGTTGGGGGCCATTTTCAACAATTTTTGTAATCATTTCGTTGGTTTTAATGTTATGTTGATGTTATCATTTGTTGTTGTTCATTACCCCTAATGTATTTAATTTTTCGAATTAAATTAATAATAATTTTGCAAGTTAGACAATAGAACGGTTTTTAGTATTTTACTCAAAAATGGCACATCGAAGGAAATCAACTCAAGAGAGATTAGTTGTTTTAAATTGAACGGGTAATTCAAAAGTAATTTTTATTTGCCAAAAAGCCATTTGCTTACTACCATGTTTTTCTTAAAAAATATCGAAGTCAATACCCGAACGCACGCCACTGTTAAAAATTATTTTTGCTTTGAAAATATGCAACTTTATTAACTTTCGCTACGTACTAAATATCTGAAGCGGTTCTGAAAATATTAATTAATTTCCATTTTTTTCGTAAAACTTCAACACCCCGAGTTTTTGTAAGGATACATTTTTGAACCATAGTTTATAGAGCAAACTAAGATTAATTTTTTATGTAGATTCACACCCTTAAATATTCGCATATCACTAAGGAACACCCTGTATACCAGACTAAGGTCAAATCCTTCCATTGCTGAAGCAGTGTTTCTATCCTTTGACGCCAAGAAAACTTTCTGACTCCCTCGCTGGTCTTAAGATATACCTTACTTTTAGTTTTCTTCTTCGTGACATAACCTTGTCACGATTAAGGTGGTTGGTCACGTGTCTTATGTTGTTTTTCTGGAGCCGCTGATTGGATTTTTATGATGATCTGTAGTAGATTTATACACTTTATTCCAAAATTTACGAAATTTTTTTGGTCAAATTTTTTGAATCTTATTTTCATACTTTCTCGAAAAATATCAACGCGACCGAGTTCAAATTTCGAGTCCGCATTAGGTTAAAGCATGTTCATGTCGTGAGCCCGTTGTTTTTGAGAAAAATAGTTTTTTCGGGCAATATTATCTGATAACTCTCCTATCCTGCTCACCAGATCTAGGCATTCCCTTAGCAGTACCTTGGTGAAAAGGGAGACGACATCGAAGCTCACAAGGATGTCGTCGGGTCGGACCGCGAAAGCCTTAACCAATTTGTAATAAAGATTTTGTTCAAATCTATTCCTCACAAGCATGTCTTGAGTTATTTGTCTACATTCAGCCGTAGTCCGCTGACGAAGATCGTGAATAGAATCTGGCTTCGTCCTATTTAAATTTACTTTTCAAATGTCCCCAAAGAAAGTAATCTCTAGAGCTTAGGTCAGCAGATCTCGGTGGCCACTCGATGGGGCCTCGACTGCTGATCCACTGAGTCGGGAAATGGGTGTCCAAGTTGTTGAAAATGAATGTAATTTTCTTTATAATTAAAGTCTTCTTCTATTATTTCGGTTATTGGTGTCTCTATTGTATTTTCTAACATGTCCCATTACATCTCGTCTCTCAAGATTCCAGGAATAAAGAAAAGTCCTACAATACGAAAATTTTTTCATGATATTGTGAGTTTACCTCTAGAAACAAATGTGGATTCGAATCACTCCAATATCTATTCACAGCACCATGTAAATAGAACGTACAAAAAATGGGGTTTCTAGTTGAAAATCTAAAGAGCCAAGCAATATCTTATTTTTGGATCAGGCTATAGATGAAAGTATACCAGGAGAGACACATGGGGGTGCGATCTTTTCTTTGGGCCACCCTGTATGTTCGTACATGGATCAACTTTGTCACCAACGGTGTATCTACACACAAAGGACCTCTCTTCCATTACAATGTACATTCGGATTCAAAATGCCAAACTAATCTTCTCGTATAAACTGAAAAGAACAAACCTGGAACAAGGTTGAGGCAAGACCAAAAGGATTCTTTGACACCTTACTGTTAGACTTAGAATGAAAAGATAATCCAGTACTGTATACTGCATACTACAAAAAATCTTCCTCAATTTTATAAGTCCGTCTTAGCTAGGCTAAAACGTGTTATTAATAAACTCTAAAACATTATAAATTGTAAATCTCTTGACTATACGGCAAAAGAACTAACTGACTGCCCTATTAAATACAACATCATCGAAACACGCTTTCTGCCATAGAAGATATCTAACATAACGACTGATTGAAACTTTAAAATTTATCGTAAATAATTAAATCAAAAGCCACAACATTAATTAAAATGCATACGCAATGTCAACATCATATTTTGTGGTTGTACGGTGATACGCGCTCAACCTTAAAATATGTTATCTCGAACGCTTCGAAACAGTGAGGCAACGTACGTCCTAGATGGAGGCCGTCTAGAGAAATTTCTTCGGGCACACATTTCAAACTGTCAGTATAGTCACCGATGGAAGGCCATGGAAGACAATGTTTCTAATTTTATGATAGTTCAGTCTGCAAAGGGATTTGCTTAACATTCTTGAAAAATATATCTGATTGTAGTATGTTTCTGAACAAATTATCCTCGTCGGTTAAGTTTCTTTGCTTGTCCTTGATCAGTAGAATTAACAACCAGTTTGGATTTCCTAGGATTTCCTTGGATTCTGTACACTTGAACCTCCTCGATTTGCCATGGATCTCCTTGAATTGTGTCTGAACCTATAGGTAATCAACACTGACTCCATTTTCCTTAAAAATAAAATGCATTATTCTTAAAATGCACGCCCGTTAAGGAGAAGCGACTCGAAGACAACTTTTGAGACAGTTGTCACTTGCACACGTCAAATGTGACACGGTTTTCCGCACGGGTATCACGTATCTCTGCTTCTGAGATGGCATTACAGGACGTCTGAGCTGTAAGTTGTATGTGTTGGTGATAATTACATTGGGCTCTTGTCTCAAATACACTTAATTGAGATTCAAAACTAGAAGTTAGTTGCGCATCCACTTTTTCTTATCCATTCCGGAAATTACATATACACATTTGCTGAATTTCAAAAATGAGAGAGATAAGAAATAATTAAATTCATTGTACACTATTAAATTACAAGCCATATACATGCTAACATTAATTACACACAACCCGGGCGCGGTGATGATTTCCCGTAATTCTCCTCAGTTTTTCGTAATTTATAACTTTGAACATATCCTCTCTCCAGAAAGCACAACATAAAAATAACCCGTCGGGCACAGCCAATAGATATACTTCATTGGTAGCATATTCAGTAATGATTTTCTCACGCAGCAAATATCACTGATTTTATACACATGCAGACCAATACACATAATCATCCAGGTGCGATCTTGCTATTTAACCAACTTTCTTCTCAGAGATAAAAACTACAGACAAGTACTATTTGGCCTCACAAAACATATGCAACCAATAATGCAATGTGTCCTCTTTAGATGGACGTTAACAACGATCCTGTTGAACAAACGCAGAATGACTGTTTGCGCCCTAAAAACTACCTAGTTTGCAAGATGACATCTTATAGATTTTTTTGACGTTCTATAGGTTTTTTATTTCATACCCATGCCGTTTAATTATGTGTAATGAAACAAAGCGAAAGAGCCTCTCTTCCCTCCTGTTCTCCTTAAACATGACATCAACCTCGCAATGAATTCCGCAACGACGGAGAAAAAACCAATAGCCTGCGACAACTGTCTCAGAGGTTGCAACGTTGAAACCACAAGACGCTGGTCGATAGGTATACAGGATGATATGCCGTAATCACCAGGGCGCATTCCTGAACCAAATTTATGTAGAAAGGTTCATACTAGTTCATACTGATTTTCAAGAGTCAGGGTGTCAAAGTGTCAAAAAATTGGTCTTTTATTGAGATCTCAGAGATCTTTGTGCGGAATAGGTTGAATGTTGGCAGTATTGCTCATTGTAATAAGACGTTATTACTAACTAAAAAATAATTATGGCTTTTAGTGGCGTCTCACAAATGATATCGACAAAAACGTGTACATCACTGACTTTTCTCAAAATATATATTTTCTACGGATTAATCAGCTCGTGATTCAACTTTTTTATCTCCTGGTATCTTTTCGTTTTCGAGAAGAAAAATAAAAACAACTTCATTGTAGCTCGAAAAATTATTAAAATAAGAGCAAATCATCTTTGATTGCTGTTAGGGAGTGTTGTTCTGTTGTTGTCAACATATTTTGGACTTTCGTGACAGTTTGAAATCATTTTTCCCTCTCAAAAAGCATTTTTTTCAGTTTTTGCTTCTAGATCGGCCGCCACTGGATATATTTCCAAAAGCAACAATTAATTTTTGCCTTAGCTCAGCAGTAACCTTCTGTGGAAAATTCATCAAAATCCGAGCCGTACTTTCCAAGTTACAAAGTGACCAAGCATAAGTCGACACACCGACAAACAGACAATACATTTAATAATAATATAATAATAAATGGTCTTTATTCATCATTATAAATAATAACTTGAGGATACCAAAATTAAAGATAAAATGATGAAAGGCGTAGTTCAGCCTAAGCTGCTTTTCAACTAAACCCACAAAAAATAACACTCATACAATATATATGTATAGAGAAAATTATCATGCGGAGAAAGGTATATAACAAAAATAGGAAAATAATGGGCAAACTCCGCAAAAAGTGGATTCAAGTAGAAAATAGGATAGATAACCCGAGCGATACGTATTTCTGCTGGTTGGCTTCATCAGGCCCGAAATGAATGCACATATGCAACTACAAAAGTAGATACACATGCCCACACATCCTGATACGGGTGTAACCTGAGGAAACGAAGATGGAGAGGAAAAAGAGACACACGAAGTCCACAACAAGAGCCAACCTACACATTGTAGTATAAAATGTCTACAAAACCTCGAATTTTCAAGGCGACAAATAAACACAACCACGCGGCCGGTTATAGCCACTTGCTGTGGTACTTCAAGCCCAGAGGATCTACAAAGAGAAAATGATCATGCGGAGAATGATATGTGCATTCATTTCGGGCCTGATGAAGCCAACCAGCAGAAATCCGTATCGGTCGGGTTACCTATCCTATTTTCTGCTTGAATCCACTTTTTGCGGATTTTGCCCATTATTTTCCTATTTTTGTTATATATATATATATATATGAGAGCATGGCCAATGCAGTTTTTACGAGAGCACAATTCATACAAAAAAACAAGACATCTTAAAAAAAAATACTGGGATATTATCCTTTAAAATGTAGCGAGGTTTGATTATACCGTAGGCCCTTGCTCGTGCAGCAGATCAGCTTTCAATCTTTTTTTCAAATTGCGGAGATTCTTGAGATCTACTGCCAAGCTGTTATACAGTTTCGCAGCATTGTATGGAAAGCTGCGCCTAAACAGAGCTATTGAATGTTTACTTTGTAACATACAAGAATCATATCTCATTCCCGAAATTTTTCGCGATTACCATAGTGCCTCACCAATTGGCGTGGGAAGTAAAATGTATTTCCAGATTTCCAAGTAAGCTGATTTCTCAATATTTTGGTGCGAAAAAGATGCTTTTACATTCGTTTTGCTACTCTTCTAGTAGATCGCCTAGCATCTGAGATACCCTAGGATCAAAGGAGCGATCAGACTGACCAGTTCTCAGTGTACAGAGCTCGATGATGAAACCCTGTGGCATCAGCCAGTATGGTTTGAAAAGCTCCATTGATAAACATGCAATTGCAAGCTAACAGGCTTCCATCTTCTTCGTATACTGCCTCCCCGGTCCTCTATTACAATTCATTTTCTCTTGCATGACGAGCTGCAGAATGTTGTGTTTTCCGAGATGTCTCATCACATGTTCGAATTATGTTAGTTTGCGAGTATTGACGGTCTTAATAATCGCTCTCTCTTTTTTCATGCGTTCGAGTACTCTTTCATTTCTTTCCTTATCAATCGAACTTATACCAAGAATTCGTCCACATTTCAAATACTTCTAATCTTTTCATGATGGCATCTGTGAGTGTCCAAGCTTCAACTCAACCCAACAAAACAGAGATCATATAGCATCTCTTCTACTTTCTTGGGTTTCCATTCATCCCATTTCCTTTATCGACTGTACTAACATTTCCATCTGTCATCATCATCGCCGTTGCTAGGCTTCGAAAAACAATGTCCAAAATTTTACACCACATTACAACGATGGAATGTAGAAAATAGTTTCTGGCTTACATCACGGCATATTAATGGCCGTACGCATTAAGGCCCGTTTAAGCTGATGGTATGTTTCGGTCCGTCAATCATGTGGGAGATTGGGATTGGTTTTGGGTTCCGTACGTGATTCCATATGAAAGCGGCCTTTGTCCTATCTTGAACCGGGCCGAAAGTCTGGACCGGTTTCGGATGAAGACAATGGTATAGCGCGGAGACCAAATGACTGCGGTAGTACTGCCAGACGCAAATTACGACGGAACGCAGTGTAAATAAAGATGGAGTTTGTTATTTTTGGCTCTTAGCTTTTATTTCATTATTTGATAATGTACTCGTAAAATGCAAACAATTAAAAAAGCGGACTTACCACTAACTGTCTCACCGCTTCACCTGGTGTCTGAAAGTTTATTGAACGTATTAAAGAAATCCACTTATAAATAGGGAACACAATTTTGATACATTCATTGTTTTTCTTTTTAAAACCCTCACTGCAGTTTTTTTGTATTTCAAGAAGGTGTTCAAAATGTCGTCCTCCACTTTACACACAAGCTTCATTACGACGAACCCAGTTTCTTCTTACTCTAGGTCCTCGAAGTTGTCCATTTATTATTTCAGACGCATTAACATTTTTTTCGCGAAGTTCTGCTTCAGTTGTTATTGGACCAGCTCCATAAACCATCCCTTTAAGTTCTCCCCAATACCAAAAGTCCATCGGATTGAGGTCAGGAGATCTTGCTGGCCATTTTCGAGGATCAGGAGCATTTCGACCAATCCAGCGATTTGGATAATGTTCTTTCAAATACTGAATGACGCCTCTAAAAGTGTGTGATGGTGCCCCGTCATGAAGAAACCACAAATTCCATCTCCGTTGTAATGGCATGTTGTTGTCTAAGGTCTGTTCCAAAAGTTCTGGTAGGTTATTGGCTAGAAAGCTAAGGTATCCATCTCCTGACAACTTTGGGGGTAACTCGAAAGCGCCAATTACCTGATCGTCAGGAATACCAGTTATTTGCTTGGCAAGACGTAATCAACCGTACATTGTGGACGAACTTCAGCACAACGACTATAAGTACTCCGATACAGGGAAATCTATAAAAAGGCCCGATTTGATGGAAATGAAGGTTAACAAAACATCAGCCCGCTAATAATATTTCACAAAACTAGTCACCTGCAACGCGAATACAGCTTTTTAGATTAAAAAGACAAAGACTTAATTCAAAATTTATTCCCCTCGGTTCTGAATGCAGTGCCAAGCAAAATTACTACGAAAACATATATGGTTTTGAAGTCGCTGTGCATTTTTTTAAATTTCATGTGTTTTTATTTTTCATCACTTTAATATAACACGGACGTAACTAAGTCTTTATTCGTATCGTATCTACTTTTTTTGGAAATTTTGAACACACAAAATGAAAAATGGGTTGATCGTTGCTCATTTTTAAAAAGCTCGTAAACATGAGCAAATATACCCACAAATTCAATTATGTAGCAATAACACCTTTTTGTCAGCAACAACTCAAATCTCGTGAAAATATTTCAAACGCTCTCCTGTAAAATTGGAAAAATGAGATACGCCATTTCGTGTTATGGACGGCGATGTGTCCAGAAGGGGGTGGGGGTAGTGGACCGTAACACCTAAAATTTGCATATCGGTGCAGTTTTGGGGATTTTCAAGCTTTGGCGCTCCTTGAGACTATTTGCTCTATCATGCTTTTCTGAAGTTTAGAGGGCTTGCATTTTTTTAATATACAAGCAGTTGGCGATGTCTTATCGCCTATCCTGCCCCCTGAGAAAAAAATCCTGTCGGCGCCCATGACGGTTTGTAATAGCTATTCGGTGCGATATCTGAAAAATAAAAATAAATCCAGCTTGGAAAGTTGAGCTATGGCTTGGCCAAAAACTTATTTATCTTAAATTAAATTTATTACTAACAGTTTAATTCCACAATTTATTTTGTAACGTTTATAATTGTTTGTTTCAGGTAAACCATGTAGCGACGCGATACTAGCTTCAAAACAAACATCCGCGTTTCAAAATGGCTGCTCCGTCAGTTCAGCAACACCCGTTGCCAATTTCCATAGCGACTCCATCCAGAGACTGCTCAAGCTTTACTAGCACCAAAGGTCTTCTGAATGGTCCTGGACAAAATAACTGCTTTTTGAACAGCGCTGTACAGGTAAGTTATACATTGAAAACGCAGATTTTAGGTTTAAACATAATTTCTATATCCTCATTTTAAAATATCTGCACCTACTTCTTTGTCAATTTTAAAAAAAACGGCTATTCGATCTTCTCAGTCAGTTGTGTTGGAGTAGGGAGTAAGTAGTACCCAGAATATCATGAAATTGTGACAAGTGCAGGAAAGCTTTCTGATGTCTATAAGCATAGCTGCAAGAGATCAGGTAACGAACCGAAAGTATAAATGGGTTGTTCTTATTTTCAACGAAAACATTGTTTTAGGCAGGTAAAATACCAATATGTAATTTATATTTAAAACATCATTCTGTTTTTAAAAAAAGCATAAATATAGACGCCATATGACTATCATCCTAACCGTGTCAAACTTAGTACATCCAGAACTGGTCGATACGACCGCTCCTTGATCTCGAGGGTGTCGAAACCGTGGAACAATATACAAGAGGAAACTTTTCCCAGTTCTAATCTTAGGCAGTCCGAAAATCAGATTAACAAAATCTCTTTGGGACCCTCATAGCAGCTGCGGTGTCCTGGCATTTAGGCTTTTGCCTGAGTGGCTGCTTCAGTGTAAAAAAACTGCCAACAATTGACATGTTCAGTGCGTACAGTCCTATGAGGGCTGGTGGACGCGCACCTTTACAGTACTACGCTTACATTGTGTCTACTCTATAATAAATCTTACGGTTGTTAATTGTTGAATATCGTAACACCCGCATTACGGTAGTACCGTATACTCATGCACTAAAAAGCTGTCAGACCACACCTAAATCTTGACCGCGTTGCGCCACACCAATGCCGCGAGGAGTGTCCGTCAAGAGCACGCGCTGAAGAATGGCAAAAAGACCGCTCATTTTGTAATCAAAGTGCCTCTTCCTGGAGCTGCCGGATCACATTCCGCACCTCGCATGTCATTAGCTCGGCTATTAGCCGACTTAAATTGCTAGATCTACGCGTTGCACTTGCTAGCTTCCTCCCTGAAAATGCCTGGTAGGTTGGTTATTATTGTTGGTACTGCTATTCGTGTTTGTTGCTTGCGGAAGTTGAGAGGATGCTGAAGGTCAGCAATAGAATTGTTGTAATCTTAATAAGACTGAACTTTTCAGAGTGCGTAATATCAAATTAAATTTGCACCTCATACAACAATGCTTCACATGGCACGAAGGATTAAGGCCGTATTTGGTTTTGGTTACAATGTAAAAATGCCCAAAGTTTCCGTAGACGATTTCAGTCCCGATATATTTATTTTCGGATAAAAAATACATAATAAGAAGAATGGCTAACATGACATCACAATATAAGACAAACGTTGATAAATACAAAACAGAACATCATTCAAATACACAAATGAAATATTCCTCAATGCTATAGAAGGCTTTATTTAACATAATTGTACTTATTTTTGCCTTAAAAAGAGACATTTGGTATTGTTTTTATACAAGTTGGTAACTTGTTCTACAACTTTATGGCCATAACATTGAGTCCTATTGAAGATAAAACCCGTAATTCATAACATTGGATACATCTCCTATTTTTGTAGAAAGAACTTGACCAGGCATCTGTAGATATAAAGATAAACTGCTTAAAGGGCTCTCAACACGAGTAGCTATTGTCCTCAATATTTTTCTTTGAAGTGTAATCATGTGAAACTTGAAGGCTTCAAAACTTTGAAAAAATCCATCGTCTAGTTTTTGGCTCGTTAGTAAAAAGTTAGGAGGCAATCCTGCATTTAGCTAGTTTCTTTTTCCACCATACGCGTGACACATGAATCTTTTGTAGGCTGAACTATACTTTAGCGCATATCGTAAATACATATTACATTTCTTATTTTAAAATGAAAGATTAGGATGTAACTTGCTTGCTATTTTATAGAACTTCAAAGTTGAATGCAACTGTGTGGTAATACTGTGTTATAGAATAGCTGTTTTTTTTCTTGTTCACTCGAAAGATCGCTCAAAATTATACGAATATAACATACAATGTAAATTACTGTGACACTGTTCATCGCAATAATGCAATTTTGCGTTATTTTAATGATGAAAATAGTTCATTGTTAAGTAGTAATTTCTTTTATTTCAGATAAATATTCCCATCACTACGCCACCATCCACCACCATCACTATCCTACTCTCTCCATCCTAGTTGTTATGTTGCCAAATTATGGATAGTTATATACCCTAATTTGGTATGTCAAATTCTTACTTATATACTAGCGCAAAAATGTGCAATCGGCACAGGATTGTCATGAAAATGCGATTTGGAGGTGTGGCTGGCAAGGTTTACTGTACTAAACCCACCTTGTGCCTTACGATAGCGTTAGCTAAAGACACTTTTTTGAAGAATGTCTTATGCCCTTC
Source organism: Acanthoscelides obtectus (assembly GCA_963669975.1). Taxonomy (NCBI): domain Eukaryota; kingdom Metazoa; phylum Arthropoda; class Insecta; order Coleoptera; family Chrysomelidae; genus Acanthoscelides; species Acanthoscelides obtectus. The sequence continues at coordinate 15,471,963 of CAVLJG010000008.1, read as the reverse complement.
ACAAAAGTACTCCGGTTATTGTTTTTCCTATATTATAGTTATAATCTATTTACATTTGTATGTATGTACTCGTACTTGAAGAATTATTTAAAGTCAACCTGATGTCACAAAATATACCTAATTAAATGTGATATATATATATATATATATATATATATAACTTGAGACGTGGTCATTGTCGTGTAGACCAGTTAGGTGAAAAATTAAGGCTTCCGCCTTTTGTTGGGTAATTCGACAAACGTTAAGCAAGGAGGACTCTTTATACTTTTTTATTCTCTCTAGCTTTCAATGGTCTTTGCCATCATCATCAGGAGCTGAAATTACATTGATATCAGTAGCAACAATAGTTTAAAATGAATTTAATTCAACTTACAGTAGTATGTGAAGATGTTGCTATACGAATGTACCATGTATCCAGCATTCACTAGGTTACTGGGTGTTTCCCTCAACCAAAACGTTAATAACCTTTAGCAACAATCTCACATACGAGAGAGTTCCTTAAAGAAAAAATCATATTTTCGTGCAAGCTACATCCTAATCTTTAATTTTAAAGTAAGAAATGAAGTATTTGCGATATGCGCTAAAGTATAGTAAAACATTTGTAAACCAAAAAAAAAATCTTATAGACAATCGAAGTGCGAGGAAAGACTTTTCGAACATGCATATTTTCGCCAAGGCCTATGCATTATAAAATCAGCTGTCAAAGCCTATAGTAAAGATCGAGCTGTCGTCCGTTTTATGTAATATATTTATTTTTGGGAGTATTGGATTAGAGAGCGACAGGTTTACTCGTGTTCTAAACATATTTGATGTCCAAAAATTTGCAAACAAAACTCCAACTACCGCTCTATCCACATTCTAAAAAAATGTCTATTTATGTTTGATCTAGTGATCGTTACTGAAATTACAATTAAATGTTCAGATCAAAATCAGTGGAAAACGCCCATTAACATTATTTATCGATTTAGCATTATTTCTATACAGGCATCTAACATGTCTAGTCAACAGGTTTGAACTGAAAAAAGTATATTCCCATGCCGTAGTGCCCACGAACGCATTTTCCCCATTTTCTCATTATTTCTTCGGTTACTCTTTTTTTTTCATTGAAAAGCTCATTTTTCTCATTATTTGTAAACACTCTGTAGATCACAACATCAATCACTAATTATTGCTTTCAGCCTTCGATGTTCATGATTGTTGACATATCGATCAGAAGCTGTTATTGTAATCAAAGTAACGAACTGGTAACTGAGCAAAGTTATATGGTAAAGACGTTAATTAATTAAATCCATTCCTTTCACACTGCTGCGTTTCTGACACTTGATACAAGATTAGAAGGTGATACGCGCATCTGAAAAGGAAACCGACATGTACCGTTAGATAGGTATCATCTATAAGGCTGGGAATATTGATTAGAATATTGATCTGGGCATATTCTAAGGAACTTATGTTAAATGAACTGTAGCTAGATCACAAGCGGATCCATAGGTGAAGAGTGGGTCCAAACCGACAAAATGATTGGCTCCCTGAACAATGAAAGTACGGGGATCTTTATTCCTGAGAAAATCAGCAAAGGCAGAATGCTTAGTTGTTCCTCTTTAACGTGGTTATTTGATTTATCATGCGTCGGTTGAGCAAGATACTAAAATAAAGAGTCATTGAAGTTGATGAATAATTAAGGGACAAGAGGAATATTTAACAACTCTACTGTCACTCGAATGTTGCAGAACAGCAAGGCAGATAAAGCGTACTCACAATGAGCCCTAACGTGACCTCGTAGTTTTTCTCAGTGCCCGACGAGGTCCACACTGGATACTTTAAAAGAAACGTGTGACTCTGAGTTTGACCAATATCATCATGAAGAAGCTTTGACAGTTAGAAATATGTAATCAACAAACTATTAAATCTAACAGCTAAGTGAAACCGATAAAGCTTTCCTGTGGCTACTACTGATGTCACACAACTGTGAAGCAAACTCCTCCAGTCATATGGCGAGACTCAAGACTCTTGATATCACGAAAGCTTTCGATTAGCTGTGACATGATGCTTTCTTGTGCAAACTTCCATCCGCCTTAGGATGGCTAACTTTCTCTCTGGCTGCAAGATAACCTTGGGAATTGGGTTCTCCTCTTCATCCTACATTGTCAACGCGGGTCCTCTCCCTAACATTCTTTCCATATCAACAACTTGCTCTCCTGAAAGACCAATCCGACCCACAGTTTTGCTGTTGAAAGCACTCTGCATGCAGGATTTTAGAGTGCCAAGCCGGTGACTGCCAGTTTTGAGACTCTTTCGCACTGGCGTAGGGGCGTCAGGGGTCTGGCTCACTTCTATAGAGTTCTCCTCCGTGATACCTTCGCGCGATGAGCCTGCTAAACAGACTCGCCAGACTTTGTCATCTCATTCTAAGTGAATCAAACATCCAGAACTGGTCAGTAACGACCGCTCCTCTCTCTCTAAGGTGTCGAGATTGTGCAACAGTCTGCATGAGCAGGTTTTTCCCAGTTTTTCTAACGTTAGGCAGTTAAAAAATTAAACAAGGTGTATCTAACCTGCTTATAGCAGTCGCGGTGCTCCGGTATTTAGGCTTCTGACTACTCTTGCACCGCTTTGCGTAGACTGAACGGATCCATTGTCATTCGTATTTATTTCAGATATGTAAATGACCAAATAAAGTTATTTGTATACATTTCGCTGGCATTTCAAACATATTACTGTTGCATTATAGTTCAAGGACTCCAAATGTAGAAAATAAGAGCAAAATACCGAGCAATTACTAGTTCCAGTTATGAAATAAAAATAAACACATGGGCGCGGTTTCCTTAACAAGCGTGACAGTTTGTTTTAATGGTTAAGCACCAGACTTTTTCTAACGTAAAATTGCCTCGCAAAGTAATCGCACAATATGCTACAGTTTTCTTTGTCCCATTAATATCGTCAAACAACAAAAACAATTATTTCAGGAAGCATAGCTGCTCGTGTTCCTCACTTGTGTCGTGAGAGGTGGGGCCTTTGACAATTTTGTGTTGTCCAAATTCAAATGCAAGTTAGTCTACTTGATATCATGGCGCTAAGGTCAGCGCAAATACTATCCAATCTGGTTAGTTGTTGCACAAATACCCGCAAAGAGATATGGAACCAAAAAGGTAACATTGCTGTGGATACGAGGGCTCAAAGAACATAAGCAAATCGATTAGTAAGCCCCAAAAGTTGCGGGCCGTCATTCAATCCAGATCCAGAATCTTAGAATAGGCATAGAGCAATGTCTCCATTCACAGGGGACTTGCTTAGAGTTAATATGAAGCTGATGTGGTCTTTCAGGAGGACAATATACTCCAAAGGGACATGTTGGGCTCTTAAACCCTAAAACTAAGAAAGTCTCGTGTCAATTTTGTAGACAGCACGGAAACACCTACGTACGGTCTTGTGACATTGCGAAAGTTTGACAGGGCTAATGAAAGATTAAAGCTATATGTACAGTCCTGAATGCTGTAAACAAACGAGGAAATAAACATGCATCTCGTAACAATTTTTGAATTAAATCGGTTTTATGATTCTTCAAAATGACTTAAGCAATAAAAGGTATCTTTCTCAACTTGCCTTTGCCTTGTGCCAGAGCTTTGCTTTTTGCTGCTCAAAATTCCTCCACAATATATTTTACTTTACATCATTTCTCATATTAAAAATACTTAGCACGCCCCTGGATACTTTGGGAAACCAAAGGAAGTAGGACATGCTATTATTCGAATTATGAAGGATGGTATTTAATATATACTCGATGCTCTGATAAATATAAAGAAATTGGTGACTTCCTATTATATAAGTATAAATATAGTAATTTATAAAAAGGGGGAACCTGTCTGTGAGAAATATTCAAACTCAACTTAAAGTCTCCATTTCCCCATAGATATGCAGATTACATTGGCAATTTGTAGAAGAATGGTGTTAAAGATTCAATTCAAAGTTTATTCAAATTCAAATTCAAAAACCAATATAACTTACAAATTAACCTTCAGTACAATTTAAATAAAAAAAAAGCTTCAAAAATACATGAGCTTGCATGCTCTTGCTACCCTGAATAACCAAGATTGTAACAGAAATCTGAGCAAAGATACTATCTAGATCTAGATCTAGAACCAGCAAGTAACGGTATATGAATTGTGAAAATTCTGTATACTTTCATAAAGGGATTGTCGTCACAAATCCTAAATTACGTGTCGGCATAAACAAATCTAAAATTCATAACAATAGTACAGAAGCATACTAAAAACACTCAGAAGTATAAATATAGAGTACAAAAAATATGAATATCTGAAATATGATAATATAGGGATATTTCGAGTAAGGTCAAACTATGTTGTTTAAACAATAAAAATTTTACGTAAAGGTTAAGCAGAGAAACAAGAGTACTACAATTTACTACAAAATAATAGACACCTAAGCTATAAGCTTGTGTGTGTCATACAATATACAAATTCAATGCATGGCTAATGGTTATAAGGTATATTATGAGCAAATGTATATAAAAAAAAGAAATAAAAAAAACATTAGATAGAAACGAAATTACTGAGTTGAGTCAAGCTACCGTCGATGGAAGCATGTCAAAGTTATTTAAGATGAACTTCTTAATTCTTTTTTTGAAACTATAGTTCGAGAGGATTTTATATTCTAGGGGTAATTTATTATACAACCTAATACCATCAAACTTTATGCATTTTTGGCAAACAGATTTATTCACTCTGGTATAGGTGTAACTTATATTTATTTTAGTTCTTGTTTCATAAGCGTGGCTGGTTGGAACATTGTTTCGGGAGTGAACAAATTTTAGAGCAGCAAAAATATATAAACCTCTTAACATTCAAAAGATCATTTTCAATGTAAACAAATCTGCAACTTGACCTACATGGGATACGAAAAATAGTCCTGACAATATAATTTTGCGTGGTTTGTAGTATTTTTAAAGTACTAGTGTATGCGGCTCCCCAAATACTTATCCCGTAAGTTAGTAGAGACCCCACAAACGAGTTATATATTGAGAGAAGACTCTTTCTGCGTAAAATATTCCTAAGAATGAAAAACTTATGAATAATTCTCCTTAATTTCGATGCCAAAAGCTCGGCATGACTCTGCCATTTTCAATTACTGTCAACAATGATTCCTAAGTATCTAATAACTTCAACTCTTTCGACAGTGTCAGCACTATCATTTATAATTAATGTTCGGTGGTGTAATGGCATGCCTGCTTTGGTTGGAGAAAACGTTACATACTTAGTTTTAGAGATATTAAGTTTAAGTAAATTGTTATCCAACCAGCATTTGACTTTATTTAATGACAACTCGGCATTCCGTATTGCGTCATCCCATGAAAGACCAGTGCAAACTAAAACAGTATCGTCTGCATATGATATCATCTTACAGTTGAAATTACATCGAAGTAGTTCATTTATGTATATGAGGAACAGTGTTGGTCCCAAAACCGTCCCCTGAGGCACACCTATTTTGATCTTTTGAATGTTGCTTAAATCTGACCCTACCTTAACTTGTTGTAATCGATCAGCCAAATAGTTCTCAAATAAGTTCAGAACTCCACTACGAACTCCAACACTTTCTAGCTTCTTTAATAAAATTGTATGAGATACTGAATCGAATGCCTTTTGAAGATCTAGGAAAACTGCAACAGTCTTATTTCCATCTTGAAAATTTTCAAGCACTTGTCCTGTAAGTGCTTGTAGAGATTGCTCTGTATTGCAATTTTTGCGGAACCCAAATTGACAGTTCGATATTATGTCATATTTCTCAAGAAAAGAACAAAGTCTGTTATTCAAACACTTCTCAAAAATCTTCCCAAATACATTGATAACTGAAATAGGTCTATAATTAAACATATTGTCTTCACTTCCAGATTTAAATATTGGTGTCACTAAGCTTTCTTTAAATTGGCGAGGAATTACTGAGGATTTGAAACAGAGGTTGATAATGTGAGTTATAGGGTGACTGATATACTTCATGATCATCTTGATAGTTTTAGTGTGTAAGCCATCTTTTCCGGGTGCGTTATTATTTTTCAGATTACAAACTATTTGTTGTAACTCTATGTTATCCACTGAAGTTAGAAACATAGAGTGAGCAATGTTGACGACATGAGGATCTGATGTATCAAGAATTGAGTTTTGATCAATCTTATTTGCTCACCTATATCAACAAAATATTTATTAAAAACACAGGCTATATCAGTGGGAGCGTCCAGCTGCTGATTATTGTGATTAATTGATTTTACGTCATTTTTTTTTATTTTGCCAGCATTAGTTACCTCATTAATAACATCCCAGCTCTTCCTATAGTTACGAGTATTACCAGCTAAAATGAGTTTTTGTGTATAATATTGATTTTTAGAGATCTTAATAAGATTAGTTACTCTGTTTAGGAGATATAGGACTGTCTCAATATCAAATTATCATTATCTTTCGTCAAACTCTGTTTCAACTCATCCCTCTTCTTGATCGAAGTAAGAATACCGTCAGTCATCCACGGCTTGCGTTTTCTGGCTTTTCTTACTATTTATTTTTAAATAATACGTTGAATGATCTATGCCTTTATATAATTCATTTTAGAAGTTATCAGTTGCTTTCTGGACATCACTTTCTGAAAAAAGAAGGGATCACTTTTAATGTGACAAATTAGCAAGTTCTGTGGTTACATTTCGTGCCCAGCAAAAACCTGAAGATAAATCAGCAAAATCATATTTTCAGTTGTCAACATACAAATTCATTTGAAACCTTCTAGCTAAACAAAGAAACCTGAAGCTTAGAGGCAGATTCTCTTCGACCGTTTAAGCAATGACTAGCCGGTCAAATTCAAGATGAAGCAATGTCTTCCTTACTATTGTTGTCTGATAATTAAGAACAACATAGACTTGTTATGTAAATTATGATCTCAATTACAAAAACACGAATTAGATCCATGACATCGGCATTTATTCTACAACCCAACGTATTGTTTTCCACCATGTCATCTACATACTATATCACTACTAATAGCAGAGCTTTTTTCCCGCGTCCCTCTTGGCGGGAACCACTGCCTAACCTATTCCACGACACAGAACCAGTACTACGAGTACTATTTACTACACGGCACTCCCCTTACGCTGAAATGGACCGGATCGATGCGACGTTGCCGAGTTTCTTGTCATTTCGATTCGGTAGTGGTACCCAAATATTGTTCGAGGTCCAATCGGAATGTAAATAGTGTAATTATGTGCAGGTAAGGTACTATTTGTGTATTCTGATGGAAAAATGATGATCAGGAAATTATGCGGTACCGGTGAAGTCGTCTAGTCGTATAATATTAGGTTTTGGTTGAAGGTTTGGGAACCAGTAACTGATATAATAATACTACCAGATAAATTGAATTTGAAGGATATTTAATGTTTTCAAAACATGGATGACTTCAAGAACTGGTTTATTATTCATATTGTTTGCCCCTTGACACTTTTGAAAAGGTACTTGGTTTCAAAAATGTGGTATATGAATCCCACCCGATGAGCTTCTTCATCTACACAAGCTGTTCTTGCTCCTGATGAGCTGCTGAAGTTCCAAATACGTAGAGGTCGTTTCTTATATTCTATTTTTCCGATCATTCGTATTTATCTCAGGAGTTGTCTCAGCTTACAACTTTAGCAAAAGAACAAATTTGACGACAATAAGTACATATATACAGCTAATTACAGTCTAAGCACATATCGTAAAACTCCTGAGTATATGTGTACCGACATCTACAATCAACTACGTAATAATATCAAAACCTTGGTTGCTACTTAGTTTTTCAGTGCATCGTCTTCCGGAGACGGCTTATCCTTAATACTGAATGTTCCCAAGCCCTAAATTGAGTTAACGACAATATTCACACTGAGGTAGAATAATAGACACCAGACTTTGAAAATAAAATACGATTATTTCCATCCATTGCTCCGTGTGGTTACAAATAACGTTCATTTTTCTCCACCCTGTAGTTTATTGAAAACTGCTTCATGGATGAGAATATTGTTTCTTATCGTAATTAATAAAAGTGATATGAAATAGCGCTTCTCAAAGCAAACTAAATAGGCCAAAAGAGTAGATATGAAGTTGGAGTCAACTCCGCAACAGTCTATTAAATCACCAAAACTGAATTTGACCATAAATTCCCGAAAATACTAGGTACCTTTAACAATTAGTCCCAAGATCCTTGCTTCTTTGTGCGCTTTCTGGTTCGTTATTTCCTAGTTCCCGGCTGATCCAATATAGAATTTAAGATCCAATTCGATTCAAGTGGTGCCAGACATGACAACACTGTCCCTGAAAGCTGAAATTGGTTTGGGCACCTTTGTGGGTACCTGGTACTCGTGCGCAAGAGAGATAGAATACATGGCCTCAGGCTCTAAGCTGGAAATATATAGAATAAACCGGTTGGTCAGCCATAAACAGAAGAAGAAGAGGGTATAAATCGAATGCCTGCTGGAGTGCTAACTTCGATTATTACTTTTTTTAATGGGCTACTGATTATGTCGTGTATAGAAGATTGTTTTTGTATGGTATTGGAGGATAATTTTGTTCGTCTATTTGAAAATACTGTAATTATTTGCATGATAGGCGGTTAATGTGTGGCCTGCGGCTTCTCGGTTGCATAGATAGTACCTACTTGAAGTTGTGGATCTGAAACAAAAGATGCAAAGGCTAGTTGACTATTCGCAGAAGAGACGTACTTTACATCACCAGATATTCCTCCTTCTCAAAACTATACCTATAGGTCTATAGCTTTTCTGTATGTGATTACGTATATAGAGAGCTGCACCAATAAGTAGTTTTTAAAATAGCTCGATAGTCATTGCACATCAAATATTAAGCTTAAGTCACACAGCCAAACCTATCCAGACTTGCATTGCTTTTGGTATTATATGCAAACTTCTGTCTCGAGATTTCTAACAAGTGCAGAGAGGAGAAACGTAGCTCTGAAAGAGCCGTAAGTTATCAGTGCTACGAGATGCAGCAATTAACTGCAGTTTAATGCTTCTGAGACATTTTAACAAATAAGAGGCACCCAAACTTTCATCCGACTTTGAAGGTGCATCCCCCAGTTCTACTAACATTATGCAGCTTAAAACTCTGATCGACAAAGCTTCTCCAACTTTAAGCATAACCACTGCAGGATCTTCGTATTAAGTTTCGACTTCGTGACTGCTTCAGCAAAAACAATTCATATGGAACTTCTGCCTAACGGAAGCATTGTTTGTGCATAAAAGTGAGCTAGTTCATAGCTATAGATGAGAAATGTATTTCATACCAAGGCTGAGAGTACATACTCGACTTTCTGTTTTTGTAAGAGTAAATAGCGAGCACGTGATCACAACAAGATCGATTAAACAGACGGTCTCTTAAGATTCCTCAACGTCCATTAGACAACAACTATTCCAAATCCCAAGTGTAAAAGCTGAACGCTTATCCTTCACCTCAACTCAGGTCATTCTGCAGATGTATCTAATAAACGAGTATATAATTGCAAATCTCAACTGCAATTTAAATAGTCGAGATGTCTTTGTGGCTTTTTAGTTTTGTGTGGACAACCTGGTATGTCGTGATGGACGTACTGGTCGAGTGGCCACGCTTTCAGCTTCTCGTCCTCGCTGAACAAACAAAGACGCCGCGCCGTCATCGCCAAGTACCATCGATGTCGCGTGCCACTAGGTACTGCTAGTACTCTCGGCTGGGCAGGGTTCTTTGTCTGGAAAATTGCTTACTTTGCTCGATCGAGACGCGCTCAGTGGTGACAATAAACTTGGTTTGATTTTTGATACTTTCGTATCAAGTCGTTGTCGCCAGGTACCATCAAGTCGCGTGTCACTAGGTACTGCTGGTACTCTCGACTGGGCAGGGTTCTTTGTTTGGAAAATTGCTTATTTTGCTAGATCGAGAAGCGCTCAGTGTGGACCATAAACTTGGTTTGATTTTTGATAGTTACGTATCAAGACATTGCCGCCAAGTACCAGCGATGTCGCGAGTCATAAGGTACTGCTAGTGCTCTCGACTGGGTTGGGTTCCTTGACTAGAAAATTAATTATTTCACTCAATCGAGGGGCACCCAGGGTAAGCGATAAAGTTGGTTTGATTTTTTGTGGTGCCCTGTCGCTGAATACCGTCGATGTTACGTAATTTATTTTGCTCAATCCAGAAGCGTTATTGCTGGCGTTAACTTTCAAATTGATGTGTAAGCCACTAGGATACTATCCAACCCTTTGTATCAAAATTGGCAGAATAATGCATCATGATCTATTGCGACATTGTAATCATTAGGTACCCCATATATATCGCGTACCATTACGCTTGACAGGACCAGTTTTCTTACCTTAAAATTACATATCTGAGAACTGCTCAAAATGAGCACACTGTCTGGTAAATCCTTTGACAAGAAGTAGTATATCTAAACTCGGAATAAAGTTTCTTTCGAGTGTGTTCACTGATGGTGGTGTAAAGGGTTGGAAATCAGACTCGGCAAAGTGACGTGATAGGAAGCTGGACAGTGGTAATAAAAAAACACGTCTACTGTGCGCTGTCCAGTTCTTATTTCTACTTTCCGCGGACTCACATGCACGAAAAATTTCGAAAATGATATGTATATTATGTTTTTTGATATTTTGTATCATGAAACACCGTCACTCATTTTGGTCGATTTGTATATATCTGTCAGTTTGTCTGTCCACTAATTCTTGGTCCCGCGTTAACTTGAAAAGTACCCGCCTGATTTCGAATTGAAATTATCACACAAGATTACCACTATGGCAGCGAAGCTAGAGGCAAAAGAAGAAAGAAAATAAAATCGCTGAGACTTTTTTTTGGCGCTTCAAAGATTCCTGATCGTCATGAAAATTCTTCTAGTGGTTGAAAATTGGGGGTTGTGGGTTGTAGGGGGTAAGGGGTTGTAAATGTTGCATGTTTGGGATCAGTGAAAAAGTTTTATTTGTGAAGTACTACCCTGCTGGACACAATATCACGCATATGTCGCAGAATATTTCCGCCCGTGAATACAGCAACACCACCTACCAAGCAACATGGGATATCCGTGACCTGCAGAGGGTCCTATCCGAATTAAGCGACGCTGACGGCGTCCCAGCATTATCTTTTGGCGCACGAAAACCACAAATAAGAGAGCTGAATATTTTAGATAACTTTGATTTTTAATTAACAATTCGTTTGTATCCATTTTATAACACAACCAGCTGTAAGGGTTCCCAGGACCGGCGCATAGTAAATATACCAGAACTTATGAAAATTGACTCAGATACTATGCACTGAAACCAAATTTGTCTGACGGCTTGAGCTCAATGTGTATAAGAGAGAAGTGACCTTCGCTTTCCAGCCGGCGTCTATCTCTTTCTAACATGTCACATACTTCTCGCACTTCTCTCTTGTACACATGTAACTCAAACCGTCAGACAAATTTGATTGTCCCTGTATATACATGTACACACTGGTGTACACCCAAAGTCCATAATTTCATTGATACTCGTTCGTGTTGTTTTATGTCAGGGTACAAGAATGTTCATACGAGCCCCTTCCCACTTCAGTTGGCCCACTTCAAGATTTGTACCAAAATATGCCTTTATAAACTAAACATGATGAAACTATTTACTTCTAAAACAATTTATTTTCTCAAAAAAATTTTAGATACACTCTAGTCGTAAAAAAATACATATTTGAAATCACTTAGCCCTATAACTAATAGAACATCTAAACAAACAAACAACGTGCGAATAAATGCGCGAAGTTAACAAAGCAACAATTGCAAGATTACCATTGGGTAACATCACCTTTATTTTTTATTACGGCTGAAATTCTTTGGGGCATAGAGTTAACCAAGTTTTGGCAAAAACAATCCCATATTTCTTGAAGCTTTTGTCTCTGTTCGGTGATTGTACGAGCAGGATGTTGTCGTAGAACCTTTTTCAACTCGTGCCACAAAGTTTCAATAGGTGACAGATTTGGACTGCTAGAAACCCATTTCAAAGGTGGTACATTATTTTCTTCCATCCATTTTATAGCCTTTTTTGAGGTATGGCACGCTGCACCATCTTGCTAAAACACAAAATCTTGGCCGGATGTCAAACATTCTTCCATCACTGGTAAAAGCCAAATATTTGTTTGTATCCACATTTCCATCAATAAAATGAAGTTTTCCTACTCCTTTTGATGACATACTGCCCCAGACCATAATCGATGCTTTAAATTTCTCTTCAGTCATGCTTCATTTTTTTTGCGAATAACTCTACTGCGACTGTCACCAACACAAACTTCGAATCGGGCCTCATCACTCCATGGTATTGCACACAATTGTTGAGGTGTCCATTGTCTATGTTCTTTAGCCGATCTAAGCCGATTTTTCTATTGCAGTGGAGTTAATAGTGGCTTTTCTTTGACCTATAAACAAGTTGTGCAACTTTAGGGTTTTTACTTCACTTTGTTTTATAAGAAAACTTACCTTGCAAGTGCGAAATCCCAGTTTGTGGGCCTCTGTATGAGTTGTGGACCTAGAAATTCTCCTTCCAACAGCGTCACTCCACAGAGCACTTAATTGTAAATAATTGGCACGCCTGTTTTTCACGATTATTCTTCTTAATGCTCTTCCGTCGGCATTTGTGATATTACTTTTTTTCACATATCGTGGCTTAATATTAACTGAACCAGTTACGTTATATCTTCTAACAATATTTCTCACACTGTACCGCGATAAGTCTAACAAAGTTGCAATTTCTGAGTTTGATTTCCCAGAATTAAAAAATTTAATTATCAGTAACCGAATTTTCTCACTAATAACCTCCTGTATCCATTTTACAAACCTTAACTACCCTATTTTAAACGTATTCTGACAGCTGTGAGTAATAAAAACAATTGTCATGGCTTTTATTTTTCACAGCCACCTATGCGGTATAGACTTATTTTGCATTGAAATGAAAATAGGTTGATATGTTGTAATTGCAACATGTGTTATTTTTATGCTGCAAATTTGATTAGGGAGTGATAAAGTTGGTGTTTTCTACTATATATCATCAAACTATTCATTGTTAATATTTTAAACCTATAGCACCCTGATACATTTTTATTATCTGTGTTTGATAAGAAAAAAACTAAGATTTCAATAGTTGGGCCAACTGAAATGGGAAGGGGCTCGTAGTTCTCGAATAATAAGGATGCCAATGTGCAAAAGTAGACTTGGTTGAATTCCGTCGAAAGCATGGAGTGAGTCTACTTGACATCATTTTTATGTGACTGTACATACAAAAAACGCAATCGAGCATTCTCCTTGCCAACTGGTCGTGCTTTCAGCTTGGTATATGAACCGAGGCAAACAAAGAAGACGCGTTGCTCAGCCGCGGTCGATGTCGCGTGCCCGGAAAGTGTTTGCCGTGAAGCTGTTAAACTGGTATACAAACAAACAAACGGACGGAAAAAAACTCGATATTCTATCCTCTGCAACGCTGGCAATTAACGGAGGTAAATGGTGGTTGCTTATTTGAGCTTCTATGAGCAAACGTTGTCGGCATTTTCTTCTTAGATTGTAATGATGTGTAATTAATTGGTTCAGTAATTGGTAAACGTTTTGGTATTTTGACTGGATTGGGATAGACATGGGCATGACCCACCGTGATTTTCCTTGCCTAAAATTCGGTTTCAGCAAGTTACGGTGTTTTGTCTTTCTTGTGTCTGAGATTTGTAATTCCTCAACTATTTTTGTTACCGAGATATAAGCGTTTTTCGTTTTTTTGCTAAATTACCTACAATTGCGCATGAATATCGTTATAACTTTTTTATTTCTAGAGATAATAACATGAAATACAATCACGTGGAGTGTATAAATAATTTCAAATTTAAAATTCGATTATAAAAAACTATACCTTTTTTGAAACCTAGCTTTACTTTTTTTTTATACTCCAACTACCACGAAGGCCTGAGGCCTAAGCACCCATTGGGTACCGTGGGGCTATAGGGGGATACATTTGAAGGGGGGGACGCCACACGGACTCTGGCGAGGGAACACGTGTGCATGCAACATGCACACATTCTGGCTCCGCTTACGAGAACCGCCGGGTGGTACCTCCGCGTTCGACAGTCAGAGACCATCTACCACTTACAGACAATCACAACATCCATAGCCAAGAGAAAAATTTCTCCTGGGACGGGACTCGAACCCGCACAGCGCACGGCGACTGATCAGGAGACCGAAGAGTCTACTACTGCGGCTACCGCTGCTGCCTAAACTTACTTACTACTTACAAACTTCTGTGATTTATTGCTTTTCCAACTATATGCTACACATCTCTAGAAACAAAAAAGTTATAACGATATTTATGCGCAATTGTAGGTAACCGTAACATTCAACTTTCCTTCAAAAATCATCAAATGGTATCGTTAATCGCCCAAAAAATGTTGTTGATTCATGTACCAAACACCCTGTATACAGAATATTAATCTCAGGATACAGATCATAAATACGACTCAAAAGAAACGAATCCTAACATTTTTCACATTTCGAGTACTGTTGAATATGGATGGTATGTCTCAGCATCGACAGTTCACCGAACAATTGTTAGCGTTACTTTCACTTTGCTCTTATTTGGATCGGCATTAGGAACCGCATTGTTGAAAATTTAAATGCTGCAATTAGCCCGTACAAAGGAATAACGATCAGTTGGGCTTTTAACTAACTCGTTTCGACATCCTACGGTTACAATGAGCTGTGCGTTATGCAGCAGACAGTCAATTCTATGAAGCAAGATTTCCTTTACTATCACTTCCAGGGTTTTCTTGAATGTTAGCAAGGTTGCAAAGATGTTGAGGATAGAGGTATCTATTGACAGCACATCATTTTCAACGATAGTATACGTATTGTGTACCCAGTAGTCTTTTTGTTTTCGTTATGTACCTGGGGAGAGAAATGCAACTCCTCAATAATCGTGATTTCTCAATGAAGAAACAGTTAGTCGATGACTGACCAAGCTACATTCCCAAAGAAATTACGAGGTGGTCCCAGAAGTACCCGGCCTGAACTAGAGATGGCGATAGCTGTTTTAAAAATATCATTGTATTAGAAAGTATGCAACCTATAAAGCATGTGTCAAGTTTGATGACGCCACGTTGTTTAGTATTTGTTTGGCAGCCATCAATACTGAACGTTTTCAGTGAATTTGTGAAAATGGAGAGAATTGGTCATCGTTATGTGGTACAATACTTTCATTTCAAAGGTCTCAGCCCAATCAATATAAAAGCTGAACTGGATTCTACTCTGGGTGAGTCTGCTCCATCGTTTACAACAGTAAAATATTGGGTAGCAGAGTTTAAACGAGGCCGTATGAGCTGCCAAGACGAGCATCGCTGTGGTCGACCAAATGAGGTGACGACTCCAGAAATGGTGAAGAAAATTCACAAAGCGGTACTGAATGATCGTCAACTGAAAGTGCGCGAGCTAGCAGACATAGTAGGCATTTCAAAAAGTGCGGTTCATCGCATATTATCTGAAAATTTTGACATGAGAAATCTGTCTGCAAGATGGGTGCCACGATTGCTCACAATCGAGCAAAAACAGTGTCGTGAAGATCTTTCAACTGAGTGTTTAGCGAAGTTTCACAGCATCAAAGCAGAATTTTTGCGTTGCTTCATAACCATGGATGAAACATGGGTCCATCATTTCACACCCGAGACGAAAGAACAACCAAAACAATGGACTCAAAAGGGACAACTGGCTCCAAAGAAGGCGAATACCGTTTCATCTGCAGGCAAGGTTATGGCGTCGGTTTTTTGGATGCGCGTGGGATAATTTTCATTGACTATCTTGAAAAAGGTAAAACTATCAACAGTGAGTATTATGCGAACTTATTGCAACGTTTGAGCGATGAAATCAAGCAAAAACGCCCGCATTTGGTTGAGAAGAAAATGTTGTTTCATCAAGACAATGCACCAGCTCACAAATCCGTTATTGCAATGGCCAAAATTAACGAATTAAAGTTTGAATTGCTACCTCATGCACCCTATTCACCAGATGTAGCCCCCTCGGATTATTTTCTGTTTCCAAACTTGAAAAAATGGCTCAGTGGTTAAAGAAGAAGAAGTGATGTCGGCAGTAAATGGCTATTTTGACGAGCAAGACAGTTGTTATTATAAAAAGGGTATCGAACTTATTGAACATCGCTGGGAAAAGTGTATAAAGTTCAAAGGAGATTATGTTAAAAAATAAATACATTTTTTTACAAAAAATGTGTTTTCTTCGTTGGGTCGGGTACTTCTGGGACCACCCTCGTATAAGTGACACCTTAAATGTTTATAATGGTTCAGATGGAAGAAGGTCAATGATATTAAATGGTTAATTTGTAGACATTGAATGGTACCACGGATTCTCTGGAAGCTAAACGATATATCGAATCCGTAAATGTACAGATAAGGATTGCACTAATTTAAATACTGACTAAAACCGACAGAGGCAGAATTGCTGACTGAAATTTGATGTAACATATCTGCCACTTTGAATATAACTGCCTTTTGCAACTGGATGAAACTATCCGTAATTTGTTTTGTCGTTTAAGAATTCATTATTCATTGAAGGAAAAGCAAATGTCTTACCATAAATAAAGTATTCTTTCTTATACACAATTTAATATCATGGAAAATCTTTATGTATTTAAAGTCTTCTTCGTCAAATGTTTTTGTAAATTGTGCTTTAAAATGTTGAGATGACAAATTATGTAATGCCACTTTACTGCTACATAAAAGTCATCATAAAGTTGACAGACCTTTTGTCATGCGAAGGACATGCATAAATTATAAACAGCTTAGCGCGAAGATTTAGAATTAGTGTCATTAGCACATGCAAAGAGATCCATTAAGGATAAAAAGATAATCCTAAACGTTTTTGAATGGTCTTTCTGTGTAAATCAGTTGTGGTCATGTGTCAAAAGAACCTCAAAATGTCTGGTCGATGAGATAGGAAAATAGGAATAATAGACTAGTGTGGTTAGAA
The DNA here is from genome assembly GCA_963669975.1 of Acanthoscelides obtectus. Lineage (NCBI taxonomy): Eukaryota > Metazoa > Arthropoda > Insecta > Coleoptera > Chrysomelidae > Acanthoscelides > Acanthoscelides obtectus. Next base: position 15,454,926 of record CAVLJG010000008.1, on the reverse strand, counting down.
AAATGCCGATGTTAGAAGATGTGATGTAATTCATCTTTTGAAAAGTTAAAGATTTTCCTAAAAACATTATAGTGTAAAATAAAAAGCATGAGGATGGAAACGTTGTCCAATGTAGCACCCGCTAGGTAGCGCTAGTGTGGCTGGACATCAAACTGTCAAAAGTAGCCTATTTACGTGGAATTGACTTTTTGGTCTGTTTATAACCTTGGGCCGGCTTTCATGCTAACTGGCAAGACCAACTTCTTTCTTTTTGTAGGAGATTGTATGTATAAGTATGAAGTGCCAGGAGAATAAATTATTTAGAGTTTCTAATAAATTCGATTTTTTTGCTATTCTTGTGGAAAGCAGATTAGCCAAAAACCAGCAATCATCTACTTAGTCACACTCCTGGAAACAAGTTTTACTGCATCATTTTCAGCATGTCAAAGAAACTTCAAAACGCCCGACCAGCGAGTTCCGAGAAACATGAACTTAACATCAAAAGGTGAGGAGAAACCCGTTCTTGGTATTGGCAGAGGTCACGGCAGAATCTCTTGCGTGGCCACTTCGGCCTACCACTTCAAAAACCCATGAAATATGCAAATAAGAACATTATGTAAAACAGTGTGATAAATTTTGGATTATTCCGGATGAACAGATTTTATGTACTTCCACCGTTTTTTTGGGATTGGATGTTTATAGTAGGAGTTATGTAAGCAATCTAAGATGTCGCCTTTGATATGGTGCCTCATTGGAAATTTTAGTAGAATCTGTGCCTCCCAATTAAAAGTAATGACCTAGTATTAAGACTTAATCGCGTTACGGCGTCAAGTAGACTGACTCAGTACTTTTCTGTAAATCGTAAACATGAGTTTAGGCTCTATTTGACTGCAAAAAAGCGTTCGCTGCGTTTATAGATGCTCGTGGAGCCAACAAATATATGGAGAGATGGGCCAAAATAAATCCCATATACTTGATTGAGCGCTTTCAGCTATATGGAACAGAATAGACATCGTTATTCACTTATTATGACGAGGAAGTCATATCTGCCTTGACACGTCTGAGACTTGGGAGTGACAGATGAGATGACAATTGGTTTTGCCTTGTTGCCTTGCATAAAGGTGGCTACAGATATGTGAAGTTTGTCAACTTTCAAACAGCAAATGTTTGATATTTGGCAAATATCTCAGACACACACTATATGGAAATACACAAATATTTGTTATTTGTCATGCATCAAATGTTTCCCATCAATTGTCGGTAAATAAGTACAAATCAAAGGAGACAAATATTTGAAATTGTGCGTAGTTGTTTCAGATACACACATGCTCCGTATTTAAATATTGATATCGCAGTGCTAAGCAAGTGTGCCCGTGTTCGAGATGGAGTGGACACACGAACTTGTACTAGGAGTTTTTAGAATTGTACGAAGAGGAACCTGCAATATGGAATGCTTCCCATATTCAACATAAAAATAGGAACGACGTATATGATGCATGCTTACGGGTAAAGAAAAATTAAGCACGCCTTGTTCTATATCCGCCTGCTCCTCAAACACACGTCGTTCCACAACCGACAGATGTCAGATGTTCACAACCATACCCTCCATCCCTTTCACAGATTTCATCTTCACCAGTCTCAGATGTTTCCCGTTCCTATCACTCGGAACCAGAGATACGTTCTATCAACACTGTAACTGACGATGTTAATTCATTACAGTCCAACGAAGATATAACAATCGCAACTTTTTTAACAACTTTTCAGTGAAATATTTCTATCTTTTAGTTTTAAGATTGGCATTATTTCTATTATATGCTCCAATTTGTCCAGAGAGCTTTGTTATGTTCCTATAAATTACGTTCAATATATATTATTTTACAAATTGTACCTCTTACCTTTATTGTATCTCCCAATACTTTTATTATTACCTTGCAAACTTCAGGAACAATGCTTGATATCAACTGGGATGAAACTTTGAAAAGATAGCAAAGGCTCTTAAAGCTGTCACCGGTGACTAGAAATTGCAATGTTATGGCCAGACGTTCATTCGCTGGAATGGCTTTTCTCCATTTTGTGTTTTTCTTTACAATATACGACTCTACCATATTAAGTAAAATTTCAAAATCGTCAGAAGACATCCTAAAAAAGTTTTCAAAGAAACCAGAAGGTTCTTTTAACAGATCTGCCAACAAATTGCTGCCACTGTAACTACAATTAAAGATTACATTATTAAACTATTTCTTAATTTTCAGTCTGCAAACTTACCTTTCTCTGCTTCTGATAAGTGACACCGTCCACCATTTTCTTGGCTTTCTTTTCTTTTTCTTCTTTAGTAACAAATAGGCACTACTTATAACAAGAAAAGCTGCAGCTGCGGTTTCTATATCCATATTTGCAAACAAACAGCAAACAACAAAATTTGACGTTTCCGAATTTTGCTTGCAACTTTGCAAATCAACACATGTATGTAGATGTATGCTTGGTACTTTGCAAATATTTGGACAAACAGTTCGCAAATAACCAAATATTTGGCATTTGCCACGTTTCACATGTCTGTAGCCGCCTTAATAATCGTTAACTTCAACCGCCTAATTTCATTGTTGATATACAGGGTTTTTCCTAATTGAATATCATTATTCAAGATTACTATTTTTGAGTCCATTTTAAGAAGAAATATTCATACGGACGTCTTAACTTTTGGAATACAGGGTCAATCATTTATCATTAAAATATTTATGTAATACCACTTTAGATATTTTAACGAAATTGAGTTGAGTTGAGTTGTTGGAGAGAACAGTACGCCCTGAACTCTACCACATTTATTCAGCAGAACCAAAAATTTACCAATATAAAAATAATATATATCTGTAAATTAACGAAACAAAAACAAGGTTTCTCTATAATATATGAGCGCCTAAGTTTAAAAACTTGTATGCGCAAAAACAGACCAAAACAGTAATTAATTGATAAATATCGTGCAATATATATTTTTTTGTATAAAATCACTCAACTATACAAACAAAACATGATACACGATATACACAAAATGAAAGAAAATTTCATATTTTTGTAAGTAATAGATTTAACTTAAGATCACAGAAAAAAAAGTGTCACAATAATATCAAAAAGAAAGAGATGGAACAAATAGGCAGATCAATCTACCTCAAAGCAACTTAAAATAGACGCATAAATTGTTCACGATTTTCCCAACAGAACATATTAAACGAAATATTAAATTTTTTATTATTTCCAATATTCCTGATATTAGCAGGAATCAAATTGTAAAATTTAGGTGCAAGATATGTCACAAAACGCAAATTTAAATCTCGCCTGGACTGCGGGACTTTCAGGTTATGAGTGGTGTTTGCTCGGGTCATATAATTGTGGGACACATAATTTGTATTTAATTTCTTACTTGCATGTACAAAACTACATACTGCAAGGATATATAAGATTTTAATATTGTTTATTTCTTGTGAATAAAGTTGCATAGTGGGATATAATCTAGGTTTTTTTAGAATGATCCTTACAATATGGTTCTGCACCACTTTTAGCTGCCCAAGATTTGAACCGTACATCCCACCCCACACAATTATGCCATATACCAATAGTGGGACCACAAGTGCTTTGTAAATCATTAATAGTAGTTTAATGTTCAGTATATTACGAAGAGCGTAGAATTTATGAATGAAAAATCTAATTTTTTTGCTCAAATACAGCACATGTCGGTCCCACTTCAAGTGCTTATCAACAACAACCCCCAAATATTTAATTTCATTTACTTCTTTCAAAGGCTCATCAATATTATCAAGTTTAATTTGATTAAATGCTGGTCTATTAGCCATGGTTATAGAGAAGGCAATGTAATGAGTTTTTTTTATATTCAGAGTTAATTTAAATGTGTCCAGAAGGTTTTTAATTTTTGCAAAATCAGTCTTCAATTTTTCACCCGTTGATTCCCATGTCTCTCCATGAAACACCACCACAGTGTCATCAGCATAGGCAATTACATCGCCATCAACTGCAAGACTGCAGAGGTAATTTACATATATATTAAAAAGAATTGAATACACTTAACACAGCACCCCTAACTCCATGTCCCTCCAGTGCTTGGAGGAGCATAGGATGAGATACCGTGTCAAATGCCTTTGCTAAATCCAAAAACAAAGCGATGCACTTATCACCGTTATTTAAATGATACATTATTTTAGACGCTAATTCATAAACCGCATGTGATGTGCTTAAACCTTGCCTAAAACCAAACTGATTCTCAGATAACAACTTATTTGAGTCCAAGAATGCAACCAATCTAACCTTAAGGCATTTTTCAAATATCTTTGCTAAATTTGAGATTATACTTATTGGTCTATAATTACTTATATATTCTTTATCTCCTGCTTTGTGAATAGGTGATACAACCGATATTTTAAATTGTTTAGGTACTTTGCCCGTTTTGAAAATCAGATTGATTATATGAACTAAGGGATCCAAGAGATATACATGTAGTTGTTTGATTATTTTAGTCGTTAATTTATCTAATCCTGGAGAGCAACTATTTTTTAGACTCATTATATGTTCAATAATTTCATTCCTGTTGGTCGGTTTTAAATACATTGAATAGGAAGGGCTATTTATAAATTGAAAAGGTGTGGGAGGGTTCCCAATTTTATCTGACATTTCTCTGCCAATATTTATAAAAAAGTTATTTGCAAAATCAGCAATTTGCTTTTTATCAATAATCATGTCATTTTTTTCATCCTTTAGGTAAGTTATATGACATTCTGTTTGGCTTTCATTTGTTACCTCTTTAACTAATTTATAAACTTTTTTGATATCATGCGAGCTTTGATTAAATTTACTTTTATAGTACTCATTTTTTGTAAATCTTATTATTTTATTAAGACGGTTTCTATATTCTTTGTATTCCGATATCTCTGCTGGAGACGGGTTTAGCTTAAGGGCTCTTTTCAGCTTATCTCGGTTTTTCATAGATTTAATTATTGCATTTGTAATCCACGGTTTAAGCTTTTTATAATTATTCAGGGTATTTTTAACAAATTCTGACTTTTCTATAATATTACTTAATTTTTTAAAAAGGTAATTGGTTGCTTCCTCTGCTTGATCAAAAACCAAACTGTAGTTCCAGTCTACCTCAGATGCTAAGTGCTTCAATTTATTCATATCAATACATTTAAAGACATTTCGGCAGTTAGATTCTGTAGAGTTTACAGCGAAGTCATCTGAAACATGAAGCATGAGGGGTAGATGGTCAGTTATGTCATGTTCTATAATATAGCTATCTATTTTTCTGGAGGCTGCTTTGATTTTGTCGCGCACGAAAAGATGGTCGAGACAGGTTTCACTCACTTCCCTCGTAACCCCCTGACACAATGGAACAAACCCATGCGAGAACATTATGGAAAGATACCTGTTTACATCAACATTATCCTTACTTAGAAGATTAATATTAATATCACCCAAAAAAATATCAATGTTACTATTACTACTAACATTAGTTTCAAAAAATATATTTAAGTCATTCAAAAATTCATGTAAACTCGAAGATGGAGATCTATATAAAGCAAATATAGTATAGGTAACATTTTTTACAGACAATGCAATTTTAGTTATGGTAACTTCTGAATTCCGTAGTTTATAGTTGACAAAAATTGGATTCAAATTTAATTTTGTGTAGATAATAACCCCATCAAAAGCATTATAGTTACCACTGTTGTAATATGATACATAACCTGGTATGTCAAACTTTCGAAAAGATTCTAACTTATGACATTCAGTCAAAATCACAATATCACAGTAATCATTAATATTGTAAGTTTCCAAGAATACCAACAAATTATTAAAGTTTGTGATTAAACCTCTAATGTTTATATGTAAAATGTTAATCAGTTTTCCCACTATATTTAGCTTATCTATCAAAACACCCGGACTCACTCTTAAGCTAGTATTTACAGACTCTGGTAAGTCCTCAAGAAGCTCAATTGTAGGATCAGCCATAGTTGATTCTCGATCTTGCACTGTCCAGACGATATTTGTATGTAGAGCATTCCTCATCATTTGCCTTGTGGTAGATGGCATAGCCTGTTGAGTATTTTTTATTTGCACTTTCACAATTTTTGCACTTTGGTTTTTGATTCCGGCTTACACACTCTTTCGTATCATGTTCTCCAGCACAATTGCAACAGACTGGTTTGTTGGGACAGTCATTAAATTTGTGATTAAACTGCTGACACTTAAAGCACTTAAGTATACTTATATTTTCATATACTGGAAATCTCTCCCATCCCATGTAAATTTTCTTTCTTTCCATAAGTAAGTGAAACAACTTAGGGGAACACTCTGCATATACAGTCTTATATTTTTTTGTTTTAAAAGATTTTATATATGTGACTTTAAAGTGTTCTTCACCTATAAATGGATTTTGCTTCTTTATCATGGATTCTACAGTGTTTTCACTACAATCCTGTACAAATCCAGGGATTCTTATCTGAGGATTCCTTAATGTAGTTTGAATAATTTCGTAATTTTTTCCTAAAACTTTTGTAGCAGTATCTCTCATCTTCTCCATGTCAGATTCCGATGGAAATTTTAGAAGGATTTTTCCATTTGATAGCTCCTTTTTAGTATTAATTCTAACTCCAATGTCCACTGGTTTGATTTTTTCAATATCTTGCTTGGATTTTTGCAAATCTTGCTTGTTTTTTGGCTTAATTATCAAGTTGGGCAGATTTACAGGTTTTGCCACGGAAAACTGCTTGTTACAGATTGCAACTTGTGAATATGTAGGCTTTGAAAAGGACTTCTCCATACTTTCGGATATGCTATTAACTTTTCCTTCAATATTTGCAAATTTGTCACAAAGAGTCTTCATCTTATCAGCACAGGTCTCCAGTTCCATTAATTGCTTAAGCTGTTTCTTACAAGAAGGGCACATCCAAATAAGGATCTTCAGAATTTCTCCATACATTTTTTTATATAGCTGACTAGTAATACCCAGACAAGTTATGTGATACCAAGATTGGCATTTTCCTTCACATAAAAGACCATGTTCATTGTCTTTTACTTCGTGTTTGCATATTTTACACAAAGAGTCTCCGCCATCATCCTCAGTTCCTCCCATCTTTGGGCCAACGTATTTGCCCACATGAAACACGACATAAAATTCTGTTACCTCAGAATATTACTTCAACGTCGCAACACCGCACACACAGAAGGTTCTGTCTTCACTGACGAGGTGACAAAAAAAATTCCTGAGTTGCACTATTGTTTTGGGAACCAAAATTCCGATTTTCGGTGCAAAAGCGACACAGACACCGACGATTTTAACTCACATTCAAAATTAGATATCAACAGAACTGAAACGTTGCGAAATAATCAAATAAAACAAGATTTTTACGATATTTACAATCCAAAACAACGGGACTGAATTTTCACGACGTTAGTAGCTACGTTGCCGTATCTTCTTCAAATTCCATATATCTTTTATTATACATGTAGAGAAATTTCTTAATGCACCAATTTGTTTTAATTTCCTGAATGGGGTTCGTACGGAATTTCACCTGTTGCTGATTTTTCTTAAAATACTTCTCATATTAACGATATTATTATGATCATGCAGAGAAATCGTTTTTATTTTTTATTTGAAAACCGTGCATCGGATCAAATTTGATTGGGGATTCTACGAATAACTTTTAATGATAAAATGGCGTAGGTACCACCAATGTCTGCTAAAATAGGCAGGCAAATCAAGTAAAATATGGTACATTAAAACATGCTCCTTGATACATGTATGCCAAACTTCATTAATATATCTTAACAGGTTTTACAAATAGTAACAAGGGATTATTTATTTTTAATTTACTGCACTGTATCTTGAAGGTTAAGACGTTTAGGACATATGCTCAAATGAAGTTTTCTTTTAAAAATTGACCCAAAAATCGCCCTCTCAAGTATTGACATTCTATCAGATAACGTCCTGTATATTAACAAATAATTTGCCAACACAATTATTAGCTTTATCATAAATCCTACGTATAAGAAAATCGATTCTTGACGGGAAACGAAAATTTATAGCTGTTAGCACGGTACAGTTACTACCAGTTGTGAGTAGGAGTAATCTCTTAATACCTAAAAATGATGGAAGATAATTTGTGGGCTTATGTACACACACGTCTACAAGATTACTATGGATCAGGCGGCAAACGCCTCCACTAAGGCGCTTAATATGACGGCATAGAAAAAAAAACACGCTCTTGCTATATAAGGATATTACGGCGCACACTTTCGCTGGGTATATTTGAACGTATCCACAAAAGGCATTATGAGATAAGGTTTTTCTGAAACGCGTCGTATCCTCCTACAATAATGTAAAGTCTTTATGTACGCTAAAAGAAAATGGTTTGTAGGAGGCGTATTGGTATGGTATCATTCTTTGTTTTACCCCTAGGACTGTCTAGTCCAGGTCGCAGTTTTGAATATTTCATTTACAATGAAAATGTCTAACCAAATATACTAAGTGACATATAAATCCGAACACCCAGTTTAACTGGTTTTATTTTAATAAAAGTTGGTGAATGTATTTATCATACTGTAAATAACAAGTGAAAAAATGTTCAGCCTTATCAGTTGGACATTCCGGTTTTTATACTGCTTTTTTTTAATTCACTAACGCTCTAAAAATGAATATTTCAGCCGCAGTGAAGAATCAACGTTGGCGGATTTTGGTTCTTGACATCCTTTACGATCGGTTACGATGCCTAGAATACGGAGACCTGTACGATTTCGTCAACTTAGTGAGTTTGATAGGGGCCGTATAGTGGGACTTCGGGAAGCTGGACTTTCTTTTCGGGCAATTGCAGTTAGAGTGCAAAGAAGTGTAGACACTGTGGTTAGGTGTTGTCAGGCATGGCTTCGAGAAGGCCGTACGCAAAGAGCAAGCGGCACTGGACGCCGCCGTAGAACAACAGACCGTGAAGATCGCCGCCTAAGATTATTGGCCTTAAGGGACCGTTTCTCCAGTACCAGGTCCATTGCAAATGAATGGTTTGCAGAAGACGGAAGACCTATTGGCATGCGAAGTGTTTACCGACGAATGAGAAGTTTTGACTTGTTTTCATACCGGCCACACTGGGTCCTCCCTTTAACTCGAGAACACCGACGAAATCGCCTTGAGCGGTGCAGACAACGGTCACTCTGGGATCAGGAATGGAACAGTATTGTCTTTAGTGACGAGTCTCGATTTTGTTTAGGCATGCACGATGGTCGTGCCAGGGTTAGAAGGCGACGTGGTGAAAGGAGGAATCCACATTTTTTTGTTGAAAGACATGTTCATCACACTGTTGGAGTTATGGTTTGGGGTGCTATAGCTTATGGTTCCAGGTCACCTTTAATCTTCATCAGAGGTAACATGAACGCGCAGCGTTATATCCACGAAGTTCTAGAACCCCATCTTTTACCCTATCTTGACACCCTGGCAGATCCAACTTTCCAACAAGATAATGCCCGACCACATGTTGCAAGAGTAACAATAGACTTCTTTCAACATAATGATGTCACATTGTTACCATGGTTACCAAGATCTCCCGACTTATCCCCAATTGAGCACGTGTGGGATATGATGGGTAGGAGATTGCTCAATTTGCAACGTCCTCCTCAGACTCTAGAAGCACTTCGAGAGGAGTTGGTGGTTGCCTGGAATGAGATACCACAGGAGGACATTGACCACCTGATCAGAAGCATGCCTAGGCGCGTTGGAGAATGCGTAGCACATCAGGGTGCATCCACACATTATTAAAGGTCAAAGGGCTTTAAAGCAGTGCAATCATTTTGAAATTTTTATGATTTACTTATTATGCTTCATTAAGTACGTATACAAAATTTTATTAAAATAACACCATTTAAACTGGGTGTTCGGATTTATATGTCACCTAGTATATCTTTTCGATATTGCAATCAGTATTTAAAATTATGGTGGATGAGACAGAAAATGTTGCGGGGTTTCGCGTCTCACTTATCGTTGAAGTCGCCGCAACCTCCTATAGCGTATAACGGGGAATACCTGTGAATTGGTCATTTATTTCGGATACATCGGCTGTCTTGACTATATGCTGGTCATATTGTTTCTACCATGTAGATACATACCTGGTCAGAATTTCTCTTCATAAAGGATACAAAGCCAGGCATTAAGTAGGATTCCAGTAATTTGGCAGACAGAAATATCTGAAAATAGATCGGTTATATCAATAAGTATGACAGGGCTACAAAAATATAGCCTACTCAGAAGCGTTACATATGAAAATTGTCCTGTGGGTATTACACTTTTCTTGGCTGATGTTAAACCACGAATGCAGCAGGAAGAACCCCGCTAAAGCTCCTGCTGCCGATGTAGTTTTTTAGTATGACAAAATGTCATTTTCGATCTATTTCAGAATAATTCTAACACATATCTATTACATAATTCTGAACTTATGTTTGGTAAAGATGGAACAAGCATTTTAGGGAAGATTCTTTAGATAATTCTAAAGCTCTTCTGACCATTGAAACTTTAAAAAACAGCTTCATGTCGGATATACACACGGCGAACAAAATTTGCACGAAGTTACATTGTAAATGAGGAATTGCATTTGAACCTCCTTATTCTTTAAAATGTTCTCAAAATAACTGGACTCCGTCCAGCTAGAATACAGGAATGCGCTGCATTATGAGTTGAAGATTACGAAGAGCACTGGATGGGTGGGAAAGGAAATTGTTGTTAGCTATTTTCTGTGATCTCAATCATAGAATATATGTGGTGCACTGTTCCGTTTAAACCTTGGATCTCGGGTCCACTGAATGGACTTTTCAGATTTTTAGTAAAACACGTTTAAAATACGGCATATTGAAAAGTTTACCTACCCTGATTTCGTGCAGTTCAGAATTTCAATTGTTCTTTTTAAATTTTTTTGTCAAAAATGAGTTCAATATGTTAAGCTCATTATAATATCGTGAATTTGTATTTGCTACTATCTGTTATAAAGAGGAAGTTACGATTTTCAACTCATGTCAAGTTACATACAATACACAAGAACAATATTTCAAAACTTATTTGGACTTAACCTAGTTTGGCTCTGAGCTACCGATATAGAATGTTAAGTGTCTTCGGCTGAAATCCACTTAGAGGACCGAGATGACGTAATATGGAATGATAACGCGATGGTGTATTTGAAAGAGTTTGTTGGCTCGTGAGGAGAAGATTGCAAACAATGAAGAGCACTATTGTTTCAAGAGCACGAGTTTGAAATTATGACATTAATTCGATATCAGTGGTAAATGAAATGAGGAAACTTCAATCTTTTAAAGAAATATAGCTGTTTCAATTAGGAAATTGATCTTAGTTCAAAAAAATATGTCTTACAACATACCAGAGTCACGATCTTTAATTCAAGATAGTGACTTCTAAACCAAGACGACTCTTGTTATGTGTGGAGCTTTGTAATCGAGCTGGAAATCGCAGGTTACTTTCCTGCCAGTTGGAAAAATGGTATTATTATTCCAATAGCTAAAACTAATCATCCAGAACAATATTCGGATCTCAGGCCAATTACCTTATTATGCTTTCTATCAAAAATACTCGAAAGAGCTGTCTACTCTCAACTAGTGGAGTTTTTCGAACAAAATCACTTATTTCCTCTACATCAGTCAGGTTTCAGAGCTGGTTACAGCACTACTTCGTCTTTATTACATCTTACTGACTCCATCATTCACAATTTAGATAATCACATCAACACCGTCTTGGTACTGTTAGATTTCTCGAAAGCCTTTGATATGGTCAATCACCAGATACTACTGAGTAAGTTATCTCATTATGGAATGTCAGATATAGTTCTAAGGTTCTTTGAGTCATACTTGCTAAATCGTCAACAAACAGTGAAAACTGATCAGGGAATTTCTTCCTCTGAGCCAGTTCCTACGGGAGTTCCACAGGGCTCAGTATTAGGTCCCTTACTATATCTGATTTATACGATCGATCTGCAAGACTGTTTAGTCCACTGTAGTATGCAAACTTATGCAGATGATACTCAGTTAGTGTTTGGTTTCGATCCATCAAAGGTTGATGAAGTTTCTTTTAAAGCTAATTTAGATTTGGCTAACATCAGTGATTACTTTAACAAACACTGCTTGAACATCAATCTTGATAAAACTACTGCAATGTTGTACTGTTCGAAGAACTCCTACCGTGAAATGACGCACAGGATTTGTGTTGTTCTGGATGAGACACTCATCCCTTTTGTGGATTACGCCAAGAATCTCGGTGTTACCCTTGACTTAAATATGAGATTCGATCGGTATGTCTCTTTCTTATCTAGAGTAACGTATATGCGTCTGTTCTAATCGATTCATCCTGAATTTTAAAACCCGAAAAAAACTCGCTGAAAGTCTTGTGTTGTCTGTCATTTCTTACTCTCTTGCTCTTTATTACCCATGTTTAGACTACGTCCACAAAATGAAACTCCAGAAAATTCAGAACAGCTGTTGTAGGTTTATTTTTTGATTGCGCAAGTTTAGTCGCGTCTCAGATAAAATCAAAGAACTCAACTGGTTGCGAATTGATAAGTTATTTTTATATCTTTTAACCGTCTTCACGCATAAAGTTCTATTATCTAACAAACCAGCTTACCTCGCTAGCAAATTAGTTCACCGTGGTAGTTTTGTTACCAGAGCTCTTAGATTTAATGCTAATTTTAACATGCCCCGTCACAATACCTCGGTCTTTGAAAGAAGTTACACCTATAATGCTGTGAAGCATTACAATGTAGTCAACAGTGGCTATCGATCCAAACAGGTTGCTTCTTTTAAGAAATTAATGAAAAGTCAGCTGCTGGAGTCCATTTAGTTCAGTTTTTCTTGTATTCATGTGCTTTTTTTTGTTTGACTATTTTCTACTATTTTTGTTTCAAATTTAAAACTGTCACAATACTATCTGCATTTGTCTCGTGCAGTCAATGTTGTCATTCTTAAGAACTGTATTTTGTTTTGGTATGTTATTATTTTGTTTGTGTGTTTAAGTATTTTTTTTCCTGTTGTGGGGTTGGGTGTGTGGCTAAACTTCGCCTCACTACAGGTAATAAAGGCATTATTATTATTATTATTATTATTATTATTATATTTTTAAAAACATCTTTGATTAGACTGTTAGCTATCATTTTACAGCTGTTTCTTCAGTGGTTGCCCTTAAATGGTTCCATCGCTTTTAATCCTCACCATCAATGTAGAAAATAGCATCTCTAATGAACTAGATGCCTCAACATCGAAATCGCGTGAGGACCATGAGATAATAAACCCGACTGAACCCGATCTGTGAATCAAATGTAACAGTCGTACAACATGACCATCTCGTAATTAGATCCTTAGCGAGATAAAGTGGTAGATGCATCATACGCGGCCGGGGAAAGGTTCCCAAGAATAAGAATGGAACTGGCCAAGTTCACATGCAAGGGGTCGAGGGGGGGATATCAAGAGTGTATAAGAAAAAGTCACGCTTTGTCGCACATTCCCACGCACTACGCTGCGCCATCGTCTGCTCTACGTTTAATCGTATGGATATTCATTCTTAGGAGGCTATGAATTTGTTAATTTTTCGTACAGGCGTCTAGCCGTGAGATAGGTTGTAACTGCTAGGTGCACTTGTACACTAAGTAGAACCGTTCATTGGCGTAACATTTCTAAAGTTTTGAGGATCTCTTGTGGTAGAATCCCACACTTCAAAAGAAAGAAGAGCTTTTCTTTGCTCAACATCCTAACCGGTACCTTGGGCCTGAGGAATATATGCTACTAAAATGTGGACCGGACTTTTTAGAATAAAAATTCGGTAAACGTGAATTTATTTCAATCGTACAACGTTCCGCATGGGTCTCATGTAAAAAACCTATAAAACGTCAAAAAACCTATGAGAGGCCATATTGCAAACTAGGTAGTTTTCAGGGCGCAGTCATTCCACGTTTGCTCACTAGGATCGTTGTGAACGTCCATCTAAGGAGGAATCACTCAACTAAACTACACGTATTATTGGTTGCATATGTCTTGTGAGGCCAAATGGTCCTTATCTGTAGTTTCTATCTCTGAGAAGAAAGTTGGTTGAATAGCAAGATCGCATGTGGATGATTATGTGTATTGGTCCGCATGTGTGTAAAATCAGTGGTACAGGTATTTGCTGTGAGAAAATCATTACTAAATATGCTGCCAATGAAGTATATCTATTGGCTGTGCCCGATGGGTTATTTTTATGTTGTTCTTTCTGAAGAGAGATTATGTTGAAAGTTATGAATTACGAAAAACGGAGGAGAATTACGGGAAATCATCACCGCGCCCGCGTTGTATGTAATTACTGTTAGCATGTACGAGCCCCTTCCCACTTCAGTTGGCCCACTTCAAGATTTGTACCAAAATATTCCTGTATAAACTAAACATGACGAAACTATTTACTTCTAAAACAATTTATTTTCTCAAAATCATTTTAGATACACTCTAGTCGTAAAAAATACATATTTGAAATCACTTAGACCTATAACTAATAGAACATCTGAACAAATAAACAATGTGCGAATAAATGCGCGAAGTTAACAAAACAACAATTGAAAGATTACCATTGGGTAACATCACCTTTATTTTTTATTACGGCTGAAATTCGTTGGGGCATAGTGCTAACCAAGTTTTGGCAAACATTTGGTGTAAAACAATCCCATATTTCTTGAAGCGTTTGTCTCAGTTCGGTGATTGTACCCGCAGGATGTTGTCGTAGAACCTTTTTCATCTCGTGCCACAAAGTTTCAATATGTGACAGATCTGGACTGCTAGAAACCCATTTCAAAAGTGGTACATTATTTTCTTCCATCCATTTTATAGCCTTTTTTGACGTATGGCACGCTGCACCATATTGCTGAAACACAAAATCTTGGCCGCATGTCAAACATTCTTCCATCACTGCATCCACATTTCCATCAATAAAATGAAGTTTTCCTACTTCTTTTGATGACATGCTGCCCCAGACCATAATGGATGCGGGAAATTTCACTTTTCTCTTCAGACAGTCAACATGGAATGCTTCATTTTTTTGCGAATAACTCTACTGCGACTGTCACCAACACAAACTTCTAATCGGGCCTCATCACTCCATTGTATTGCACACCATTGTTGAGGTGTCCATTGTCTATGTTCTTTAGCCCATCTAAGCCGATTTTTCTTTTGCAGTGGAGTTAATAGTGGCTGTTCTTTGGCCTATAAACAAGTTGTGCAACTTTAGGGTTTTTACTTCACTTTTTTTAATAAGAAAACTTACCTTGCAAGTGCTAAATCCCAGTTTGTGGGCCTCTCTTTGAGTTGTGGACCTCGAAATTCTCCTTCCAACAGCGTCACTCCACAGAGCACTTAATTGTAAATAATTGGCACGCCTGTTTTTCACGATTATTCTTCTTAATGCTCTTCGGTCGGCATTTGTGATATTACTTTTTTCACATATCGTGGCTTAATATTAACTGAACCAGTTACGTTATATCGTCTAACAATATTTCTCACACTGTACCGCGATAAGTCTAACAAAGTTGCAATTTCTGAGTTTGATTTTCCAGAATTAAAAAATTTAATTATCAGCAACCGAATTTTCTCACTAATAACCTTTCCTCTACCCATTTTGAAGACCTTAACTACCCAAAAATATTTTAAACGTATTCTGACAGCTGTGATTAATAAAAACAATTGTCATGACTTTTATTTTTCACAGCCACCTATGCGTTATAGACTTATTTTGCATTGAAATGAAAAGGTGGATATGCTGTAATTGCAACATGTGTTATTTTTTGCTGCAAATTTGATTAGGGAGTGATAAAGTTGGTGTTTTCTACTATATATTATCAAAATATTCATTGTTAATATTTTAAACCTATAACACCCTGCTACATTTTTATTATTTGTGTTTGATAAGAAAAAAACTAAGATTTCAATAGTTCGGCCAACTGAAGTGGAAAGGGGTTCGTATATGGCTTGTAATTCGACTGTGTACAGTGAATATAATTATTTCTTATCTCTCTCATTTTTTGAATTCAGCAAATTTGTATATGTAATTTCCAGAATGGATAAGAAAAAGTGGATGCGCAACTAATTTCTAGCTTTGAATCTCAATTAAGCGCATTTGAGACAAGAACCCAATGTAATTATCATCAACACATACAACTTACAACTTAGACCTCCAGTAATGCCATCTCGGAAGCAGATTTTACATCACATCAGAGCCAAAGGTTGATAATAAGCCTCATGAAGTTTAGGCAACACTTACAACTAAGTGCTAAGTCAACGTCTTGGTGAAAAACCTACATAATGTCAAAAAAACAGCATAATGTCAAAAAAAATCGGCATAATGTCACTTTTCAAGATACGTGATACCCGTGCCGGCTACCTAGGCCATCTTGAGTTCTTACAGTATTCTGGAAAATATCGAAAGCATTACAAAAAGTTTTGCTCATAAAATATTACAATATACACGCACCAAATATAAGAAAAGTTTAAAATTCTTAGCTTACGGAAAAATTACTTTAAATAAATAAAAAAAAAATGTAGAAGATAGAAAAAAGATACAAATATTCAAATATTTTTTATCTGAATCATTTCCAAGATATTTTTTTTTACTTTTTATTGAGTATCTAAGCATTTTCAAAGTCTATTGCGTGATGGTATTTTATGGCATGTTTACTTAATGTTGTTATTCAAAAAGTTATACTAACGGTCAGAAATATGAATAGAAATAGCTACGACCAGACGAAAAAGTGCTCTTTTCGAGCTGTAAATCCTACTTTTCAGTCCACTAACTTATTTATGCTCTAAGGTGAACTTTATCAACCGCTACGTATAAATGTTGAAAACAATATGGGTCCCACGGTTACTTCCCTTGTATGTTCATTACTAGGCAAAAGCATCAACTCGGGGCTACAATAGTACGGTCAATATATTTTTATTTTTAATTATACTCGAAATCTGCCCTAATTTTTCATTTTAGCTTACCATAGGGAAATTTTGGTATGTATTTAGGGCGTAAGAAGCGTTTATGGCCCTTAACATAATGCGCTGTAATTTCACGTCGCATACCGCACCAGCGCTTTTAACGCCCTAGATACATAAGTAACTATTATGACATTTTAAAAATAAATAGCCAAAGTCAATGACACACTCATGTCATCTTGCTACATTTTGAATTTCACTCCAAACTTCAATATCTTGCAGTTAGGAAGTATGTTTTCGACCTTCTCGTTCGTTCTATCTCTCCTTATCCATTGAAATGACTCAATAGGTACATAAAATAATGGGTTTATTTCTGTTTCAGGTAAGCTACGATTATTGTGGTTGAACATGGTTGGTAAGTAGTATATCTAGGATTTGAGATACTATTTTTAGTACGATTTAATCGGCTGCAAAAAACAGACGAATAAAAAACTGGTAAAATAACGGGTGATTTTTTAAGAGGTATAGGATTAGATTTCAAAAAAAAAAACACAAAAAATTTGAAAAAACGATTAATTCTTTATTTAAGTCGATAGAACGGTCGATATAATTTAATGTTTAAAGATTATTTCATGCAATTTTTTTCCGCGGCTTCGCTTTAGATGGCCCATGCGCAAGGTCCAAATTTTTGCACACTCTCTCCAACATATCGGCCTGTATCTCACGAATAAATGCTTCAATATTGGCTTCCAGTGCGTCAATCGTTGCTGGTTTATCCCTGTAGACATTAGCTTTAACATGGCCCCACAAGAAATAGTCCAACGGCGTTAAATCACACGATCTAGGCGGCCAATTGACGGGCCCCAAACGTGAGATAAACTGTTCACTGAACTCGCCTCTCAATAGGGCCATTGTTTCGTGTGCGGTGTGGTATGTGGCACCGTCTTGTTGAAACCACATGTCAGCCAAGTCCAGCTCTTCCATTTTGGGCAAAAAAAAGTTTGTTATCATCGCACGGTAGCGCTCGCCATTCACAGTTACGTTCCGGCCATTGTCGTCTTTGAAGAAGTACGGCCCGATGATGCCACCGGCCCATAATCCACACCAAACAATGATTTTTTCAGGATGGATTGGTAGTTCTTGCAATGCTTCTGGCTGTTCTTCACTCCAGATGCGGCAATTTTGCTTGTTAACGTACCCATTCAACCAGAAATGAGCTTCGTCGCTGAACACAATTTTTCGATAAGAATGTGGATATTCCTCCAACTTTGCCAGCGCCCATTCACCAAATTGGAAACGTTGTGGGAGGTCGTGTGGCTTCAATTCTTGCACCAGCTGTATCTTATAAGGTTTTACACCCAAATCCTGTCGCAAAATTTTCCACGTAGTGGAGTAACAGAGGCCCAATTGCTGCGAACGGCGGAGAATCGACATTTCACGGTCATCACTAACACTGGCGGATACAGCCGCAATATTTTCTTCAGTCCTCACTCTACGTCTGCGTGTTGGTGGTTTAATGTCCAATAATGTAAACTGGGTTCGAAATTAAGTCACAAGCTTCCGAATAGCTCCCTCAGTAGGCCGACCATATTGCCCATAAATTGGAAGCAGTGCTCGATGCACTTTCTTAACCGAGCATGAATTTTGATAGTAAATTCAATATTTTGCAAGCGTTGTTCGTTCGTAAGTCGATTCATGGTTAAATTATAGACCAAACTGAACAAGTTTGACAATGACACAAGACGCGATTCACGCGTCATCTATCAAAAACAGTGTTGCCAAAAAGATACTAGCAAAAAAATCACCCATTATTACATGGTGCATATTAACATTAATAGGCTCCATTATTTGGCCGCTAAATCAAAACACATATGCTTGAATTTCAAGAAAATTGTGTTCTATCAACATGGAAAGTGATAGGACAACTGATTTAGCTTTCTTACTCTTATCCGATATGTCAGATTAGAGGTGTTGAGTCCTGATTCAAATTATAAGGGATAATAATCCTTTGGACTTGGTTATGGGCGCTGCGGGAATTTTTCTCAGGGGGAGGACGAACTTTTTGAACAGCTGAAGTGTATCTGCCCCAAAACTTTTCAAAGAGCGGGGGTTGGCAATTTTTTTTGATGGTAGCCATGGCCACCCCTGGCACCCTCTATGGACGCCAATGGACTTGGTCGCTAGGTCCGCCAATGTCTTCCAGACCATCGTTGACCTGATACACTGCGATCTTTGAACTGTGAAAAAAAGAAACGGAACAGAACACAGAGTGCTGTAATCATCCTCGCTATCTTGATTCCGACATGGAAAGTGGGCAACCATGACAGACTGTCGTAAAATAGGGGGGTAGTACCCTGCTTTAGAGAGGAAATGAGGGGTGAGATCAAATGTGAGTATGTAATCAGAGTTGTAATTATGCTTCCTGAATGGCCTATATCAAGCATTTTCAGATGATCAACTAAACATGATGCGGAACTCTTAGCATCGTATTAATTTTAGATGCAACAAATCTTTCCAGATATTCACTCGTGAATTTTGAACGACATTTCCTCCTATCAAGATATAATTAACATTAAAGCATGCTATCATCGAAAAAATTTTCTTTTTTGAAGGGACAACTGCCAGAACACTAGAAATGAATCTCTACGACCAATGAACAGAATAACGGATTCTAATGTACCGACTCCTTTTAAAGTCATGTAGCTATTATGCTTACGTAGAAAAGAGACCTAGGACAGCTTTGCTGAATTATTTTTGCATATTATAGATGAATGCATAAGCTATCTTATAAGATAAATTCACTCCAGTCTTAACTACATACATATTTTTGCATATTATAGATAAATGCATAAGCTATCTTATAAGATAAATTCACTCCAGTCTTAACTAACACAACGCCTTCTGTCACCGGTAGGTGAAACCCTTTTAAATAAAGGGGGATACATCTAATTCGTCTATTTTAGTCACAGATGCAGTGAAAATTTTCATTAATTGTTTAAATGGGAATTGAAGAGTTAAAGTAGAATTTCTATAACGGATATGTTCATGCAAAAAATCTAATCTAATCACGATAACTCTGCTTTAGTTCTCTTAATCACGCATATAAACGTTATTTTATAGTGCTTTGCTCGTTTCCAAAAGACCGGCCTGAAAATGACGAGAAATCCATTTTCACATACTAACTTAACCGTATGGCACCACCGTCATTGTCAATAACCTGCGGCTCAACGCTTTGAAATGATCGAACCATGACGGCTCGTAAAATTAAAGCACCTGCAAACTCTAGACGTCCCCCCTCCCGTATTCACCTTACGCCGCGCGACGTTCAATTTTTTCTTGAACCTGTCTTCCCGACAGTGTCAGAGTGCACTGCTCTACCGGAAGTGGCTCGATTGGTAGGCCGATTGTGCAGAACTAACTCGGTTTTATCCCTGCTAATTATGTATCCGTTAGTTCATGACCCGTGACACACAGTCACAATGGTTCTCTAGTCTGGAGGTGACCTGACGCTACCAGTGGCGTGCAAAATGACTCAAGATTAGTGCAAGAGAATATGGCCCACATGGATAGTCGGCACTTGAGGCTGAGCGCGGATTGAGTAGTGGAGTGGAGATTTGATATTTCGATTTCACAGTGGGCTGTCACGATAGGGAATTTGCATATGATTCAAATATCGGTTAATTATTTTTATTTACAGTATTACGAATACTAAGCAATGGAAAATGGGAATGTTTAAAATAGATAAACGCAATGCTTTTTTCGGATTTAAAATGGCAGGCCTTTGTTCTCACTGTCATTGATTGTAAACCTACATAATACAGGGTGCGGCAGAGAGGATGGACGGTTTTAAAAAAATCATAAAACAGGTAATTTTTACTCGAAAACAAATTTATTGATGGAATCAGGTTCACAAGGAAATAGCATTTGAGACAGGCAAGTGTGGAAAATCACATCAGGCATGTAGAGGCCGAAATCAACGTCATTGGCATTGCAGCCTTAAATACTATTTCAAAAATAAATACAAACACTTCCATGAATTAAATATGTGTTTAGAGTATTATATTAACATAAATGATCGAAACAAAAATACAAAAAAATTATTTATATTATTCATTGTAATCACAGGTTTTTTTTGAATTTCTAAAATTAGGTCTGAATACGATGAAAACTTTCAGTTTTCAAGGTTTTCAAAATTTTCAGTACTCAAAACTGAAAATGAAAAAATTTTGAGTAATATTTCAGAAATTTTGATAATGTAGAACGTTTTGAAATCTCCGAAAACTTGAAAGATAAAAGTTTGAAGCTTAGTGAATTATAAAAACGTTAAAAATTATAAAAATATTGGAGATTGTTTAACATGTTGAAAATCTGTGGACAGCAAATACCACTTGTGGGTCATTCATGGATGCGTTACTCTTCGTTCGGCGACGATAAATGTGGGCCTCTGATTTGTTTTTTTAAATACTTTCAAGCACAACCCCCTCTATTCATATCTAGGACATGTACTTATGTGTGGTTGACGTAATTTTGAAGATGCTTGGGAGTGAAGTTTCTGGCATTTTCACTAGTTCTTTTGGAGCTCTGCATAGATTTTTAATAGCTTGATAGAAGAGCGAAAGTTACGGGAACATGATCAAATCGTGGATTTTAGAACGAAGACCAAAATTAACTTCAACATAATTTTTTCAAAATATGATTATGCCACTCCTCTTGTCAAAGTTAAATTTTGTGACCCTATCATGGGTGGACGTCGTTTCCATTTTTGAGACAGACGACATTGTTTCCGTTATCGCTCAGGCCGTGAAATGAACGATTAAGTCTTACAAAATCCCTAAAATACGTTTGATTATATAATTCCGGAAACAATCAAATACAAAAGGAAACTAACTTATCGTGCGATATTTCTACAGTTTCATCGCTTGGGCCAGTGGCGTGGCTTGCACCTCAGAGGGCCCCATATCAAAATTTATAAAGGGCCCCACCCAACTGTGGCGAATCCCAAATGGGTAAAATTTGCGTCTCCATTTAATAATATGAATTGCCACCATGGGCGCCCACAGGAAATTTTCTCAGATGGGTGGATTGTCGACA
The DNA here is from genome assembly GCA_963669975.1 of Acanthoscelides obtectus. Taxonomy (NCBI): domain Eukaryota; kingdom Metazoa; phylum Arthropoda; class Insecta; order Coleoptera; family Chrysomelidae; genus Acanthoscelides; species Acanthoscelides obtectus. The sequence goes on along the minus strand of CAVLJG010000008.1, from coordinate 15,432,873 downwards.
AGAGATAACTTTATAAGTGCACCGAACCTCAAAAGTTTTTGAAGAGCTAGAGGTAGCAGAGTTTGGAAAGGGGGGGGGGGGTGGTACTGTGAATGCAAAAATTATAGAAATTAAGATAAACGTTTTTTGTTTTGCGATGTTTAAAATACGTAAATCCATGTGGGGTTATAGGAGCTAATGCTGCTTAATTTTGAAAATAGTTTAAATTGCAGCGGTGTCATTAAAGTAGCGTTTAAAAAATCACTTTTTTTATTGTGTCGAGGTTTTGAACTATAATTTTTACCACTTTTGCTGTTAGTTTTTCTGCACCTCCATGATTTTTAGTATTTAAAATGAACCTGTGCTAATAATAACGCACTAACACGTCAAAGGTATATCGTTGTAACTTCAAGATGTCAACATAAAACCACTATTTGGCACCTAAGAACAGACTGCAACGCTTGGAGAGACTAACGTTTTGGTTTTAGAAGCCAAGACAACTCATAAATAGACTGTTCTTCCGGATATGGAACAAAAAAGCCTCCCGTACATTAGAGATATACAACACTTGTTGTCTATAATTTCCATAAAGCTGACTCGAGATTTACGATGTTCCTCCGGTAAGTAGACGCACTTCGAATACTAAATCAAGAAATACGTATAAGGACGTCAACACAAAGCAGCGGAAGTCAAGATATATCTCCGATGTAAGCTTATGACAGCTTAATTAGACCCGCTCTCAAAAATATGAACTGTATGAGAAAATAAAACCATTGTTCGAAGTTTTTTATTTATGGGTGTATGGCGTTATCAAATTAATCTTACTAATCAGTTTGATGTAGAAAAAACAGTAATGTTTGATACTGATGAAATCACCGTATTCATCGTATAATCATGTACGAAAAATGATGCTCTCAGTTCTGTAATGAGGTTTCATAATAGATATGCGTCTAATAGTAAAATTGGAGGGCATTATATAGGAATCCTTATTACTGGTTGCTAGAAATCAGGGACGCACCACAGAGTATAATATGATAGACGTTGCATTGACCTACTTGCTACCTCAATTTTGAGGTTTTTCCTGCTTGTTTTTTTTCACACATTCCAGACGGGGAAATTGATATACTGGACAGATAGTGAGATAAGTCACTAGCCACTGTTTTTTTTTACATTTCGCCAGATTACAAATTATTGGGAATCACAGGTTCATTGCTTCAAGCTTTATGAAAACATTAAATTAGAAGGTATGCGTGATATTGCATCCTATGGAACATACTTGTATAGATATGCAAGCACCACATGCATATATACGTGATGCAAATCAAGCATAGGAATTTTTTCACGTCCATTAGATAAAACAATCGTTTTTTTTTAGTTCCTTGACATTAATGCTTAAGTATATATGTGTATGTGTGGCGTATACACCTAGTTGAGTAATTGTTTTCTGTAAGTCACGTAACAAAACCCGCTATTACAATCCAATTACTATAAAAGGTTGGTCTACTTTTGTTGAATTCTTTCATGAAATGACTAATATTAATAATACTATCTTCCATACCTTTATTTCCAGTAAAATATAACATACAGCTTGTTTTAACATTAGCCATAAAACAGAAGTAGTGTATTTGTTTAAAAGAAGAGTTCGTTACTATCTTTACCGTTTTTTCACACTACAGACGCCACTAAATAATATAGTAACAATTGCCGATTTTGAGATACTTTTTCATTTGTCTGTTACATGTTTGCGTCAGTTTGTTCGCTAAAAGTTTTTATTATTCAATTCAGATGATGCTCAGAGAGTGTGATTTTCAAATATTTATTTTAAAATTATTTCTGTGACAACTTTCTAGGTGACTTCTGGAATAAAATTAAATAAATCTTCGATATTCTTGCTTCCAGTTCCAGCCTTCGAGGCTACTTCATTGAAAAAAAGGTGTATTGTTCAGATTAAATGCTCACTTGACTTCCATTTTTATGTTTTCAGACTTCCTATCGATACATACAACCTTTGGCGTTCACATAAGTTGGCTCGTGAAATATGCCGTTTCCATATTCCCAGAGCAAGCAAGGTCTAACGATTCCAATCTATCTCTTACGTTAATTACAAATGAAAAATCATTGCTATAACTGAAAGTAACCGACCAACACGTTCACATCCTCACACTCATTTCAAATAATTTCCAAACATAAATCTCGTAATCCCATGTGAATAACGATATTCAAGTATCACGCTAAGCCTCTGCTAGAGATTTCCAATTAATTGAAATCTATAATTGAATATTGCTGGTCATATTATAAACTACACATAGTGGGAAACCGTCAGATTAGAAGCAATATGGAATCTATTTTACATAGTCTAAATCGCACACCTACTGTAGCTGTAATGATTGTTACCTTCGACTTAGAGGAAATAGATGCTAACTGCAAATTAAACCCATTTTGATCCCAATTCATAAAACTTTACTAGTTTAATTTTTGCCTGTCGGCATCCTTGCTCTATAATTTTTATACCATTTTAAAATTAAAATCCTAAGCAACGGTTCTTGGAATTTGATTACTAAATTACTAGGGATTGACGAGCCTATATAATTTCCAAATATAAGCTTCGTGTAGACGATACATCAATTATGTTGATTAAAAGGCGATTTTGTTGCGTCGAAATTAACTACTAGTATTTTGTAATGAAGCAGCTAAAAAGGCAAGGCCTGAACACTGCAGGCGGAACTGATATAATGCTGATCAATGTCAACAAATGTCTCAAATGGTTATTTACAGTTGATCAGATTAATTCAGCTTGTCGCAAGATACCGGGTATCAAAGTTCAAAGAAAAATGGTTTTCCGCAGAAGAAAAATAATAGCCAACTGAGAAGAGAAAGTCATAGAAACAGAACAACATTCCCTAAAAGTGATCAAAGTTGATTTGATTTCATTTTAACGATGTTTAAACATGTACCGAAACTTTTCATGTTCCCTTGTATAAGGCGTAGGAAACGAAGATATATCGAGAGACAAATAGTTGCATCATCAGGTACTTAATCCCCGCCCCCCGGACACCACTGGAATTCATAATTCTCCCGGTTGAGATATTAATACAAAAACATTTTTTTAAAATTTGACATCCTGAATTTAGAGAATTAGGATTTTCAAGACACGTTATTATATGAACTTCCTTGAGGAATGTGCCCTTGTAATTACGGCCTATCATGAAGTGACACTCTGTATAGTGAAGACTGAGCTTTCTGCTAAGGCCATCTAGCCGACCCAGAAAGCTATAAAATCACTGCTCTTGTTAGTATATGCATATATCTTCGCGCAAATTTGCATAGAATTTAGCAAGTTTTAAAAAAGTCAATTGAAAATATTTATTACTCTATGTAAGTCTACCCTACACGGATCTTACGGTTACTTGTCAAGGAAACGGTCAGAAAGACATAAGTGAGCACGCGTCCACTCTTAGCCTTATCTTCCAACAGTATTTCTAGTAAACACTCACAGTAGCCTAGTAGGAAAAGTATATCACGATACACATTCTTTTAGATAACAAATTCATAGATGGCACGAACCTCTCTTAAAATTTTAACTGCTCCTTCTACAAACACTTCGTGTAGTAACCATCAGCGATGGGATAAACGTGAGGCGCCAGTACTAAATTGCCTTAAAAGCTTTAAATGGTTTTGGCTGTTTAATAATAAGGGTTTTCAGATGGGGTCGACCGATAACTGCTAAAATATGCGTTTTGGGGAATAGACAGAATCTAGTTATACACAAAATTCTTTAGTAGGTTGCAGATAAACTGTTATTTCATATTCCACCGGCTATTGATCTCGTATGTAATTCCGAACCACAACTCAGAAAAACGACAATTGACACTGTCGACTTGATAGCAACTAAAACACTATACGAGAGAACATACTTTGAGGAAAGTTGTAAATGTAATCCAGGTCAACTCATTCTTATGAAAAGCACCGTTGGAAAAAACCGGAAAAACGTATTATCTGGCAGTTGATCTTTGTAAAATTTATGTTAAATCCTGCTCTGATCCTTTGTCTTGAGTTTTCAAAATACTAAAAAAAGTTTTGGCTGTCTATACTGACGCGTTTTAATGCCGTTGTAAGCCGATTTTTATTTTCCTCGATGTATACTTTGAAGCAAAGGTTTTCTGCTGTTTAAACCACTGCCACATATTATTGGTACACTAGCTTAAATTCTAAGTGGCTGACACCTGTTTGACATCACATGTACGACAGTTTAGCAGACATTGCCTTCATTTACGTTTGTACTTTGCAGAATAAAAACCAGATTGTCCCTAAAAAAACATTTCTCTATTGATAAACCTGTTACTGTTTACCATCTATCCGAAGTACTTTGATTAAAATTCTGGGAACTAATCAAACAATCGCAATATCATCCATCAATCTCGTGATACAAAAACTACAAAACGTTACTAGCTGTAGCTTAAAAAACGTATTATAATATCTGGTTCCAAAAGGCGTACGCCAAGTCGTGCTTCAGGTACCACACGTCTCTCTACCCCGCGCTGCTCCGGCAAGGTGGTACCGGCTGTGACTTACCAGAGGTGTACCGATTTCGGGTTTGCCCTAAGGGGTCTTGGCTTATAAAGTTTCTTATAAATTCTGCAACTCGGTGGGCTGCAGCTATGGCCAAGTTCAGCTCTTTTGAGATAAGAGAAAGATAATTAACAGTAATTTCAATTGATATATGCAATGAGCAATACTTTTATATGTAGGTGAAACACTGATATATTGCCTACATCCATTTTTTAACAGGCTACTTATAACGGTTTTTAGAAACTAAACTGCTCAAACTAATTAGCGAGTCACCATATTTGAGTACTTATTTCAGCACTACTACTTGTTTAATAACTCTGCGGACTTGAGGCAAATGTAGTTTCGTCCTTCCTCTACGCGATGCTTTAAAGCGCATCTCAATCAAATAAAGAATTCCTGCGCTAGAGTCCCTAGAGTGACTAGATGTCGCAAAATTGGCCGCGACCTTCACATGAATCCTCCGCTATGTAATGGTTGTTATTTAACATAAAGAAAACGTGGTTCGTAATAATAATTGAACATGCTGCTTTTGTCGGTTTAACCAAAGACATCCAACCATGGATAGCTGTTTCGTGATATCTAGCAACTCATCGGCATGGTCTAGGCTTGGTCTCTGGGAAAACAAGCGATAGCATAGCAAACGTATTCATGATGTGAGGCATCGAAATAAGACATCTATATCGCCAGAATCGTCAGCTTCTAGCAATTATAGTGGTGTCTGCTCAACCAAACGCGGTCGGAGATCATTTTCAAACCGATAGAGACGGTAGAGACGTGAGCTCTGCAGGATTGTAAGAGTCCCATCGGTTGATAAAGATAAAAACTAATAAGGAAAGGAAGATATCTACTGCTCGCCGTCAAAACAAGTAAATTATTATACCAAGGACACTTTACCCGCGAAACCAGATATACAGGGTGTGCCAAGCCGGAAACGAGGGATCCACAAATATTTGCACATTAATTTTTGCCTCACTGAGTTTCTAAAATGTATGTTTCAAATGCAGAAACCCTCTTCCATTTCGATCCATAGCTTTTACAAAAATTTTCATCTGTCCCAACTTAATATGCAAAGGTGAAAGCAACACGTTTTTGGGATCAACTACTGGTTCATGAGCAATGCTTTTGAGGCCGGAGTTAAAACCTGATGTAGTGGCCACTCCGCCTGTTCATAATGACGATCTCGCGCACGACTGTCCCATTTACAAAGAAAACAACAATATTTGGTATATTCCAGTTGCATTCCAAGAAGAATGGCTATTACCTTTAAATCTGCACAAATGGCCAATCCATATTTATTATAACGCAAATGCTCTAAAAGAACTCCCTTTCTTGACGGAAACAGTGTGTGAGGTTTTGTTTCCGTTTTCGGTAAAACACCGTGGAGAAGATTCCATCCTTTTAATCTTGACGCTAAAAGTTCTGACTGGGATTTTGACAGATTTAATTCTCGAACTAAGTCAGTAAGTTCGCCCAGTGTGATCAAATGCAGGTCAAACGAAGAATTGGAAATTTTTACGCTTTCTGTACCATCACTTTCAGAATCGGTGGATTCGACTTTTTCATCCAAAGGCCAAGATTGTGGTAAAACAGAAAGTCCATCACAATACTTAACGGGCCGCAAAGCTGATGGTAAATTAAAATACTTAACAGTATGTTTTGATGTTGGTCCAATACAACGTTACACAAGTCTTACAACATATATGAGAGGCCCACAGTTTATCTTGGTCGCCAGCTTCAATTCCAAAATAAAGTTCGTATGCTTTCAATACGAGGGAAATACGTTTACGGGATTTAAAAGTTAGCTCTCCGCACACATAACAAAAACTGTTCGCACTATTTACACAATTTCTGGGCATTGTCCATAAAGCTAGTCTCGATTACAATAAACTAAAAACAATACACTGTTTTAACAAAAATTAACAGTACTCAATACTCTTCAACACAGAAAACATAACTGACTGCTATTAGTCTACTAATAAACGCAATATGCTCTCCAAACATAGAGCTCGCATATAATAAACAAGAATAGACAGGTCTTAACATTATATATGTGTGTCATCGCATAAATGCAGCAATTTGAAATGTTATGTATTTTAATTCATTAAAGTAGATGTTACCGAATATATGTGGGTGATAGAAAAATTCTGTTTTTAGATTTGATTTGAGGATCTCAAAATACATAAGATACACCCAAAAATTGTCATATCACAAATCCTGTGTTTATCAGTGTAATTTGAACACGACTATTGTGACTTAATCTTGGTCCGTTTCCGGCTTGCCGACGACTTCTGAGACATGTTGTTACAACTAATCATACAGGGTCAAATCAAAGGTAAGCGAAGTATTGACAGAGGAATTGCGTGGTTGAGGAATTTCAGAGGATGGTTCGTTTACAGTTCCACTTATGTAACTGCCATCCTTCGTATCAAAGAAGGCAAATATTTAGAAGATCAACACTATTTCTGCTATTGATGTTCAAATGACTATGCACATCTGCAAGTGGACCTGCAGCTGAAGTTTCTTCTTAGAGGAATATGAATTAATCAAAACACGTATACTAAAATCCATAATAACAGAATTCAACAAGTTATATAATTAACAATAAGCAATCTTCAGTCCTGCTGCTCTTCGAGCTCTCCAGATGTTCCTCCGCCTCTGATTCGCTCTTCCCCTCTCTCTCTCACACACTTCTTCGCCTTCCATCGTCCGCAAGCACACCTGTACGCCGAGTAGCCGGTCTTCAGGTAACCGAACGTAAGGAATCGAAACCAAAACGGCTCAGCTAAGTCGCGAGACAGTACTGCGCGCGTTGATTCTCAATACAAACGTGAAAAAGTGCCGGAAATTCACCGGAAAATCCTGGAAATGACCGGCTGAACCTTCGGGAAGATGACCAAGAGCAAGACTCACCGCGCCAAGGCGCTGTTCCAGGTTGCCGAGGTAACGTAGCATTGTATTTGTTGTTGTTATGGGCGGCAATGAGCGGCCATATTGGATTTGACTGAAGGGGGGGAGGGGGGCTATAATGTAGCGTGAGTGGAAAGCGGTAAAAGTTTGGGTTTTAATTTTGGAACCAGTTTACAGTTAGGCTGAGATTTATTAGCATATTCAATATTATCGCATGTTGATAGTAAGGAGTAGTGACAACTTAGATACTCGTAGTGATGTACAGCATAGGCGGTGACCTTTGGTACTATAAAATCAATATTTATGATTTCGCTATTGAGCTGAAACGACTTCAAGACCAGAAGGGACAATTATTTTAACTTTGCACTTTCATGGACCATTCTAGTGATTTAAGGATTAGCCAGATTGTTCCAAAGCTTTTTATGCCGATCGTTATTCACCACCTACTTTGATCATTTACACATCTTTGACTTCATATACATACTTTTTTTGATGTTTTCTATTTATCCATTATTCTTATCGAGGAAATATGAAAACAAACTTTTAGAATTGAACTGCTACTTTTCCCTCCCGAATCTTTTATTTTGTTTACATGATATTATCTTGCCAATCAAATACTCAAATAAATTTAACAAACAAATTAAAATATCTAGGTGCATATTTAGACCCACGCTTTAAGTGGAATATACATATCGATCGTGTAATAACCAATATTCGACCATTATTGTATGTATTGTAAATTTAAGTACCTTAAATATTTGGTTAAAAAAAAAATAAAAATACTTTGATCGAAAGTCGTATGAGGTATACTAAGTGACATATAAATCCGAACACCCAGTTTAAATGGTTTTATTTTAATAAAATTTTGTATAAGTACTTAATGAAGCATAATAATTAAATGATAAAAATTTCAAAATGATTGCACTGCTTTAAAGCTCTTTGACCTTTAATAATGTGTGGATGCACTCTGATATGCTACGCATTCTCCAACGCGCCTAGGCATGCTTCTGATCCGGTGGTCAATGTCCTCCTGTGGTATCTCATTCCAGGCAACCACCAACTCCTCTCGAAGTGCTTCTAGAGTCTGAGGAGGACGTTGCAAATTGAGCAATCTCCTACCCATCATATCCCACACGTGCTCAATTGGGGATAAGTCGGGAGATCTTGGTGGCCATGGTAACAATGTGACATCATTATGTTGAAATAAGTCTATTGTGACTCTTGCAAAATGTGGTCGGGCATTATCTTGTTGGAAAGTTGGATCTGCCAGGGTGTCAAGATAGGGTAAAAGATGGGGTTCTAGAACTTCGTGGATATAAAGCTGCGCGTTGATGTTACCTCTGATGAAGATTAAAGGTGACCTGGAACCATAAGATATAGCACCCCAAACCATAACTCCAACTCCTTCTAACCCTGGCACGACCATCGTGCATGCCTAAACAAAATCGAAACTCGTCACTAACGCAATACTGTTCCATTCCTGATCCCAGAGTGACCGTTGTCTGCACCATTCAAGGCGATTACGTCGGTAATCTCGAGTTAAAGGGAGGACCCAGTGTGGCCGGTATGAAAACAAGCCAAAACTTCTCATTCGTCGGTAAACACTTCGCATGCCAATAGGTCTTCCGTGTTCTGCAAACCATTCATTTGCAATGGACCTGGTAGTGGAGAAACGGTCCCTTAAGGCCAATAATCTTAGGCGGCGATCTTCACGGTCTGTTGTTCTACGGCGGCGTCCAGTGCCCCTTGCTCTTTGCGTACGGCCTTCTCGAAGCCATGCCTGACAACACCTAACCACAGTGTCTACACTTCTTTCCACTCTAACTGCAATTGCCCGAAAAGAAAGTCCAGCTTCCCGAAGTCCCACTATACGGCCCCTATCAAACTCACTAAGTTGACGAAATCGTACAGGTCTCCGTACTCTAGGCATCGTAACCGATCGTAAAGGATGTCAAGAACCAAAATCCGCCAACGTTGATTCTTTACTCCGGCTGAAATATTCATTTTTAGAGCGTTAGTGAATTAAAACAAAGCAGTATAAAAACCGGAATGTCCAACTGATAAGGCTGAACATTTTTTCAGTTGTTATTTACAGTAAGATAAATACATTCACCAACTTTTATTATAAAAAAAAACCATTTAAACTGGATGTTCGGATTTATATGTCACTTAGTATATTTAGCGTAACCAAATGAATAAAATAGAAATTATCCAAAAACCCATCTGACTTTGTCTGTGTATTCTGAAGCAAAACTGTCAGACCCTATTCAAATAGTTTTTTACAAAATTATGATTTATCAGTTTCAACATAGAAATTATCTTATTCTGTTAGATCACTTATATCAAACGAGAAACAGAATCAAAAACATCAAGCAAACACAGTTTACCTCAAAAAGTATACGTCAAAGATGACCTGCTTTCTTTTCCACAAGACTATATGACATATTACCGAATGATATAATAAATGTTCCAAATAAAATTGAAGCAAAAAATTTAAAAAAGTCGACATTTAAATTGCGAGGAAGATATGTATGAATAAAAATTAAATTTAATGTAGTATTTCCCATGTTCATATAATAATAATGTTTATTGTATATCTATGTGTATGCAATGCACAAAAATTCATTCTTCTGTGGGTATTGTCAGTTTATTTACATATAGGTATGATAGTTTTAGTTATGTTTGTACAATAGGTGAATAAGCTTATTATTGTTATTCATGTGCGTTATATATTAGAAAAGAGTCATCAGCCCACATTTAGCCCTCATTGGCCCCATTCTCATGTGCTTCCCAACGATTGCTCATCTCTAGATCGCCAGACACCCTAAATTTCAGGTGGTAATACCACCTAGTGGAGTTCCCCCTACATTATCAAGTTAGTAACACTTCTACTTCTACTTCATTTGTATTATAATTTTTACCTCCAATTGTTTTCTTTCATATGTCAACGAATGAAAATAGGAACGTCTAATGATTTTGTTGAATAATTTTCATATTAATAACATGAGATTCATTTTTTATTGCCCAAACACTTGCGACAGTGATTTAAATTTGTTCCATATATCATCATTACCTTAACAATTGGATAAACACTCAACAACTTAATTGACATTTTTACTGTCTATTTAATGAATTGGTAATTGACTCAACATATAATTTGATGTACAATCATGTATACAAACGTTTATGTAATTATATGGCATGTTTCATTAGGGAAACGATTTTTTAATATGGTGAGTAGTTTAGTTGAATACGAAGATGATGGATTTGAAACTGTAGTTCTGATTAAGTTGTATAGTTTCTACGAAATATTGTTTTCGAATTATGAAGACAAGACTCGTATTTAGCTGTTGTGATAGTTCAATAACAATGCATTGTTTTGGGTTAACTCGGTCAACTTTGGAAATAGTTCCCTAATTTATCTGTGTCGATTTTCGATTTGCACTGCTTTGACTTCATTTTTTATTGAAATATCAGGATCATACACAAGCAGTTTTAGGAAAACATATCACCAATTTTTACTATACGAAGATTCTTTGGATTTTTGACCGATTACTGATTATTAATCTAATCATAGAAAGAGAAATAATAGTAAAGGAAACCACAACACCGCTACCAAATAAGAGATAGTGGTATCCATTTAAAATATAACGAACAACGGCTAGCACGAGGAACAGGAAAGAGGTTATTTACCGCAATTCTTTTGTAGACCGAATATCCCATAGGTAAGGAGCGTTTACACGAAAATAATATTGTTAAGACATTACGGATTCGGGCCTCAGAACAAAAGTATCATTAAAGTAGGATTTTTTTCAAGTTGAAGTCGTGTTGTGGCAGACGCGCGCCTCTGGGTTCCCACGATCCGCGGCCTTTGTCCGCGATCTGAACCGTAAAAAATGGAAGCCCTTAAGGCGACACATGTATCCTGCGACTCTGGGTTCAAGGGTAGGGAAACAGGTAAAATAAGCATAGCTAGCAGCGCCATTTTTAACAACTATAATCAGCATTAATGGGTTGATTCGTGTTATCGGCTACTTTTTATTTAATGCGCAACTGGCGAGGAAGTATTGTTATCGAGGAATATTTCAAAAATGAGATATTATGCTTTTTGGATATCTGTCTGTTTGTCTAACTAACTTGAGAAGTACCGCTCGGTTTTGAAGAAACTTTGCAACAGTTTTGTAGTTTTTGACGCCCAAAAACAAAAATCGTTCAAAATTTTTTTTTTGGCGTTTCAGAAGGTCCTGATCATTTTCAGAAAAAAAATTGCAAGGGTTAAAAATTAAAATTGGGAAGTGGAGCAGAGTATATGTTTCTATGCACGGTAATTCTATGTCTCTACTAAACATATTTCAGACATTCTCCTTTAAAACTTGAATTATAGAGATGCTTTCGATATACGCGTGCCTCAGAACTCGACCACCTAGCGTCTATGTGATTTGATTGCCAAGAGATAGCTATATGATGATGCGTGTATTCATGTATGTAATCCCGTGCTGGGTTGTCACGTTGCTGGGTGCTCAGGACTATCGGTGAAGCGTTAGGCTAGATCGCAATGCCAAATCTGTGGAACTATGACTAATTGTATGAACCTGTTTGACCGACATGGTCCATTTATTTCCTTTTTTATACATGTTCGAAGCCAACCTATTTCTAAGAAGGACTAACTTGTGTTAAACATAATCCTTTATGGATTCATGACAATTTTGCGAAGGAAGTCCATCTACTCGACGCCATTTTTTAAGGGGTTAGGAGATGAGCTTTGTTTTCCTATTCGTTTTAGTAATTTCCATCCTTCACGATGTCATGCCTTTCTATGTTAGCAGACCAATTTGCCCAGCTTATGCTTCTAACTCACTCATACTCTAGGCATCTAGGTTAGGTACACTAAATTATGAATGTGCGTATAATGTTCAGGAGATCTTGATGTGAGTCCATCAGTGTTATCACTGATTAGTCTGAGGAACTTCTGCATAGATGTTTCATATGTGAATTCTCTAATATTTGAAAGATTTGGATGCTATTCAGAAAATCACCGTTAGAACTATATCCGTCAAAATCTAAAGCTTGCTGTGTTAGTTCTAGGATTGTTCTTAAACAATCCAAAGATGTTGTGAATACAGACATTGTTTCAGGTGATAGCATTGTTGAAATTATAGAAGAAAATAGAAACTTGCGAATTTTAATGAACACAAATTTAAGATCATATAAATAAACTTCGAGTGTGCTATCATAAATGTCACTTTGGAGATACTAATATACAGGGTGGCGCATCGAAAACGAAACAAACGCATTTACTGGCAGCTCAGTTTTTTTGAAAAACGCTCAGACCCGTCGATTTTGTTTTCGAGGGGACACAAGTTTGGCAACGTTACCTTATTTTAAAGGTCTTTCAATTCCCTTTACAATGATGTAAAATACATGAGTTTTGAAGATAAATTGATTTAAAGCTTAAAGTAGACTTTAATAGGTACATCAGATTAGTTTGTACTACTTTCAGAAGAAATTTGACTAAAAGAATTTACTTAATACAGTAAATGCTTTTCTTCACTACGCCCCTGGTTTGTTTATCATTTTGTTGATGAAAAAGCTATTGGAGCGTTCTTTTGAGGCAAAAAAGTTATTTCTTGAAGAAAGTAAAGGAAATATCTCGTAATTACATATTTTAAATAGGAATTTAGTACATAATTTGCGATTGATTTGACTAATCATTTTCTATTCAACACTTGCTTTTCCGACGAATGTTCCTTTTTCTTAAATGGCGTAGTAAGTCGTCATAACTGCCGATATTGGTCCGATTCTAAGCCCAGAATTTATCATGAGGATCATACACAGCAGCCCCAAAAAATAAATGTTTGGGCTGGTATTTTGCCATTGAATGGCCCCCAAGATCGCCAGATTTATCACCTTTGGATTTCTTTATGTGGGGTCATTTAAAAAGCAAAATCTATGCTACTCAGCCAACATCATTAGAAGACCTGCGACAAAGAATTGTGAATGAGTGCCTTCAAATTACTCCTCAAATATTGCAAAATGTGCGGCAACGTTTTGAGCAAAATCTTTATTATTGCATGGAGAGTCATGGTGGCCATTTTCAACATTTACTTGCCTAACGAGTCAGTTCATTCTTCATTTTTTAAATTACTTTGATGCCAAATGTATTGATCTCCACTAATGATGATGTATTAGTTTTATTTAAGCTTTAAATCAATAAATCTTCAAAACTACTGAACTGAAGTACATTAATTTTATATCATTATAAAGGGAATTGAAAGACCTTTAAAATAAGGTATCACTCGACCCCCCTTTCCATTTAAGATTTTGGGGGCAGCGTCACCCCCGCTTAGGGGGCTGCACGTGCTAACATGATTTTTTGCCAAACTTGTGTCCCCCTCGAAAACAAAATCGACGGGTCTGAGCGTTTTTCAAAAAAAAACTGAGCTGCCAGTAAATGCGTCTGTTTCGTTTTCGATGCGCCACCCTGTATATGTAACCCCTGAACTTGTCCTGTGGTTTTCATTCTGATAAGACCACACGTGCCTTGAACACTTTTTTTATTATAGCAGTTTGAAGGTTGATTGTTGAGTATCAAAAAGCTCAACTTTAACAGCCTGTCAGTTCGCCATTTTGAGAGATGGTAATTTTTTTATCTAGAATTACAAAGTACTCTTAAGAAGCTTCAAAGTAAGATAACACGATTCCCCATTCATCTAACAAAATGTTCCAAAATGGCCGCCAGCCAAGGTATGTATTTTAAAATGAAAACTTAACATCATACGACAAGACCTGTTCGAATCTGGTTAATTTGCTTGACTGTATCAGTTAACATCCTGAGTGATGTAATTTCTTTCTACGAAAAAATAGGAGAAGAGTTCCGGGTCATCGCTTTTCCGGAGGATGCTGAGACAGGATGATGGATCAGCTACGTATTATTAAATGATCTCTTTTCAAACTACTAATCAATATATTATTGAGCAATTACCTCATAAATATGGATACACTTGTCTTGTGAAGCGTGCTCCAGATTCTGTGTTAATAGATACTGAGGATATTTCTCGTTTTGTATTATCAACAGGCCTGCATTTGAAAATCACATAGAACAGATGTCGTAATACATATTATATTCGTTCTTGTTTCTAATTTGGGGTAATGTGTTTTATGTTTTTCATCCAATTTATAAGAAGAAAATGCCGTTAGAAATATTCACAAAGCTTCCCCGGTCTTCAGTTTTTCTCTTATAAGCAGTCTAAGCTACATGAGAGCCAAGAATTAGTAGACAAACAGACTGACGGAAATAAGTAACATGGTTTTTTGTGATGTGCCACTCGGATTACATAAGGTTACTGGTATGCCAAGAACGAAAAAGCTTTGCAGTTTTTGAAAATCGGTCTTATGGCGACAGGAGAAAAAAGCCAAAATGGAGGAAAAAATAAAAATTGCTCATACCTCATTTTTGACCTTTCAGAGAATCCTGATGATTTTTGAAAAAATTTGTAGGGGTAAAATATTGTTGGGTCTTCCCTTAGGTAACTGGAGGAGGAAGCATCGCAATTCAATTATTTGGTGGCAGTGTTTTTGTAAAATTCAACGCCCCTATTAGACGCATTTCACACATAATTACCCCGTGTATTTGATTTAGAATAATACAAATATTTTGTATATGTACGTATAGTTTATCTGAAGTCACTTGAAACACTGTGAAATACCGGGTGTGTTTTATATATCTATATTTAACACGCTCTGTTGCTGCAAAAATCGCCCAATTTCGCAGCAAATATCCCTCGTATAAGATCAAAGGCAGTTTCACCGGTCCACGTGGAGTAAAGCACGCCTATGCGTGGACATAGCCAATGAGAAAGCGTGTATTTCAGAGCTCCGAAAAAGTGCAGGTGGCTACTGAAAATTGAAACAGTTTAGCCAGTGCCGTGTAGCGGTGAATAAACGTGTTTTCTTTAGTCTGTCCGTGTTTTTTCATAGATTTTATTAGTTTGTGTGTTTTTGACTTTTGAATACTCAGTTTACTTGTTGATTTAATTGTTGTGTTGATTGTTCTTGTTTGTCCTAAATATGGCTCTTTGGAGACCTTGGGAAAATGCTCCAAGCCACGAGGAGATGGTTGATGAACCTGTGCAGGCAGAATTCTTTCATAAAGATTTAGAGGAACAGACCCAAAGAGTAATCCTAAATATGTATGATTGTCTGAAAAACGAAAATCCAGATTCCTCGCAAAATCAAATTTTAAACAGAATTTGTATCCTGACAAAAATCAGTCGGTCTACCATTTATCGGGTTATAAAAAGGGGAGATGTAGTCAACCATTCCTTCCGCAGAAAGCGCATAGGGCAAAAATTAAAAAGAATAGACGTGGGTTTTCAGGAAGATATTCGTCGTATAATATACGGATTTTATAAAGAAAATTTGGTGCCCACGTTGGAAATGATACGGGATAAATTAAAAGATTATCCTGAAGATTTTTATAATTACAAATGCTTAGACTCACTGCACTGTATTGTAAAACTGTGTGGTTTTCAATAGAAAAAATTAGATAAAAGAATGGTGATTATGGAGTCGTCTCGAATCGTTGAATTGCGCCAAGAATTTTTGCACAAAGTTAAAATCTATAGAGAGCAGAAAAGAAATCTGATTTACCTGGATGAAACGTGGTATGATACCCATGATGTTGTGCAGTACGGCTGGGTTGACGACAGCAACAAGTGAATTTTAAATGCACCATGCAACCCTGGAAAACGAATCATTATTCTCCATGCTGGCAGTGAAAATGGATTTATACCTAATGCCTTGCTGTTATCTGCCAAAAATATCAAAGAATCATGTGCCGACTATCATGAGGACATGACCTCCGACTTATTTGAAAAGTGGATAGAGCAGCAGTTAATACCAAACATTTCCCCAAATTCAGTGATTATTATGGACAATGCGCCATACCATTCCCGACAGAAAAACAAAATTCCGAATACAGGCACAAAAAAACAAGACATTATTGATTTTATGAAGGATAAGGGAATGGAGATACCACAAAAATCAACCAAAGCCATATTATTGGATCTTAATAAAAGACAAAAATTTTAAAAATAGTATGTTGTTGACAATCTGCTTCAGCAAAATGGCCATGAAGTATTACGTCTACCTCCCTATTACTGCATTTTTAACCCAATTGAGTTGGTCTGGGCTGCTTTTAAAAAAAAGTAAGAAAACATAATCAGACCCCTCAATTAAGTGAATTGCTATTGGCCACAATAAGAGATGCAGTATCTCATATTGCAGCCACAGACCTATGGAAGCAGTGTTCTAGGCATATTATTGAAAAAGAAAATGAATATTGTGTTTTGCCTCCTGTAAATCCAGTTGTAATTTCTCTACAAGATGACTCTAGCGACAGCTCCGAAGGCGAGGATGATATATAAATACCTATAATGTAAGTCTTTATATACCTTTTTATATACCTACCTGCTATGTAAATATTTGCCTATGTCAAATGTTGGAATTCTGTAAGTTTTCCATTTCTTAACTTTCAGTCAACATAAATTAAACTCCCAATATAAGTATTTTTTATCCCAAATCAAAAAAATAAGAAGATAGTAAAATCCATTTATTGTGATATAAAAACATTATTATTATCGTTCTAAATAAATAACCGCACGCCTATGATGCGTCATGAAATTACAAAGGACGCGCCGACCAAAGGTTTTTATGCTATTTCAAGTGACTTCAGATAAACCATACATCTATATTCTTACGCAACAACTATTCATTCCCCACATATAAAAGCAACAAGCACAAAAAACGATCTACCCAACAATTATCTTTTGTACACTGGTTGCTCGTGCCATGGTACAATATCGTTATTATACCCATCATCAGAAGGGTGATGATAGTATACGTGCAGAAGCAACATGTGGTCGTCGTGTGCCCCATGCGCTTTGCAGGTGCCGTGTGGTGAGTCACCCGTCTCGTACCACTTGTTAAATAGGTTATATTTGGTTGGAGGAAATATAGCAAGTGTAAACGGAAGACGCTTGCATTAGCGTTGGAGTAGACGCCGGTGAAAAAGTACGACCGACCGACGTGTCAATGTCTGGACGGTGTAACGGTCAACGACGTGCTTTCTTTCACTTCTATCAATTTATGTAAAATTGGAGAGGTTGCTCCTCATGCGTGAACGATAAACACTCTGAAATGCATTCACGTTTTTTTAAGGAATTTTTGTATTGGCTACATGTACGAAGTTTTCCTGAAGCACTAAATTAGGTACAGCCCAGTATAATGATATTATAAAATGTGGAATTTTGAGTACGTTCTCAGGTTAACTAGTAAACTAGAATGAGTAAAATATCAGTTAAGTCATTTAGAGCTTGTAACTTAGGAGATCTTTGGGGGCCTTGTTTCATGTTCTTAAAAAGCTCTGTGTTCTTAGGTTTCGACCAGCATTACAACTGTGTCCTTTTCACTTCCCACGCCTACTGTCAGGAAAGCATTGTAATCTCGAAAAATTTTTGTTTTTTTTTTATGTAATAGACGCATATCACGAAAAACCATGTCACTCATTTCTATCGGTCTGTCTGCTAATCCTTGGTCCGTCTATAACTCGGAGTGTGCTGCTCGAAACTGATTTAAATTTGTACACAAAGTTACTACTATGCCAAGGAGGCAAATCAGACTAGTAACGGCGGAGAAAAATGCCAAAAACGGAAAAAAAATCGCACCGAACTTCGTTTTTGGAGGTTTTCAAGGATCCTGAACATTTTTCTAATTATTTTTAGGGTTAAAAAATTTCGGTGGGGGTTTTTAAGGGAGTGGGGGAGATCGAGCATTTTCTTGATGTTGGTGTATTAATACACTTCCAACCCAAGTATTTCTAAGCGCTTATTAAATATACTTCGCGCCTCAGAGATTTCCCCGTACATTTGCACTTACAATTTAAAGCTCTCTGGCTTCTCCGACGGGAGTGCCAGTCTTCATAAGTGTCCTGGAATTACTGGCGCTGTGCCGCGCTTCCGCATCTGACGTGTCGTGCGATCAGGTATGGAGGAGAGACGACGTTGCCAGATGAAGGATACTACGGGTAGATCAAGGAAATAACGTCTATGGACTAGTTGTATAGATCTGTTTGACGGACTTCATCAGTTTAATTCCTTTTTTATATACGTTGTTAACTAGCTTTTTCTCAGAGTTTACACTATCTGATAGTGCCAGCTATAATTTGTTATCATATGTTTAATTCCCGATGCAGAAGCGACGGGCATTTAATTAACATGTTTGTTATATTCTCGTTCTCTATCAATAAACATTATTTTATCTGCATATAAGCATCGTAGCTCCCAAAACTGATGAACAAATGTAAGAGCGCTTTTTTATAGAAATTGTTTTCTATAGATATAGTCCTTAGCTATCGGGCATCCAATGTTTTCCTGTGAAAAAAAAATATCGAAAAAACAATGCAAAGTAATATTTTTTTAACAAAAAACATTAGGATTTTTGTTGCCACCAGCACTCGAGCTTCTTGTTACAATATTAATCAGCATCGTGTTTTTTAGATTTTTCGGAATACTAGATGCTCTTATGATAGATATTACTTTTCATAATTCATGTGAAAGTTAGACTTTTCTACTATTTTGTTTGTATCGGGGTGGCTACTTAGTGCTTCTTTGCTAATTTGTTTAGACAAAAAGCTTGTTAACAAGCGCTTGTCGATTATCTTCATTTTTCTTTCATAATTAAATTACTAACAGTTGCTGTACCAAACCAAGGCTTTTATTACTACGATAGTGCTGATTACAAATGCTTAAGCACAACTGAAAGCAATGTGATTGAGCAATAAAATCACAAGAAAAACATTTAAATGCTGATCATATGATTACTGTAATAAAAAATTACATGTTCGATTGATTAGCTCCTATGTTTATTCATAATCCTATGAGCAATCGCAGATACAAGGGAAGTAGCATTCCAGTCAAGTTTTCCTTCGAGGTTATGCAAGTCAAGATTTTTATCCATATACAATCGCTGTCGCTTTAATGTTTAAATGGAAATTTATTTTTAATACTAGGAATGGTAGTTACCTTGATGCAACTATAAATAATCATGATCAGCGCGGAGAGTAGAGATTAACATACCTTTGAGATCGTTTGTATGTACATATAGCACAGATGTGATATTTGTTATAATAATGCAAAATCCGAAGATCAGTATCTCTCTGTGGAGGCAGGCGAAATCTTATCTTATACCTTCTTCAAAAACAAACGAATTTCAATAAAACGCTGCAATACTATAGACGTTGGAGAATAAATCACAATGATGCTTTCAAAGTTTGAAAATATTATACACTATGTTAAATAAAAGTATTTTTCGAAAAATATGCATTCGCTATAGAAACTACGACATACATACTCGTAAATAGCGATGTCTTTCACATCGTATTTCAGTTGTAACTAGCTGATTGGTTTCCATGAATATAGCGTGTTCATTGAAAAGTGAATGAATCACATGCGCGTGCACGTGCGGTGCAAAATCTGCTGATTACACTTGGATCAATCTGATGCAAGGCACCTGTGCATCTGTCTAACAGCCGGTTCCTTTCTGTTCCGCAGGTGCTGTGGCATCTGGACATCTTTCGCAGGAGTTTTAGAGACCTGTCCGGCCATGCGTGCATGGCTGATTCCTGCATTTTCTGCGCTCTCAAGGTAAGATTTTTTTTTTGCTTTTGGTTCAATAGGTTGGTTGGGATTTGCATGCAGGTGGAGAAAGGCTGACTACACATCTAGAGTGTTTGGATGATTTTGATTTAATTGTACGTCAAATTGAAGTTTTAGATGAGATATTAATATTCTTAAAGTCTTACATTGATTTTACATATCGTTCTTCAGTTATGGAAGATTGAATATCGAAGTTTTGCATTAGCTCAAAGTGATTATGAGATATTCAAATTCATCATTCACAAAAAGTTGCCTGACAAGCACGCCATGAATATATATCTTAAAGCTCAAATAAAATTAGTATCATCTAGCTATGTTTAAAATCGAAAATTATTCTATAGTGCTATTATAATCTGAATGGTATTTTACTCTACCTTTAATCGATGGTAGCTCAAGATCACAATACAAACTCATATTTGGAACACTAAACTTTTATCATAAACTTTCAGTGGACGGTCTGTTAATGTTATCGCTTTTCTGAAATTGGAGATTAGAGCCTCGACTAATTAGTACTAAAGAATAGTAGAGATAGAACCTAGATCCATTATCTTTAATATTGTAAAATCTTGTAATTTATTTTTTTGCTGTCAATGCTAGACGCACCTATACTGTACACCCCCAAAGGTTGTCATTGATCAAATAGACCCAAATCTACTCGTAAAAGCCCACATTTCAAATGCAGTTGATATCGGTGTTCGATTACATGGAAATGAAGTCTGCGAATACGTTCAATTTCAGTCCAAATGTAAATTAAGTTTTCATACACATATAGTTATCTCATCTTCAGAGACAAACGGACTCACTAAGGCATAGGTTCTAAGCATCCTGTAACCCTGTAAGTTTTGTTGATTCAAAAGACGGCAACCATAGATTCCCGCAAGGGAGTGCCAAAAAGGAGCAGGGCTGACAGTTCGGTTGCACTCTAAAAGTTATCACACCTGCTCTTCAAAGAATTTTGGGTATGATACACTTTCACAACATAAAAAAAATCCTCTCGTTTATCGGCTCCTCCTAAGAATAATTAATGTAGGCACCTATGACGGCAACAGCAGACTATTTCCAGAATATATATTTTTTTTGTTTGTTGAATTGTTAGTAAAACCTTCAATATGGAATTTAACTCAGGTACCGCAAATTGCCGATCTCTGGCCTTATTTCCAATTTCCAATATTAAAACACAGCTTTCGGCTATAAGGTCAGTAATTGCATGTTAATATTCTGAAGATATTTTCATAAAATACAAGCACAACAAATATGTTTAAACTTCCTAAACACTTTATCCTAGTAGTTGAATACCTTTATAACGAAACATCCATCTTATTACGACTATCCTACTTTTTATCTCTAGAAAAACATCCAAGCAAGTGTCAAAACACACGTTTTCACACATTTCCTTCCTACTAGACATTACATTGTTTACCAAAGCACGGCCTACTCTCCTTGAAAGCGTTTCCGTCCAGAACAAACAAACGACAAACGAAGCACGTTTTTCCTGCATTTCAAGAGAGAAAATTAATGTCACCTGTTCGTAGGTTTCTGTAACCGGTTATATTTTCGGTGGCGTACCCATTTTGTGGACGCATATATCATGTAAACAAATAGGGCTTATGAATAACAATATACAATCAAGCTAAATCGTCTAACTAATCGTTTCCTCAAGCACGATAAATGACAATCTGCGCTTGTATATCTGAAACATAATTGTTTTCAACGCACACTTGGGCTAACGAGACCTTCAAATTCCTTCATAATATAGTAATAATAGTATGGTAGAATGAAAATAGGCATTATTGGGATTGTCAGTGCATTCTTCCGTTGTTTGTCTTGCAAAATGCTCAACATTTATACAGCTGGTTGTTGATAGTAAAAAACGCTGATTGCATGCATATTTTATATATTGGACATTTACATATTTATTTTCATCTATTTACGGATAGGTGCTTGTATTTTTTGTGGCTGACACTGTGTCCTGAGAATACATGCATGATGATACAAAGGTTAATTTCGGTGTTACAAATGTATTCCTGTACATATTTAAAGCTTGTAATAACTGTAGTATTTTACTTCTGCTGCAATATCTAACATCTAAAGTTTCTATTTATGCGATCCTGAAGTACATGTCCTCCACCAAAATGGATGTTTCTTTTTTACTGATTTTGATGGACACTACCGAATAGTCCCAGAAAGTTCAGGTCCCAAAAGTGCCAGGATTTGGACCGTAAAACCTTGTCTTGATTCTTTCGCCTTTTTTGGGACTAAGAATAGATAAATCTAACAATAAAAATGCAAGTCGTGTGTCATGTAACATGATCTACGAGCAATAGGACAAGAAACTATCTATCTATCTATCTATGAATTTGGCTTATGCTTAGTTGTCGTTCGCGTTCAATAATCTATTTTGCGTGGGTCACTACTTATACTAGTTTTTTTTTTGAAAACTGATTCATGGTTAAGAATATCGTTCCTTATAACTATAGGTATAAGTGAAATGCAATTCCTAAAACGGGCTAAATAGACCAACAGTTGAATGTGAATTTGGAATTAACTTCACCATTTATTTGAACCTAATTTTAACACAAAAACAGATATTGGCCCTGAGGCCCCGAAAATCTAGACCTTGCAGTTCCTTTGACGACTAGTCCCGCAATTGCCTTGCTTATCTTTCAGATAACCGGCTCTAGATTCCACGAGTAGAAAAAAATGCTTCAAGAGACTCCAACAGTGCGTCAGACATGAAGCCCCGTATATAAACTATATACACATCCACCAAAATTTGAAAAATCGTACAATGGGAGCACGTGAAATAAAACAATGGGAATGGGAAAGGAAATTATGGTATTACTTTGTTAATGAATCTTCTGGGAATCAATTATATCTGGTTTTAAAGTAATTTGCTCTGCCTAAAAGTATGTAAGAGCTTTTGTTATGCAGGATACTCAGTTTTTTAGTTTCTTTAAAGACATGACATGACATGATGCTCAAGTACACCTAAATTAAATGTCGTTGTGTTTATGAAAGCATGTAATTAGGAACTTCTTAAAAAATATATCTGTCCGTTATCCAGTATGCGTGTGGTACCTAGTATGTGGGCAGAAGTCGGTATGCGAAGACATCTTTCCCTAATAAGGAGGAGATAATAAACCTATTGGTACACTAAACTCAAGAACAGATTGTGGTCATTCTCAGAAGACTATGACTGTTTAGTTCTACCAGAAGACCACCTAAGTACCTTTTGTACCTGGGTGGTGCCACGTAAATTGCTATAAACATCGACATGTTTTTGCCCGGTGGTGCCTATGAGAAGTAACAGGTAAAATTGAAATTTTGCTTGTTATTCTCGCACATTATTATGCTATCTGAATCATCAACAAAATAAAAATCTACAACCAATAGACCATTATATAAGAGAAAGGCGTTGCAGGCCGAGCACTGCTTTTCCAAATTTCTTTTTTTTTTAATTTTAAGCAATTCCTTTATTATCCATGAAAGGCATATAAAAACTAATTAGTTAATGTTATACTAAATATATGCACATCAAAAAGTATTATGGAGTTTAATATTATAATACTAATTTGAACATTTACAGGTTTTTTCAATTCAAGACTCATTTAACACAATAACATTTCATATCCATATTACTTTACATAATATTCACATACATCAACTTTCTCTGATTCTCTGAAAATATTACATTTGCTATGCAGATGTAGACACACATCAGCATTCCTCACCTCGGCAACATAGGTATTATTTATTTTTCATTCATTTAAAGAAAAAGGAAACTAGAAAATGATGACTAATTACCTCACGTATATATTAGAGAAGTCCAGGTAAGGAGAATTGTTTTTTTCTTCGGTACCTTGTAATTACGGAGTCACAGGGGGTCTGACGTTTTTTGAATACACTACATGAAAGAGATTTTTTAAGAAAACGGGATTAGGACCAAATGTCAACAGTTATTTCGCCCCTAAAAGGTATAACATTAGTGTTTGTTCAGTTTTTTCTGAGTGAAAAGTGACAAAAGCTGGTACGTAATTCGTTTGTCAGTTTTTTCATGCCCTGTCGTAAAACGCCAATAATACGAGTACTTATTGAATACCTGATGACGTATGTGATATCATTTCAGCCGGAAATATAGGCTATTTAAATCCTCTTTCGTTATACGAATTTTATATGTTTTTTCCAACGCAGTAGCGAAAAACCAAGAATAAACTGTATCATACCGAGAAATGTACTTTGATCTATTTTAAAAATGCAATGCAAAGCTATATTTGGAGATATCTATTTTTAGTCCAATCGTTATGTTCATCTGTTCACGATTACAAGAATCAAAACCCTGCTTCTAAAAATCATAATATTTTGCGCTTATTTTTCTTGGCTCTGGACCATTGCCAGTCATCCATTAAATTTCAAGACTGGTGGAAGTTTCTAAATCACACTACTATTTGCCATACCACCATTTTATTACAGTTCTCCTAGAATAGAGCCCTGTAGATGAAATATATGAATAAAACTTAGTGAAAAGATCATCCTTATAAATATTAACTACTTGCAATCACAGCTTTGCTTTCAGTATTCAGCTGGGTTTATGTTAATGTTTGATTAACCATATGAAAAACCCCATTTTTAAATACAGTAATTTCAAGCGTGTCTGACACCTCATTATCACTCCTGGACTTTAGATTCGAAAAAGGTCAGGTCTTTAAATCACACGACCATCTGAGTTTTCAACTAATTGTTATATAAAGGATATAAAACACCAGCCCTAGGGTTGAGCCTTGTGGAGCACACGAAGGAATTCATCAAGAGGAAATTTTCTTCAGCAGCTTCAAATAATTGATTTGGTATGACGTAGGCCACGAAATTTCAATTACCCTATAATCAGTGCTTAATGACCCGTGTCAAGATCCCACTTCTGAACAGCGTGATCTCGCGCGCCACTGAAGTCTTGGCTCACGACCATTATCACTTCTCGGCTTAAAATTTAAAACCGGTCTGGGCTTTAAACCACGCGACCAGCTGCGTCTTCAGCTAGACCGGCGTCTTGCGTCGAGTCTAATCGCAATGGTCCGCTGTCTTGAAAAAAATCTCCATTCGTATGCCTTCTTGAGCCACTCTCTCGACCAATTGCGAGGGAGGTCAACCGGTCACGGAGCCCCGGAGCGCTTTCGCGACGTTGCCGGATTTACATTCCGGGATTTCCTCATTTTTGCCTGGAACTGTGAAGATTGTGATATTTCCTCTTTTTCACTCCGATTTTGGCTTGTGCCCTCATACTTGACCGTCACTAAACAAAAAAGGCTGAACTCGTTTTGATGAATAGGGTTGATAACCTGCCACTGCAGAATAGCGCATGTTCAAATAGTGACAAAGTATTTTTTAATACTGTACACGTTTTATGGACTGAAGAAAAAAGCCGTTGCACCGAAGAGATGTACAGACGAGCCAGCTCCATTCCTTTCGCGTCTCTTCCAGATATTTTACGAGTCCGGTACTTTCCCAGAAAATTGGAAAATTGCTCCATCCAACCCATCCCAAAAAAGGATCTAAGATGGATCCTTACAAATACACAGCCGTATCTCTGCTTTCTGTTTCAGTGTGATGGAAAAGTACATGAAAAGGGAGATTTTGGAGAATCTTGACAGTTAGTATGGTTTCCGGCATCAGCGATCCATGAGGGGCCCCTAGCTTACGTCACTTAACTGTAGACTAGCTTATCCTGTTTTCAGCTGAAGCCCATGGCGTTACTCTTGATATCTACTTCTCTTCATATATCCTCCTCACTCTGTACAACGCTAGACAATACCTTGAGTACTGCTCACATGTTATGCATGTACTCTGCTGTTCATAGGAGGGCTATCCGACCGATATGTCAACGAACTTCGGTCCTCTGAGCTTGCCTAATTTTTTGTGGAAAGGGGAATACATGGGATTTGAATGAGTCCTCTTTCATTTCATAATACGTATCTTCCAACAAACGGGTAAAAAACGTATTCTAATTGCAATTTCGTCGTCAAGGCAAAAATACTTGACTGTCATGAACGATTCATAACTCAAAAAGAGGAATGTAAGGAACAATGAACCGTTAATTTTGACACAGTACAGTATGGAATCCCGCTAATCTTGGTTTTCACTAAATTGCCGACAAAGCCGAAGAACTGGCAACATCGCCATCTTGTACGGTACTACTTATTATTCCCCTGCGCCGTGTACAGATGGCGCTCCCTGCCCGGTTCTTATTGTTTACGTGCTCTACATAGGCATACGTAGCCACCACCAATGGTATGATCTAGACGGCTTACGCTTGATTGTATGGTTCTTTGTACGCTGAGGATTTATTTGCTGAGAGGAAAATGATACGATACAAAGAAGGATATCGTACGTAATGATCTTTGGAGCGTGCCTCAATAAATGTTGCAATTCAACTTTTATCGTACGTTGTTCGGAAGTAAGAGGTGAATGTAAGAGGATGATTGAAAGTGTTGGAATTGTAACAGTTTAGGCTGATGTGCACATGATGGTGTAGAAAGAAACACTACTCCTGCAAATGTAGATCCAGAAATATCGAAATAGCGTAGAATCACTATCCTGTGTGCATATATCGAGGGCGCTTTAGCACCAAAACCGGTAAGGAGGTTAGGAAGCTTAAATATTAGGTTTTTTGGAAATTTGAATCATTGTAATATACTAAGTGACATATAAATCCGAACACCCAGTTTAAATGGTTTTATTTTAATAAAATTTTGTATAAGTACTTAATGAAGCATAATAAGTAAATGATAAAAATTTCAAAATGATTGCACTGCTTTAAAGCCCTTTGACCTTTAATAATGTGTGGATGCATTCTCCAACGCGCCTAGACATGCTTCTGATCAGGTGGTCAATGTCCTCCTGTGGTATCTCATTCCAGGCAACCACCAACTCCTCTCGAAGTGCTTCTAGAGTGTGAGGAGGACGTTGCAAATTGAGCAATCTCCTACCCATCATACTCATTCGTCGGTAAACACTTCGCATGCCAATAGGTCTTCCGTGTTCTGCAAACCATTCATTTGCAATGGACCTGGTAGTGGAGAAACGGTCCCTTAAGGCCTATAATCTTAGGCGGCGATCTTCACGGTCTGTTGTTCTACGGCGGCGTCCAGTGCCCCTTGCTCTTTGCGTACGGCCTTCTCGAAGCCATGCCTGACAACACCTAACCACAGTGTCTACACTTCTTTGCACTCTAACTGCAATTGCCCGAAAAGAAAGTCCAGCTTCCCGAAGTCCCACTATACGACCCCTATCAAACTCACTAAGTTGACGAAATCGTACAGGTCTTCGTACTCTAGGCATCGTAACCGATCGTAAAGGATGTCAAGAACCAAAATCCGCCAACGTTGATTCTTTGATGCGGCTGAAATATTAATTTTTAGAGCGTTAGTGAATTAAAAAAAGCAGTATAAAAACCGGAATGTCCAACTGATACGGCTGACAATTTTTTCACTTGTTATTTACAGTAAGATAAATACATTCACCAACTTTTATTAAAATAAAACCATTTAAACTGGGTGTTCGGATTTATATGTCACTTAGTATAGTAGAAAGAGTCAGGATTTTCATTCCAGTTGCGAATAGTAAGTTGATTCTGGCTTTTGTCGTTTCCTGAAACTTATTATAGTGAGTTACCCTGTTATTTGCACCAAACGAATACATTCCTGAATTCAAATTATGGTGGATGTGCCGAAAAAATTGTTATAGGGTTTCGTTTCTTACTCATCGTTGATGTCTCCGTCACAAAATTATTTATTACCCTTGCATTTACTTCAATTTGAATTGTTTGTTTGTAACGGCTTTATTCTACCACTACATTGACATAAAAATGATCTAATGACATGGGTTGTACATCTATGAAACTTAAAACTAATAGAATTGTAACGGATGACACAATACAGGGATAAGAATTATTAGATGGTCCAATGTTTAATATCAGGGAGATGAGATAAAACATCTATGATGCATTCATAGGTATTGTAAGGAGATTTTGAAATCTTATATTAATAGTATGAACACTTAAGCTATGGCTAACCCTTCTACTAAACATACTGAGTTCTTGTTCAGAAGTAAACGAACCAACTAATGTTTGAAATAAGAAATTAATATTTAGCTGATGGCTGATTTAGGCAAAATACACACAAAACAAAAATTAAATCGTATAACTCTTTTTTATGCCATGCCACTAAAACTCGTAAACGTACAGTAGTAATTATTGAATAAACAATTACAATACCTTGAATCTCAGGTCGTAGCAATCTATCAGTAAAGTCCAACGTGAATCAGTGTCTCAAAAATGCCCAAAGACAGATTTTTTAATTAAATGAATTTAAGATGGAGGAAGTCATCAGTTTAAAATCCAAATCAGGATTCTTGCAGATACACTATTGATAAAAAAAACTCATTAATTCGTGAATGCCTAATTTTTATCGCTATTATATCATACCTACAAGCAACGTAAAATAAGGAAAGTCTCCAATTTCCGCTGACAAATCATACCAATTAACAGAAAATAATCGAAAAGAAGAACTGCTTTATTTACATTTTAATAAGCTGGCTTCTTGTGTACCCACGAAGAGCGCGTGGGCGTCAGTGCGTGGTCGATCTGTGTTTGCACTGTGTTGTCATCAAAAATAAAATGAAATGCTGGCGAAGAGGTTAAGTAGCCTGTCACAACCTTGTTAAATGTTTTGTCAAGTGAGTTTTGCGGGGTTTGCGATCTGGAATCCAATTATGGAGATGGTAAATTGCACGGGTGCCGTGTGATCGCTTTCGTGTATCGATGGTTTCGTGTGCATTTTTTAACGTTTCTGTCACATACTTCGTGCAGCACATGTAGGAAGAATTCAAGAGAACCTCTCGGCTATATTTGAAACAGTAGTGTTTCTATAGTTCTTTTCGTAAACCTTAAACTTTACAATTCTTTGTAATCTTTGGATTCCTTTACGTTTACAAATGTCATTTGTTTGTGGTGACTGCAATGAAAGGTGTGAAATGAAACACATAAATGCTGAAACCTATGGACCACTGCTTTATTTTAGTATTGCGTTTACATCATATGTTTGAGTATATTTGACGAAAGGACCCTTTATAAGATAACGCTGTACTACGCTACTCTCCAGACTCATAAAGACATACGTTACTTGACTTTAGTATACATTGTTTCAGTGATTAACTTCTAGGAACCTTTTACTCATACTGTAACAATTGTCTATTCCCGACATGCCCCACTTAGGCACTCTTTGTTAAGTAAACAGCCGATACAAACTTCTAGTGTTGATCGCGTGTCAATATATCAAGCTACATTCTCAGTATTAAAAATAACTAGCGATTACTAGGTATCATTCATGTACACGACCTGATAGAAGGGCCAGTATTATAATGTCTAGTTGACCGGAGGTTGAATGTCAAACTCGACTCAAACCGCACTTTACGTATTATAAACGATAACCGAAGGTTGAACCGCGGGTTGAGCGCTCGTTCAGTCAACTCGAACCTATCCTCAGGTTGAACTGTCAACCGAAGGTTTAAAGCGGCATTCTAACCTCAAATAACGAAATTGTGATTAGTGTGTTTATGTTTATGAAGTTACAAAATTATTTGTCAAAAAATGGCATCTCCATCATCATCACCAGAAACTGAATTAAATTTGCATAGCAGACTAGTTTGGGCAGATAGTAGTAACGAATCGTCGGATTCTGATGAGAGTGAAGAACCTAGAACCAGGGCACCTCGCAATTTTAGAGCAAGAATGGATCATTTCACCCGTTGGAGCGACGAGGAATTTCGAATCAGATTTAGATTAAGCAAGGATACGGTCGTAATGCTAGAGCAAAGATTTCGGAATGAGATAGCACCGAAAACTAACCGGTAATTATACAAAATGTAAATTGCATGAAATGACGAGTATGTTTTAAATTTGTTGTTTTTAGGAACTGTGCGATAACATCAATGCAACAAATACTTCTTGCCTTGAGATTTTGTGCTACTGGATGCATGTTGCAAACAATTGGTGACTTTGCAGGTATACATAAGTCCACAGCAGGTCAGATTGTAAAGAAAATAGTTAAAATGATTGCAACATTGGCTCCAGAATTTATATATATGCCAAGGACCCAACAAGAAATAGAAGAAACTAAACATAAGTTCTATTCAATTGCTCGATTTCCTCGAGTTGTAGGAGCTATTGATTGCACTCATATAAAAATAATTTCACCAGGTGATTATTTTTGCACTAGGTTTGTAATAATAAGTAACTCTCGTATTTTTGTAGGAGGGGAAAATACTGAATATTTTAGAAATAGAAAAGGCTATGTTTCTCTTAATGTGCAAGTAGTAGGTGACTCAGAGCTAAAAATTAGGGATATTGTTGCACGATGGCCAGGCTCAAGCCACGATCAAACAATATTTGCTAACAGCAGATTACAAGGTCGACTTGAACAAAATGAATTTGGAAATGCCATTCTGCTTGGAGATTCAGGTTATGGTTTAAAAAAATACTTAATTACTCCAATTGCAAATCCCAGAACAAACAGTGAACAACTTTTTAATGAGGCACAAATTAGAAGTCGGAACCCAATTGAGCGATTATTTGGAGTATTAAAAAGAAGGTTTCCTATTTTATCACTTGGAATAAGGGTCTCACTTGGCACTGCAAAGAACATTATTGTCGCTTGTGCCATATTACATAACCTGGCCATCGATATGAAAGAGCCAGATCCAATAGTAGATCCTAATACTCTAATTGGCAATGAACCCATACATGAAAATGTTCCAGTTGGAGATGGAAATCATAACTTTCGAGAAGAATTTATTTTATATTTTTCAAATTTGTTAGAGCAGGCACAATAAAAATTATATTATTGTTTTATTATTTATACTTTTTGTTCTATATGTATATGTCCTTTTCATTGAAGTATATATGTTATGGCGCACAAATCATAGTTCTCTATAGAGATATTTATGTTGACAATTAGAAATGAAATATATGAATAAATAATACAAGTTTTTAACAGTATAACTAAACTTTTATTTCCTTTATAATTGTTTTTTTAGCAACTCTATCTCCAATTGCAATTTTGCATTTTGCAATCTTATATTTTCTATTTTGTACTTATGGATTTCTGCTTCTCGTTCCATACGTGCAATATGATATTCCTTATTTCTTTGGGCTTCCTCCTCCATTAATTTCCTCTTTAAATTTTGTTTATCATCTTCACTTTGATGATCAGTTGCCTTTCTCTTCACTTGTAATACTCTATGTCTTTTGCTTCGTAACATTTTAGGAGTGTAATCTGACCAGTCTGAAATATACAGGGTGACTTTGAAGTTGAGTCATTAATTTTCAGATAATGATTGTAGAAGGAATATAAACCAAAATATGTGTGTAAAAATAAAAAAAAATTAGAAAAAAATTTTTACCTTGTTTTATAAAGTATCCTCCCGACAAGTATTTCAGTGCGGACCTGTATTTGATCGTGAGGTCCCCTGTGAGGTCTTAAGTCACCTGATTCACGAGCCCGTTGTACTACATTAACAAAGGCACGAGGGGTTGGTTGCACTCGATTGGGAAACCGATCCGCATAAACATGTGCCATTTTTTATTTCGTTTGAGCCACGCAACAGATACAACTATTCACTGACACTTACTGTATACAAATGAATGAAATAATTCGTTCCAAATTCTTTCGCTTTTTTGTTTCCGATGCGATGAACCGATACGACGGATTATATCCGTTGTCGCCAAACACGAGCACATTGAGACAGGGCGGTACTCAAACTTCCAAAGGGCTATAACTTTGTTACTTTAATTTTACCAGAAAAATGGTAAAGGAAAAAAACATTTCTTTTGATCAGATCTACTCACTGTTAAAATAAATGACTCAACTTCGAAGTCACCCTGTATATACTCATATAATAATGGAAAATGTACAGACCATTGATTTGTACTACCTTTCTTAATTTCAGGATCTTTCTTTGTTTCTGTCAGCATTTCGTTTTCTTTTACTTCAGATTCACTATACTTAAAAATATCTAAAATATAAATATAGGGAGTATATTATTAAACATAAGACAATGTATACCATTTTTTTGTTCAGCAACTGTCTCTTTTGGCAGGTTATCAAATAGAATATCTTCTTCTAAAGCTTGCTGCAATGTATCTGAAATATAATTTTGCATATGCTGAAATCATTATAGAATATTAAATTATTATACATACTAGGCTGTCCCTTCTCTACTACATCCATCACCAAATCGCTATCACCATTACTAGGCTCTAAACCCTGGACTGAGAAGCTAATTATACTATTAATTTTAGCATACAATAATTTAAGTGAACCTTTTATATCAGGTTCGCTCACACCACCACCAGTCTGATATAACGCTTGTCTTTTGTGAGCCTCGAGCTTGCGCACTTCTTTTTTTAGGTTATCGTATTTGCAACGTAACTGTTCAGCTGTTCTTGGCTCCATAGTAGTGGCATTATAAATATCTGCTATTTTTGCCCATGCAGTTATCTAAAATATACCCCACATGTAGATTTTTTACTAAGAATTTATAGAAATAATCACTCACCTTCTCTTTCCAAGTTGTGGCATCTGTTTTCTTACATTCGATAATATTCTTATGAGAAATAATTATATCCACAAGCGTATGACAATCAGCTTCTGAATATATTATTCTTTTGCTTCTCGTAGACATATTAAATAACTTTAATTCACAAATAAAACGATAAATAGTGGAGGAAAATAGAGAATTGACATTCCTGGCAAATGACGTTTGTTTCTTCCGCCAAATAACTCGCATTTCATTGGGTCAAATCAAAATGTCAGTGTAGCCAACAGACCTTAACGAGCGTCAAGTCTCGGTTAGCCAACTTATGGTTGTAAGTTGCTTTATAATACCGACCAGCTCTCAGCCGGCGGTTGAATTTCAACCGGTGGTTGAACAACCTTCGGTCAAGAGCAGCTTTTATAATACCGGCCCTTAGTGATAGCTCCTTTTTTCTCATTCAAATTTTAAGCCACGTCACGCGACAAGACCAACATGCCAATACCTCCGAGGACCGAGCACCGACCGACCAATCAGATATCGTACTTCGCATTAGATCTGTACGGATCTGTATAACTTGCAGCACATGCTTATGCTTAAATCGCGCATTTGATTTTGTAGAGAGAGACAAGAGCGTGTGCGGCTTGTGTCGAAGTAGTGCACATACCCTTTTCAAGTGGCCCATGAACAATGTTGCGCTGCGGTCGCGACGAAAATGACAAGTACACAATTGGTCGATTATAATGCTTTCTCAGTACAAAACAGACTCGACGCCGTGTCTTGCGGGGGCAGCGTTGCCGGTATTGTTTCTATTTGTATGATAACATGGAAAATAAATAATGATCACATTACTACTGCTTTTTTCAGTTAAGACAAAAGTTTTGGCAGTTCTGCAGCTCTGCAGAACTTAAGGGCCAGCCGCCACTGCCTGTGATGTTCGATCTTATTATGTGAATGCCTCGGCTGGGAAGGAGGTACTACTACAGGTATTCTGTTTACGAGACGAGGCCGGAACATAATGATGGAATGACTTTGTTAGAAATCGACTACGATGCATCCGATACATTTAAGGTTTTCTATAAGGTCTGTAAGTTAAGTGATGGGACTGATTTTTGTTTTAATTCATTTATTCAAATATAATTCCAATTTTATATTGAAAACTCAACATAATTTCTTTCTGAAGCCACTGGAGACGGTTTTTCCACTCATTATATCGGGTCTGTTACAGTCATTTGAATGTTTTCGACTGTCCCTAGAGGTGATTTTTCAACTTCGGAAAGAGAAAAAACCACAATGATTCAAGTCAAATCTTCCCCGATCATTCTGGCTGTCAATCGACGATCTGAACGCAAAATATTCCGGATTCTGTCGATATTTTCATCGGTTCTTGAAGATGAAGGCCTTCCGCTTTGTGGTTCATCTTCAATCGACTCCCTCCCTTCTGAAAATGCCTTAAACTACCGAAAAACCAAAACATTCTCTGCTCTGTGCCCAAGTCTGAAGCAAAATATGGTAGCACGTTGTTGCTCAAAATTGATGTCATTCCTTTTTAGAACGCAATAGAAAAAAATGTATTACAAAAAAATCCTCCAAGCTCGGCTCCTCCAGTGTTGCCATATCGAACGCTACGTTGCCAGACGTTTGGAAATTTACAGTTATTACAAACTGTGCAGCATTTTAATCAATATTAAGGTTAGTCCTAAAGAGTTTATATTTTGGCATCTAGGTGTTATATTCGAAATGAATCTAAGAATCGTTATAAGTATAAAATAGAATCAAGTCGATTGAGTGTTCCACATCTATGAACTTATTCTTAAATCCATACCACATACTTTATTTACAAAGCAATTTCATAGAGTTGGGAGTATAGTGTCACTTGTATTAAAATTCCTTTAATCTTCGCCAATAATTTCGACCTGCAGATATGGAATATTTTTTTTAAACTTAGCCTATCCAGATGATTTGTTGATGGCTGTCTAACAATTTTTGTTCAATTTTCAGACTAGCAAGTTAGACATCCAAACCAAATTTTGCTTCGCAAAATTTTACTCCTTCAACCTTAACCTGATAGCTTTGTACTTGAAATAGTAATAATCTGCCATATTTGGTTTTACCTCCGAGACTAATATAGCACATTATTGTTAACCAGCGCGTACTCTGTAAAAATGACTAGGCGTACCAACTGTGAGTTTGGCGTGATCCTTTGCAAATACAACAGCCACACCTTTCTTCGGACCCAGGCTGTTGTATAATTCATATTACGTCGACGTATAAATATGCATTGTTCAGATCGCGTACGTGATATGACGTCCACGAAAAAGGGTAATAATTTTGGTTTGATCGCAGTCAGCATGATTGGTTTGAATGAGAGGTTTTATCAACACTCGG
Source organism: Acanthoscelides obtectus (assembly GCA_963669975.1). Lineage (NCBI taxonomy): Eukaryota > Metazoa > Arthropoda > Insecta > Coleoptera > Chrysomelidae > Acanthoscelides > Acanthoscelides obtectus. Next base: position 15,397,735 of record CAVLJG010000008.1, on the reverse strand, counting down.
GAATACTAAGTTATAGCTATACCGAGCTTTGCATTGTCTTGTTTTCGAAATAGATTTCACTCTACCAAAAATCGAGGAATATAAATACTGATATCGTTATAACATCTACTGTACTGTTAAAAGCTCGATAAGTGTAATGTCCATCACCAGGATACAGTCTATCATACTATATGATTATAACAATGACAATAAGAAACTTTACAGAGTACAGGAAGCAAAAGACCTAGGCATTACTATTACTTCAGATCTAGTATTTTCAACACACTTGATTCAAATAGTTAAATCAGCTTCACGAATGGTTGAATTCATCATTAGGAATTGTAGAAAATCTTATTTTCTCGTATTTCCACAACAAAAAAGGTTTACTTGTTGGAAGCGTCTAAAGCTGATAGTTTTAGAGATATTTGTTTTTGAAAGTCTCAAGTTGCTTTGGGATAATTTATTTTAATAAGTTTCAAAAGGTTAATAATTTTAGTTAGGGAAGTTCCATAGTGGTTCTGGAATGCTGAGTATACCATAGATAAACACATTCCTCTTCAGAATATATACAATTCAATTGGGCACAGTCAATCACTCATGCTTTTAGTTGTAAACGTCTCGACCACCGCCTTTGGGTGCCAGCGTTGCCACATCTGCCCATGTATTCTTGGAGGGTTACTGTCATTTTTAATACAAAACAATTTCCTTTAAAAATAAAATGGGTCTTATTTTGGTTACTTTTAAGAGAATTGTGATCCTACTTGCAACATGTCTGTGAGGCTACGAATCCTACAAGAAAATCTACTAAGTATTGTTGTTATGGACTGGAATGTTTCGCAAGCCGACTGACCACGCGATATTTTATTCAACCACAAAATAAAAGCATATCGATATTAATTGCGTTATAATTTCTATCTGCGGAATTACTATAACTTGACCGCTAGGTGTGGACATAAAATTGTACAGATTTTTTTATGTCATAAAAAGCGTTGAAAAGCAGCTAAAAATACTTTTCGGAGAGATCTTCTAAAACTTGTATGACTTTCGTCTGTTTTTTAAACATGTTCCAGATTCCAAAAAATAGAACAAGTGCATCTATTCTATCAATTCTAAATGGGTTCAAAATGTACATTACTTTTTTTATACCAAAAAAACTTAGACATTATTGATTAGTCTTCTCAGATAATTTTGTTATTCCAAAAATGTTGTAAAGCAATAATTTTAGTTGATCATCAACTCGCAATTTAACTGTCATCACAGTGCGAGGCACGACCTTTAGTGTTTGCGAACTTGCTCGACTGTGTAGTCTTCTGCGTCCCGCAACAGAGTCTTGCTGTGCTATTCAACTTGCTGTGCCTGTTTTACGTAATCCTGTAGGGCCGTATCGTCAGTAGTTCCTACAATTGTAGGGCGCTTTTATGGCCTCCTTGATTTTCATAGTTTTCTACTGTTCCGTGTCAGCGCTCTTTTTTTGAGGTTATGTACAAATATCTATTTGCATCAAATTGTTATTGCTTTTGATCTATCTCATCTGTTATATAGCCTGAAATTTCCTACAATTCAAAAAGAAAACCTGGCCTCACAATAGGAGAGCGCAGACTCTGATACGGAACAGTAGAAATCTAGAAATATCGCAGCCTTTCTGAAGGAGAGAAAAGACTATGAAAATCAAGGAGACCATACAGTTGTAGGAATGACTGATGATACGGCTCTTAGATATGAAATTTCAAGATATCTATAAACGGTCTGATTTGACACGTGCCGTGGAGCGTTGGTGATCGTGCGTTTTGCAGTCTCTGCAAGTGCGTCTTGGCGAGAAAACACCTAACCGCGCGTGCCTGCAGGTCTGGTGACAATTTTATGTAACCTAATCTTGTTGATAAAATTTAATTTTGAATTCCCGCACAATGCAGAAAAAAGCTGCTGACGAAAGACCAGAGAAAAACTGCCACTCTCACGATTTTACTGTGATATATCCAAATCCACAGTAAAAAAAGGATGTTTAGTAATAAGAGGCATGTATGTTGTGCCTCTTTTTTATACGTTTTTATTGATTTTAAAATTGAATACCAGGCTTGATCGCGGTGACTGTCTTCTGTCAAAACTTGTTCTGCAATAGAGTCTCGGAGCTAAGCACACCATGTAGATTTCTCTGATTACAAAAAGGGATATGTACAAGGGCCGTCAACATTCCCGCCAAAACGAAGATACTGGTAAAAGTTGAAGGATCCAGGTAATAAAACAGAAAAATAAAAAGGTCCAAACAACCTTAGACTATACCGACGCTACCTGCTTTCCGTGTTGTCGAAAACGTAAAATATTTATTGAGTTTTAAATATCTTTTGGCGTCACAGAAGTCAAGTGGTTTGTTGGTGCAATCGACCATTAAGTTAGCCCAAAATCTAATGAATTATTAACGACAGTTTAAATGTAGACCAGTCAATACTCGGTTTAAAGGCATTTATACTTGCAAAATGCAAACTCGTCGATGCAATGAGATTCTTACGTTGTGCAACGTCGGATTCAGGACAAAGAGCTGTATACGCAGATCTTTGAATCTTTAAATACCTCTTAACTACTATTATTATCATCAGACAGCAGCAGAACAATAAGTTCCCGTGTATCATGTAAAAAATCGCACTGAAGAACGTGTTTTTCAATTTGGGTTATAGGAATTGATTGCGTAGTCTCCTGAACTAAGTCGTGATATTTTTTACGTAAAGAAGCGGAGTTGCGGAGGAATTAACATCAAAGCGATTTCGGTTTAGGTTTAGGAATTGTTAATTAAGAAAGTTATACAAGAAAATCTGGAAAAGCGATATAATGCTTCCGACTAAAAAAAACTGCTACTCACAGAAGAAAATTGTGTATAACTTTCGACCAGGAAATGACAATACTAGGGTGGAGCTAAAGGTGAATTTGTATAAGAAAACCATCAGAGGTCCTATTGATAAATGAGTACTTTTTTCCATAAATCACAATTTCTTATGTTTTAAGCGATACCTCAAACTTTCTTTGTTCTCACACACTGTGGGCTTCCTGATATGAACGATTATTCCAAAAACAAAAATCTTTTAAAAAAATACTATTTCGAATCTGTATTATTTTCCACGGCTTTTGTGCTACATGAAGTATTAAATACGCCTTAACATAAAACTGTTAACTGTAGGTTGCCATAGGAGATCAAATACAGATAAAATCTGACCTTACGTGTCTAATGAAATAAGGTAACTCACGAACGTTGGTCTAGGAAACAACGCAAATATTCCCACGTGTCTTTGTGCGTTAAAACTGTTGACTAAAATCAAACCATTTAACTTCCAAGGTTCATAAGATAAAACGATACAAAATGGATAAATCGTTAAAACCATAGTGATAAACATTTGGAAGACTACTGGTGGTAAATGCATATGTGTTCGATATTGCTTCTATGATATCTTATTGCCCACATCACATATACTCACTTACTGTTCTTTGAATCTAGGAACTAGGTGTTACATCAAAATATCTAACCTAGTTATGTTAAAACATAAGAAACTTTTGTTGATTTTAATATCATTTTGATTAGATTCTTTTGCTATTCACATTATAATTGTTAAAACATTGCACCGTCTTTTGTGGTTGGGCTTACGTAAATTATAAATAGCCTAGTCACAATTTCATAATTAAACACTTTTTACCATTTGCAGTTGTTGTTTTGAAAACAACACTAATGCGTAGTTCTTAGTATTCAGTCATAGATTATTCTGTTTCGCGGATTTTGATGACATCAAAAAATCTATTCGCGATATATGACAATATTGCAAATGTTACATAAACATTCCAATATAGTACTCGTATATTATATAATGGGTATCCTATAAACAGTATGAACATTATTCAAATGTTAGTCAATATCCTTTGATGGACTGTATATTCAAAAATATCTTCATTGATGGAGGAGTAACAAATTGTTTATTACGAATGTGGGCACTGTATTTAATTACATTTTTGAACAGTCTGGTAGGGTAACTGATGCTATTAAAAACCTGGTGATATCCCTCTAAAATGTGGGAATGTAATGGCGTCCCATATTTTATAGAACCAAAAAAAGTCGAAAACGTTAGGTCTTTGTATATAATAATTTGGTTTCAATTATAAAGCAGCTGTTATATCAATGATATTGCTGTATTTTACAACTTTTCTGAAGGACATCCATCTGTAAACCAATAGGGTCCCACCTAATAAACCTACATCTGGAGCCTGTATACTGCAATAACCATTGTAAAAACCATATTTTATGCATATTTCCTTTGACAGCTTCGATAATAATAAATTATACAACATGATAGGTACAGTTACTTCTTGATTAGAGAAGTACATAACGTTATTGGTATACCATTGTCTATTATGTTTGATGTTAATAATAGTAACATCTAGTGAACAATAATCTTAGAATAGCGTATAAAAATTCATGGTGCTGATCAGCAATTCGTATTTTTCGATAACACCATACACAAAATGACCATTTTGAATAAAATTCATTGGATTCCAAGAAATGAGTACTAGTTGAAGTGTAGATTTTACATGTAGTGATATTTTCTTGATAATTCCGAAGTAATATCAATAATTTGCTTCCAAAAAATACGTTCTTAGCGTAGTAGCCTTTTTTGGTGAACGGGAATATGGCAAAGCTCTAATGTTAAAACATTAAATTTCGCAAAAAAGCATGACATACGTCTTTCCACGAATTTTTCTTAAAATGTTATCCGTACGTTCTATCAGAATCCAGAATAAAAACATTTTTTTTCCAACACACGAACGAAAAATGGCATAACAATGTCTGATATCACACTGTTCATATAGCAGTAAAGCATAGAAAAGTAGGTCTACCGCGACATTAACAACAAGCTCGCCTCTCAATATCAGTAGTTGCTGTTTACTTCCTATACCTCCATTGTTCTAAGATTTAGGTGTACTCGTAGTCACATACCTACAGAAAGCCACATTTTTAGGCCAGCATGATAAATGTCAATGACAATCGGTTTCGTCTCTTTTGTTGAAAGTCACGACGATAGTACTGAAAAGCTACTCGGCGTGAGGTACTAACGTCGATGTTAGTCATAGATAGGATGGTTCTCATAGTCCTCATGAACGAAATTCGTTTGATTTATTCTCATAGGAAAAGTGCGACTGAAAACGTGATTATGATTCTTGTTTTATAGAGTAAATATGTCTCTTAGAGTTAGGTAAGTAATTAATCAAAATTTCTGAAAAATCCAACCATTGAGGAAAAAAGATGTATGAAACTTTTGGGCTTTCACGATGTCTTGTGTACTCAAAAACACGTCTGGCCATACTCCTAATAAGATGATCCAGTCCCTCTTGGGGCATCTCATCCCAGGTCAGCCTGCCGAAGAGCCGCTGGAGTTTGTGGAGGATATTATAAACTGATTAATATTGTTCGCATAACCTCCCAGACATGTTCAATGGGTGAAAGATCAGGAGATCTAGGGGACAAGGCAACAAATCGCCTTGATTGTCTTCAAAATGGACCAACGTAATTCTGGATATATGTGGCCAATTTCTTTTTTCTGGAAAATTCACTTTTGAAGATTGTACGACAACCTGTACTAATCAATGGTATGATGTAGTTTCACCAAGCACCTACAATCTACAAAAATTAAAATGTATGGCTCTTGAAAAATAATAATGTGTGTTTTGTAGCTTCACGTAAATATAATGTTATACAAGGTGATTGGTAATTCTACCTTTTCTTTGAGAAGGGTGAATGGTTAGATTGGCATCTGCAACAAATGAATCCCCATGAATTCGTGCGCAAAAACAAACGATTTCTGAGTTATAGATATTTTCAAAATGTTCAATTATCACGTAGTTGGCACCAAATATAGTATTATATTTCAGGCATATACAGGGTGTCCGCAAAGTTGTGGTTTTCCTTTTCAGAAACAACTACCTTTGAAATAAGAAAGGTAATGTGTAGTGAAACGAGGGCGACCAAGTAAAAAAAATAAAGGAAAAAGTACTCACTCTCCAGTTGACGAGAAGGGCTAAGTACGTCTCTGGCCGAAATCATACCGCTCCAACAGAAAATGAAATCAGCTGATGCGCTACCGAGCAGACGCAGAAACCACATTGATTGTCTTACACTTAATGTCACATCTTCTAACAAGGAAGGCAAAATGTTGCGTAAAAAGTCTAGGTATTGCATCCCGTCCAATCGATTTGGGAGAATAAATGGTCCAATGAGCATACCGTTCATCATGCCAGCCCAGACATTCACCGAAAATGTTTGCTGAAAACGTGCCCGACGGACAGCGTGCGGATTTTCTACTGACCAAACATGAGTGTTGCGAAAGTTATTCACCCCATTACGCGTGAACGTAGATTCGTCTGTTACCAATATGCACTTCAAAAAGTCCGGATTATTGTCATGTTGATGCAACAACCACTCACAAAACCGCACTCTTGCTGGAAAATCGACAGGTTGAAGGGCTTGTACACGTTGGACGTGAAACGGATACAGCCCCTCTTCACGCAGCGTTTGCCACACTTTAGTTTTTGATACTTGCACTTCTCTAGCCACGTCTCTAGTGCTTGTTGAGGGATTCTCGTCTACGCGATTACCTCTACACGCGTGACCGTAACCGTCGGTTGAAGGTTGCATACTGACCTGACACACTGACCCCGACCCAGTTCTGTCGTCGGGTTGAGCCAGTGACCTTGTACCAGTCGGTGATGTCGCGGCTACAGGACGGTATTCAGATATTTTTGTGTTGCAGAGTCCTTTATCTCGGTTCCCTTAAGACATTGGTGTATATGGTACTAAGAAAAATTGCTTATGTTTTCAAGATCTACACGTCGTGTAAAGGAAAACCCCAACTTTGCGGACACCCTGTATATCGTAATTTCGGAAAAGTATGACCCTCCTGTACTTCCCAAGAACTTTTGAATTTCCATTAACATTAAAATTAATAAACATGAGAACTCAGCAGTGCTAATCGAATAATACGTTTCATCTTGATAAGCCGAATAAATAAAAGAACCAACCACGTCATACTCAGTGCTTGAAAATATCTAAATGTAAGAGATCGCTGCAAATGATATTCAACTACTGCAAAGAGATAAAAAGTATCCATTAAATATTACAGTTTTCGTCACATCGAAAAAATCACAACCCGTATCGGTGTGATCTCCTTTGGTGCTTTGTATTCTAATCAAGTCCGCAGCTATTGGTTGTTATATCGTCCATCGTACGCCTGGAAGCTACAAACCAATATCCGATATTAATACCCGTAACGTCGTAATAACGAAGCACTTCGACTTCTAGCAATCCACCGTGTCGTCTGCAACCTCATCGTCGACTTCTTTGTATGTACCTCTGATAGAGATGGGCGAAATCGAATACTACCGAGCCGCTATGTGCGAAACGCGAAGAATAAAATAATTAATATAGATTGATAAGTAACTCAAAAACACAATTTCATGAAGGTTATAGGTATTTATATTTAACGATGCTTTGTAGGAAGATTGTGTCACAGATCATAAGGAGCTTTATCCGTTCGCACAAGCTCTTGCGGCGCTGATACTAATTTCTCCCATTTTGAATAGTTTCAAATTATCTTTTATGAATTCAAATCCCACACATTCATTTCTTGCTCAATTGGCACCAAAACCCTTTTAGGTACAGTTACGAAAACCAAATTTTGCCCTGAAGAACAAGGTATAAAATGAGTTAATCTCAAAAAACTCTTTAAGTCTTGTAGAGTAATCAAACCCAGATGAAATTCGTTTAATCAATCTTTTAATGAATAATAATTTTTTGTATGAATATTTTCCAGCTTTTTTTGGGTCTTTCCGAACAAAAAAGGCTTCTCTTAACTTTTCTCTAAGGTTGACCATTTACGCATTAAAAGCGATATAATGTCCGAAAAGCGCTTAGAATGATGTCGCCCAGTGTCTAAGTTAAGGTCTAAACCTTGCTTTACAAGACCCCGAAGAGAAGAGTCTTTTGAGATTGCTTAATTTCAAAGCGATTTTTATCCTTGTCCGTTAGGTGAAAATTGGCAGACTGTACCCTCATTTGTTTTTTTACAAAAAACAAGCCTAAGATCATTATCAAAACATTTAGTTGCTTAGAATTAACAGGATCAGAATAATCATGGTGTGAACCCTTCTATCTGATATTCTGATATTCCATTCAAGCATATAAGCATATTTATGTTCTCACTTTCGGTTCATCATCTCCACGTTTTACCTCATAACTTTTAAACAAATGAAACCATTTTCAGGAAACATAGCTCAGAATCATTTCAATGGACAAAAAAACGACAAAGTTGCATTCAAAGTGGTTCATCAATTTGGGAGCTTGCCTAGAAGTCGCTCGTTTTGACTTTTTAAGGCCCAGAAAAGACCCAGCCTGGAGTACTGCTCATATATCTGGCGAGCTCCTTTTTCGACTGCCCTGATTCATTTTTGGCCCGGTTCAAAGGAGAGTAACGACTCGTCAGTAACATTTTCTCAACAGATACCATGCTTCTTTCTTCCGGAGGTCAGTTTTTGAAAACGAGGGGTCAGAATAACTAACAGAAAGCGAGCTTTGTTCTATTACTTTTTGGTGAACTGAATTTTTTAAAGTTTACTGATGTCAAAGTTGTAACATTTACAACTCTCTATCCCAACCTCCAATTGTCAATACCTGCAACTTTGTCTTTATCAGGGCCTTTGAAACGTCAAAAAATGACGTCAAGTGACTTGACTCCATACTTCCCACGTTCGTAAGGGTTATGGCACACGTTAGCCCTTCTGAAAAAGAAGCTAGCTACGGAAATGCATAACAAAAAATTAAATGACCTTACTCCTCCTCCTGAAAGAAATTCCTGCAGTCGCACATGATCTTTGCGATGACATATATCGCGTGAATGACAATATTGGCCTTCACCATGCACAGTCCACACAGACCACAGCAGTGCAGAAGAGATTGTTCACTGTGACGTATGACGCTCATCCATCGGGGGACCACGTCGCCACTCATTGACGTGCACGGCAAGTGAAGGGTAAATGTACGGAGAAATCTGTGATGGATGTACCAACATCAACAAATTGAGATCCTTCTCCACCCCCTGCAACCCGTAACCCTCAATTATTTAATCCCTACAAAAAATTTCCGAAAATCAATTTGGCGATTTTAGTTTTTTTTCGTTTGGTCTCGCCCCGCCGCCACTGGACCAATTTCCAGAAGCTACAAAGCTTTTTTATCCTTCGCACAATAGTAACATTGTGTGAAAATTTCATCAAAATCCGAGCGGTACTTTCTATGTTATAGAGAGATTGAGAATCAGCGGACAGACCGTCGGAAATTGACAAGAGTACGACTTGCACCAGGCTCCCTCGAATTTCCCCATCCCTACAACTTCTTCTAAAGCGCACCATTTACCTGAGCGCGGCTAACAACAAGAGAGAAGGTACTCTCCGGCGTCGGTCGGTACGACCTCTTCTCTCCTATTAGATCGACAGTCTCGGTACTGCCTGCAAGTCGACAACATTATGCGATCCGGTCGTTCCCCGTGTCGATTGTCTGTCTCTGTCGCACACGCACGATGATCAATAAGTTCCGATACAGGAAGCCCGCGGGTGACTCGATAAGCTCCGGTACTGATTCGCTCAAACGGAGGGCCAAAGTAGTACTGGATACTCCGATCAGTGCCAATGTGGATAAGGATACGAGGAGCAATCCAGATGGATTGGTGGATGAGGAATTGCGGAAGTTGTTTAACGTAAGTTATGTTGAAATGACAATGTAGTGAAATCAGTACTACCCTACAATGCTTGAGCACGCATAAAAGCTCTGAGACTTATTGACAGGTTTTAAGCATATATTAACATATTTCATGATAGTGGTAGCGGGTCGCTCAAACGATGGATGAAGGTAGTACTGGATAGGTCAGTGCTATTGTAGCTAATGATGCCAGGAGTAATTCAGATAGATCTGTGGATGAGGAGCTCAAAAAGCTGTTAATTGTAGGTTGTGTAGAAAGGATACAAACTAGGTACTGGAGTAATAATGCTGGAAAATAACGGTACTACCTAATGATGTTTGGGTACGCATAAAAGTTATAAGACTTATTTGCTGATTTTAAGCATAGATACATATGTGTATGTTGATATGTTTCATGACACTGGTACTGGTTCGCTCAAACGATGGATGAAGGTAGTACTGGAGATAGGTCAGTGCTATTGTACCTAACGATGCCAGGAGCAATTCAGATACATCTGTGGATGAGGAGCTCAGGAAGTTGTTAATTGTAGGTTGTGTAGAAAAAATACAAACTAAGTACTAGAGTAATGAAGCTGGAAAATGACGGTACTACCTAATGATATTCAAGCATGCGTCCAAATTATAAGGCTGAATTACCGCTACTAAATTTGAATGCGTATATCCACTATTCGCTGATACTGGTACTACTTGCGCAATCGAAGGACCAAGGTCGCTTTGAATACGGTCATTGTTAATGTGAATAAGGATACTAGGAGCAATGCAGATGGACTGATAAATGAGGAATTGGGACGTTGTTTATTGCGGGTTGTGTACAAATTATACCAGATACTTGAGTACTGAAACGAAAAAATGGAGGTACTACCTAATAATTTTAGAACATACATTAAAATAATATACACCTCGTGTTAATAGCTATCTTACCGGGTAGTGGCACATGTTTTCTCAAGCGACGAAAGGCCAAGGCAGTACTGGATGAGCTTGTTGCGTCAATATGATTCAGGATACTAGGAGCAATGAATTGTCGAAAGAGGAGCTGTTGAAATTGCTGAGACTGTACATGCAGGCTATTGAAGAATTCTCATATATGCTGAATAGAAGCGGACCAAACACTGTTCCTTGTGGGACTCCGCATATGATGAACACTCCTCAAATTATACTGGTAATGTTTGATACATGTCAAAATTATGATCTTGTAAAAATCCAAGATGAAAGACAGAAGGAAAATCTCGCAATCGGTGGGGTGGTCGTATTCAAACCCTGCCTGCTAGCCACGCAGCCATAGTGATCCATAACATAATGGATCAAAGGCACTAGGAAAGGTACTACTTCAGTTGATTTGTAGGAAACGCGGAAATCAGAGCAAATTCGTAAGTGGAGATTGAAAATCTGAGACGAAAAAAACTTGCCTTCAGTGACCTCTTGCATTCGAGGTGAACATTTTGAAAAAGTAGTTCCAAAAAATTAAAGCTGATTGGGAAACATGATGTGAGGTCTAGAAGGTACCATTTTTCACAATATCATCTGCAATTTTCTGGCCCATTGTAGACCAAGTATTTCAATGGTTTTCTGTTATTAACGACCCATAGTTTAAAAGCTCAATCCAAATAATATTACTACGAAAAGAGCTTCAACAATACAATCCTTACATAACTCACACTTTGCTTCACACTGTTCATAATTCAAATTAAGATACTTCTAGTGAACCATTGCATCATAGTACTATAACTACGCTACCGTACAGCTTCTTGTATATATCAAAACGGGTACTACTAGCATTTGAATGCAACCTGTCTTGCAACGCACCTTTTGTAAGAACAGCAATAAAAGAAACTTGCTTTATTCCGTTAGGTTGGCTGTTCGTTTCATAGGGCGCTAACCTTCGAACATACAAAAGAACCTTCTGTCCTGAGGTGAAATATAGGTACTATGGAAATAATTGTTGGCAAGGGAAAAGAAAAAAACCATGTGGTTCGAGAAGTACCTGGCTTTGATGGACAGCAAATTAAATGGCAGTGGCGGTCCTTTACCTGAAAATATTGCTGAGTGCAGTTCTTGGTTAGGGCTCCCATGTCAAGCTGGGTTCAAAGAATACTGAGAATTAATTGGCGATACAGCGCGCTCATCAACATGCGACTGGAGTTCAGGAAGAGTTCCTGGATTCTGTTCCAAGTGCCGTATTGTCAGTCGCTCCTAGTAGTGAGGGCGCCTACTGTTATGTCAGCCATCTATTTTGAGGTTATGTTACAAAATATTTATTTGCATCAAATTGTTCATGCTTTTGATTTATATCATCTGTTTTATTGGCCCGAAATTTCCTACAATTCACACCTTCACAAAAGGAGAGCGCTGACGCTGACACAGTACATTAGAAATATAGAAATTAATACCCCAGCCTTTCTGAAGGAGAGAACAGACTATGAAAATCACGGAGGCCATAAGGGCGTCCTACAATTATTGACGATACGGCCCTAAGAGTAAGAACAATGTCAACACGTATACAATGATCGAAGCTGTCTGAAAATATCGTTCTGATGGCCCTTTTATTTTGAGTCGCACGTTGTTGAGGACTTGGTACAGATGTCATCCTGATAAATAAAACTGACAGCTTTCTGATGAGCAGCATGAAAAGAGGCACAGCGAACTATCCCACTGTGTTCTTACTCTAAAAAAATTGCCTTTTTATGATTTTGGATAATAGAAGATGACAAAAGCTGTTGACAATAATCGAATTTCATTGGCAAGCGGTGTATAATACTTTTAAGGAGAACATATCATCAAAGCACACTGGAACGCTGACTCAATATCCCAAAATCAACATCTCTCTGATATTTTACATATCTTCTTACTGCTTTTCCTGAACTTTTCAACTGGAATACCTGACAATCCAATTAATTACAATAAAATGCTTGTTTATACTCTCTCATATATGAAGAAAATAACACAGTTTCCTTCTGATTCCAAGTTATTAGTTGCCCTGCTTTTGGATCCTCATTAGCATTAATTAGTGCCTTCAGCAAAAATCCAGTACGGAAACTCTATTCATCTTTAACTTATTACGCAGAATCCTTCTACCGGTTTATCAGAAGTAATAGTTGATTACCCACACCTGATGTCTCTATCCTGCAAAAACAAAGAAATAAATGTCTGAGAACAGCAGGTGGATGTAATAATTTAAATTTTAAATCATTTACTTGAACGGTCTGCAGGATTTAATATAATATGCGCTGCACGATCCACCTAAAAACAAAAAATAACGATTCCTCAGATCCGTTAAGTCAAGTCCAATCGAATATGTGCTTTCCTAGTATTTGAATACTTTGTTGTTCAAGCAGTTAATCTACTCATAAGCGTTAGTGTCCTATTACTTTGTTGCTCAAGTGGGCACATTCACCTGCAAATAATCTTCTATGAAAATTTATAACGTGATAGTTTTTATGAGCAATGTGTTGAGTAATATGCTCTCATATATTGATATTTATTGCTATCAAGCGTAATACCAATTCAGACATTGATGTAGTGTATTGATTTAGTGCATTTACTATCTAACCATATTAGGTGATGTGTCATAACTTTCTGATGGGCAAAAACTGAAACATTCTCGATATCGCCGATTATGTTAATAAGAGATACTATAAGTGTGTCGCAACTATTGATTCGCAGATATTACTGATTATGGAATTTTATTCTTACGAAATAAATGGCTTTATTTATAAAAGTCAAGCCTCACATTGATTTTACAAGATATCACTTGAGTGGAATTATATACCTACTAACCTTAGATTGTCATTTTTCTATCTTTTTTTTATGAATAAGCCTAAAATAAACAAACAACCTCTTGTCTCTATTAAGCAGCCTGTCTAATCGGAAGATACATTTCATCTGCAAATAATTTTTGTAATCACAGATAAAACAGAATGGCACCATTTTTCTTTGGGATTGAAAGTGTATTATTTTTATTGATCTGTATATAAAATGGTATTTTATACAGGGTGTCCGCAAAGTTCGGGTTTTCCTTTACACGACGTGTAGATCTTGAAAACATAAGCAATTTTTCTTAGTACCATATACTCCAATGTCTTAAGGGAACCGAGATAAAGGGCTCTGCAACATCAAAAATATCTGAATACCGTCCTGTAGCCGCGACATCCCCAAGTGGTACTAGGACACTAGCTCAACCCGACGACAGAACTGGGTCGGGGTCAGTGTGTCAGGTCAGTATGCAACCTTCAACCGACGGTTACGGTCACGCGTGTAGAGGTAAACGAACTCGTATAAACGATTGCGTTTCAAAAAACAAAAAGCACTAGAGACGTGGCTAGAGAAGTGCAAGTATCAAAAACTAAAGTGTGGCAAACGCTGCGTGAAGAGGGGCTGTATCCGTTTCACGTCCAACGTGTACAAGCCCTTCAACCTGACGATTTTCCAGCAAGAGTGCGGTTTTGTGAGTGGTTGTTGCATCATCATGACAATAATCCGGACTTTTTGAAGTGCATATTGGTGACAGACGAATCTACGTTCACGCGTAATGGGGTGAATAACTTTTGCAACACTCATGTTTGGTCAGTAGAAAATCCGCAAGCCGTCCGTCGGGCACATTTCCAACAAACATTTTCGGTGAATGTTTGGGATGGCATGGTGAACGGTATGCTCATTGGACCATTTATTCTCCCAAATCGATTGGACGGGATGCAATACCTAGACTTTTGACGCAACATTTTGCCTTCCTTGTTTGCCTGCGTCTGCTCGGTAGCCCATCAGCTGATTTCGTTTTCTGTTGGAGCGGTATGATTTCGGGCAGAGGCGTACTTAGCCCTTGTCGTCAACTGGAGAGTGAGTACTTTTTCCTTTATTTTTTTTTTACTTGGTCGCCCTCGTTTCACTATACATTACCTTTGTTATTTCAAGGGTAGTTGTTTCTGAAAAGGAAAACCCCAACTTTGCGGACACCCTGTATAATCGTTAAACTCTTTCGAAACAAGAAAATATCATCCCGTATCTATACGATGATCAGCAATATGAATTATATCTACCATTTATTATTTTCATAATGCCAAGGTGAACTCTAATAGAAAAACAATGTTTACATTCAACGTAATTAAATTTTTGTTCAGCGGAAATTTGAGTTTTAAGACTGAATTTGCATATGCGTTTACATCAGATAAAGCAAGACCTATCGAACAAAATGTGAAATAATAATGCTTATGACACCTTAAAGGGTTAAGACCCCTGACCCAGCATGGACAGTGCTTTTTCTTAAGATCTTTGGTTATAAAGATATGTGCTATCCTTTGTATGATTCCATATAATTAAAACGATCAAGGTATCATAGTACACCAAATCGAGGCTGTACGGTCTTCAATTCTTACAATGTCTGGAGAGAAGATAGTACGAAAGGCATGATGCATATAGATGGATATAAGTACTTTCTTCTATCAAGTTTTTCTTTGTGTGCAACTGAATACCAATTATGACAGCTACAGATTTCTTGGAGATAGCCAGTCAATCTATGACGAATCAAAGTCGAATCGTTGACCGCAAAAGTGTTACGTATGAAAACGAAACGGTCTCTAAAAGTCTTCACGACCCAGATTTGAAACCGGTCCCGCCGAAGATGCGTACTGTTTGCTCATTTTTGTTCATTTGCATCTCTTGAAATCCCCAGTCAACTAACCTTTAACTAGAGAGAAATCAATGGGTTGAATATAGTCGGATATTATCAAATTAACATTTGTTACTTGTGAGCAGTAAAGTTGATTTGAAGGTAATCGTACAATACGACTTGCTTTTATTGGCTGTACGATATACTTGTTAAATTCGCTTATGCACGAATCATTTTAGCTACTTAGTGCCTATTTATTAAACTATTACAAAGATTAAAAACATTGCACCTCTAGCCATAATATTATTTTTCAAAAACTTTATTTTATAGTGATTTGTTTGTTGAAAGTAAAATGCAGATAAATATAAGTTGAACGACACATTTACATTACATTATAATCAGAAAACAAACAAAGTGGGTTACATAGATGTGAAAATTAACAAAATTTAAATGTCCGTCAACATAATTATCTAAAACTTGTTTCAATAAAAGTATTTTCACGTACACGCCTATCTAGTCTAGTATGCTGCTAGCCTACAGGTGTTTCATAACCCAGATAGTTTCCTATGAATGACGTTACCTACATATTCATTTTCTGCGATTGCACCTGTGCCCATATGATGAAACGAAAAATGTCTGTCTGATTTTTCTATGCCCGCTTGTGGCGTCTGATATAACAATTCTCCTAATTAGGTATGTAGTGTTTGCTGTTTAATTACCAAGCTTTTGATTTATCGTGTAAAGACGGTATAGTTAAAAAAACAATGCATTAGTTGTATGATGCCTATCTTGTGAAAAATACGTTTGCACTCATATACTTAAACTTGATAGTATGTTTAGCAAACTGCATTCATTCTTCCGTCCCGACGTTTTAAACGGTTTTTTATAATGAAACCTAACTTTTTCTATAAGGAAATCTGGTTCACAAGCTGCGTAGGGGTGGTTTTCAGATCACATCACTCTTGGACAATACGCTACTCTATTTTAAGCAGAGATACATGGAAGAATGTCCTGTGTATTTTGCATCCATGGATGTAGGAGATGAGTACCTATCTGTTCGGATAACTAAGGCGACAATCAAAACAATAAGTAACTGTAGCACAATTTCCGAACTCCTTTTGTACTATTAAGTATCTCGGACTTTTCGAATAGGTAAGCGTTAAAAAGTATCTCTTTTCAAATTGTCAACGTTTCGGCGTTTATTTTTCACCTTTTTTCTGACTAAAGTAAATGTGAAACAATGCGTTTTAAAAATGTTATCGTATATTATATTTATATTATGTTAAATTCTGAGCTAACATTACTGCTTAGGTTTTAAAGGGTTCGTTTTGAAGGGCAGAAAGACTATAAAATGTTACAAGGAACAGTATTCACCAGTGGGCGTATACACTATACAATCTATTCAAGCATGATTTACTTCACTTCGTTCGCTTGTCGCTGCCTGTCCGGGCATTCATAGCGCACACTCTTGCGAGAGCGGGATCTGATGAAAGATTTTTGGATCCTGAGATTGCAGAATTAAGGCTATAGGCTAAAGACGATCATTCTCGAGAATACTAACACGGATAGAGCCACATCATTTCTCACCAGGTAATCAGTTCAAGTTTACATTTTCTTTTTCAATTTAGTCATATCAAATTTTCAGAATGCCAAGATACGTCTTTTATAGCAGCGTAATTTCCGACGTGTTATTAACAATCGTACGAATGTCTGCTTCGCGGTAAATCGCAAACTTGAAACAATACCAGCACGTAACCGTAAGTAAAATATCACTCTTAACTGTAATGACTTGGCGGTAAAATATGCACATTACTTAACCTCACATGCTCGCTGTGGATAAAACACATTTCAAGGTTTTAATAACACGAACCTTTATGAACTTTTGTGTGATGCAGAAATGTTACAACTTTCATATCTATGGAGGTAATAGTTGCGAAAGTTTTTCAGTGCTACGAGTAGCTTTTGCTATCGTATTTTGCATTACTCAAAATTTTAATAATGTTACAGGCATAACAAATTTGTTTTAGTTTAATTCCATTCATTTTTTGTTAACTATAGACTGCATAATCTCAGCACTGTTTAGTTTTTATGCGTTTGTTTGTCTTTCAATACGACAGCCTCCAGATATCATAGATGTTCTAGTTGCCCCTTATACCAGTTCTAAGATTTCCAAATATCAGATCTTGATGTTCAGTCCGAGTTCTTTGGAGTGTCAATTTTCTCGTATTTTCCTGCCAAGCTTTCATATAAGTCATATAAAATATTTTATCTGATGGATATGTCACGATAATATCACTATCTAATTGACTCTATTGTCCGGTGATACTTGATCCATGCACCTGCGTCTCAGGAATTTAAGAAAGGGTCAAAAACCTGACTGACTAAGGGACAAAGAACGGCATCTAACTAAAGATCTGGTCAGTGTAGGCCATATTGGATCTAAAATGAAGAGGTTCGCCACGTTGTTTTCTCAAAAAAGAGTTATTTGAGGCGTAGAAGTATCATTTCTCACATTTCAACGTTGTTTAATAGTTGAAATTATCATCTTAAAAGCAATATACCTATATTCTGGAGACATATAAATTGATCCTAAAGCGTCATTAAAGGTATGACAATGTGGAGATTCTAAGAATTTATGTGCTCATAATAATAATGATAAACGTCTTTGTTGACTTTCATAAGCAAAAATTTACGATATAATACAATATCAGTGGCGAAGTCTAGCTTATAGATATTCTACTGGAGGGGAGTGCCCAAATAAGTGGACAATTAGGCTAGAACTGTTCCAAGGAATCTATGAATACGGCATTCGCAAGGAAACGTACATGTAGTGATTATAATCATAACTTTTTACTATAATACAAAATCTACAACGACAGAAGCAGTAAATTTTATAATAAAAAGAGATCTAACAACTTTTGGTATCTATCTATAACTATCTATAAACAATAATAAAGAAATAACAAGAAACATTAATTTAAACAGTCATATCTTTAATCCTACTGCCTGTCAAACAAATAACGTTTCAATTTGAATTTGGCTTGTACATGTTTAGAAGCTTGAATTCTTGTTCAAGCTGATTATATGATATATATGAACGTTCTTTGGAACCATACAGGTATGATGCCTGTACTATAAAGGGTTGACCTCTGCGTCATCAAAGGTGATGTTCGTTGGGCTGGGATGCTGGACCAATGACTCACGTTAACGAGAAAAGGAAGCGACTGAGATTCCAGGTCGCATTCTTCAGGAATGACTGTCAGTTACAAGAATCTATCTATATAATTATTGCATGTACTTGGATCGATAATTTGAGAGTAACAACTTGTTGCACGGAACGTGGCTCAGTTAGATGGTATCTTGATTGCCTCTGTGCGTTTTTGGGTAATTTGAGGAAATTCTTCACGCTTTTTTACATCGTGGAGTGAAGTGTCGACATCCACCATTTATGTTAAGTGTGAAGACCACTTTCGAAATTGTTCAGCATCTTTCACGAGTACTTACTTTCTTGATCACTAACTGTTACAATTTGAAAATAAGAGTTCCCAAAACTAATAATTCTGCTTCCGTCTATCGGACCACGGCTGCTGCTCACTCTCGTAGAGGTCGATTCTGGTAATACGACTCCCTTCCCACTTCAGTTGGCCCACTTCAAGATTTGTACCAAAATATGCCTTTATAAACTAAACATGACGAAACTATTTACTTCTAAAACAATATATTTTCTCAAAAACATTTTAGATACACTCTAGCTGTGAAAAATACATATTTGAAATCACTTAGAACTATAACTAATACAACATCTGAACAAATAAACAATGTGCGAATAAATGCGCGAAGTTAACAAAGCAACCAGATTTCCATTGGGTAACATCACCTTTATTTTTTATTACGACTGAAATTCTTTGAGGCATAGTGTTAACCAAGTTTTGGCAAAAATTTGGTGTAAAACAATCCCATATTTCTTGAAGCTTTTGTCTCAGTTCGGTGATTGTACGAGCAGAATGTTGTCGTAGAACCTTTTTCATCTCGTGACAAGTTTCAATAGGTGACAGATCTGGAATGCTAGAAACCCATTTCAAAAGTGATACATTATTTTCTTCCATACATTTTATAGCCTTTTTTGAGGTATGGCACGCTGCACCATCTTGCTGAAACACAAAATCTTGGCCGGATGTCAAACATTCTTCCATCACTGTAAAAGCGATTCTTCTAAAATTGCCAAATATTTGTTTGTATCCACATTTCCATCAATAAAATGAAGTTTTCCTACTCCTTTTGATGACATACTGCCCCAGACCATAATGGATGCTTTCACTTTTCTCTTCAGACAGTCAACATGGAATGCTTCATTTTTTTTGCGAATAACTCTACTGCGACTGTCACCAACACAAACTTCGAATCGGGCCTCATCACTCAATTGTATTGCACACCATTGTTGAGGTGTCCATTGTCTATGTTCTTTAGCCCATGTAAGCCGATTTTTCTTTTGCAGTGGAGTTAATAGTGGCTTTTCTTTAGCCTATAAACAAGTTGTGCAACTTTAGGGTTTTTACTTCACTTTTTTTATAAGAAAACTTACCTTGCAAGTGCTAAATCCCAGTTTGTGGGCCTCTCTATGAGTTGTAGACCTCAAAATTCTCCTTCCAACAGCGTCACTCCACAGATCACTTAATTAAAAAAACTAAGATTTCAATAGTTGGGCCAACTGAAGTGGCTCGTAGATGGCACTTTGTGCTATATAATTTCTACAGTCGCTAACTTATTTTGTAGTTAAAAATTATTTTGTTCCGAAACAAATCCATAATTATAATGTGGACGGTGTGATCTTTGTAGAGACTGGATAATGGATAAAAATTGTAAGCCTCCTAAAAAAGTTGATCACACCATTAAAAAAAGATTTGTTAAGATTCAGAAGGTTCTCTACCAAAAGTCTGCAAAGTAGATATTGCGGGCCTCTAGAGGTCTCTATTGGAAGGACACATGTCCATGTGAATATATAAAAACTGTAGGGCATTCTGTGTACAAGAAACGGCAGTATCACATGTACCTTTCCGCATTCAATAATTTGCTCCAATTACCTATTGTAATTACGAATGTTCATTCAAAGCGAAAAATAATAAATCAAGTAGTGCCGAGAATAGATTTACCGTTCGCCTCATTTTACGGTAAACAATTTCCTAGACAATTAGGTGCCCACATTTGTGTATTCTCGCAGAAAGAAAAAATACTAATATGGCTCGCCTAATTAGCCGGTTATTCTTTTGTGCTCATCTCGGATGTTTAAGATGAGCTTCACGTAAAAGCCCAAGCAATTGCCTCACCCGATTTGGTTATCAGTACAAACAAAGCCCAGTACAAACTTCCTTAGTTGGTACTTATACGTATTCAGACTACAGGAATAATCCGTGTTCTTTGTTTTGGTGCAAAAGTAAACATTGTGTCATTGCAACATACATAAAGCATATATTGAGGAATTAGTGTAACAGTGTTCTTAGAAAATACGTGGCTGCATAAGCGGCGTAAGAGGGATTTTGTCTTCATTACCAAATTAAAAAGAAACGTGAAAATGAAACTAGTGCCACAGCTGAAGCAAGTTAGTTAAATTTACAGCTTCGAATTAAAAAAATTAAAATACCTGCCTTTGTCGATAATTAGATACCGCGTATAAGCTGCTTCACGACTTCAGTTATCCAGAGATGCTAAAAGAGTTCTGTTTCAACAACAAGAAAATACGAAACTGTAGGATAAGCGGAAAGCTAGAGGATGTTACTGAAGATATTGAATTGAATACCGAACAATGCATGTGAAACATCTATTTTCATAGACAGCTGAATGGAGATAAAACATAGACGGTATGAGAACGTATGGTCCATGCACATCGTTTATTATAAATGTGTATAGCGGTACGTTTGAAATGTTTATGGGGATATAGAAAAATGGAAGTATTGAAAGCCATAACCCAATACAAGCGATAGGTTTGCCTCTC
The DNA here is from genome assembly GCA_963669975.1 of Acanthoscelides obtectus. Lineage (NCBI taxonomy): Eukaryota > Metazoa > Arthropoda > Insecta > Coleoptera > Chrysomelidae > Acanthoscelides > Acanthoscelides obtectus. The sequence goes on along the minus strand of CAVLJG010000008.1, from coordinate 15,376,390 downwards.
TTGGAATATGACAGCATGACGTTACCTTTATTGATCACTTTAATTTAATAGTAATTTTATGAGTTTTATGTACTGAAACCGCCAAATATCGATGCATCTACTGCGAGGAAATAATAATTGTTGATATGTATGTTGCGTAAAATCATGTCGTAACCAATCTCAACTAAGCTGGTAAGTGCCGTGTTGTTTGATAAATAACTATTAACGTAATGCTACATGCATTTAAAATACATGTGATCTGTAACAGAAAAATATGTATGTAGATTTAATTGACAATCATGAATAAATAGCAAATAATTCAGAAGGAATTGCATTTACTTATCATAAGTGGTACAAAAACAAGGTTCACTTGAATAACTCACTATCAAATACTTATACAGATCACCTATCTGATATATTTTTCGATCTAGATTCGTCACTGCTCGTGATGCTGAGAAATTATCATGATACAATCAATTGAACATTCTAATCATGATCATTAACAGATATTGAAAGCTCATTTTCATTACATATGCATTCAAAAGTATGTGGGAAACGTTAATGTATTAGCAGAATAATTATTGTAATTTTCTCATAACGTCTGGCTTCCGTTATTGCAAAATCAGAAGTCAATAGATAAAAACCTAGCTGCCATATACCACATATTCTCGCCTTAATTTAGAACCTATGTAATCCGAGTCCGCTTTCAGTAATTTCACGTTTTTGTCTGTTGGCTTTTTCAAGTACAATTGTAGTACAATAAACATAAATTTAAACATACCTATGGTTCGATTAGGAGTCCTATGAACATGAAAATGACATGATAAGTTTCAGGGGTTGCATTAAATAAGCCCATGTTCAAGCAACCATTTTTTGTATGCTTATCAGCGGGTAACGCGGTAGCCTAGTGGTAAACGTGTTGTAATCCCGTAAAAGAGAATTTTTCTATTGGTCATAGATATTGTGATTGTCCGTAGGTGGTAGACGGGAACGTCAAGCGCGGTGGTACCACCCAGAGGATCTCTAAGGGGGTACCCTCGATAATTCAAGCCTTAGACCTGCGTAGAGGCTCAAGTATAAAAAGAAGACGTATTATGAAAATACGAATGATGCTGAGTAGAAATTATGAAGCGATATGGGCTGCGTTATATCTTGCAAGGATTTCTTCTGATAACGTTGGACAGAATAGTACCGTAAATAGGACATAGGCTAGTTAAGAACCACATATTTTGAACCTGGGATACTTGAAACACTATTTTCCCCCAACAAGAGCTGAAGGCAAATTTTTCAAAGCATTGAGATATTCATATAAAAGGAAAAGCGTCACTCTCACTCACTATTTTTGAAGATAAGCTATTTCTTCATTAAAGTGACGATATTTCTTTCTCTCTGGCCGCTAGATATCAGTCGTAATTGACAGGTTCTCCTCTTCATCCCACAATGTCAACATTTTATAAATGCTTCGATGCCGTTCTGGGTTCAAACTTTAAGAGCCTTTACTTCGTATAGTGAGATGGCACTTAACTAGACGAAGCCTAAGTGCAATCGGACTGCATCCAAGCTAATAGAAAGGTTTTTTGCGTAATTAATTCTATATTCTTGATCGCAGCTCCCAAGTATTTAAACCATGATACTCGTTCTTATATATAACTTAACCTTCTAAAATGAGGAACTCTGAAAAAAAAATTTCTTAATCGCGATTACAGGCACTACGATCAAATCAACAGCAGAATCCATCACGTTCCGTGTAACAGGAAATAAGCAGTAGCAATCAACGCATTACCCATGTATGCTATATTACAAAGTGTAATTAAATCGGTGTAACGGTATATCGTTTACATTGCAGAATAAACGCTATTACTCCTATCGCAAATTCATGTTGATATTCGTTGCAGCTTCCGCAGAATCTCTCTCGGTAACGCTGAAAACAGAAATTTGATGTTTGGTATTTTAAGACTACGAATTAAGGGGAATATAAGCAGGTTTTGCCATAAATATACCCGGAGCATCTCAGGAGAAACCGTGCGTCTTTACCTGCTTGTCATTCATTCAGATGCGTTCCATTATTAATGCAGTTTTTTGAGGTCAAAATTTAGTTAATTAAACACCAACGACAACGAGACTGGAACCTGAATGATTATCAACTGATCCTGTATATTAATTCCACTAATTACGTGTTAACATTAGTTTTTTGTATACGTTCTTGTTCTTGTACTTTTTGACGTTTATTTCATCATTTTTCCTACAGTACAGTGTGCAAAACATATGTGTTCTTTCCACCAATAAATTATTATTATTAAGCTGTGGGAAAATTGATCCCCTATCGAGTCCGTATCCACCATCAATGTTAAAGTGAATGTACTGTCTCAAAAAAATATTCATGAAAATAAAAGGCAAAAATGTTACGTTTAAATTGACCCAAACCCTTAATTCTTCACGCTATACCTCTTTGGTTATTGAAAAAACTATCCACGATAGACCCTTATAGAATGTATGTTAACCCGTGCTCTCAATATCTTAACAAACGCAGAGATTTTAGTGGAGCAACCATACTTACCCCTAGAAACCTTCTGCTAGACAAGGTAAGACAGGTTACAAGAAAAACATGGAATGGAAAACTTGTCATTTTAAAGATGTTGTCAGACTACTTGTATACTTTGCCGACTATTTCTTTGAAATCCGACACAAAATGGTAAAAAAATTGATAGTCAAACTTGACAGATGTTCATTTAATAACAAGTCACCATAAACAGGTAAAATATAATTCATCAAACAAAATTTGAGGAACAGGAGAAGCCACAACGAATTGTCGAAAACAGGCAACAGGTGGTTTGATGTACCTTCCGGTTGTTCTGACAATTTCATTTGGACTTTATAATGGCTTGGCTCGAACATATTGTAGACAGCTGGAGCACAAAATGGCAGGTTCTTATTCATTATGTTTGCAAGACACTTATTCAATAGATAATAATATTTGCTTCTCGTGAGATCATTGACATCACGTTTACATGTATACCTCAAAACGCGTACGCGTAGACAAGCACATGTATAAACAGACTAGAATTTTTGTTGAAGGTGATAATTTTACAATAGAAATAGTGGACAACATCAAACATGTTATTGTACCTGTGCAAAGAATAAAATATCTCGCAATATATTTTGGCGCTCACCTCATATGGAACGCCCACATTGAGTTGCGCACAGTACTATGCCATATCAGATATCTCAGTGAAATGTTGGATATTCCACAGCTCCGTGCCTAGCTCAGTCGTTTCAGCTAGCGTATTATTGCCTCGGTAGTTGCAAATATCACATATGTTCGAAACTTGGAACTGATACAAAATTAATTATAAAGACGATGTTTAGAAGGCCAGAACTATATCCAATAGAGTTGTCGTTTTAAGAATCAAATATTTTTAATGTTCGTCAACTACGAGGCATGTCTTTTAAGTTTTGCATATAGGAACAACGTAGGCCGCGCGGATCGAACGTCAGTACTGAATCTTAACCTCACTCTTTAGTAAACTTAAATTCAAAGTTTCACAACAATACGTGCAGTGTTCTCACAGTTGTGTATTAATCTTCGTGGAGAATACTTCGAAAAACAATAAAGGCATTTAAAACTACCTACCTTGTTGTTTTATTTCCATATGCAAAACTTAAAAGACATCCCTGGTATACTTATACACGATACTGGTAAACGCTCATACTGGCAGAAACAACACACATTAAGCATAATTATGACTCACTTTGCAGATTTCCCAAAACCAGAAAAAATATCTGACAATGGTCCTAGCTGTCTGGGTCTTAAGTGTTGTAATATGCTTCCTGAAGAATTACAAAAAATAAGTTCGCTTGAACTATTTAAGAAGAAAGTAAAACACTATGCCAAGGTATCATACACACCAAATTATTCTGCTGAAAAATAATTGAAATACCAAAGAAGTAAAAGAACACTAACTATGTATATTCCCAATTATGTAACTTTTACCCGGATTGAGACAGTAGACATACAAGAGTAAACAAAAACGACATATTCCCATATATGCCATGTTTACCCGAAGTGAGATAGTGACATGATTCTTCGTGATGCACATGTCATGTAACATCCAAAAAACATTATATCTCATTTTCGAATTTTGTAGCGATTACAATACTTCCTCGCCAGTAACACAAAAAAGTGATGCAAGTTCATACTATGAATGCTGCAGTATTAATGCATTATAATTATATTTTCATTTATAAAACAACAATTTTCTCAATTTGTTGTACTGGAATGTGACGCAATCAGTTCAGATCAGTTCCTGCTAGTCCGAGTAATTCAGCAGTCAGGACTAAAAAAATTTAAGACTCGGTACCATACTCAGTTGAGTATTTAACGACTACGTAATCCTCGGAAAATCATTTCTAACAGTTCCTACCTGTTCACAATCGCACGTCAGCTCTGTATTTTGTATGGGTCAGTGCGTACTTAAATTGCAAATTATAGTCTTGTGGCGTCCTTTTCATAACTGGTTGGTATCAAACAGAAAACTGTTATTGGTACTAGCTAGACAACATTTTCCTTCTTGGGTACCGATGAAATTATCAATGAATCACTTTTTTGGACTCAAGCATTCCTACAGTGCAATTTTCAAGCCTGTACATTTTTTGGCATTCTTCACTTGAAAGTACACTCGACTGCTATTAAGAACAATTGTGGATCTGGAAACTATTTTGGGGGAGGGTCCATCTATTAACGATTGAAAATTGAAGAACGCGGGGTCATCTGCAAAGAGAAAAACACGTTCAATATTCCGGACCCCCAGGACACTCCTCTGTGTCCGCCACGGATTGGGAAGGATTAACAGTTTGAAATGAATCTTACCTCATTTTGATATCCTATTTCTTTGTGAAGGTATTCAATCGGCTTGGTCGGAAGGAAAAAGTTTTCAAAGTTCTATTTTGGATGTATTGACTAATTCAAGCAGAATATCACCTCGAATGGCATATCCATTTCCAGAATAACGACATATTGTAAACGACAATAACACCATCGCAGATCAAGATAATTGATTGACTATTTGGTCAATTCCCAGTCAAATACGCTAGCTATGTTTGGCTGTTGTTCATTAAAACTCCTGAATCACGTGCTGCCGTAAAACATTTCTATTTAAAACTTATAATTAAACGTTTTTCTTAGGCAGTCCAATTTAGAATCACGTAACATGAAAGCGCATGTATAATGTATATGTACGCTCTCGACTAGATCAGATACATGCAATCAGTCGATCGCTGAAGAAAGTTCTTTTTGCTAGTCATACATTGGATGATGAAAGGGCGTACAGTAATACTATACAGGGTGTTACCACTAATAATGCACAAATCCAAATGGCAATATTGGCTAGATATGCCCACCTAGGCCCGATCTGTGGCTGGATCTGTCGTCATCTGCATCAGGCTGATTAGGATTGGTCATCGCTAAGCAATAAAAAAAAGTTCCTTGCTGTCCGTCTATCGACAAGTGGGAAAGCATCAATAGAAATCCAAAATAAAGTTATGAAAACACCCGCACGTTTTTAAACGGTATTTTATCCCAATGGGGAAGTCCCAATGCAATGCCGTTTCTGTTGCCATTCCAGCCCAGCGTTGCAGTTTTAAAAAAAACGGACCAGTGGCGTCCAGTGGTATTTTGACATTTCAGATGGTCTTGATCATTTGTGAAAAAATGTTAAGGAGTGAAAAACTGGGGGGTGGGGAGGATATACCGCAATTTTAGATATTAGTATATTAATACCCTTAAAACTTGAAGAAATATCTATAAACGCTTCTTATGTGTTTGTCGCGGGGCGCGGAACTTCTCTCTTTATGCATCAAGCCCTGCGTATGACGGCATCGCTGGCGCTCTCGATCTCGAGTTATAGCAGCGTTCCGTAGATTCATCGCGAGAAAAACCAGGTAGTCGGTGATGCGATATTCACATACGAGGTGGGCGCGATATTATCGATATATAGAAGGACTATGGGCTTACACCAAAGCTTCAAAAAAATGATGCTACCGTGTACCCACAAGCGCATTGCTGCAATCTGACGATTTTTTTCATAAAATACCCAAATAGTGCACTAATGTTTCTCACAAAACTTACATATTTTTTGCAGTACATGCAAAATTGTACTAGAAATTCTTTCGAAGCCGTGAGAAGTATAGAGTAAATCTACTTCACGCCATTTTTTTCTTTTTTTTTTGTGGAGGTGTAATGAGGTCGGAGAATATCCAAAGAAATCTGAGAAGATCCAATTATTTCTAAAAAAGCAGATCCAACAAAACCTGAGCGAAGTTAGCCTTTTCTCCAAAAAGTAACACCTCAAAATATTTCCTTCCGCAGTTAGGCCTCGTTTGCGATTATCAAAACCCGCGTATGCCACTGTATCTATAATTACAGCTCGAAAATAAAAAGTGACGTAATAACTTACGACCCACACCTACAAGCTGTCCGAAAATGCTAAGAGCCGCCTCGTATGCAATCGTTTTTTTTTTCGATAGCGTGTCCGTATGTTGATCTCTTTGTCGCTCTACAAAGAAATAGTAAGGACATTCGGTCGCCATTCAGACGATGATATTTCGCAACCGTACGCCTTAGTGTTAGTGTTCGTAATACAGTAGTACACTTTATTGCATTATCATGACAATAAACTGTTTCCGAAGTGCCATATGTTTCTTTGAACATATCTGCATCCTTGCGCAGATAAAGAATCCGAACACACATTAATCTCACTATGAACTAAATCAATGAAATTGATGCAATTCTTTTACTCAATTCCATCATTCTAAACATAATAGTTCAGACATTATCTTATTCCACAAAATTTTAATCGCCAGGTCTTGGGATTTAGCCACAAGAAATTATATCAGTTAATAATATCTGAACACTAAGACGCTTATTAAACTCAAAGAAAGTATAATTAAAAATCGGTCGAAGATATTTTACACTCTTCATCATTATGTAATGTATGTGTGATTTTTACTTGAAGTAAGGGTCGGAGATCACAGGTCTTGTTTAATTGCAAGTTGTATCGCCAGGTGCAGCAGATTTCGTGTTAGAAACATACTGTAATCAGGGCAAATTATGAAGAGATGGTTGATATTAAACTGCTCATTAAGCCTGCCCTTGGAAGAAGATTACTTTTAGATTATTAGACTACGACTACTTGGGGAAATTTTTCCCATGGCTTTTTTTCGATGGGTTTTAGTCAGTAGGCTTGAAATATGAATAATTCATGGTGCCTAATTAATTTAAAAATACTGCAATGAGATTGATGATAAGAACATTGACGAAATTATGGAAGAGTAATTTGCATCAATCTGAGGTGACTATTTTTCAGATTCTTGTATAACAAAATCTGTGTTCTAAACAGCTTGGGTGGGATATATAGGGTTTGTCCGGAAAGTAATAGGACTGAGTCGATTTAAAAAATTTTATTGAGCCAATCGTTACAATTCTTTAAAAACTTTCAAAATAGGCTCCTTATGCGTCGATGCAGCGCTGCCAGCGCGATTTCCAAGCATTGAAGGCGTCACGGAAGGCATTCTCCGGAATAGCCTTGAGAGCCGCGGTGCATGCTGCTTGGATCCCCTCTGTCGTCTCAAAATGCTTGCCTTTCATCGGCCTTTTCAGGCGGGGAAACAAAAAAAAGTCCGGGGGGGCACATCTGGGCTGTAGGGCGGCTGCGGAACCGTTGGGATGCCGGCCTTGGTCAGGTAGCTGTTCACAAGAAAGGCGGTGTGAGCCGGGGCGTTGTCGTGGTGCAACTTCCAGACGGCTGCGATGTCTTGTCGGACCCGACTGACCCTTGGTTTGAGTCTCCTGAGCACTTCCATGTAAAACTTGGCGTTGACGGTTTGTCCAGGAGGAACAAATTCATGGTGGACGATGCCTGTGATGGCAAATAAGACAATGAGCATCGTGTTCACTTTGGATTTGCTTTTTTGGGCGAGGAGACGCCGTCGTGTGCCACTCGGAAGATTGCCTCTTTGTCTCGGGATCATACTCAAAGATCCACGACTCGTCACCTGTGATTACGTTATTCAAAAATTGGGGGTCACTTTCATACATGTTCAAATTTTCTTGGCACACTTCCACTCGCCGCAATTTCTGGTCGTCAGTGAGCACTTTTGGGACCATCTTCGCGCACACCTTGCTCATGTTCAAATGCTGTGTCACAATGTCATGAACCACCGATTTTGGTAAATTTAACATCTGGGCAATTAAACGAATACTTAGTCGACGGTCTGAGTTCAAAACTTTGAAGAAGAATGTAATCGCGTACCTCTGCTCTAACAAACGCTGCATTTTCGGCTTGCACCGCTCACAGAAACACGTGGCGCGAAAATGCCTATCCTGACTCTCCAAGTGCTCGGAGACAACTAACCAGCCGCTCATTCGTTAGCTAGGAACGCCCTCTACCGAATCCAGTCGAAGTACAGTCATGGCGGAAGAAAATGAGTCCTATTACTTTCAGGACAAACCCTGTAAGTTAGAGAATATTAAAATAATAGTATTTTTCACAAACTACAGTCCGGCATTGGATTTTATGTATGTATCGGTTTATACAGTGTGCTATGTTGACAAGAAAAGTCAATGGCAGGCTCCATCCAGTTAAAAATATGAAAAGAATAAGCATGGGTTTTAGAAACTCCCTGTTTCGACGATTCAGGCTATTCAGACTTTTTTTAGCAAAAAAATTGCACACACTGTTTTCATAAAATAGTCGTTTTCCTCATGCCAGATCGTCTTTGTTTAAAAAGTGTGTCTAAGAGTGTTTAGTTAGAATAATTTTTATTTAACCGGTCTAAACAGAAAACTGGTGGCGTCCTCTACTGGAGGGTGGAGAGACTACCTAACCTCTAACCTCTAACCGTACCTTGCCAACGTGACCGTGGCGAGAGCAGTATTGGCTGTTAGTCCAGGAAAATTAGCTCTAAAGACAAGTTGACCAAAAAAGTAGTTAGAAAGAAACAGGGCTTTTCGCACAGTTAAGTAAATTAAATATTTATTCGATATTCATCTCCTCAAAGTATTTATTAAGCAGAATTTTATACAGCAAGAACAAAAGTCAGTGATCTAGTTTGAATGACCTGATACAAACTATAAAAGGAAAAAATAGGTTTTTGTAGCTAACCTCAATGCACGTGTTGTTGTATTGTTAAAAATATCCTTTATATCCAGTTATTAGTGTCACGTCAGCCTATTGCATATAGTTTGATCCAAGTGCCCAACAGGCTGCAAATGCTTCTCTTTGACAGGTGGAATTTGCGACTATATCGCAAATCCTTCTTTTTCATTGGTCGAATTTCCGTCTCGCTCACAAACCTTGTGTTGTGTGAAAAATGAAAAGAATATGCTTTTGTAGCTAAACCAGCTGACACATTATATGAATTAGGGGCAACTCGTATACTTTTCTCTAGTTTGAGAAATATTTTAGAATAGAATAGATATAAAATGTCTAAGTCTTCGAAAAATGGGAGCAAACTTTTTTATAGAATACCCTGGACAAATTTTGATTCGATTGAAACGACGTTAAAACATTCTCTTTCTTTCCAGGAGCTCTTCGGCCAGCTTCAGACCTCCAGAGAGTCAGCCCTGGCTCCAGATGCCCTTCGCCGTGCCCTCGCTGACACTTTCAGCGACCAACGAAGGTTCCGATTGGGCGCCATGGACGATGCTGCTGAATGCTTCGAGAACATCCTGGGTCGTGTCCACGCTCATCTGGCCCACAGACAGTCCGAGGAGCAATGCGCTGCTCAGCACTGCGTGCCCCACAGGAAGTTTGCGATGAGGCTTGAGGAGAGAGCCGCATGCCAGAGATGCGGCGCTACCGGTGGAGGTGGTGGGGAGGCTATGACGTATACTCAGGTGAGTGTTCCACAGGGATCGGATGTCGGGCCGGTATTTTATTCGCGTTTGTTGTTTTAGTGAGAAGGAGGAGGAGGATGGTAGTCATGGCTGACTAGATATAAGTACGATGATCTTGAGGCTGCAGCTGCAGAAAGTTTGTTCTTTATTCACGTCGAGCGCACCAAGATGTACATTTTTTGCTTTTTCTCATCAATCTTATGCATGACGTGGAACCTAGAAATGCGTGTTTCAATACCCTGTTTAGATGCTTAAACTGCTTTTTGTTTCAGATGGTTCATTACGTTTCCACCTCTACGTTGGTCTATCAAGTGAGAGCCAATGTTACTGGCTCACCCGTTACATTTGGTCGGCTATTACAGAAAGCTGCAAACATGGGAGATGTTCGACAATGCCCGGTAAGTCTTGTAAATCGTAGATGCTCTTGGTGAAACTATTCCTTCATTACTTACTTAATTTTTTGTGCCATATGATCCAATAGCTCATCAAATCAATCAAGTAATACTTTGACTTTGTTTTCCGAGATGTAGAGACACATTCTGCATTGCGTGTAATCACGTGTACATACATATCCTTGTATAAGAATTGATGTTTCTTAGAAGTAATTAGTGCGACGGGAAATACCTAACTGTATGTCCACTTTCATTTTTTATTTTTTGGACGGAACTATAAGTTTTACGTTTTACTTCAAGTGAAAAGACATGTTTCGGAAATTCCTCTGATATAACTATTATGGAATTTCGGTATTGCCATAAATCCACTTTCGACCATTTCTGTTAAAAGTGAATCATTTTTCGTATAGGTGTTCAAATGTCCTAGTTACCTCGTTTTCAGCTCAGTGACCGTAGGATCAGTATTGTTAATCCATTCTCGCAAAACTTACATATGAAGAACTCTGAATCATAGAGCTTATGATAGGTTATGTAATTTTGAAGATTTTTTCTATGTTTGTGAGTCGGGGCACAGAGGAGGCCTACGAACGGGGTTTGTGCTGTCCGAGAGTCCATTAAGGTGGTGTTTGCGCTTGGTCACGATTTATAGGGATGTCTGAAATGTTATACGATTAATCCAGTCTAGGCAGAACAGTGGCATAGTGGTAGAATTTAAATCACGTCCTAAGATAAGTTTTCCGTTGACTATGGATGTTACTATCTGTAGGTGGTAAACGGTTTCAAATGATCGAACGTGATGGTACCACCCGGCGGATCTCCAAAGCGGGACCAGAATGTGTGTATTTCACCTGTTTCCCCTTATCCACCGGTGCTTAGGCCTTCGTGGTGGTTGGAGGATAAAAAATGGATCGATACATGTCGCCTAGTGTGAATAAAATCTAATGTTTTGTTCTTGAGAGAATCCCTCTAAAAACATTTACACTAGCTCTTACGAGAAACTCTGTATGGTACTAGAAACTTTATAAAAATGTTTAACAGATTGTATGAAACTAGAGGCACTAAAACGGTACCACAAAATTTAAAAGAAATTTGCCGTTTCACGTTTGAAGCATTTGACTGATGAAGTTGTGGTTTTTGTTTTATGGATATTATCCACATTATTTTATTTCATAAAGGAAGGCGATTATAGCAATACTAAAAAACTGACCGTAAGCAGCACATGAACGGACGCTGGAATTTTTGCAAGGGGAGGGAACAGTCATCGCAAAAGGCAGATTTTAGTGAAAGTGTAATCTTTTTAGAGAGCGGGGGTTAGCAAATTTTCTCAGGGGGGGGGGGACAAATAATGAAAATATTGATGGTGCACAAGACTATGCTGGGCTAACCTGAATTTTAGAGTGGGCCACGGACCTCTCGGAACCACTCCCCCCTGCGAGAGCCCAACAATTACAGAAATACTAAAATACTGACCTCATAAACTTAAGCAGGAAATTTATTTCCATAGAGTCTATCACAAACATGTTACATTGAAAATAATTAAGATCCTCGTACAATCCAATTTAGTTTCTGCGTCACCTTAAATGCCCAAAGCCTACATTTGTAGGTATTCTGCTAAATTTAAATCATCCGTTGAGGCATGCCAATTGTTTGTACATAGGACTTCAGACTAGGCTTTGACTTAATTTTTCTATTTTTTTTTTTTTAGAGCTCTTGTGGCGCAGTAATCCAAGTAACCCGAACCCTAACGAACCGCCCCGAAATCGTCTCCATAGGCCTCGTATGGAACTCCGAACGACCCACCTTGGAGCACATCATGGAGGTGTTCTCCACCATAGGCACCACGTTGCGCATGAACGACGTCTTCACCAGCGTGGTTGACTCCAAATGGGCTGATACGTCCCTGCACCATTTGGTGGGCGTGGTGACGTACTATGGCAAGCACTATTCGACCTTCTTCTTCCACACCAAGCTGAAGGTTTGGATATACTTTGACGATGCTAATGTGAGAGAGGTTGGACCTAGGTGGGATCAGGTGGTTGAGAAGTGCAGAAAGGGGAGGTAAGTTTACTCTTAGTAAAGGGTATATATAAAAAGTTATCCTTTTTCAATTAATTTAATGTCTGAGGCATATTTCTTTACTAAGGTCCATTTCTTGATTGTGCGATCTATATATCTTGATGATCAATGATATTTCAACTACCTGTGACTCCCGTGTTCTTGAACCAAAGGCTCTTTTTTGTGTGTACTCCATAAGGTATGGTGGGATTTAAATTTGGTGCTATTATAAGGATAAAGTCTATTGAAATAACTGGCGAAACATTAATTACCTAATTTTTCACGTTACTGAGCCACTATTTTGCCAAAAATTGATCGAAAATTATAGTCGGGAAATGGTCATCTACAGAAACAGCTAAGGGGAGCGTTTGGAGAATATCATTCATAAAATATAACTCACGATAATCTGATAGTAGGGACAAGCATATGTTTCGGAAATTGCTGGTTTTATTAAAAAACAAAGGTACCTATTGAGACACCTTTTATATGATGAAAACGTAAAACTGTTGACAAAATCATTAGCTTATTCTCCGCTTGCCAGTTTCACAATTTCCTCTCAAAATAGCCGAATATAGACTAAGTGACATATAAACCCGAACACCCAGTTTAAATGGTTTTATTTTAATAAAATTTTGTATAAGTACTTAATGAAGCATAATAAGTAAATGATAAAAATTTCAAAATGATTGCACTGCTTTAAAGCCCTTTGACCTTTAATAATGTGTGGATGCACCCTGATGTGCTACGCATTCTCCAACGCGCCTAGGCATGCTTCTGATCAGGTGGTCAATGTCCTCCTGTGGTATCTCATTCCAGGCAACCACCAACTCCTCTCGAAGTGCTTCTAGAGTCTGAGGAGGACGTTGCAAATTGAGCAATCGGCTACCCATCATATACCACACGTGCTCAATTGGGGATAAGTCGGGAGATCTTGGTGGCCATGGTAACAATGTGACATCATTATGTTGAAAGAACTCTATTGTGACTCTTGCAAAATGTGGTCGGGCATTATCTTGTTGGAAAGTTGGATCTGCCAGGGTGTCAAGATAGGGTAAAAGATGGGGTTCTAGAACTTCGTGGATATAACGCTGCGCGTTCATGTTACCTCTGATGAAGATTAAAGGTGACCTGGAACCATAAGCTATAGCACCCCAACCCATAACTCCAACAGTGTGATGAACATGTCTTTCAACAAAAAACTGTGGATTCCTCCTTTCACCACGTCGCCTTCTAACCCTGGCACGACCATCGTGCATGCCTAAACAAAATCGAGACTCGACACTAAAGACAATACTGCTCCATTCCTGATCCCAGAGTGACCGTTGTCTGCACCACTCAAGGCGATTACGTCGGTGTTCTCGAGGGAGGACCCAGTGTGGCCGATATGAAAACAAGCCAAAACTTCTCATTCGTCGGTAAACACTTCGCATGCCAATAGGTCTTCCGTGTTCTGCAAACCATTCATTTGCAATGGACCTGGTAGTGGAGAAACGGTCCCTTAAGGCCAATAATCTTAGGCGGCGATCTTCACGGTCTGTTGTTCTACGGCGGCGTCCAGCGCCCCTTGCTCTTTGCGTACGGCCTTCTCGAAGCCATGCCTGACAACACCTAACCACAGTGTCTACACTTCTTTGCACTCTAACTGCAATTGCCTGAAAAGAAAGTCCAGCTTCCCGAAGTCCCACTATACGGCCCCTATCAAACTCACTAAGTTGACGAAATCGTACAGGTCTCCGTACTCTAGGCATCGTAACCGATCGTAAAGGATGTCAAGAACCAAAATCCGCCAACGTTGATTCTTTACTGCCGCTGAAATATTCATTTTTAGAGTGTTAGTGAATTAAAAAAAAGCAGTATAAAAACCGGAATGTCCAACTGATAAGGCTGAAAATTTTTTCACTTGTTATTTACAGTAAGATAAATACATTCACCAACTTTTATTAAAATAAAACCATTTAAACTGGGTGTTCGGATTTATATGTCACTTAGTATATAGATCATCTCAATGTCCACAAACTCAAGTCTTTTCTTGCTTGGGTCTCCCTGTATGTTTTCGGAAGGAGCCCGGATGCAAGGAAGTTAAAAAGTTTTCTCCGAAGAGGATCTAACTGGAGATGATTACTTTAATACGCGGATATTAGCGGTACCGGATGAATGAAATGCATATACGTCATAAAAACTGGTTATGGCATGATCAAAACAAGCGTGATTTGAAGTTATTTCCGTTAAGGTGATGATTTATTACGAGGAAGATAACGATTTGCAAACATTACTCGACGTTCTAAAGGAACATCGAAAAATGCAGCAGTTTATTATTCTGATTTTGAAACGTGTACACCAGAATTTGCAATTACAGACTAACACGCTGCTAAAAGTGCACAGAAGAGCTTAAATGATTATTTAATTTTCTATGCACGAAGCATAACAATGAAGTTTTCTATTCGCAGTGGCGGACTTAGGAAGTGGGGGGGGGCGGATACCGGCGGCTGATAGATGAAAAGTGGGGGGTGCAAAATACTGGCTTTTTATTGGTATTAAAATCCTTGAAAATGAACCTATGTTCATTTTGGTCGAGGTTGAATTAAAAATTTATTTTGCGGTGCAAAAGGCTGGAGAATAAAGTATTTAATAGTTCAAAATTTCCAGATACTATTATATCGTTCCTCATAACTACTTTGTTTTTCAGGTATCAACCTCTATTGCTGCTCTATGCTCTGCCAGATGGAACTCCTGTCAATACAGAATCAGCACCAAAACACATCACTCCAATGTACAACGAGAAAAAGCCTCCGCAATCGGTTTTGAGGAGGTCCATCACACCCAGTCCTGAAAAACCTTCAATAGGTACGAATATATTGAGTAATTTGAGGAAGAACACGTATTATCTCAAAATTCTTCTAAACTTTTATTGCGAAAATCTGGTGACCATTTCTTGGTAACTGAAAGAAATCTTTTCATGGTTTTTGGCGGGTCACAGTAAAACTACAGAAATTTCTAACATACATTGATCTCACTCATACATTAGTTTTTTCTCAACGTATGAGTCTTCCGCATTTTTATTTGTCACTGTCAGTATGATAACTTGCTTCTCTTGCATGTGATTTGCAGTTGGTATTTGCGAGGAACTGTGTTGTTTAACGTTTCCTTGACAGAAAAGTCTCTTCCCAAATAAGTACGACTAGGCGTGTTAAAAGTACCTACAAAAAATGTTCATGAAAGTAACACCATATATTGTGAAACCTTTTCTGAAGGCTGAAATCTCATAAGGTTGTTATTTCTAGGTACTACTCGTCGTGCCATAACGCCAAACCCCGATGGTAGCCCCGTCAAGCCCCCCAAACTCCTCAACGAGTACCAGAACCTCTCAGTAATCCAGAAGACGATCACCTATGGAGGTGGTACCGACATGGTCGATGGTAGGAAGGCCGATTCCGAGTACATGGCCAAGAAGGCATTGGATTTCGGCAAACCGTACGTTGGGGTTCACAGAACACTGAGCAGTGGGTCTTCGTCTGGTGTGGAAATTTCGGATCATATGAATATTCCTAGGAGGAGGGATAGCGGGAATTGGAGTGGAGACAGGAACAGCGCATCGTCTGCGTCTTCAACTACTATGGAGAATCCGTACCTGTACCTCGTCGGAAAGGTGAGAAATATATATCGGTTTTTCATAAGCGATTTGAGAATTTTAGTTTATATAGAATCATAGGGAAAAGCATATGGTCATTGTAGCTAGTTTATTAAAAAACTTAATTTGTACTATAGTGGAAGCAAAAATATTTGGTCGGCGTTCTGCCCCAGTTGGAGAAATTAGAACAAGTGGTGGCATGTAGAGAGGTAAGGTGCTTGCGAGACAATCTCACCAAGCTACATGAAACTTGTCAACCTGATGAGGTAGGCTTCCTTAAGTTGTATGAGCCAATGCACATGTTTCTCGAACGTAATTTGGCCTGTATGCCCTAACTACCGGACTATTTAAAATTTGAGTTATTGGTTAAACGTTTTTATAAGCAAAAAGACTAAAACTGAAGTAATTCTAAACGTTCTTTCTAGGTACCCCATGTGCCAGGCAGTCCAACTCGCCTCAAAAGCGACTCCTCAAGTGGCAGTAGCGGAGTTTACGACGCAGGCTACGACTCTTACTCGCTATCTTCGAATGACAGTTCTACCATGACGACCCTCCAACACCTCATAAAGATGGGTCATCTGGCCAAGATCCCTGAAGACTACAACACCCAGACTAAACAGGTATGTAGAATAGGATATTTTAGATTTGGTGTCGATGAACAGTTATCGTTTGATAAGCAGGTTGGTTTCGGCACAGATTGTGAAAAATCAGGTTTCTAATATGTGATCAATGTCTGCTTATCTCAAAAGAAGACTCATTTTATCAATGCTGAACAGGAATCAATTTTTTATCTAAAAAATTCAGGCTTAATATATCTGAAGCTCACTCGTATCCTGTGGTGTTCTTGTCGACAATCCCCCAAATTTCTCTGGCCAATCCAAGCCACATGTGAAATAACAAACGAGGTGTTACCCGGAAGTCAGATAAATAAAATATACGAGAGCGCTCCCAGAAGTACCCGACCCAACGAAGAAAACACAAATTTTTTGTAAAAAAATGTATTTATTTTTCAACATAATCTCCTTCGAGCTATATACACTTTTCCCAGCGATGTTCAATAAGTTCGATACCCTTTTTATAATAAGAACTGTCTTGCTCCTCAAAATAGCCATTAACTGCCGACATCACTTCTTCAGCGTTGGAAAATCTTGGACCACTGAGCCATTTTTTCAATTTTGGAAACAGAAAATAATCCGAGGGGGCTGAATCTGGTGACGTTGAGGTCGGAAACTATTCAGACCACCCTCGTATATGCAGGAGGACGAAAATTTTCGATTAAATTTTTTACTAGAAAAAACACTCAAAACCTATTAATCGACAAAAAACTATTCAAAATAAATTAAAATATCTTCAATATTACAAGACCAAGACAATAGAATCATTACCTATCTAGTTTCATTTGGCAACTTCATCATGCTAGTGAGAGTATCACAAGGAAGTTGTTACGAGGACGAAGACCCCACCTATAGCGTGATCGATGATTTTTTTATTTAAATTCCATCCATTTCAAGGCGTAGCACTTCTCCACTGAACATGTGACATATCTCCAGAGAGAAGGCGGTTGGACCTTTACATTTTAACTGGAAGTCATTTTGAACACTTCTTGTAGATTCAGGAATTTTACACGTGGTTTTTGGTATCAAGAAATGCAATTTCGGATTATTTTTTTTTTCGTCGTAGCTCATGCATTAACGGGATGTGACGACAATAATGTTTTTGCCCATATTTTGGGAGCACCCTGCGTACAGTGGCAATTTATACCTAGTGGTGTCCTTCAGGAACTTGTATCTTCATGTAGGAGAAAATGCTCATATGAGGGTCTCTAAGCAATATTTATATAAAGTGGTCAATAAATGGTATATGGTATAATAATTTATTCATTCTAGCCCATCACCCAAAGCTGCGACGTCCTCTGCGACGAAGCGGACGAACTCCTGGTGAAGAGCAGGCAGCTGGAGGACGAGCACGACCTGGTACTGGCGTTGGCCCTTTGCAATGCTGCTGCCACCAAGGCACGTGCTGCGATGAACGCGCCGTACAACAACCCACAGACGCTTACCCTCGCCAGGATGAAGCATAACACTTGTATTATGAGAGCGAGGAGTTTGCACAGGAGGATGACTCAGACGCAAGCTGCGAATAAGGACACGCCAGTGGAGATTCGGCATACTAGGGAGGGAAGTAGTGGGAGCGGGAGACATTCCAGACAGAATTCTAGGTAAGGAAGGAAAATTTGTGACTTACGGTATTCGAGGCCGGCAGGTTCTGTAGAACACAACGTTGCATACAAAATCTAATCGTGCATTCTAGGCCCAACCTTAAATTTTTCCGTAACAGCAAACCTCAAAATTAATTTCCTAAGATTAACTTCCAGTTCCAAGACGCACCTGTAACCAACGCACTTCTTCGTTTTTTGTTTTCCCGTCTTTTTATTCTGTCTTCTTTCCTTCTTTGCCTGTTATCTCAGAAACCAAAACTGACAGACCTACTGACCTACAATGCCTTAACCAAGAGCAAAGATCTTACGGACCTGACACAGAAACCTTAACATACTTTACTTGAGGGACTATGTCAAGCTTCAGGCGCAGCGACGTTATAGTCAAGCGGAATCGCACAGTAATCCTCTGTTGCGTGACTCAGTGGACTACACAGTGAAGCAAGTTCGTAAACATTCAAGGCCACGGCTCGCGGTGTGATCAGAAAATTATCGCAACTTTTAGTAAACCCAAAATTACACTCTAACAAAACTAGTATCAAAATTAATCCGTGTACCAAGTCAAAAAAACTAGATGTTTCCTCGTAAACTAATACACTTCTGTTTTTTTTTTGCTATTCTCCTTTTTTCTTCTTTTTCCTTGACATTGTCTGGTTTCTGGGCAACCAAGACTGACTGATTCGACTAACTCACATTAGACAGAGATTAATGGGCAAATTTTAATTTGTTTTGTTACTACGAAAAACATATGTTTAATTTGTTTCTTTGATTCCAGGGATAAGGGCAACCACTCCAGACAGAACAGCAAAGAGTTGCTCATTACGGAAAAAGAAAAATCCCCTGTCGCTAAAAACATCGAGATCTACGCCACCTTGCCCAAAAAACGTGACTCTCCTAAAAACAGAGCTCCGGTCACAACAATAGATGACGAGTACATGCTATACAACAAACCGGCTGGTCGGGAGTCCAGGTCCATCTTCTCAAGGTCAAAGTCGAAAGAGCCCAAGGTCAGAGAAAAACGATCCAGGAGCGAAGACCGAAGCAAGATCTCAAAGGACTTCTCCATAGGGCCGGAGATCGCTATAGGAAAAGAAGCTCAAAAGAAGAAGGATAAGGAAGAGAAAGAAGAAAAGGAGAAGAAAGAGAAAGAAAAGGATAAGGAGACGAAGTCGAAGAAGCAGCACAAAATTCGTAGGAAGCTGTTGATGGGTGGATTGATAAAGAGGAAGAATAGGAGCATGCCTGATTTGACAGATGCAAATGCAGTTGGTGACCCGCAAGCGCCACCTAGCGTTACGGTGGATGACAGCAAGATTGGACTAAATGGTGAGTACCATTTTTGTACTAACGATATTGCTAATACATACAATCATTAAATGGAACTTTTGAACTGTTTAGTTATACAAAAAAATATTTATCAAAATACTAACATTCCACCGCTGTACCGCCGCGCTTCATGACCGATTTTGATTTTCCTTTTTCTTAAAAGTTACTTGATGTTGAATATGATACAAGAAAATTTGTTCAGTCGCTTAAGTCCAGGGTTTTTTAATTCATATGTACAAATATATCTAATATACTGGAAAGTGTTCTATTTTTTAAAGAGAGCCTCGCGAAACGCCATGTCTAAGCGACACCTTAAATGACATCGATCTATTGACATCTTGCCAAGCTAGTTACTTTCAAAATGTTTTGGTTTGTTAGAATTCCCGTGAACTAGCATGTAGTTTGTGGCCTTGAGACAACATTGATGGCAAGATAGTACTTATGCGTATAATCTTCATTTGGTGAGATTTACAAGCACGCATTGCTCATAAGTATTTTGAAATTTTCGAAATAACTGTGATCAGAGATCAACTAAATTTCGAAATTAAAATACATCTTATACAGTTCTGGATGTGATCATATCTCAAAAGGGCAAATAAAATGGACAACAGTATCTATCAATAACAAGACCACTCGATGTCAATGCGATAATGTTCACAACAACAAAAAAAAACTATAGTAACGTAAAAATCTCAGTCAGTGTTGCAGGGTTCATGCTGAATCCCAACTATTCGTGAACCATGTACGAATACTTCAACAGAAGCGTAATATACTAATCAATAAATACTGTATCTCAAAAAACATTTTTATTTGTTGTAGGTTCCCCGGAGAAGCAACCATTGATGAGCGGCTACTTATCGGAGGGCCACCTAGAGTTTGTCGGCAGCAATCCGAACCCAAACCTCGAGCGTAGCAAACTGATGCGGAAGAGCTTCCATGGCAGTGCCGGAAAGATCCTCACAGCTGCCAAGGTACCACCTCCACCTCCAATCAGAACCACTTCGCAACTTAGCAAGTCTAAGTTGGACATCGAAGAAGTAAACAGCGAAAGCGACAAGTCCACCGGATATGGGTACTACCAGAACGCTGAGGAGTACCATTATGTCAATCACCAAGCACCTGCTTCCTTGCCGTACTACCACCACAACAGTTCGCACAGCGACGACAGTTTCTACGGACAGAGCCTCAATACTACTTTCGTGACGAGAGCGGATGTTCATCAAGAGCAGTCTCCAGCTGAGAATGAAGGGGTAGATGAAGTCGACTGTCTTCCATCCCATGTGGTCCAAAGTGAACTACCTCCATATCCTAGCCCCTTAGGGTCCGTCATCCACTCCAGGCAGAGCAGTGAGGAATTTCCACCTCCACCGCCACCCCTCGATCTATCAGCTTTGGACGAATACCTCCCACCTATTTCTGAGCCCAGTACTCTGCTCACCGAGCTCCAAAACAAACGTCAAGAGATCATGAGCGAATCTCCTAAGTACAATCTTGCAGCAATAATTACCAAACCAAGCGGTGACACTTGGTTAAAGGAGCTTCAAGCTAAGCAAGCGGCTCTGAAAAGCAAGAAAGATCAGTCTCAAATTGGACAAGATGTTGTGAATACTCAAAGGTACCGACCGGACGAACTGAAGAAATCTGTGAAGGATCTCGCTTCGAAATTTGAGGTTAGCGAGCAAAAACCTGGTCCAGACAACACAAGAGAAACTATACCTCCAGAACAAATAGCAAAGGAGATACAAGAGGTAGAGATGATCAATGCTGCAGTTCAAAAGACATTGGGCGAGAATAAAGATAGCGATGAGGAAAAGAAGAGGTTGTCTAAGAAGAAGAGTGTGTCTTTCTGTGATCAAGTAATTTTAGTAGCAACTGCTGACGAGCAAGAGGATGATGCGTATATTCCAAATCCAATCTTGGAGAGAGTGCTGAGAACTGCAATGAACAAACCTGAAGCAGCTGCCATAAGGCAAGAAATCATGTCCTTGCAAAATGGTATTGCTGAAAAAATGGAGGAAACTACTCCTATTCAACCAGCTCCTATTCCAGCTCAGCCTAGAAGAAACTCCCTTGACAACATTCTGACTAGGTCCGAGCCTCAGCCAATACCACCTATGGCCCAAAATGGCCACCAGTCTCCAATATATGGTCAACATCCTGGACATTATCCAAACCAAGGTCCACAAAGTATTCCTCATCAGCAGTACAACGACAATGTTCCTTCTCACATAAATCATGTGCAAAACTATAACCCAGTACAAAATACTCAATACGGTATTCAAGGGAACTACCCTAATCCCAGGGTACACCCTCAGCACGAAAGCCATAATTCTTACCCTAGGAATCCCAATACTCAGCCACAAGAACCCCATGGGCCGTACTTGCTATACAAACCCCCGAACGGTTTGGATCAATGTTGCATGGATAGCCATAACCCTCAATGGAATATGCAGCAGACGCCATACAGACAGTCTCCTTATCAACCAGTTCCTCAAAATTCTCCGATCTATGGCAACAAAATGAACCATCCAAGTCCTCAATTTCATCAGCAGATGTACTCAGCTCAAATAAGGCAATCAACACCGAGCCCGATGAATGGGTACCTGCGGTACCCACCTTCCCCTACCCCATCTACTAACTCTAATTGTATCAACGCCCAAAACATGTACAGAAGACCTTTAGAGGAACAGGCTTATCCTCAAAATAGATACGCGCCACCACCTGTCGATCAGTGTTGCATGAACCAACTTTGCGATTTTGACAACAGACAACCAGAGCAACATGGGTACATGCCTCCGCATGACAACTCGCCTTATCAGAGAGTACCTGCTTTGCCCACGCAGCCTCAAACCGATCAGAACCACAACAGAAGTTATGAGTACTCTTCTGGGGCACCTCAAAACTTCGTTTATCAACGAGTGCCACCAAACGGAGTGTATCAAAGGCCTCCGTATCAAAACGAGGTGTATCAGAGGGTACCACCAATGCACCCAGATCCAGAAATGCAACAGAAGTACCCACCTTATCAACCGGTGCCCTCGCCTAAACACATATTGAAGAAATCGGTTAGTTTCGAACCAGGCACTAAGGGTGGAGCAGAATCGCCTACTCCTAAAGCGGTGGTCACGCCGATCATCGTGAATAACGCAAACAACAGCGTTCCGACGGATAAAACAAAGTGCAATTTGTGCAGAAAGAAAAATGTGGTCGCTTCGAACTTGTACTGTCAAGACTGTGAGTATTACATGTCAAGGTTTAAGCCTCGAAGCTAGCAATCGGCATTGTAATTTTTCTATTGTGAAATTGTGATATTGTATATACTCGTTTTGAAAGTTTTTATAGAAAGATTTACGGAGATCTCATCACAGTTTATTTTTAAGAGAATAAAATTTGTATTATATATTTTTGTATAAAATATGAGAAGATAATTTAATAAAACTTTTAATTCTAACGTCTTTTCATTGTATACCTTAACAGGGGATGTACCATTTACCATGATCTATTAACATGTCAAACGCGACAACAGATAACGATCATGACATTCCATAAATGCCAACAGTACTAGTGGCGCCGACGTTTTTGTGAGGGTTGTTTTGCACAAAGTAATTAGAAACGTTAGTAAAGTAATTTATTCAGCATCTGTGGTTTAATTTGATGAGTCACATAGGAGGGACGAAGGCACTTACTACAAAAAAAAAGTTTAAAGTTCAACACTGCTTTATTGCGTTTTGACATTCATAAATACAGCAAAAGTAAACGTTAATGTTTACCTCATTTGACATTTCATTTAAGTGACTTAAATGTCCAAAAAGGTGAACGTTTACGTATGTGGTATTTGTGACATAAATCGAAATATCTTACTAAAATATACATATATTTTCCACCAACCACCATTTGTGTTCATAAATATATACAAGTTCCTCAAAGTCAAACAATCATATGGTTCAGATTAAACCATAATCACGAAATATCTTAAATGAAAGAGAAATAAATAAATAATTACATAAACCTTATATTCATATATGTAATATATTTACTTCAAGGTGAGGAATGACACAAATATAGCTCTTGTATAAAATGGCAAAGTCAAAAGAATTAAAATATAATCAAAATAAAAATAATCAAATTACAATGGTAATCCAAACTGATGTGCGTCTCAAGATCTGGATACTGAACTACAACAATTTTCAATCAAAAACCAATAATATTCATGTAACGCGAAACGAAATTTATGATATAAAGCAACAAAGCCAAAAAACTCGTTTTGCGTTTCGTTTCAAACTGAAAAATGTTCAGCAAGAAATGTTTTAAAAGTATTGAAAATTTTATGATTATTTGTTTACTATCTCGTCCAACTACTAAACTTGACATTTCAAAAATTAGTAGAATTGCAAAGCATCGATTATGATTGTATGAATGAAGTAATTAGCATAGTTATAAAAATACTGTCATTTATACATCGTGAACGAGCCATAGACTTGAATAGAAAGTAAGATTCAATACAACAAAGCAAAGCAAAATGATCTGTATTCTCATTACAGATTTGACTTCATAAGGTAATATCAATGTTTCTGCCCAATACCCCGTTTACATCAACAGTTTATTGAGATAGATTTCTTCAGGGTCATCTTGCTTATTGTTCTGCTGTGTTTACATCAAAGAACATCTGTACACAGTGCTGCCAACCACCCAACAAATTCTTTCTAAAAACATTTTGATTTTTTTTGTATTTAACCTTAAACAGAAACCATATTGTTGAGTTAGCTCTACCAAAGTTCTATATTTGAATTTGAAAGTTGTTCAATAGTATGAAACGGAAAACAAGTTTTACAGCATGGAAATTGACGTCCAGCTTGGCAAAAATTCGAACTAGTTTTAATTGCGTGAACGAATACACGAAGAAGTTCATGGATTCATTTGACGTCAAATTCCTGTTTAATCCTCTTGCAATTTGGCCATGAACTCAATTCATGAAGAAATCCGTTGATTCACTGTTATTGTAAAGAGGGTATAAAAGTGACCTTAGTTACATGTGTTAGAGATAGAAGCAGCGCGTTGCCTAGCAGCCCTAGTTCCGAGGCTACGGGCGCCATTGGCTTACTCTTTCTAACATATATAGGGTGTTCCATCTGTTGCTTCCTTTATCAACTACCATTTTTTTAAATGTTAAATGTGTCATCTGCCATGTATTCAGCACAAATGAACTGTCAAAGGTCTGCCATTTGTTATTATGGATTCTTTAACTACGCAAGAACGCATTTTGGTCGTCCAAAAATATTACGAAAACGGGCGATCTTTTCGTAAACTTCGTGATGAATTTGATCGACATAATCGTCCCACAGAGCGTGGAATTCGGTGGATTATCAATCGTTTTGAGGAAACTGGCTCAGCTGAATGTCGTAGAACTGATTAACATGCCCGTCCGGTACATGAACAGCCATCAACTTCGGTAAGACACGATTCGCAAGAACTGGACATCAGGCCAACATTATCTAGGATTTTGCATGTTGATTTCCACCTACACCCATACCAGATCCAACTAACTCAACAACTGAAGCCAGCGGACCGTCAGCAACGACGTATTTTTGTTAATTGGATGCTTGAAAAAGGAGAGGGATTTTTGGCTAAAACGATATTTTCAGACGGGACACATTTTTACCTCAGTGGCCACGTAAATAAGCAAAACTGAAGAACTGGGGTTCGGAAAATCCACACGAGATCCATGAACACCACTCCATGATCAAAAAGTGACTGCTTGGTGCGGATTATAGGCTGGTATGATAACGGATTTTTTTTTTGCCATAATTGGAAGGTATCCAAAATTGAGAGACTTAACGTCACTGGATTATTTTCTCTGGTGATTTTTTAAAAATAAAGTGTACGCGATTGCCTCACGCACGATTCAAGACCTTAAGCGCAACATTCGCGCCGAAATTGCGGCCGTGGACCCGCTAATACTGCAAAGTCATCGAAAATTTTGATGTTCGGATGAACGGAGCCGCGGTGGACACATAAGCGATGTTATATTCCATACATAAATGGCAAAGAGTGACCTACAATTTTCAATAAAGAGTTCGGTTTCTCACTCATAAGAAATGTTTTTTTTTTAGATTAAAAAAAAGAAGGAACGTATGGAACACCCTATATATTGCACGCTCCTCGCGCTTCTCTCTCGTACACATTACGACCTCAGACAAATTTGAACCTCACCCTTATGATGTACACAGCTAGTACCATAGTTGATACTGTACATTATGTTACAGAAACTCTGGGAGGACTTCAAATCAGAAGACGAAGAATATTTCTGATGCATATAAGCCGCAAGTGAGAGAAAGTCTGTAAAAATATAAGGATTTTAAAGCGAATCAACCTCTGTATGGATACCTTTTTTTGAAATGATACCTGTTCTCACCGACATTATAAATTATCACCATCAAAATCGTTGATTAAATGATTTGTCCAATGGAAGAACATGGAAATGACGATAGCCCAAAATACAAAGCAGTTCGGCATTGCCATTCTTTTATATGCAAAATTGCAAATTTTAGGAATCTAGATATGTGCTTCGATATCTAAAGATTCCTTGTTAAAAAATATGAAAAAAAGTTTTTATAAACATGGGTTCGGAAATGCAGAGTTTTCAAAATACAGGGTAAATTTTGACCAACTAATAAAATTACGAAAATAATTATTTTCTAGATAAACTGACGAGCAAATGTCAGACCTCTATACAGAAATGATGTTTCGTGCAAATATTAATAAACCAGATTTTGTCCAGTAACATGAAATCGGTTTTTATATTTCTTTTTCTCGAAAACGAAGTGAGGTACGAAAAATATACAAAAAGAGGCAATGAAGTTGCATTTTTGCTTAATCAAAGAACAAATATTAAAGTTACAAAAAAGGCAGTCACTTACATTTTTTGCCAATAATATTCGATAAGATGCTCTCCGGTACGCCACTAGATCTAATAATTGTAATATATCAAGTGCTAAATTGGCCCAGATAATAATGCCAAATTTCAACAGAATTGAATAAATATTTTATAAGATATTAATAAAAAAAGAATCACCCTGTATCTTGCATTTCCGGACCCAAGTTTCTAGAAACTTTGTTTCATATTTTGCTAACAAGGATTCACCTTCAAAAATATATCCGCCTACTTTTCGAACACCCTGTATATGAGAAATCGTCATGGGAAATATCCATCTAAACATCGAGGGTGCAGCGAAACATTTTCGGTATGAACGTGATTTACGCCGTACTTGCTATGTTCCTAACCCACTAAGATCGTATCCAGTACGACGCGTAGCAGATCAGTCTCAACCACTATACTAATAGTATGCAATCCGTACGATACCCGTATGGTAAGTGTTCCTTTCGAGCAGAACTATGTACTTTCATGGCATTTTCATAATGTAATGTAACAAAACACCAGCAAATTCATCTTACATCCATAACATCTTTAAGCGAATGTCACGCGAACACTACTGTGTGTAGCAAGGACGTCAGTAATTCTTGATATACATAAATATACGATTAAGACACTAACGAAACCATCAGTAGATACTGTTGGAACGAACGAGTAAATACTGATCGACATCAAAAATTGAATACCGAGGTTCAATTTGTCAATCGCTGGTTAAATGTCATGTTAGCTAACTATGACTTGGGCCCGAATTTTCAATCGCAAGTTAACTTTAAAGGTGAGTAACTATTACTTGGAAGCAAACTATAAGTTGCCAGAAAATTCGTTTTTCAAATTTTGGTCAACTTAGCTGGGACCATCTACGTTTAAACTATCGTGTTCGGTGCGTCTCAATATTCGTGTCTCGTATCATCCGTGATAACTCATGTCACTGTCAGACAAAATTGCGATGAAACTACAACTTTCCATTTCACCACTACCTGGTCCTCTGGTTTTCTTATTTTTTGGTTAAAGTTTAATACCAGTGCAAACCTGACATTGAAAACCGCTTTTTGAGGTTTAATTTTCGGTTAACAGTCAAACTACAGTAAACTTGAGATTGGAAAACCGGGCCGTAGAAGTTAACTATCAATTTCCTGCAAATTCGTTTTTCAAGTTCTGGTTAAAAATCCATAACCCGTTGCTGGGACAACGCTGCTTTTATCACAGCATTATCGTGTTCTATATACATTTCTCGATGTTCGTTTTATCCACGACAACTTATGTCACTGTCAAGCACATTAGGTTAGACAGTGCGGTTTAATCAGATTTATAATTATCGTGGTCCTCTGGTTGAAGTTCACTTTTCACGCTTTAGGGCAAACTTGCTGGGAGCTACCTTCTGCTTAGCAGTCAAAGGTCGCAGTTAACTCGCAATTGAATAACCAAGCCTGAATATGCATATTTTAGGCCAACTAGTAGAGGAAGTAATAGTCCTAGTATGATACAGTACAGTGGTAGTGAGGTCACTGTCATTTTCCGCCAACGAACGCACCATCCCCCCACCATTTTTCAAAGTACCAATCACTGTGAGTCTGCCTCCGCGTTCAGCTCCATTTCGTATGTCCTGAACCACCTATGCAACTTGTCAGAGACGAATCCGCTGAACCCTTTGAACGTTTTTCTGTACGCATTGATTTTGCTCATTGCGATCACGGCGCGCACCGGATCGTCTTTCAGTTCCACCTCGAACTGCACCTCCACTATCGGTTCACTACCCGCACTTTCAACTTTACGACACAGCGCTTCTGTTATCTTCTTCTCGCCTTCGAGGACCTTTTCCGATTTACTTCGCCCTGGTCTCACGCCCCATACGTTCAGTTTGCCGGAACACCTGTGTAGAAATATTTTTTCTAATTTTTACAGATACAATAGTCCATATTTATAAAAAAAAGTTTTACCTTTTGCTTTCAAAAAATAAAGCAATTCCATCAAAGTATATGCATGAAAAGAAGTGAAGGAAAAGGTCTCGCTTCTGTAAAGTAAAAGGTGTTAACGTTTTCTTATTTATAAAAAGAAGCATTTGCTTAAAAACTAAAGGATTTGCTTCTAAAAAAAGGAATCTAGGTTTCAGCAACTTTTCTGGTAGTTGTCCCGGCATCTTAGAGCCTGCATCTTAAAATTTGTGCATTTTCGTTTAATAAAATCTATTTGTAAGGGCTTGTTTAAGTGATCTTTGCTTGATTAGTCGCAGTATTGTGTTAGTTATGGCTAATGTGGGGCATTTACGTACAAACCAAGACGTATACCTCGTGAGTCACATTTCAAGACGTTGTTTAGATTCGAGGAGGAAAATGTGGTGTGGTTGGCAAATTACTTTCTTGGCATGGATTTCGAAACTCGTGGAACAGCCCAGTCGCCTGTGCAGTAAATGAAAATATTTCTGCGATATTGTGCGAACCCTGGATTTCAGAGCGGAATAGCTGAAGAATTGGGATGTTCGCAGCCCACAGTGTCCAGAATATTTCATGACGTGCTAGAGCGAATTGTACAAGCCGGAGAATTTATCAGCTTCCCAAATACAGAAAATCAAATTATGCAGGCCAAAGAGGAATGGTTGACCAGGTTCCGTTTTCCCACAGCTATTGGAGTTATAGACTGCACGCATATTCGTCTTGATGGAAAATCAGCCCAATTTGGAGACGAATATGTAAATCGAAAAAGTTTTGCCAGTATTAATGTACAGGTTACATGCGACCAGAATTCTGTTATAACTAGTATAGGTGCAAGTTGGCCTGGATCAGTCCATGATGCTCGTATATGGAAAAATTCGGCAGTGTGTGAAGTCATGAAAAAGACAAGAAACACTATTCTTCTAGGGGACAGTGGGTATGGTAAAATGTCATGTCATGACTCCTTACACCGACCCCCACGAGGAATATCAGAGAGTCTTTAACAGGCTGCTTACATCAGAGCGAGTTGTGATTGAGCATACATTTGGGCAAGTAAAGCGGCGATTTCCTATCCTGAAGTATGGATGCAGAGTAAAACTGACCAGTATTCCAAAAGTTATAATTGCGTGTGCTGTGTTGCACAATATAGCTAAGCAATTAAGAGATGAAGATTTTCAAGAAAATGACGAAGATGAAGAACAGGACTTGCCATTTATAGAGAATGAAAATGTAGATGCTATTCGCGCACAAGGACAAAGGCGGCGAGAGGAATTAGCTCGTCTTATTACAACAATATAGGTGTATAATTGGGATTAAAACTTTCATGTAATGCTATGTATATGTCGTTTACTTCAAACGTACACAGATGTATTTACTTAAACTAAAAATAAACTTAAACGTTTGAACTTGAAAAAAACGTTTAATTATTTTTTTTTGTTATAAATGATACAAGTTTTGGTAAATATTATCTCCAACAACAACATACTCTTGCGGGGCTTATTCGTTTGATGCCTTGTTTAAATTTTTTAGCTTGGCAGAGTAATATTGTTGTTTGAGACGAGCAACTTTCAGTTGTTCAACTAAAACTAATCGTTAAAGCTGGGTTGTCGTTAACTGCCTCGTATCGTCAAACTCTTGTTTGCCCGAAGCAAATGTAGGCTTCGGAGTAATTTTTTTGTAGCAATCTCTTCAACCGATGTGTAGGATCGCTTTTTGTTAGCTACTACTTGATCCATAATCATCTAATGAGCGTCGTTTTCCACCATAATGTCATCCTGTGAAGTAGGTAAAGAAGGTTGACTTGCCACGCCAATTGCAAGAGCCCCTAATAAAAATATACATGCATGATAAGTACCTACAAGGTAAAGACCTGAATCTATTTCTCACCTGGTACCCGACTTAGTACAGGATTTATGTCCGCATCCATAGCCTTTAACATAACTTTCTCCCAGGACAAAAGACAAATGGGCTTGTTCCCTGTTTTATTTTTGTCAGTTTTATTTTTCAGTCGCGTTTTCATATTGTTCACTTTTTTCATAAAAGCTTTAATATCCATCTCCTTGCCAAATAAAGTAACGTATTCCTTAACGATATCAGTTAATGCAGCAGTTTTCTTCTTTTTAATCGCTGGGACTTGAGAATCTCCGGAAATGCTTGGACTTTTTCAGCGATAAACATCATTTCGCTAGGGGTATCTTCGGTAACTTCCTGTTCACTATCGGTGTCAGACATTTTAAATATTTTATTCACTTTAAAATAGCTGCACAAATGAGTTAGATGGATCTTCTTTACATCAATTGACGTGCGAACTGCTTTTAATTATGAGACAAATAAGATCAACCCCAACAGTTACAGACCACATACGCGTTGATTGCACTCTGCAAGTCATATCTTGTCAAAATCGCTAATCTCCGTACCTTTTACTTTATTTTCCGGAAGCATTTGCTTGCAAGGAAGAGGTAGAGATTACGAATACGAATTAGAGCAAAACCTTTTACTTCTACCTTTTGCTTGTACCTTTTACTTCAAAGTAAATGCTTCATTTTTATAAATACGGGCTAATGAAGAACGGCAGAACTTAAATTCAGTAGAATCTAACACTGTATGGCACTACTCTGCTATAAACAAGCCCGCCGATGTGTGAGGTCGCCTGTCAGGAGTTGTCGGATTGCTCACAACATCAAATTTGGACGGCGTAACCGGGGAATTAGCGTTCCAGACACGTGAGCAGTAGTTCATGCTGAGTCTTGTCAGGGTTCCGTGCAGGGTAAGGAAGTTTTGTGACAAAGTGAGTACAGTCAAAGTAGTATACAGGAAAATCGATATATCTCATACTGGGTGTCCAATAAGTACCACGACAAACTTAAGGAGAAGGTAGGCCTTGGACTGACGTCCCAAATAACAAAAACTTATCTATATAAAAGTGTCACCGTTTTTGAGATAATGAATTTTTACTTAAATTTAGAAAAAACAGAACTCTAAAAGCGCCTCAGATGCCGAGCTTGTATTAAGAGTAGGAGGTCACGAATTTGAGCATATTTTGTCAATAAATCAATAATTTTTTTCAACAAACAACTTGTGCTTTATTTCACGCTAACCTGTCTTTCCAAAAATAATTCTTTTGTATTGTTACTATTTTGCATGTCACTGATCGGTAACCAGTGCAACTTGAATTTAAATCCAATAATTACATTGTAGTGTGTATCAGTCGCTTACCAAAGCAGCTATCACTTTTTCTATCCCAAATAGTATGTGTAGTGCCATTCTGAAATCTGTATTCAATGAGCAATCTTTTTATTCAATATAATGCAGTTATAGCCCAGTACATTTTTGTTTCACCACAGATGGTCAGAGTTGAGAAAAACATATCAGAAAGTTATAAATCCCAAAATAGCCCTTATTTGGTCATGGTTCCTTAATACGTATGTTTTAACTACATTGCATTTGTATATGATGAAGCAACTATCTAGAAGTATTTTATAGAAAAACTGAACAAAGTATAACCTTATTTGTACATGCAGCTAAAGACCACAGATTAACAGATTCATTTTTTTTTAAATTTATATAAATACTTTTATTTAGGTAAGTTTTTGTTATTTGGGAGGTCAGCCCAAAGCCTACCTTCTCCTTAAGTTTGTCGTGGTACTTATTGGACAACCCCGTATAATGGAGAAAGACAATAATTCCGCACGTTAGCGAGTCATTCAACTCCTATTTATTTGCAGTTTCTTGAGTTATCTGAACTTCAAAGCAACTGGATTGGAAGATGGTATAGAGTTATAAAGTACCATCTAAATTTAGAAGTTTTGAAAAAACAGCAAAAAATATACTCACCTGTAACACACTGCATCCAAATTCCTGTTGTGCACATCTTTCTGCCCCTCTGTCTTCATATGCTTGGCGTTCCTCTCAACGGCCAATTCTTCCAAACTCAATCTCAAAATATCCTTTAACACAGTCTTTAAGAAACTCTTCAATGTCCCGAACCACGCGATTTTCAGCGCTAACTGATTGTCAGGAGCATTCTTGTCTATCTTCTTCCTTTAATATAAAAAGTTGATTTAAATAGTGGATACGTTTTCGTCCGAGATAGGTTAGTCACAATATCAAAAATCTGAAGAAAACCTGTTATTTCGTCATCGCACTCCAGGACTGGACTACGATTTATTTTCGCTTTTTTGATTTCTATCAAAATCAACATCATCACACAATGTACAAAAAACCCAATGAATGGTGATAGTTAGCAAATTAGGTGGATTGAGCCTTTTTTTATTAAACATTTTTGTTTATTCAAGTACTTTTTTTTAAGGGGAAATACCATCAATCCGATTTTAAAAATCAAACGTCCAAATAAGGGTTTTCGAAAGACCTTGCAAACAAGCTATTACTCGATACTCCTTGTCATTCAAAATTTTTAAAGGAATGACCCTGGGGCCAAGGCTGGAAGGAGTTGAAGTAGCTTTTGGTTAAAAAGTTGTTCCCCTTGACGAATCTTTTGATATGTATCGGCGTTTTCTCTTCTAATCAATGCTTTTCGATAAATCCGTGGTGGGAAGTTTTCAAATGAACACCCTGTATGTAACGACAAAAGTAGACACGCATACTCATACAGCCGGAAACGGGTGAAACCTGAGGAAACCAAGATGGAAATCGAACAAAACGACACTCGAAGTCACTAACAAAGCCAACCTACGCATTGTGGTATAATAGCCAGAAGGATCTACAAAAAAAGAAAGGATCATGCGGAGAAAGGTACATAACAAATAGCAAAGAAAAAATAATGAATAAAAACTGGAAAAAGAAGGAAAGCGTATTCGAGTATAAAAAATGTTTTTTAGCAGTTTATGTGACATTTAACTCATTCATTAAAATTTCACAAAATAGTGCTTAAAATTGAACCAAAGACGGATAGGAAACTCAAAATTCTAATATCGAATTCCTTTTTTTTCCTTATTTCATCAAGTGCGACGCTCTTTAAGTTATACTCTAAATTTATTAACATTTCGCGCCGCACTTAATGAAATACAAGGAAACAAAAAAAAACTGAATCTGACATTAGAATTTTGAGTAAACTAGAAAATTAATGTTATGCATCCCATTTACTTTTTCCGTTAATTGTTTTAATGATTAAATTCTACCAACTGATTTTGTACAACCACATAAATTCTGCATTTGATATGCAATCCGCAAAACTTGACCTTCCGGGCCAACTTAAAATTAAGTTAAAAATTCACAAAAACGTAGTTTCAAAGTCTTAATGTGTGATGTACATTATGTAACTAAATATAACGTAGGTTGGTGGCGAGAGCAAATAATCGTAACTATGCAGAAAACACTGAATCTCGACCTTGAAGTAATGTGCGGGTTTTCTACATTTTCATCATAATTTCGAATTGATCTGGAATTGCATACTAAATGCCGCTTCCCTTTAAAGCAGGACCCATATTGTTGTATAACATCAATCATAAAAAAAATATTGAAAAAACTAAATGATGTGGACTGATGATAAATTCAAGAGTATCGTTGCAGTTGAAATACGAAGAAATAAAAAAAGAGAATCCAATCCTGTAATTTTGAGTTCCCAAAACAAATCAAGTTCAAATTTAAAAATTATGTTGTAAAATGTTGATGAAGCCAAGTTCATAACCTTTGAAATTTTTGGTTTTGTGTCAGAAAAAAATGGTAAAAATAAAATATCTGAATAAATAAATATGTTCAACTAAAAAACTAAAAGAGGAGCAATCAATCTATTTTGCTAATTAGTACCATTCACTGGCTTTTTTGTACTTATTCAAATATGTATTTCAATATCCAATTTAAACTGCGTTAATTTTGATAAAAAGCAAAATTTTGAAAAAATCTAGTCCTGCAATGAACGTTTTAACCTCCCATCTAGTTTTACGTTACTCTTAGGTAACTTCATAATTTCAACAAAATCGGTTCAATTGTGCCTAAGATATGTGATATTAACGATTTGGAAGATATAGAAATCATCCTGTATATCCGTAAGCACTAAGTTTAATACATTTCTATTTTCAGATATGAAAAGGTCTCGGTCCATACTACCTACCCTTTCACTAATGTCTATTTATGTACCGAACATCCTGTATAAAACGGTACAACCCCTTTTCATTTTGTCATTATGGTCTATAGGCCATCTGTCAGGATATGAAAATAATGTGCTTAATTTAGTCAGACCGCATTTAGGACATAATTTTGCTGATAATTTGACTTACCTCAAATATTTGCAATTCTTGTCCATATTGATGACGATTTGCTTCGTGAGACTATTCTGGGCGATCAAAGCCTCGCTATACGCCGCAGGACGGGCTGTGAACAGTTTGTACAGAGCTTCTTTTTCTCCGGCGTAGAGTGTTTCTACGCCCAGATGACAGAAGGATATGAAGAACTTCAATGTGGTTTCAGATATTATTGGCGTGATGTTTCTGTGAAATGGAATATAGTGTCAAGGAGATTTAATTTAAATTTAGAATTGACGTTCAAAAGTTTCATTAGCTTTGCTCAATGGCCGCTAGTATCGAACCTCTACACGGAGGAAAATATAATCTGAGCAAAGTAAGTGAAGTTATGGAAGCTGTCAACATAAGTGTCAATTTAACGGAGATTGGCAGATCGATTTTTCTATTTTTTTTCTTTAATTAATACTCGTAATTTTGTACCGCTTGAGTACAAAGTTATAAAGCTTTCTGCAGCAATATAGAATGTAAATAAAAATAAAAAACGGATATTTGAATCACATGCATATTCCCTAAGGTCGAATTGAAAGCAATGTAAAAATTCCTCGTGATGTTTTAAATTAGACTGGTGAACAAGATTGAAATAATTTTTTGTGACATGGACAAAACAAGGTGGTTATGATGTGAAACATAACCAAAAAGCCGGAAATAGCATTCGATTTTTTCTATCACCCACAGTTTTCTTACAATAAGGCATTTTATTTTCTGCTTATACTCGTAAAATACAGGGTGTCCGCAAAGTTTGGGTTTTCCTTTTCAGAAACAACTACCCTTGAAATAACAAAGGTAATGTGTAGTGAAACGAGGGCGACCAAGTAAAAAAAAAATAAAGGAAAAAGTACTCACTCTCCAGTTGACGAGAAGAGCTAAGTACGTCTCTGCCCGAAATCATACCGCTCCAACAGAAAATGAAATCAGCTGATGCGCTACCGAGCAGACGCAGGCAAACAAGGAAGGCAAAATGTTGCGTAAAAAGTCTAGGTATTGCATCCCGTCCAATCGATTTGGGAGAATAAATGGTCCAATGAGCATACCGTTCACCATGCCAGCCCAAACATTCACCGAAAATGTTTGTTGAAAATGTGCCCGACGGACAGCGTGCGGATTTTCTACTGACTAAACATGAGTGTTGCGAAAGTTATTCACCCCATTACGCGTGAACGTAGATTCGTCTGTCACCAACATGCACTTCAAAAAGTCCGGATTATTGTCATGTTGATGCAACAACCACTCACAAAACCGCACTCTTGCTGGAAAATCGTCAGGTTGAAGGGCTTGTACACGTTGGACGTGAAACGGATACAGCCCCTCTTCACGCAGCGTTTGCCACACTTTAGTTTTTGATACTTGCACTTCTCCAGCCACGTCTCTAGTGCTTGTTGAGGGATTCTCGTCTACGCGATTACCTCTACACGCGTGACCGTAACCGTCGGTTGAAGGTTGCATACTGACCTGACACACTGACCCCGACCCAGTTCTGTCGTCGGGTTGAACTACTCGGGGATGTCGCGGCTACAGGACGGTATTCAGATATTTTTGATGTTGCAGAGCCCTTTATCTCGGTTCCCTTAAGACATTGGTGTATATGGTACTGAGAAAAATTGCGTATGTTTTCAAGATCTACACGTCGGGTAAAGGAAAACCCCAACTTTGCGGACACCCTGTATGAGGATATGTGTGTAAGAGTACTAATAAACACTCGAACAAACATTATTCGCAGAATGTTGTTGTCGATGTTTTACGGCGATATGTTGCTCCTGAAGCTTAACAATCTCCAGCAATAATCATCAAGCAAATTGGCACTCCATCTGCCTTGATACCGTTTTTCCATAGCAGAAATGTCTTGGTGAAACCGTTCGCCATGTTCATCACTTACCGCACCTAAATTTTCCGGAAAAAAACAAGATGAGAATCCAAAAAGTGAATTTTTAGACATGTTACATCCCATTCCTTTATAAGCATTAATTAGTTCACTTACAATATCTTTATAATTGTCCGCCTTCACATTGCCTAAAAAATTTGCAGTAACTGATTTAAAAGCATTCCAAGCTCGTAATTCAGTTTCATTTAGAGCACTGTCAAATATATCATCCTTCATGATTTTCCGTATTTGTGGACCCACAAATATGCCCTCTTTAATTTTTGCCTCACTAAGGCCCGTATCGTCAGTCGTCTCTACAATTTTAGGGCACCTTTATGGCCTCCTTGATTGTCATAGTTTTCTACTTCACCCTGTCAGCGCTCTATTTTGAGGTTATCTCACAAACATCTATTTGCATCAAATTGTGCTTGCTTTTGAGTTATATCATGTTTTATCAGCCTGAAATTTCCTATAATTTAAAAAGAAAACATATCTTCACAATAGGAGAGCGCTGACGCTGACACGGGACAAGTGTAATCTAGAAATTTTTGAAGGAGAGAAAGGAGTATGGTATAATATATAAATATATAACAGTAGGTTGCGTTTTTGGTCAAATAGCAATCTGTAGTATGGTCTCTCGGTTCTCTCCAAACCATTGGTACTGCAAAAGGGCATTTTACGATTGTCGCCTCTTAACCAACCTGTTAATAACGTTACACAAGTCTTACAACATATATGAGAGGCCCATACTTTATCTTGGTCGCCAACTTTAATTCCAAAATAAACTTCGTAGATGTTACCGAATAACTGTGGGTGATAGAAAAATTCTGTTTTTAGATTTGATTTAAGGGTCTCAAAATACATAAGATACGCCCAAAAATTGTCATATCACAAATCCTGTGTTTATCGGTGTTACCTGCACAGCTCGAAAGGATCCTGAATGCAAACGACAGCTTGATGCTTGAACGGAACTGCCCCTTGTGAGGTCATGTACATTTTGTAAGGCATGAGGAAGACTGGTAAAGTCTGTGGATTCTCAAAATCTGATTTTTTCAAAATACGCTCCTCACGCCCTAGATACGGACAAATGACCATCTTTTCGTAATCGAAGTTGGCGTAGAACAGGAAGAAATCGGTGAGAAGTTCGATCAAATTCACACCTCCGATACACTGCCGCATCTGTGCGGTCAAAGGTCGAGGTTCGAATCCGCCGTTCCATCCATCTTGGATGTTGTCGAACCTGGGTATGAGGAAAAAATAGGAGATACACTAAAAAAATTAAGGGAGCAAGACAAAAATTCAAATTTTTCGGTAATTTTTGACAGGGTTGTATTTCGGAGAATAAACTTTAAAAAGGCACTTTGAAGCTTTAAGCTTCTAGTTTTCAGGTTTAATAGCCGAACAATTTTAGGAACAACGAGTCTCATGCAAGGACATTTTTTTCCAAAGTAATTGCCTTCTTTTTTAGTCCACGGGCCTGAAAATATCTGTACTACTCAGCTGTCAGAAACTGCTGTTTGCACAAGAACTAAGAGATAACATTTTAACAAAGGTAAACAAAAACAAAGATAAAACGTTGACATTGTTGCCACAGCATGCAAAAAAAAGTTGAAGAAATTATTTTTTCTAGGTGTAACACTTCTAATGTCACCGAGATATTAGTAGAGATTCCTTTTGGATGAATTGATTGTGCATCGCTTGTACAAATAAGTGATTTGGTGGAGCATTGAATATGGGAAAGTGACATACCTATAATCCCGCTGGAGCTCGTGCACAGAATAAAAACTGTAAGGGCGTTGCTGCAGGAAATAAATAATCATCATAGCGAAGCTGTAGTTGGTGAAGAGTGAATTTTGGCCAGTGAACTTATGTATTTTGGCCCAATATTTGATGATGAACATGAAATCGGTCAGCTTTGGATCCAGAGACATGTAGTACTTGATCAGTTGAGAATTACAAACGCCCAACATGTTCCTAAGGTTTATGTCGCAATGGGTATCTGTGGCAGTGTGGATGCATTTCATTATGGGGATCTTGGCATTTGCTATTACTAAGACGTACCTGGAATAAATTTTATTTTAAACTTTTATTAAACATGTTTTCAAATAGGTTGCATACCGGAACGTATTCGAATCTAACAGCATCTTTTTCAGCCTAAACAACAGCGGTACATCGTTTGCACCCATTCGCCTAATGCCAGAAATATACAAATCCAAGTCGCTGTTTCTGAAACAAAGTCCAGTAGCCATTGATCCAAATGGGTGTACCTAGAAATCATGAAAAATTGAGTTCAAAATTCTTTCGAACTGAATAAATGGTATTATCACATCACAGCAAAAGTGAATTAATATTACATGACTTTATAGTCTTTTAAATGTGATTTCGGATCATAGTTGTTGTCGGGACCTAAAATAAATAGCATTCGGTCTTTAATTATCGTAAACCAAAACGCAGTAAGATGTGATTTACAGCTTTTATACCCTGCAAAAACAAATTTATTGCTTTTTTCTAGTTTCCATAATCCAAAAAAACATAATGTCTTCAACTTGTTTTTTTGGCAACATAATGACTATATTTGAAGCATGCTGTGGCAACATGTTGTTAACCTTTGTTAAAATGTTATCACTTAGTTTTTGTGAAGAAATCAGTTCCTGAGAGGTGAGTAGTACAGATATTTTTAGCTATTGGCGAGGCCTACCACAGAGCCTCAAGATAGGCGCTTCAGGTCAGCCTCACGAGACCGTTTTGCTACTAGGCCTCAAATCGTTGACCAATGGTTTGAACAAGAAGGTAAACCCGTTACTATGAGTACACTCTATGGCCGCATTCGAGCCTTTAGACCACGGTTAGTGCTTCCTCTGACTGCGGACCACTGTCGCCAACGTCATAATGACATCTTCAGCGACAAATCGCGATTCTATGTAGGTACGCACGATGGCCGTAGACGCCGCCGTGGAGAACGGCGTAATATTAGATTTGCTGTTGAGAGGCATGTACACAGGACTGTTGGGGTAGTTGTTTGGGGGGCTGTTGCCTATGGTATCCGATCACCCCTTCTCTTTGTTCAAGGAGTTGCGCGTTAAGTTGATTATGCACTACAAATCACTTTACTGCCGCATCTAGAAGGCCGTCCTTTTTCAGCAAGGCAAAGCACCTCCCCATATTGCTCGTGATACTACAGGCTTTCTTCAAGAAGCAGTAGTTAATATTTTGCTGTGGCCACCCCGGTCACCGGATTTAAATCCCATCGAACATGTGTGGGGTATGATGAGGAGGAAACTATTCATTTTGCACCATCCGCCATAGACTATTGCCACATCCATCATCTCATTTTATAGATGCCTAGACGTATACAGGAGTGTATTCAGATGCGGGGTCGCCCTACACATTATTTTTTTTCTTATTGTGCATAAAATTTCGTGAGAATGTTATCGTTTCATTCTTGATGTAATACCACCTCATTGCCAAAAAATCAAGTTGAAGAAATTATTTTTTCTGGGTGTAACACTTCTATTCATATGAAATTCACATAAATTGCACAAAACTAAATATTTCCAATGTCTATAATTCAACTTCAGATTCATCAAAAATAAATGAACATGAAACAGTATGTTTTCTTAGATGTTAAGTTAAAAAAAGGATATTTTTCAAAATTATTCTTTAGGGGCAAAATTAATTTTTTATAACAATAAATACTTCTTCACTAATAATGGGATTAGTACATAAAAAACTAAATACCGAG
The DNA here is from genome assembly GCA_963669975.1 of Acanthoscelides obtectus. Lineage (NCBI taxonomy): Eukaryota > Metazoa > Arthropoda > Insecta > Coleoptera > Chrysomelidae > Acanthoscelides > Acanthoscelides obtectus. Next base: position 15,336,184 of record CAVLJG010000008.1, on the reverse strand, counting down.
AAGAGCATTAAAGCAGTGTAGTTTGAAAACTACTGATGTTTCCTTTGATAAATTGATTTACTGCTTTCATGCTAATTTGATATACTTTTTAAACGTCCCAAACAAATGAGTAAAATAAGTATCTATTTTAAAAAAATGCATAAAAATAATAATCAGAAAAATGAGTTCGTGACCACCCTGTCCAAGCACCATCGAGACAGGAGCAGAATCAAACAATCTCAGCAGGCTTCTAGACTCATTTTCGTGTTCTGTTGTCTCATAAATGGCGCTAGTATCTTTCATATCCCATTTTGCCCGCCGAAATGCAATGCTAGTACATACATAGCAAATGTCTACGTTCTAACGACGTTTCTCAGTAACCAGCTTACCACACATTCTGGAAACGCTCTAACCAAGACACTCCCTAATTCAGCGACGATTCTGTATACATTTCTGTACTGTTGTTGAATGTTCTGCAGCTGGTAGACACGTAATTGCATTGCTTGTTGACTCAGAGTCGGTTGCAGCCTGAGCAAATTTAAAAGCTCAGACTGATCGTCAGGAGGTTCTTCAGTGATTTGGGGATGCGGTTCTAAAATAAAAGTACCTTGATAGGATTCTGGAGTCAACAGACTTTAATCATTAATTCTCCAGCTTCACTTCTAAAGTGTTCAACTCTTTTATCTGAAGTCAATGTTTATACTAATCAAATCAAATCAATGTAGCAGGTATGTAGTGTACTATTTTATATTTGTAGCAATTCAAGACATTTTATTACTAATCATCATTTGTGTTCAGCTTAGGCTGAACAATGCCACAATCGCATGCAAATACTCATTCAAAATATCAGCAATTAATGGCATGGACTATAAAGTTAGTGTTATATTTATTTAATTATACATTTTTCAGATCCCACGGACGCTCATACAAAGCGTAAAATTTGCATCTTCTGCAAATCGTACGCTAAATTAAAAATTCCTTAGGTTGTATTGTTAGATAATAGTAGCATGCTTCCTATTTTTAACCCTCTTTTCGAAATTAATTAAAATACCCGCTTGCATTAATAAAACACGATTTTACAATTATTTCGGGGAAATTTGCTAATATGATTAGTCTAGTTTTCAATGAGTTATTCAGAACCTTTTTAACTACGAGATCGTAGTAAAAACGTTGTTTTGGTCTTTCTTTTAGTTTTCTTATCTGACAAAATCACGAAGCGACTCGATATTTAGAGCCGTTTCACATGGAGCGTATGGTCGGCTCTGAAGATACTTTGGGCGTACTCATTTCACAGGCAACGTCAGTTCAAATTTGAATACCATGTTGAACAGTCGCAGGAATATGACTTTGTACTCCAGTAAATTTAATAATAGTATGCTCACAAAACGTGCACGGACAAGCAACGGCAACCACGCTTGCCGGTACGCAACTAACCGTCAGTCCTCTGTGAAATCGCTCATTAAAGCTATTGCTCGTGCGCGCGCTGATGCTACGTTAGCGCATCGGGCTCGGCGTATGGCCGTCGTACTTGCCCGAGTCGCGGAGTGGGAGCTGAAGAGGGGCGTGGCTGTACCGTATCGCCGCAGCGAGGTACAGCACTCACACGCTTCAGTCTCTCGGGCACCGTCAACGCAGCGGGATGTCTACGCGTTCACAGCTCCGTGAAGAGCTGTATTCGGTTTAGCAACTTGTTTTCAGTGGTGGCATTCACTGTAGGGTTCTTGATTGTCTCTCAGTGGTGCTTTGGTGTTGTGAAGTGAGTGTCAAGTGTCTCCAAAGTGGAAATTAGGTCTACTTCCAATTTTTCTGAGAGAAATAGGATATCTGTGCAGCAAACTGGGTGAGCCTTGTATACTCATCTACTTGTGTGTTTTTTAAATAAATTGCGCACATTGCATACAAAGAGAGATTAGTCATGTACTGAGGCATTTGGGAAAAACTAAAATTTGGCCAAATCGTTTTTATTTTTGTCCGACTTTCTTTTGAGAAATATCAAAAAACTAATGGCATTATTTAGGCACTACATGATGGTGTTGTTAAGTTTTGTGCCTGACGTTTCGTTTTTGATAAACCATAATCAACTTTTTTATATGATCCAAAAAAAGTACTACCCTGTATCTAATAGCATCTTTTTCTACGACAATGATGTAACACGTTACATTTGTTTTTTTCAGTTATAAAAAAACATGTTTTTTCTATTTTTTCATTTTATTCAAGCAGGCGTTGCAAACAAATGCTTGATGTAAGATTGTGTGATTACTGAATTTTACCTCGTCTGATTCTTATCTTGGCCACCCTCTAATACATTATTATAAAAAGAAATTTACAGAAACGTGCACTATTCTAACGTTTTTGTAAGTATTCTTATGTACTTACATTCATTTCTGAAAAATCTCAAAACTATTAGCAAAGCCTCGAGCAAACATATATTATACAAGGGAAAAAAGCTGCGCATCGGGAGACAATACAACCTCAAGCTAAAAACTAGTATTTTACCCGTGTATAATACACAATTTTTTTCTGTAACCGCAAAAACTATTTAATATTGAAAAATTATATGATTTCAAAATTTGAATTTTGACATTAGTAGGCTATATTGTACTTACCTATAGCTACAATTAGACCTGCCTTGCTAAGGTTAAACTTTTAAAGTAATCAAATAGCTGTCAATTTAATTTTGTGATTTAATTTAAAAATTTTGAACTTAGTGGTTGTTTAGGAGTTATCTTTTAGTTTTCTTTGGCCCCACCGGAATTAGTAGAAGTAGCCAAAGTAACGTGACAAAAATTATTGCCAGCTAAATCGTTTATGCAATATCCGGGAAAAAAGTACTCATTTTTTTTTTCACGGGGAAAAAAGTGATTTCATGAAAAATGACATTTTGTTACCTGTTAACAGAGATAAAATGCCAAACTTTTTTCCGGTCACAGAAAAAAATATTTTAGTCCAAGGAATGGGTGATAGTTTATCATTGACAGTGTTTCCAGTATTTCACATCGTACTTTGACACTAAGCCCTTGACACTATTTTCACTAAATATGGTGCAAAAAATCAAGCATTGATTCTTTGGCGTTTTCTAACCTAGAATCTCAGCCCCATATTTAGGAAACTACAATGTCTTACCTCAGTTGTTGGAGGATACTATCAGGCAACTTTGACTGTCAAGCACTTGAGAGGCTGAATATAATAATTAAATCGTCTCCTGCTGTGGATAGGTAAATAAAAAAATTCGAAAAAAAATAGTGGCAAGTAGATTGAGTCGGTACTTTTCGAACATTCAACCTTATTTTCAAATTTTCCATTAGTCAAGATAAGCTAAAGAAACAAAACGCTTAAGCTCCATAATGTTTGGGAATATGCCCTGATCTGAAGCAATCACAAATGATGAAATTTTCGAGATTTTCAAAAATTGTAACCTCTACACAAAGATGTTTGATTACCCTTAAAAATGTTCAGAATTTCTAAAATAATAAATATAAAAATTGTACAGAAACTTACTTGGGTGTTGATTCTCCCTGTATTTGACCAAAAGCAGATTTCCTTCAAAAAAATGCCTCCTCCTACTAACAACTTGTGCTGCACAAGATGGGTCCGAATAGTCAAAGAGCATAAAATCATATCCAAAGTGTGCAAATACAATACGCCCATCTTTAGAGAAGTAATTTATAAGCATATCTTTATCCTTCTCAGAGTATCCTTAAAAACAAGAAAGCAATTGTGAACTATTATTTATTTATACATATACGATTTGAACAAAAAAACAACGTGCGAAATGCGAGAATTCCAAAATCCGTAGAAAAAATGCATCGGCATCTTCTTATATGCTAAAAGTAATACTGAATGTTACATGCTACCAGAATTGTAAATTGTGAAGGTTACCGCACAGCCTCTAACTCTAAGAAGTCTGAAGTTGTATGTTGAACACCACTGTCAGCTGACAATATGGGATGTCTTGAATGATACGATGCAGCATTCTGACATGGGACTTCAGAATTCTAACTTAAACAATATCTTTCCATTACTCTAATAATATTCAAAAGAAGAAGCGACATACCAACTATATAAGGCACATAGTACAGACAAGTTTACATGTCATTTTCATCAAGCCAAATAGAATGCCTACCTCTAACATAAACACCACGATTCTGTTTCTCTTTCATTCCACTGCAAGCTGTTGAATAGAATTTACCATGTCTCCTTTCAGTCACATGCTTATACATCCCTTCCATATCAGGTAGCTCTACATTACAGTACTCACACCACAGGTCTGGATTACTTATTTTTGGAAGATCATTTTTGTCTTCACCATTGTTAACTTCCTCACCTTCCTGCGTATTGTCATTTGTCAAGTCTATGATGTCAGTCATTTTCAAAATAATTTTCGATTGTGCTTGTCAACAACTTTGTGAAAGTATTTAGGTTTGATTATACCATTATCATCGCCAGGACTCAGGATGACATTATTGACTGATTTGAAGAACTCGATTCCATCAGAAAGGGCTTGCTTCAAGTCTATATAGATAAAAACTTCTGCAGATGCTCTAATACCACTGATGACAGTTGCGTCATTTGGAAGGCCTGTGGCAAAATGGATGTGGTTCCTTGACATACGGCTCAAACCCTGGGATTTAATAATTTCCCATTGCTTGTAGTATGTACCATGGATTATGTTGACATCAGTATCAGTTAAAGGTTTTAAGGCTGTCTCTGTCACACACTGTAATATTATAAAAATAATAGTAATATAATAATAATACTGTTAATTCAAAAAAAAAAACTATTAAGCCCGGTTTTTCAATTGCTGGTTAACTAGTTAGATAACTATGACTTGGAAGTTGACAGTCTGTGAATTCGTTTTGTTTCAATAAGTAAAGTCGGTAACTTCCAAGGCAGAAAGCTTAAACTTAACATTTAGAAACATACAACAGACAATCCCCATTTGTCTCGCCAATCAAACCACATGTGTTTAAACTACTTTCTTTATGTGTTGCTACAATACAAGTATTCTGAAATATCCACAAGATGTCGAGATTGATCATCATTACAAATTACCCTGCAAAACCAGCGCAGCCCAGGACTGGCTGGGGTGGACCTTCCCTCTCCCTGAAGGACGTCTAGCCTCCCTTTAATGTACCAAATATGTAACCCTCGTCCATCGTTCAGAAAACACCAAAACCCACCCACAACTGTTGTCGTAACACACCGGCGTAATCTTCGACTAAAATGTTGCAATTGCATTGTTTATGGATCTAAAACACTAGAATGTACTTCGACATTTCAAAGGAGTCATTTTTTCCTTTTGGGAGCGGAAATGCCTCTTGATATACTATATATTTCTCCTTGCTAACATTATTATTCAACCCACCTGTAGTGAATGCCCTTGATTCGCACAGATTTCCAGCTCACTATGTTCACCACAACGCAGTGAGAACCTTTGCTTGTTGTTGGTTTCTACAATCCTCTTTATATCATCTATGTTATACTTGCCCTTCAGTTTGCGATGCTTTAATATATCTGAGACCTTAATATATCCATCAGCACTAATCCTGAGGCCTTCTTTAACAGCACTATGCCTCAGCAGCCACGACAGAATTTTGCTGAGCTGGACGTCAACGTCACCACTTCTCTGTAAATGAATCTTTCCATTAAAGTGGTACGTTATAGTAGAAGATACTGTACCAACATAAACATCCAATTTATTTGGGCCTAAGTAAATCCCATTTCTCAGTGTCAAAGACATTAGATTTATCTACCATTACTTTACACACACACACACTATGCTAACAAAAGTTTCAAAGCAAATGAGACAGTTTTGTTAGTTTTAAAACTGGACTGTGAGCTACCAAGTTTATACAGAGAAATGTCCACATGCTGAGGCAGATTGCAAAATAAAATGGGTTGAGGAAAAGATATAAAATGTCAGTATTGCTGAAAGAAGTAGTTGTAAGAAATCAAATTAAAGAACTATTGAGACTGTTTTTAGTTTTTGGTTAAAAATGTGGCATGCCATACATTTGTGAAAAGCAAAGAAAAATTATATGCTCATCTTGATATACTACATATTTCACCTTGCCAACATTATTATTTAACACACCTGTAGTGAATACCGTTGATATGCACGGATTTCCAGCTCTTTATGTTCACCACAGCGCAGAGAGAACCTTTGCCTGGTGTCGGTCTCTACAATCCTCTTTATATCATCTATGGTATAATTGCCCTTCAGTTTGCGATGCTGTAACAGATCTGAGACCTTAATATATCGATCAGCACTAATCGTGAGGCCTTCTTTAACAGCACTATATCTCAGAAGCCAAGACAGAGTTTTGCTGAGCTGAACATCAACGTCACCTTGTCTCTGTAAATGAAACTTTCAATTAAAATGGTAAGTTACACTAGAATATACTGTACCAACATAAACATCTAATTCATTTGGGCCTAAGTAGAAGCCTAATAATCCTATTTCTTGCCTTTTACCATTTAACTTGTTCATATTACAATTTTAATGAGTTTGAAGACAAAAATCTTATGTGTCAGTGTCAAAGACATCAGATTTATCTGTCATTAAAATGTGGCATACCTCACTTTTGTGAAAAGCAAAGTTATGCTATTATGCTCATCTAAATATACTATGTTTATCATTGCGAACATTATTTTTGAACACACCTGTTGTGAATGCCGTTGATTTGCACAGATTTCCAGCTCTTTATGTTCACCACAGCGCAGTGAGAACCTTTGCTTGTCGTTGGTTTCTACAATCCTCTTTATATCATCTAAGCTAAAATTGCCCTTCAGACTGGGATGCTTTAATAGATCTGAGACCCGAATATATCCATCAGCACTTAATCTGAGGCCTTCTTTAACAGCATCATGTCTCAGGAGCCTAGACAGGGTTTTGCTTAGCTGAGCGTCAACGTTACCTCTTCTCTGTAATTAAAATGGTAAGTTACATTAGAAGTTACTGTACCAACATAAACATCCAATTCATTTGAGCCTATGTAGAAGCCAGTAATTATTTGTTGCCTTTTACCATTCAACTTGTTCATTTACAATTTTAACGAGTTTGAAGACAAAAATCCCATGTGTCAGTGTCAAAGACATCAGATTTATCTGTCATTAAAATGTGGCATATCTCACTTTTGTGAAAAGCAAAGTTATGCTATTATGCTCATCTCAATATACTATATTTATCATTGCGAACATTATTTTTGAACACACCTGTTGTGAATGGCGTTGATTTGCACAGATTTCCAGCTCTTTATGTTCACCACAGCGCAGTGAGAACCTTTGCTTGTCATTGGTTTCTACAATCCTCTTTATATCATCTACGCTAAAATTGCCCTTCAGACTGGGATGCTTTAATAGGTCTGAGACCCCAATATATCCATCAGCACTTATCCTGAGGCCTTCTTTAACAGCATCATGTCTCAGGAGCCTAGACAGAGTTTTGCTAAGCTGAGCGTCAACGTTACCTCTTCTCTGTAAATGAAACTTTCAATTAAAATGGTAAGTTACATTAGAAGCTACTGTACCAACATAAACATCCAATTCATTTGAGCCTAAGTAGAAGCCTAATAATTATTTGTTGCCTTTTACCATTCAACTTGTTCATTTACAATTTTAATGAGTTTGAAGACAAAAATCCCATGTGTCAGTGTCAAAGACATCAAATTTATCTGTCATTAAAATGTGGCATATCTCACTTTTGTGAAAAGCAAAGTTATGCTATTATGCTCATCTTAATATACTATATTTATCATTGCGAACATTATTTTTGAACACACCTGTTGTGAATGCTGTTGATTCACACAGATTTCCAGCTCTTTATGTTCACCACAGCGCAGTGAGAACCTTTGCTTGTCATTGGTTTCTACAATCCTCTTTATATCATCTAGGCTAAAATTGCCCTTCAGACTGGGATGCTTTAATAGATCTGAGACCCCAATATATCCATCAGCACTTATCCTAAGGCCTTCTTTAACAGCATCATGTCTCAGGAGCCTAGACAGGGTTTTGCTTAGCTGAGCGTCAACGTTACCTCTTCTCTGTAATTAAAATGGTAAGTTACATTAGAAGTTACTGTACCAACATAAACATCCAATTCATTTGAGCCTAAGTAGAAGCCTAATAATTATTTGTTGCCTTTTACCATTCAACTTGTTCATTTACAATTTTAATGAGTTTGAAGACAAAAATCCCATGTCTCAGTGTCAAAGACATCAGATTTATCTGTCATTAAAATGTGGCATATCTCACTTTTGTGAAAAGCAAAGTTATGCTATTATGCTCATCTCAATATACTATATTTATCATTGCGAACATTATTTTTGAACACACCTGTTGTGAATGCTGTTGATTCGCACAGATTTCCAACTCGTTATGTTCACCACAGCGCAGTGAGAACCTTTGCTTGTTGTTGGTTTCTACAATCCTCTTTATATCGTCTATGCTATACTTGCCCTTCAGTTTGTGATGCTTTAATAGATCTGAGACCTTAATATATCCATCAGCACTAATATCCAGGCCTTCTTTCTCAGCACCGTGTCTCAGTAACCAGCATAACGTTTTGCTTAGGTGAACGTCACTACTTTCCTGAAATAACACGTTCAATAAAAACTATAACTTATGATAAGATGTACTGTACCGATGTCGACATCCAGCTTATTTGGGCCTAAATAGAAGCCAGCTAATTCTATTCTTTTAAAGTTCAACTTGTTTATAACGCTGTAATGAATTTGAAGAAGAAAATGGCAAATACCGTGTCAGTGACGTTGTCATCTGTCATTAGCCCGGTATAGCCAATCTGTTTTCAGTAGATTTCTGTATAGATTATTCACTCAAACAAAGCAGTTACGTCATATTTGGTAAATTTGAATGCCAACCTTAATGCAAATACTCGAAAATAAGGAGAATCAACACCACTATTTATCTCTATAGTTTATTAATCGAAGCAATTACGTCACACTCACAACGTCAAATAATGACAGTGACAGTGACGCACATGGTTGCCACATTAATTAAAACTACTAGATCCTAGGACGTTTTACAAAATCTAATTTATATGTTGGATGCCTTACCGCAACCAACATTACGGATCATATGTTTTGTAATCATTAGAGCTAGTGTTAGACCGCAACCAACATTACAGTACCGTGCGTATTTGAGACAAGCAGAAATTAGCTTACATTTGGAAAATAATATAAAAAATAGGCTACAGGGAAAGAGATAACAAATTTTAAAATAGATATTTGAAAGTTTTACTACCAACTCAAATCATATTTTAACTTTATTACAATTTTGTAATTTAAGTTAAATTACACAACATTCTAAAACAGCTAGGTATAAGAAAAATGAACATTGAATTGAAACCTGTATTTATTATAAAAAATTCTCAGAACAAAGATTTACGAATAAATAATAGTGGCAAGATATAGGTATTTTATTTGAAAAAAGTTCTAGTCACTATCTTCCTCATTCACATTTATAATAATAGGTAAAATGTCAGCTTGGTCTAGATATTTTTCTCTTTCCCACCATCTCTAAATCTCGTTTTTAGTATCTGATACACATTTTGACCAAATTCCGACTGTAACAGTTTGTAAAGCTTCTTGCCATAAATTGATACAGCGATCTACAGTTCTGCCATTTCGACCCACATATTTGTTGTTGTAGGACTTTGCTATGCCCCAAACATCTTCAATAGGGTTAAAAATGTTCGGCTAATGCATCAACAACATATTATCTTATTCGCGGTTTGTATTCCTGTACCTTCTGTACTAGTTGTGCTTTGAATTAAAACTAAACTCGTTTTTTTATATATTTTCAGACGTAGTCAAAAGTTTATTTGAAAGATTCAAAATTTGTGAAATCCAGCAAAATAGGCTGAATGAATAAGTGTATGATTATTTATCACTATGGTTGATTCATGATATGCAGGAGTACCTATATAAAACGGGAAATTCGATTCTCCCAGGTGTTCCCGATTTCCCCTATGAACATTAAAAATATTTAAACATGCACAATTAAAACATGCGGTATTTTAATAAGTCACTATTCAAGTGAAATTCTCAATAATAAACAATGAAAAATATGATATGATAAAACTAACCCTATTTCCTGCTAAAACAGTTTTTAGAGCGTTTCCTATATTATTAAAATAAACTATGATGGATATCGAAATGACAATCATTCAGAACTCGAATACTATATTAAGTCCAAAAAGTACTTTAAAACTCTTTTTTTGTCGGTAATACAATTTTTGTTGACTAACGACAAATTCAAACTAGTTTTTGAGGTCATTTGCTGATTTTTTTTTAACAGTAATTAGTCAAACTTTAATACAGGTTTTCGCATTGAAACCAAATGTAATAATCTAGTTTTCAATTAAATGAATACTCGGTTGTCTCAACCAACTATTAATAGTAGCCCAGGAAAGAAACATAAGTTAGAAGTTCTTTATAGCCAGAACAGGCAAAAACATTTTTTTTCTCATTGCTAACATGACCGCCTGGAGTATTCGATGATAATAAAGCTACCAATACACATAAAAATACTTGGTGACAGGTATTTACGTCAAGTCAAGCATTTGTTTGCAACGCCTGCTTAAAAAAGTAAAAAAAAAACAGAAAAAATGCATATTTTATCCTTATAACCAAAAAAATAAATGCAATATGACATCGTTAAATTCGTATAAAAAATGCTACAGGGTGTACTTTTTCCAGACCATATAAAGAAATATGGTTTCTAAAAAACGAAGCGTTGGACACAAAATTCATTATGCAGAGCTTAAAAAGTACGAACGGAAAAGTTTCATTAGTTTTTTGATATATCAGCTTCAACTTTTTATTAATTTAATAGGATCCTTATCTTGGACACCCTGTGTATTATAATAGTCATAGTAATATTTATTTAGCTACTCTGAAATACACGGAACATGAAACGAGTAAATAAATATAATTTATCCATAGAAGGACAATGCCTGTGCATGGATCATTTGTATGTTAAATTGCAATAGATAAAAAAAAGAAGGAATAGAGAAAAAAACTTGAAATGTTCACTGCCAACCCTATTTCCTGCTAAAACAACGTAAGTCTATATCTAACAGTTTTTAGAGCATTTTCCATTATTATTAAAATAAACTATAATGGATATCGAAATGTCAATCTTTTAGAACTCGAATAACTATATTTAGCCCAAAAAGTACCTTAAAACTGGATTTTTGGACGGTAATATAACCTTTATTGTCTAACGACAAATTCAAAATGTGACTCACAAGGTATTTGCAATGACCGATTCATATTTTCCCACCACAAGTTATCCTAGAATGTTTGCCCATCCTTTGAACATTTAAACATATGTAGTAATTTTTAATATTTCACTGATATAATCCTATCCCTAGCTTTGCTCCTAACGCCCTGTATATGATATTCAAAATTCAAAATCGGTTGTGTAGTAAAAATCGACGTACATGTATAAAAAACATCAATATTTCCAAGTGTAAACAGTACGACTCTAGCTAAGCGTTAAGGGGATTTTACACGAGCATATTCCGCTTGCGTTAGTAAGCAAGTTGATGCAAACGGTATTTGCATTCAAGTTAAGGTTTACACTACACACCTACCTTTGCAAGGGAAACTTGCTTAAAGTTCAGTCAGTGCAGGTCTTCATCTGGTGCAGAATGGCGGATTATATAGAAGACCTTCGGGCTGTAGTGAGAGTTGGAGTCAGTGTTATATTGCGATGAGCTTTTTGAAGACGCAAACGAGTTATGTACTACCAAAATTGAAGAGGAGAAGACGAAGGTCATGTTGGGAAAGAAGTTTGGTATCAAGAAGGTTGCAATTAGGAGCATCAAGACTATTAGATGAATTGACGAGAGGAGACAGAGATATCTAAAGGAACGTTCTACGTATTTCAAAAAGTAAATTTGACGAATTGTTAGATCATGGAAAGAGTGCACACAGAAAAAATGAGGGTAGTTATACCAGCAAAAATAAAGTTAGAAATTACGTTAAGGTATTTGGCTGCAGGAGGGTACTTTGCTTACGTAAAGTATTTTTATCGAGTACCAAAATGCACTATTTCGAAATTCTTTCCTGACGTCTGTGCTGCTGTATATACGAAGCGCTGCAGGCATTTGTTCAGGAAGGGGTCGTCATTTGCTATTTACAAGATGCCTCTTAAATAAACAGCAAAACTTCAGGAGGTTATACCGAGAGTTGCAGTCAGTGTTACATTGCGAAGGGCGTTTTGAAGAAGCAAACGAGTGTGTACTATCAAACATGAAAAGGAGAAAACAAAGGTCATGTTGGGAAAGAAGTTGGGTATCAAAAAGGTTGCAATTAGGAGGATCAAGACTATTAGATGAATTGGCGAGAGAAGGCACAGATATCTAAAGGAAAGTCATCCGTATTACAAAAAGTAAATTTGACAAGTTGTTAGATCATATGAAAGAGTGCATACGGAGAAAATGAGGGTAGTTTACCAGCAAAAAATATGTTACAAATTACGTTAAGGTATTTGGCTGCAGGAGATTCCTTTGCTTACCTAAACTATTTTTATCGAGCACCAAAATGCACTTTTTCAAAATTTATTCCTGATGTCTGTGCTGCTATATATACGAAGCACTGCAGGCATTTATTCATTAAGGGGTCTTCATTGTTATTTACAAGATGCCTCGTAAATAAACAGCAAAACTTCAGGAGGCTATACCAAAGGGCAAATGGTATACAGAAAAATAATTTCTGTGCAACATTCCTTATTAAAATGACCAAACACTCGTTACTCGTCTACAAGTAGTAGTAGTTGCAAACAACAGGTTTACACAGGAAAAGTACAACTAGCGCTCAAGTGTTAGTTGCGCAAGTAATTTCTGTCAAAACATAATTTATTCACGAAAGCAACTAAAGCATGCAACTCCGCGTTACAAGTTAAACTTTCGTGCATTTTAGTGTTTAGATTTGCAAGTTGGATGCAAATAAAACTTACGGAAGCGCTACGACATGCCTGTGTAAACTCCCCTTTAGGGAGAGTAGTGGACACGAGGGGAAAGGAGGGGTGGTTCTGCGCTTCTGCGGCAAGGTACTGCGCGGCTTCGCTTCAGTTACCGGTGTAGCTCGTCGTCGATCGGTCTGCGCTACCAAGTCGCGTCACGCCACGCGTTTTTTGTGCCGTTCGTGAACTTTTTTCTATATCATGAGGCAACGGCGTGTGATGTTAAGTACGTTTTTACTTGTTTAGGGAGTTTGTAGTGCTTGTGTGTATACAGGGTGCCCCTGAAATAACACGCCAGAGTAAGTAGATTGGCTTCAGATAAAATCAACATGACCACAGTAAAAGATTTCGAGATATTTTTCAAAAAATCCCTCTTTTTGCTCCTTTTTTGCCTGTTATTATGGCTATACAGAACTTCTAACTTATGATTTTTGCTCCTGGGCTACCATGTATGGTTGGTTAAGTTCAGTGAAAGCCAACAAAAAAATTAGCGTTTGTTTCAATGTGCAAACCTTTACTAAAGTTTGACTAATTTCTGTGAAAAAAAATCTTCCAGACTGAATCGGCAAATAAACTTAAAAAGTAGCCTATTTAATGCTCTTTTAAAAATATTATTTCTTATTTGTAGTATTCCGCGAGTATTATTTCAACGACAAAAGTTGGAATCATTCAGTTTTTAGTAAAAAGAACCTACAAATGCTATACTATTTTTGAAATAACATTAAATAGCTAGTTTTGGAGGCTGTTTTTTTTAACTGTAATTAGTCAAACTTTAATAAAGGTTTTCGCATTGAAACCAAATGTAATAATCTAGTTTTCAATTAAATGAATACTCGGTTGTCTCAACCAACTATTAATAGTAGCCCAGGAAAGAAACATAAGTTAGAAGTTCTTTATAGCCATAACAGGCAAACATTATTTTTTCTCATTGCTAACATGACCGACTGGGATCTTCGACGATAATAAAACTACCAATGCACAATAATAAAAATACTCGGTGACAGGTATTTAGGTGGCTACAGATACAACTGCAAGCTTGTCCAACATGCTTGTTCAGTCTTTTTGTACAAGCACGCTTGAATGTCTGTAGGGAAATGTGGTACAAGCTTTGCAATTGTACAAGCAGCTTGATGATTGAATTGATTTTAATTATACATGCTTGAATTAGGCGCGCTTGCGCAAGCAAAACGGTACGTGTGTACCCAAGATTCTCAAGCTTGCACAAGTTGGCGTCCGTTGAAGATCATATCCTGCTTTTGAATCAAAGATGATACAAGAGTCTAAAGACTTAAATACGTCTCTTCGTCGATTCCAAGATAATTGTGCCAGTCACGCGGATATATTTTCAGCTCCCTTGGTAAGTTAATGTGAGAATAGGTTTTTCTTTTCATCAACCATTCTCAACACCACACCGCACGCTTTTTTATTCGGGATTTTCTTTTCTTCACAAGAACACAAGCGGCCATCGTTGTCCGAGCTCGACATATTTTATTAAACTACCTCCACTTTTATCAAGCATGCTTGTACGTGTAGTGCCAAAGGCAAATTGCGCATACTTGTACAAAAAAAATTAAAAAAGCATGCTGGACAAGCTTGCAGTTGTTTCTTCTCAAAAACGAAGCGATGGACACAAAATTTAAAAACATCATTATGCAGAGCTTAGACACTGCGAACGGAAAAGTTTCATTAGTTTTTTGATATATCAACTTCAACTTTTTTAATAGGATGTGTATTATAATAGTCATAGTAATATTTATTTACTCTGAAGTACAGGGAACATGAATCGAGTAACTAAATATAATTTACCCATAGAAGAACAATGCCTGTGCATGGATCATTTGTATGTGAAATTGCAATAGATAAAAAAAGAAAGAATAGAGAAAACAAAACTTGAAATGTTCACTGCTAACCCGATTTCTTGCTAAAACAACGTAAGTCTATAACATTTTTTAGAGCGTTTTCCATTATATTGGAATAAACTATAATTGATATCGAAATATCATTTTGTTTTTAGAACTCGAATACTCTGTTTAGCCCAAAAAGTACCTTAAAACTGGTTTTTTGTCGGTAATACAACTTTTATTGTCCAACGACAAATTCAAAATGTGAGACTCACAAGGTCTTTGCAATGATCGATTCATATTTTTCCACTACAAATAATCCTAGAATGTTTGCCCATCCTGTGTACATTCATACATACATATATTATAATAATTTTCAGAATTTCATTAAAACACTCGTATCGCTAGCTTTGCTCCGACCGCCTTGTATATGATATTCAAAAATACAGAATCGGTTGTATACTAAAAATCGACGTAAATGTATAAAAAACATCAATATTTCCAAGTGTAAACAGTACGACTCTAGCCAAGCGGTAGGGAGAGTAGGAGAAATGATTGGGGGGGAGTGGTTCTGCGGCCAGGTACTGCGTGCGCGGCTTCAGTTATCGGGTTAGCGTGTCCTCGATCGGTCAGTGCTACCAAGCCGCGCCACGCCACGCGTTTTTTTCTGCCGTTATTAAAGTTTTTTTATATCATGGGGCAATGTGTGATGGTAAGTACGTTTTACTTGCTTAGGGAGTTTGTAGTTCTTCTGTGTATACAGGGTGTCCCAGAAATAACACGCCAGAGTGACACGAGAGGTAGATTGGCTTCAGATCAATCAGATAAAATCAACATGACCTTAGTAAAAGTTTTCGAGATATTTTCAGTTTTAATTTTTTTTAAAAAACCCGTCATTTGCTCCTTTTTGACTGTTATGGCTATGTAGAACTTCTAACTTATGATTTTTTCTCCTAGGTTACCACTGATAGTTCATTGAAAGCTAAAAAAATATTACATTTTGTTTCAAAGCGAAAATCTTTACTAAAGCTTGACTAATTTCTGTGAAAAAAATCTACCAGACTCAGTCAGCAAATAATCTTAAAAATTAGCCTATTTAATGCTCTTTTAAAAATATTATTTTTTATTTGTGGTATTTCGCAAGGATTATTTCATGACAAATCTTGGAATTATTCAGTTTTTAGTAAAAAGAACCTACAAATGCTATACTATTTTTGAAAGAACACTAAATAGCTAGTTTTTGAGGTCATTTGCTGATTTTTTTTTCACAGTAATTAGTCAAACTGTAATAAAGGTTTTCTCATTGAAACCAAATGTAATAATTTAGTTTTTTCAGCATATCGTGCAAGTTAGAAGTTCTTTATAGCCAAAACAGGTAAAAAAGAAGCAACAAGTAGAGATCTTTTGAAAAAACTTAAAAGTGGCAATATCTTGAAAACTAGAAAAGTTTCACTAAGGTCATGTTGGTTTTATCTGATTGATCTGGAGCCAAACTACCTCCCGAGTCACTCTGGCGTGTTATTTCTGGGCCACCCTGTAGATTGTTTTTTGAATAAACTGTGTGCAACTTAATGACAAGCCGTAATAACAAGCGCGCATTCCTAACCCAAAGTACCAGGCACAAAGCTTAAGGACAAACCAGTTAATTTTGATGAAAAATTGTATGCCGTTGTGCTGTTGAGAAACTTGTAAAAATTTATGGCTTATTGAAGTATTTGGGAAAAACTAGAATTTGGCCAAATCGTTTTGATTTTTCTCTGACTTTATTTTAAGGAATATTAAAAAACTAATGGAACTTTTTAGGCACTACATGTTGCTACTCATTAATTTTGTGCCCGACCTTTCGTTTTTGAGATACCATCATCAACTATATTTTTTATATGATCCGAAAAAGGTATCTGATATTAACGATGTATCGCATGTTAATTTTTTTCCTAGTTATAAAGAATAAAGTGTTTTTATTTTATTTAAGTAGGCGATGCAAACAATTGATTGATGTAAGATTATGTGATTACTGGTAGATGCATATTACATAATGATATGATGAGGTAAAATTTATCACTCCTGCTACTTACATTTTTAATAAAGCCAAAAAGGTACTCCATATTACCAACGAAACGTCTTCTTATTATAGCCCATTAAGTAAAGCGCTTTTGAAGTTGTATTTGGTGCAGCAATTGTTAAACTCCTACATTTTTTTACGAACCATCGTCGGTTACAATTTTTGTTAATATCTGTTTTGATGCCCCAAGTTATAAAACAGGCTAGCTAGATGTCGCTAGAAAACTAAAATTCAGTAAATATTGAGATGGTACATTTAAAAAGCGGTACAATATATGTTTTTCAAACATTTTGATTGAAGTTCTACATTTCAGAAAAACTATCGGATTCAAAAATATGTTTCTATTTGTTTCAGGTCCAGGGTCCAGTTGAGATGGAACACTTGGCAGAACTAGGTGGGTTTTCTTTTCAGTTGTATAGACTAAGCTGTTCGAGAGCAAAATAACAAGCAGCAAAAAATGCAGGGTGCTTAAAATTACATGTTTCAAACTCGAAACCGTTAATTTTTCGTTCATTTTGATAGCTTTATTTTGAGATGAAATTTCAAAATATTTTTCTATCTGTTTCAGGTCCAGTTATAGCTGGAGGCGCAACAGAACGGTAAACTAGGTAAGCGCTTTTATTTGAAAATCTTACGTTTCAAATTAAACTAAACCATTAATGATGATAAATAATTTTTGAGGTATAAAGAAGTTTAGACATATGAAAGAAAATGGGTCGCTGGAGACAAAACTCTTGAGTTTTTCAATTTTTTCTGTAAAAACATGTTAAAAATATCGCAGTGGTAAGATGGTTGTTGAGATATAAATGAAAACAAATATGCATTTTTTTATGAAAAGTGAAATATTTTCTTCCAAGATAGTTTTTATATCTTTTTTAACGGATTATGTAACACAAAATTCAAAATTTTTAAAGGGTTATAATCTTGGCTTCATCAATACTTTACAAAATAATGCTTAAAATTTGACCTAAATACTACGTTTTTGCACGTTTTTTGTTTTGACTTCAAGCTGGAGTGGAATATCAAATTTAGTGGAATCGCACATTTAATTCATAGTCTAATCATTTTTGACGAAAATACCCCTGGTTTGCGAAATAATTGTAAAGTTGTTCCAGGGAGCATTTAAATCCTGGTCGCATAGAATGGGTACAGATTTATGTGGTAAACTTTTTATTCCACAAAAAGAATGAAAATCCGTATTTTATGGGATTCAATTGACAGTGTTGGTAGGAATGAAAAAACTCAAATAAAATTCCTAGATATTTATGAGACCTACAGAATTAGACCACACATAAAAAGATCCGACCGATAGAAAATAGTTATGACCGAAAACCGATGCAAAATGAAGGTTTTGGCACTTGTTGCTAATGCGACGATAATTTCACGCAGCTACTTGAAATTCTTCAAATCTGTAAGCTTCATACTTCTAAATACCCAGAACAAAATTGAAGTCGATTGGTCAAGTAGTTTTTGAGAATTTCTAATTGCTTATTCCAAAACACCTGCTTTCCTGCCAGCACTACTAGTTTACTGAGCAATATATAGGGCTCGTTCAAAGGGCATTTTATGGCAAAATACACGAGTTTACCTTGCCGGCATGAATCACAAATCATTCCGAAAGAAAATTGTTATCTCTATGCCAAAAACGAACGGTTACGTTTTTTCGCCTCTTGGAGCCGCAGAGCATACTTATAAGATTAAGTGAGCTGACCCACAGTTTTTCTATTTATCAAGTTACTG
The DNA here is from genome assembly GCA_963669975.1 of Acanthoscelides obtectus. NCBI lineage: Eukaryota > Metazoa > Arthropoda > Insecta > Coleoptera > Chrysomelidae > Acanthoscelides > Acanthoscelides obtectus. Next base: position 15,317,572 of record CAVLJG010000008.1, on the reverse strand, counting down.
TTTTCTGTAGTATGGCAGCTTAACGCAAAGGCAATCTCCCTTTTCAAACAATGCCATTTCAATAATATTTTGTTAGGCTTCATCAGTTGGAATGAGGCACTTCAAATAAAATTACCAGGATCAAATGTTTTTAATACGACATCATGCTTATATATTCTCAATATGTATGTGGAAAGCTATTCTTTTAACAACAGAAACGCTAACTTCGATCAACAAGAGCTAGCTATCGTTTGAGGAAAGCGTGGTATCTATCTACAATAGTGTCGAGGCGTAAAAAATAGTCACTTTTACAAGAAGAAGGAACGTTTGATAAACTTTTTTTGCCCAAAGCAAGAACCTACCGCCTGTGGGTTCGCTCACTTAATTGTATAAGCATCCTCTGCAGCTGCAAGAGGTACTTAATTTGACCGCATATCGAAAATTTGAGCCAATTATCACAAACAAAATTTCTGATGTATTTCATTATTGTTGGTTAACAATTTACGCGTCTAAGATCTAAGTTGTCAGAAATTATCTGCTATGACCCGACATAGTGTTTCTGGAATTTTAGCAAAGTAATATATGTATATACGAGTATATACATAAATACACAGGGTGGCCCATTCAGGTGTGAACGGAATATTACTCATAAACAAATACATTTTGGAAAAATCTATTTATGGCATGTTAAACATGACATTCGAGGGCACATTTCTAAAATATTGGCCATTATACAGGGTGTCCCAATTTCGACCTACATATCAAAGTTGTGATTTTTTAAATGAAATGCCTTACATTTGATTGCATATTTGGATAAACCAATTCAAAAGAAGAATATTGATATAACATACTATGGGGTTTTGGTAATTAGCTACTGAGTTGTAAGGTGTTTTGTGTAGAAACCCTCCCCCACACTTCGACAAACCCTCTGTCCGCTATTTTGAAATTTGGAGTGCTGAATTTTGTATCAAAAAATTTTTACACACCTCAGCTTTTATCTTATTTATTACATTTTCGAATTTTAATTTTTGCTCATAGGTCAAGCGAATGTTGAAAGCATATCAAACCTGTTATAAATTTATCACATACAATTTTGTCGTGGTTATTTAGATGTATAAAGACTAGGGATTTTAAGAATTTCAAGTGAATATGTGAAATTATCGACGCATTAGCAACAAGTGCCAAAACCTGCATTTTGCCTCAGTTTTTGGCCAAAAAATTTTGTTTGTTTGTGGGATCTTGTTACGTGTGATCTCATTCTGTACGTCTCATAAATACCTTAGAATCATATTAGAAGAGTTTTGTCATTCCTGACAACACTTTCGATTGAATCGCAAAAATCACGTTTTCTCATCCTTTTTGTCGAAGAAAAAGTTTCCTCACAAAAATTGGTGTACCCATTCTATGAATCCAGGTTTTAAATACCCGTTTGAACAACTTGCATCAATAAAACCAGAATTTACAATTATTTAGCAAACCAGAGGTATTAACGTCTAATATGAATGATTAGACTAATAGCAAACAAACGTGTAATCTCAACTATTAGCACGCTAAAAACTACATAGTCTGCAATTTGACATTTATTTTTACATAATAGCTGAGACGTTGTCCATTGTTGGCAGCAAGCCCAAAATTCCAGATCTTCATTTTCAAAAATTCTAGATTTTCATTTTAAAAAATCCTGTTAATATTAAAGATCACTCTCTAATTTACTGAGTGGAAATATTTTCTTTTGGCAGTATGTTCACTAAAAAATCAAGGACTAATTCTATAGTCTATTCGAAGGTTACTTTGTCCTTAAATCGTTTTCGAAAAACACCGTCGTCACAACACTTCAATCTTATTATATTTGTGTTCTTGTGACGCGATTGTAAGTAGGACAATTAATAAACAGGCTGGTAAAAAAGAGTAAAAATGGTAAAAATTAAGATTTAAAAACCCAAAAGTATTTTGTATCATACTTATTAAAAATATAGCTTTTTATAAAGTTCTTGCAAGATAGCGGTTTCTGAAAAAATGCTCCGTAAGGACAAGGATACAAATATAGAAAAACAGGGTGATCATTTATTGTATAACGGCAATTTTTCGTGATATTTTGATAAGTTATTGGCAGTGGCTCATCGTTGGTAATTGAGACCCCCATGGACTGCGTAGGTATTCTCCAGGTACGTGCAAACCAGATTTTATAAAATGTGACAATATGTTATAGCGAATTATTTCTTTTATATTCGTTTATTTAACCAGGTATTAGAAAATATCAACAACAAGAGTACCATACAATCAAAACAAACTACGAAAATAGTACGAGCGTAACTTTTCTTGACATGAAACAGCTTTTATAGCCGTTCGCATGCCGAAACGCTCGCTAGAATTGTTCCGTCCTCCTTGCCTTCCGAAGTGTGAGTGTGAGACCCTCAATAACGTAGTAGTTGTATACTCATTGTGTTTCTACTTGTTCCAGGGACTAGAGCAGTTTGCCGAAATGTAAGTGCACTTAGGGTTTTCGTATTGGTGTATGGTTTACAGCCGAAACGGGTGGGAGCTGTGAGACTGATAAACCTGCCGGTTGTATCTCTCATTCAACCGGTTTGTTAGTGCGAATTGAGACATTTGGCGAAAGAGGTTGACTAGCCCTTTTATCCTCGGTAGGCTGTCGATTATGTCTTGAATTTATCGAGGCATTGCACATGGCTTCGAGAAAATTTAGGTCCATGAGCGACAGGATAGAATTGGAAGGGGCATCTTCAATGTTCCTTCGGTTTCTACACTACCTTAGGATAGCTGGACACAACAAGCGATGAAAGGGCGGAGGGCTTTTTTGGTCTGTAGAACCATCGTCTTTTTCGGGGTTGGAAGAAGACTTTGGGGAGCCGGATCTTGACTTGTAAGATCGATCTACTTCATCGATCTATCTCGCTTGTCGCTACTGACTAATTTTGCCCAATGCGAAGAGCTAGCATGGTTGACAAATGTGGCGGACGACTCTTCATACTGCCCTCCATAGACAGGGTGCCCCACTTAGATAGTTAGGGATCACTAGGAAAAAGCGTCAGTTGAGAAGTAAGGAAAAATATAACGGTTTCAAATTTTAAAAGTAGAGAGAATCGGAATTGTCATATAACACATAAGCTTCAACAGAAAGGTTTGCGTCAGAGAACTCCAATCAAGTGGTCGGGAGTAGCGAGTAGCTAGGGAAATGTTAGGGAATTATTTGGGCACTCTGCGATGTGGGGGCACGTCAAGAGATAGAGACAACTCTTCACCTTGCCCTGCTGCGAAGAAGCAGGGGCACATCGAGAGATTCAGACACATAGTATGCTCTTGCGCAGAGCATACAGGAGCACAGGGACAAGAGCAGTTTGCTGAAATGTAAGTGCATTTAGGGTTTTCTTATTGGTGTGGGGTTGACAGCCGAACAGAGCGAGAGATGAGAGATTGATAAACCTACTGGTTGTATAAGGTCAAACTCCCTTATACAACTGGTTTGTTAGTGCGAATTGAGACATTTGGCGAAAGAGGTTGACTAGCCCTTTTATCCTCGGTAGGCTGTCGATTATGTCTTGAATTTATCGGGGCATTGCACATGGCTTCGAGAAAATTTAGGTCCATGAGCGACAGGATAGAATTGGAAGGGGCGTCTTCAATGTTCCTTCGGTTTCTACACTACCTTAGGATAGCTGGACACAACAAGCGATGAAAGGGCGGAGGGCTTTTTTGGTCTGTAGAACCATCGTCTTTTTCGGGGTTGGAAGAAGACTTTGGGGAGCCGGATCTTGACTTGTAAGATCGATCGACTTCATCGATCTATCTCGCTTGTCGCTACTGACTAATTTTGCCCAATGCGAAGAGCGAGCATGGTTGACAAATGTGGCGGACGACTCTTCATACTGCCCTCCATAGACAGGGTGCCCCACTTAGATAGTTAGGGATCACTAGGAAAAAGCGTCAGTTCAGTTGAGAAGTAAGGAAAAATATAACGGTTGCAAATTTTAAAAGTAGAGAGAATCGGAATTGTCATATAACACATAAGCATCAACAAAAAGGTTTGCGTCAGAGAACTCCAATCAAGTGGTCGGGAGTAGCGAGTAGCTAGGGAAATGTTAGGGAATTTTTTGGGCACTCTGCGATGTGGGGGCACGTCAAGAGATAGAGACAACTCTTCACCTTGCCCTGCTGCGAAGAAGCAGGGGCACATCGAGAGATTCAGACACATAGTATGCTCTTGCGCAGAGCATGCAGGAGCACAGGGACAAGAGCAATTTGCTGAAATGTAAGTGCATTTAGGGTTTTCTTATTGGTGTGGGGTTGACAGCCGAACAGAGCGAGAGATGAGAGATTGATAAACGTACTGGTTGTATAACGTCAAACTCCCTTATACAACTGGTTTGTTAGTGCGAATTGACACATTTGGCGAAAGAGGTTGACTAGCCCTTTTATCCTCGGTAGGCTGTCGATTATGTCTTGAATTTATCGGGGCATTGCACATGGCTTCGAGAAAATTTAGGTCCATGAGCGACAGGATAGAATTGGAAGGGGCGTCTTCAATGTTCCTTCGGTTTCTACACTACCTTAGGATAGCTGGACACAACAAGCGATGAAAGGGCGGAGGGCTTTTTTGGTCTGTAGAACCATCGTCTTTTTCGGGGTTGGAAGAAGACTTTGGGGAGCCGGATCTTGACTTGTAAGATCGATCGACTTCATCGATCTATCTCGCTTGTCGCTACTGACTAATTTTGCCCAATGCGAAGAGCGAGCATGGTTGACAAATGTGGCGGACGACTCTTCAAACTGCTGCCCTCGCCCAGACAGAGACAGAGTGCCCCATTTAGGTAGTTAGGGATCACTAGGAAAAAGCGTCAGTTCAGTTGAAAAGTTAGGAAAAATAAATTGGTTGCAAACTTTAAAAGTCGAGAGAATCGGAATTGTCATATAATAAATTATCATAAGCTTCAAGAAAGAGCTTTGCGTCGGAGAACTCCAATCAAATAGGGAGTAGCAAGTAGCTAGGGAAATGTTAGTAAATTTTTTTGGGCACTCTGCCATGTGGGGGGGGAGCACGTCGAGGGATACAGACAACTCTTCACCATGACCCCTGCTTAGAGCATACAGGGGACATCACATGAATATTGATGATAATGATATAATTTTGAATTACATTTGGTATTTACTGTTTCTAGGTACATATTTTAGAAAATCAATTTTTAGCTAAGATGTGATTGCACATTTCTTATTTTTACATATTTTACAGAACTGCTCTCCGAAAACTTTCAGGCTTCCTTTCAGAATCACATAGTTCAAATATTTGTATTAAGCTTTGGAGGGAGGATACTCCCAATTTCAGAAATGGCACTCCCGAGCGTATTAAACGTGATATAATGAGTATTGATGATAATGATTTGAATAGACAGCTGTTTCAAAGAATGTTCTGCCTGGATGGATGTTGTTGGATAAATATTCAGGGTGAATAGGAACAATAGAAACATGTTAAGAACGTGTACAGATAGAATATATAGTATGCTACAATACATGAAAACAGCAATCAAACAAACATCAAAATTTTTCAGGGTAAGCATTGGAGAGAATGGCATCAAGAAGGTTGGTTTTGAAGTTGACGAACCACTCAAGTGTATAGATAGATGTTCAAAACTTACCGTAAGAAGACTAAAAGATTTCCACTCAAATTATACTCATATTTAGGCTATTATCCATGAAATAAAGAGTCAACCTACTTGATGTTTCAAAATAAGCAGATGTATTAGTTAAATTGGAGTACTTATGTTAACCCTCTTTGTAGATAAACCTGTGGATAATAGTAGTATGGTCTACTGTCAATATATTGATGAAGCTTTACAAAATATTTACAGCCAGGTTACAAGAAAAAGCTTCTAAAAATGTTTTTCATGCAGCTTTTGACGAAATTCAGGGACATATTTGGGAAGCTAACATTCTGAGGCCAAAAATTATGCTTCTTCACGCTCTTGAAGATGATTGCAGGCTGGTACATGCAGAATGAACATCAATTGAATTGATAATTGAAATAATGAAGAGGCCTTGCAAAACACGTGGCCTACGTAAAATCGTCCAGTGTTACTGAGGGATGAAATATGTGAAAAGTTTAGTTTCATAAGTGTGTCAGATAAGTAGGTAGCAGTGGTAGTAGTAGCAGTAGTAGTAGTTCTGGTAATAGTTAGTGATAGGAGGGCTAGGTATGAGGCAAGATTCCCCAGCATGCAAAGTGGTTCATAAAACTTATTTCAGGCCGTGGCCCCGCGATGGTATCCAAAACTATATTTATTACGTTTTCTAATTATATTTAGCATTTATTATTTCTATTTTACTATCGCCAGCTGGATAAAATACCTCCATTTATCGAGAAAATATATTTACAAGCACAATGGCTTACCACAATTCTTATTTCGTATTTCATAGGTATGTCGCCAATGATGATTTATGCTTTAAAATTGTAGCGCAACTGTTTTTCTTTGTTTTGTTTCAGCTTTTAGGTGAGAGTGGGGACATTTCGTATTTCAGGAACGGTTTTGAACTATGATAAAGATATATTTATAATAATTTTAAATTACATTGTTACTTAATATTTGTATTAGGTACATATTTTACGAGCATATATTTTTTTAGCTAGTTCTTACATATTTTACAGAACTGCTGTCTGAAAACTTTCAGGCTTCCTTTCAAAATCGTAGCCCAAATATTTTTAACAAGCTTTGCAGGGAGGACAGTCCTAATTTCAGGAATGGCACAGTTATAGACAATCCCGAGCGTGATAAATGTGATATAATGAATATTGATGATAATCATAAACACCTGTTTCAAACAATATTCTGCCTGGATAGCTGGATGAATGTTGATGGGTAAAGATAGAGGATGAATAGGAACAATAGAAATATCTTAAGAATGATTGAAGCCCCGATTTATAGTATGCTGCAATATACGAAAACAGCAATCAAACAAATATCAACATTTTTACAGGGTAAGCATTGGAGAGTATGGCATCAAGAAGGTTGGTTTTGAACTTCACGAACCATTGAAGTATAGATAGGCTGAGGATCTTGGAATCGTTTCCAAGAGATATATCTTCAAAACTGTACTTTTTTGCTATTATTCTTGAAATACAGATCCAACTTGATGTTCCAAAATAAGCAGAGGTATTATTTAAATGCGAGTACTAATGTGAACTCTCTCTTTGTAGATAAACCTGTGTTTCTAAAAATACGGGACATATGTGAGAAAATAACATTCCGAGGTCGAAAGTTATACTCCTTCACGTTCTTGAAGATGATTACAGGCTGGTACATGCAGAATGAACATCAATTGAATTGCGAATTGAAATAATGAAGAGGTATTTTTTACACAATCTTAAACTCATTTATTGTTTGTTTCACTGACGTCTTACCCGATAAGTCGAGCTAACCAGGAAATATAACTTCTGAAACATATTGAAAAAAGCAGCGACGCCATAGAAGAAAGTTTTCTTCAAATTTTACTTTTCTAATAACTTATCAGAAAGATGTCAGTGAACTTCGAGTGGCGTTTTTAAAGTAAGAACCAATTGCGCTCTCACTACGCTGCTATAAAAAACTCATGATCAATTAGTTGGGTTGGAGAATATCAATTAGGTCTTTCCTTCGAGTATATTCAACCAGCTTGGGTCATAGAAGAACTTGAAAGACAATTATTGGTTAATTTATTTCGGCTGATTCCTTTAAATTCCTTTTGTAATTGATATCATCTTTGTGTAGTATCGAGACTTCATTCCATTTTATTCTATGTTCTGTTTCCCATACGCGTTCGCTTAGTGCTAATTTTGAGGTAGCAACACTTAGCCGAAGACAAAAAAACTCATGCTTGGTTTTCGTTTTGCTGCCTTTTGGGAAAGGGAATTCGTACCCCCACGCGGTCCTGTGCTATGCTGGTTTTGCGTGGTGCCATCTTAAAATTTGGAATGATCATTTCACGCAATCTCAGCATGTTACAGGACTTTTCACACTAGTTTAGTAACACACTGTATAGGAATATGAAAATGAAAAAAAAAGTGTCACCTGGAAGATAGATAAAATATATTGCCAAAGTCATTGTTACGGAAACGTTTACAATAAAGAATTATTAGAAAAATGTGGGAGATTATTGACATGAAAACCACAAGATGAGTTTTAGATGCTACATTAACCAAAAACTGGTGCCACGACTTGAATTGTGTTCAAATGTATACGATGACTGTGTTAAAAAAATAAGAAAAAGTTCATATTTTAGTTTGAGATACAATTTACAATCATAAATAAAATTTCTCCGACTCGATTACAAAACGGTCCTTACTTAAAAAATGACCCTCGTATAAACCGTTATTTTAATGCTCCTTTTTTTGCAGGTTAATAACTGAGGCATGCTGGGGCGGGTTATAGGTTTTCGATTGTACAAATGAATCCAGAATTGTGGAACGACTTGATTTTTCTTCACCTGATACAATTAATCTGATCAGTGACGGTTGAGGTTTTCTAGGGGTTTCCCTCGCCCAAGTGCGAATGCAGTCACCAAAAAAAAAACATATTCCCCTAATAAATAGTAGAAAAAATGAAAATCAGTTCTCCTATTGATGATCATGTAATTTTAGATTTCATAGATATTAAATATATTTATATAGTAAAACGATGTTTTTTTCCATTAAAGAAAAAGTAAAAAAAAAATATTTTACCCTATTAAAACCCTGTTCGTACAGGTGTCGTCACCTGCCAGTGACCGTGTCCAGGATCCCGCCACACAAATTCCGCTCATTCTGATACGCTGTATAGACTAAATTCACATGGCCAGATCCCTGACACAGTCACCAATCACCAGCGTTACCAACCCCATCTGAGAGAATAACTGTATATGAGCTTGAAAAAAACTGTAGAATATTTTTAAAAAAACTGTAAATATACAGATACAGACAGCGCGAGCATCTTAAACGAAAAACTGTAGAATTGAAGGCCCCGAACTGAAAACCTGAAAGATTTATGAAAAGCTGTAAATCTACACTTAAAACTGAGCGGTTGGCAACCCTGCCGACCACTGTACGAACCAACCGAAAACTGGGAATTTATAAGTGTTCAGTGTCGGAGTATTTTTTATTACGAGTGGTCTTGGCATTTTTGGACTGAATGCGCCCCAAAAAATGTTGGTTGGTCTCATGTTCCCGACTGACCAATTTTTTGCAGTTTTGAAACATGGTAACTAAATATTAAAATGCGGTTCAAATGACCTCTATCGTACATACTTTGAGTCTCGAAAGTCAAATCCGGTGTCGTTTCATATGTTGTATCTAATCCCGTTAAACATGTAGATCTAATTACTTAGCTAAAAATTGCAAAACTATACATTTTTGCGACTTTAGGGTGCAATAAACCCATTTTTATTATCGATGGCTAGATGTGAGCGGAATTTTGTACAGTAAAGTAATTTGGGGTACTGAATATGAGCATCATAGAAAACCAATTCTAAAGGGTTATCGGACATTTATTTGGGGTGAAATCCTTAAAAAACTTTTAACTCGAGGCTACCTGTGAATCCTAGCGCTAAACTGCCATCAAATTCGGAATCTACGCACACAATTTACTTAGAAAACGAGCTTCCATCTAGATGATAGGCTCGCAACAGTTTTTGGAGATTTTTTATTAGTCGATTTTTGACAAAGTGGGATTCTTGCCATTATCTCGAAAACGAGGACTTTTAGGACTGAATTGACCTTGGATTCGGTTTTAGCAGCTCAAAAAACGTATTATAAGAATGGTTTGCTTCACTGACCCATCTTTTCAATTTTAGAAAATAATACCTTCAAAAATTAAAATGCTTAAGTGCGGTTCAAATGACCTCTATCGTACGTACTTTTTGTTGTCAAAGCCGAATCAGATGTTACCTCACATGAATCTAATCTCGTTAAGCATGTAGAGCTAATTATTTAGCGAAAGACTATGCGTTTTTTAAGTTTTGGGCGCTAAAAATCCATTTTTCTTATCGATGGCCGTCGAAGCTTTGTATAAGATAGATTATAAGATAATTTGGGGCGTTGAATACACGGTGATTCACAAGTCGTGAAAAAATCAAACACAGGACCACATTTAAAGGGGGGGCTCTTCTATGTAACATTTTTTCAAGGGCTGCATTAAAAAGATACGTTGCGTTGAAGTTTAAAACTAAAAAACAATTTTTTTAATATCTTCACAACCGTCAACTGAAATTTGGTATGTAGACTTACCAAAGTTTTGTCTTCATTTAAAATTAACTTGCACCAGTGGCGGAGATACAGAGGATTAGTGGCATTATTTTTCCAAATAAAAATTGTAGGCGTTTTTTTTTTGAGTTTTACCTTCAATTTGCTACAAATAATTAGTTTTTTCCTAGTGTTGTTTTCGTAAAATAAAATACAAACTAGGGGGTACCAACTGGCCATTTTGAAAGTCAATTTTGCAACTTTTTCAAGTGTTGCGCAACGATTTGGGAAAAATTTCGCTAGTCTTATAGAGCTTAGTAGAGTATATTTCAATAATTGTCTTGCATGGCCATGTTATCTTTACTCATATATTAATTAAAACAATAGTGAACTCAACAGTCTTCTAAACTACAACTTACTTCATTTCGCACAATTTGAGTTTTTTATATATTGAAACTTGTGCAAATGAATAACCAAATAGACAGTAATTTTTAAATATCTTAATGAAGATTGAACTACAGTGAAAGCTCTCCTTGCGGACAGCTCCTATAAGCGGACATCTCTTTTAACCGGACAAAGTTCCTGGAACCGAATTTCAGCCATCAATTTTCAATGTTAAATGCATTCCGATAAACGGACGCTCTTATAAACGGACGCGGACACTAGATTTTCCTGTATGTGATCAAAAAATCTCCCATAAGCGGACGCGAAACTCTAATACCCGGACGATTTTTTAGTTCCGCTTATTGCAATGCACATATCTACATACATAAAATTCGGTAATTCCCCGATTTATATTAGGTGATTCCCCATTTACGCATTTCGTTGGGTAGCCTGTATGTAATCTTGTGGCTTGTCTTCAGTTCAGGCGAATTCGTAGTTGATTGAGTTACGTATTTTATTATTGTAACTGTAAAAGGGCACCAAAAAAAAGGATGCTCTCGTTAAAGGAAAAGATGGAAGTTGTTAACGTATTAGACAGAGAAAGTGTTTCAGTTCGTCATTTGGCAAAGAGGTTTAATATTGGGAAAACGCAAGCAGCTGAAATTGCCAAAAATAAGGAAGATATCAGGAGTAAATGGCAATCAGGAACTAATATAAATCAAAAGAAGGATTTTTTAAAAAAGGAAGGTTTTGCTATAGACAAAACATGTTTTGAGTGGTTTGTGAAAGCTATAAGTCAGAACATTCCAATCTCAGGGCCGTTAGTGAAAATGAAAGCTAAAGAAATCGCCACTACTTTGGGCTATAATAATTTCAGTGCGTCCGACGGGTGGCTGCAAAAGTGGCGCAAGAGACATAGTGTAAGTTTCAAATGCATATCTGGCGAAGCTGCTGCAGTAGATCAAGTTGATGTGTCACAATTTTTGGAGAAACTTCCGTCCATGTTGCTTGGCTACAAACCAGAAGATGTGTACAACGCAGATGAGAGTGGACTTTTTTTTCGCGCATTGCCCGACAAAACTCTGTCCTTTAAAGGAGAAACATGTGTGGGTGGAAGGTTGTCCAAAGATAGACTAACCATTTTATTCTGTGCAAATATGGCCGGTGAAAAATGCGATTTGATTGTGATCGGGAAAGCGGCTCGTCCCCGTGCTTTAAAAAACGTTGCTATTAAGGATTTACCAGCGACTTGGAAATCCAACAAAAAGGCATGGATGACCCGACAAATCATGTCTGAGTGGTTAGTCGAATTCGACCGGAAAATGAGAATCCAAAAAAGGCAAGTTCTTTTATTTTTAGACAATGCATGCTCTCATCCTCGTGATATGAAAATGAAAAATGTGAAAATTATATTTTTACCGCCAAACACAACTTCTGTTTGTTAGCCCATGGATCAAGGTGTCATACAGAACTTTAAATTTTATTATCGGCACTTGATTTTAAAACATATTTTAACAAAAATTGACGATGGTCAAAGCTTATCTGAGCTTACAAAGTCTATCAATGTGTTAGAAGCTTTGTATTTTATAAAAACAGCATGGAATAAAGTAAATTCCTCTACAATTAAAAACTGTTTTGGCAAAGCTGGATTCAGAAAAAGTGAATGTAGCTCAGAATTTGCTGAGCAAAATTATTGCGATGCTGAAGACGATCTGCCCTTAGCGACACTTGCTCAGTTACTGCGACATGCCAAACATTTAGGAGTAGCAGATCCCCAGAAAGTAGATGATTTCCTGGCCATAGACAATAACATAACAACAGAAGAAAATGGAAGTGGAACTGGTGGACTCACTAAGCGGTTCAAAAACGATAAATTCATATGGGGAAGCTCTAAATCATATTTCTATATTGAAAAAATTTGCTAAAGATGATTTCACTGCATTTCAACATTTGAAAAATTTAGAAAGTTATTACGAAAATTGTCTCCTTCAGCAAAAGATGGTGAAATTTCGTCAGACAAACATTTTAAACTTTTTTCAACAAGCTAAAGAATAATGTTTTTTAAAAATTCTCGTACCATGTATTGAACCATTTATGTTTTTGTATGCGTATATGTACATATATTATATAGATATATAGCATAAATACATACTTTAAAAATGTGGCGAATTTCTGTTTCATTTTTCTCATGATTATAATACCTCATTTCCTCATGATTATATACCCCGTTATTTATACTCTATACTTACATACTCTCTTTTAAACGGACACCTCCCATAAGCGGACAAAAGTTACGGAACCGTGAGTGTCCGCTTATGGGAGCTTTCACTGTAATTGTTAAAATGACGTGGTTTGAGGACTGAAACAAGCTGATTTGTAAAAATTTTTATTCACAACTTATTTTATAATTATGCTGATAGGACACAGGCACCGCCTACTGCCTTAATTTTATCTTCTGCAGACTTTGAGAAGAACTTGGCCTTCACAATGACTGGTTGTGGGGGCAGGCGTCCTTTGCCTAGCAATTTGTAGTAGCCCTGCAACAAAAAAAAAACACTTAAAATCAAACTGATCATATATCTTTAATAAGATATATGAAACATGAATAGAATCAGTTAACAACATTCAGCAAAAAAATTATGTCCGCCCGTTGCTTAAATCATCATTAAAAACATGTGAATCTAAATTTCTCAAACAAATAAATTTACAAATACCAGTAAAATATTTAAACTGCAACTGAATAAAGATAAAATGTTGATCGCAAGATTAATATAGTTGAAGTTACATTAAACTGATACAAATAAATGTGCTTACAGCTTTAACAATGTCAATAACAGGGGCTTTGCCCTCAGGGTGGTCCTTGTACTTAATCCTAGTCTGTTCACTGACCAAGGTCCACAGCTTGTCTAAGTTGATGGCAGGTGACCATTTTGAATTCCTACGCACATGGTAGTTCCTCATACCAAGCTTTAAAAAAGAAAAAGGTTCATACAGTGTCTGATGTTCACCTCTATTACAAGATATTGTACATTGTTGACAATACTGTCACAAACTACATATGTTGAAACTACATATTCTCATACTTTCTTGATAAAACCAGCTGTTTTTTCATTATTTCAAAAATGTTTAAAGTACATCCAGTAATACTCAAGATTTATCGGATAAAAGTATAAAAACACCCTACAGTTGTTCTTCATCACATACGTTGAGAGACACGTTTGTGAAATATTTCTTTACAACTTCACTGTATATCACTTGAACAAAACGAAATACTTGATAAAATTGGCTTACCTTACCGAAGTAACCGGGATGGTATTTGTCAAAGTTAATCCTATGGTGGTGCATGCCACCAGCATTACCCCTACCTCCAGGGTGCTTACGGTGTTTGCCTGCAAAGCAATTCTGGATTAGAGTATTGCTGGAATATATAAAAACACGCATATACTTTTTAAGGACAGTCAGAAGCGAACTTGAATCATTGGTATTAGCTATGGGCAGAATCGAATGATTCTAATAATCGGATAGTTAGTATTCGAATGATTTTAAGAATCGATATATCACTCGAATGATCATTCACATGTTGTAAACATCGTTCAGTCAGCAGTTCTGATTTCTGATTCTCGTTTCTCGCTGCCGCGACGCCGCGAGCGATTTGAACAACGATTGCAGTGTTGCCGCTTTGCCAGTAATTACTTGCATTTGCAAGGAATGAGGAGCTTTGCAAGTAAACTTGCAAGGAATGGGTGCTCTGGAGGAATTTGCAAGTAATTGATGCGATGTTCATATTTTATGGATTAAAACATTCGTAACAGTTGCCATATTAGCATAACATTCTATGATACGGCGTGCGGGATTCAACCTAGAACATGGAGCCGAGCCAGCTGAAGTGAAAAAACAAATCGGGATAGAACGCATGATCACTAAGTAGGTGCTTCTGTTATCTGTCATTTTTCTCGGGACCATAAAGCCGCTGTGACTGTCAAGCCGCAGCAGTCTTGAGTCTTAGCAGAGCACTGAGGAGTAAAAATGGCCGTACTGACTGAAATATGAATACTCATCGTGAATCAATCAGTCGGTAGATATACATCTATTTTTGCGGAACACTCGTCACTCGGAATTGGAGGTTGTGTTTGGAGGTATGAGAAGTCATAGCACAGGTTCACCAAAAATTCATTCAGCGGTAGAATCGGTAGAATTAGACCTGAAGGAGATTCGAATACCTGTCATAACTAAACGAATAAAAACATTGAACTTTGCCAGTAATTGCAAGTAAACTGTCAGGTATTTGCAAGGAATTGCAAGTAAAACTGTCTGGTACTTGCAAGTAATTTGGCCACAACGCTGTGGCAACACTGATGAATGATTTTGTTTTAGTTGTTTTCGAACTTCGTGACGTGACGGGTGGTGTTTCGCTCAGTGGTGTTTTTCTTTTGCGGGTGATTTACGTTCGTCTTGTCTGTTTTGTTTAATACTAACTTTATCAGGCTTGGGTAAATTAAAATAAGGTAGTGTATATTCGTCCGTACATGTGCGGTCGACGTGACGTTTTGTTTAAACGGCCGTACATGTTTTAATTTGCACTGCTTAAAATAAATTAATCGTCCGGTTAGGTTAGCGCTTTCTTTAGAGGTTTTAATAATATTTCAATATGTACTAACATTTCAATAAACCATTCACCTGATCGAACTTAGGCAAGAATATCGAATGTGCGGCCGTTTAAACAAAACGTCACATCGACCGCACATGTACGGACGAATATCCAGTGCCTTAAAATAAATCTAAGTGTAAGTTTTTCTGTGAAAAAATAATTGTACTTTTTATTATTATGTTTTAATTGCAACAATTCTACCGGGAATAATTTTGTTACCGGTACCGGGACTCTAGCCACAGCGTAAATCAAATTCGTTAAATACCGATTTATTATAATTTGCCCATGCCTGATAGAATTATGAGACCTGGTGCTAAAAAATCCGTCGTTTGGGAATATTTTAAAAAATCTTCCAACACAAATTTTGTGCAATGCAATATTTGCAAAAAAGAACTAAAATTTTTTGGGAATACTACAAATTTGAATCAACATTTGAAGCGATTGCATGCAACTCAATTATTAGCAAATGAACCACCCAATAACGACAAGGATTTAGACAATAATGACCAAAAAGTGAATTCATTCAAGCACAAAGAAGATGAAGCTGGTCCATCAAGTAAAACCGATGAAATAATAGGAGAAAATCGAACGGGTTCATCGAATGACTCAACATTCCATCCTCCACCCCTAAAGCGAAGAAAGCAATTAAAATTATTTGGCGCTAAAACCAATGAATTGACTGACGTGGACATAATTGAAATAGATAATGCCCTTGTAAAAATGATAGTAAAAGACTATCAGCCTTTATCTATTGTCGAAGACGAAGGCTTTATTGAATATTCTAAAAGGCTTCAACCATTATATAATTTGCCGAGTAGGAAAAAGCTTTCAAGCATGCTTATCCCACAATTATACGAAAGAGAAAAATTAAAATTAAAAAATATGTTGCGCGAAACAAATAATATTGCAATCACTACGGACTGTTGGAGTTCAGATAGTAATAAATCATATATCACTATTACTTGCCATTTTATATATAGTGACAAAATGCATTCCAATGCTTTAGCTACAAGGGAAATGCTACATTCTCATACAGGAGAAAATCTAGCATTATCCGTAAAAGAAGTTTTGCAAGAATGGGACATATTTGAAAAGGTGTCTACAATTGTTTCAGATAATGCTGCAAACATAAAAACTGCAGTGCAAATACTGAACAAACATCACCATCCATGTGTGGCCCACACTCTTAATTTGAGTGTAAATGAGGCACTTAATGGAAAGCCCTTATTAAGCGCGATACTAAAAAAATGTAGGAGTATTGTTGGACATTTTAAACACAGCAACAATGCTTCTAATAAATTGAAAGCGGTGCAAGAGCAGATGGGGCTTCCTGTTCTTAAAGTGAAGCAAGAT
Organism: Acanthoscelides obtectus; assembly: GCA_963669975.1. NCBI lineage: Eukaryota > Metazoa > Arthropoda > Insecta > Coleoptera > Chrysomelidae > Acanthoscelides > Acanthoscelides obtectus. The sequence goes on along the minus strand of CAVLJG010000008.1, from coordinate 15,301,007 downwards.
GTTCCTACAAGATGGAATTCTTGTCTAGTAATGCTGGAAAGATTATTGGTGATAAAAGATTCCTTGAGTATTACTATTACCAGTATTTCCAGTGCTCCAGAATTTTTAGATGCTCAAGAATGGACTATAATAAAAGATTTAATTCCTATTTTGAAGCCAGTGGAGGTTATCACCACAATCCTATCTGGCGAAAAGTACCCTACAATGTCTTCAATAATACCACTCATAAGAGGATTGCAGCATGCGCTAGTACGTTTCAGTACTGAAAATGAGGTCTGCACTCTTTTAAAAAATGATTTAGTAGATATTATTTCACGTCGTCTTGGAATTCTTGAAGTAAATAAGACTGTCGCGAAGTGTTCATTTTTGGACCCAAGGTTCAAAAAGTTGGGATTCGGGAACGAAACGAATTCTTCTAATGCTCAGAAATGGGTGTTTGAAGAACTGGTCCAACTGATAAGAAAGAAAAATGAACTAAATATAAATGACTTGGAGGAAAATAGACAGGAAGATGACTTAAGTAATCAAAATCCATCCAAAGACAATGATTTCGGAGTTTGGTTAAATTTTGACACAAGGTTATCTACAGTGAAGTCGACAGTTACCCCTACTACTGTTGCTACCTTAATAATTCGTCAATACTTGGAACTGCCTTTTGTAAATCGAAAAGAAAATCCATTAGAATTTTGGAAAGCACACAAACAAAGTATGCCTGAGCTCTATGAGCTTGCACTTAAATATTTAACAGTTCCTGGTACATCTGTACCCTCGGAGAGGATATTTTCGAAATGTGGACAACTAACCAACTTAAGACGAAATCGCCTATCTCCAAAAAACTTAGACCAAATAATTTTTTTAAATAGTTCTAATTTAGACTAGTATTATTAATTCAGAGTTTATGTTTGTATGGTACAAATATTTTGTTATGTCATGAAGTTTAATTTTATTATTTTATTTTATTATTATTCTAATATTTTGTTTTAGAAATTAACCTATATAATAATATATTATGTTTGCAGTTTTAAATCAAAGTTTAAGAAATGTAATTAAGTTTTATTTTACTGTTCAGAACAATAAGTTTGTTTTAGGAATAAATGTTTATTTTTCCAGTTTTAAACCAAAGTTAAATAAACTTTTTGTTAACATTAGTTTTATTTTTCTGTTATTATGTTACATATTTCCAAGCAGATTTATTATTATTATTATTACATATTTTGTTGCAAGGAATAAAGTTATAGGTAATGAATGCTCAATTCCAATCATGTATTGAGTTTGAGGTTTTAAGTTTTAACACCAAGATAGAATATGAAATTATCAAATCAATATAAATTACTGCTGTTATAAATATAATTAATAATCAGATAAACTAATATGCATAAAATTGAAATAAACTTTCGCCACTTGGCACATAATATACGTTAAAAAAACTATTGAGAGAAATCTGCTAAGGCACCCTATATTGTTATTCCCAACTAATAAAAAAAATAGTTCGATCGAAATAGAAAGAGCTATCAAAAGAATGCGCTTGAAAATTTAGATTTGTGATTCGATTATATTACCACACATAATAATAAAATTACGATGCGACAACATAAATTCTCAAGCGCATTTTTTTGGTAGCTCTTCCTATTTCAGTCGAAATTGTCGAAATATACCTACCACCAGGGCCGGCGCTAAGACTTTTGACGTCACGGGCAAGCCCAATTCTGCCGCCCCCCCTCCCACTTTTTTTCGTGCGCTCGGAAATCATTTAACATAGAACTCACGTATGTTAGACAATAATGCATAGTAATAGTTTTTTGTTTTCACACTACACATTTATTTATATATTTTGATTCTTAACAGTCTATGTACTCTATGTTACACCTATGTTCCTAACGCCGGCCCTGCCTACCACTTTTCGGGCCAGACCGCCAATTATTTCATAGATACGGCTGGGCTCACTGCTCACGCGTTGCTGCATGCGAAAGATGATTCACGAATGATCGCTCGAGACATCTGGTGCGAGACGCGCAGCGGCAGCATCGGTTTTATTTTGTTTCGAGCGGTCACACATTTGATTGAAGAGTGAATTATCATTCGAATCATTTGGTTGAAGTATTCGAGATATCTCGAATGATTTTGATAATCGAATGACCGATTATTTTTCATTCGAATGATCCCATCACTAATTGGTATCATACCGCCCGTTCGCGTATCATCATCGAAAAGATTAAAAATGAATATAGCCGTCATAAGCCAACTTACCGATACGACCGTGCCCGTGGCTCACATGTCCCCTGAGCTTCCTGGTCTTCTTTTTGTGGGTGGACTGCAAACAACATATTTTTCATTGTAATATAACCTCACTATCAGTGTTTTGAGAAAGTTTGACCAAATCCAAGCTATACGTGAGAAATCTCGCTATGGGACTATAAACTCAACAAGGAAGATTATTTTTGTCATAGTTAATAGAAAAAACAAGTTAGGATGATTGAGAAATAATTAGATGAAAGGCAATTTCGAAAAGGTACAACACTCACCATTTTTGTTTTGCAAATGAAGAACCTTTATGTTGGTACGTTGGTAGTAAACTGTCAACGTCAACGTAACATTCAAGTGATAACGTCAAACAGTCGTACCACCATACAATTATAATTGGAGTTAGGCACCGTTCAATACGCCGAGCTGTATTATGAGTCACCTACCTCGTCATACAACTAAATCCAAGTAGGCTTTGATTTAAAGACAATTGAGGGTGATTTAAACAATGCAGTTGTTCAGTTTTTACTCTCCCTTTTAATGCATTGAAATGTTACTTTATTCAGGAAAAAGAGTGTTGGTTAGTGTAGTTAAAACGGAGTGATCAGTAAGTAAACTTGAATTTTTCTTATTACGGAGCAAAAATATAGTTCAATTGATATATATCGCTCCTCTCCAAAAATTATGTCCCACTTTGATTTGAGGGGAGTTTACATTAGCATATACCGCTTGCGTAAGTAGGACATGCAAGTTGATGCACACTGTACTTGCATTCAATTTATGGTTAAAACTAGCCTATGTGATATTCCAGACTATAATTTGTCTGTGTTCCAAATTTCATCAAGATCCGTTCAGCCATTTTGGCGAGATTGTGTAACATCCACACTCTCTCATGCACAGTCAAGTACTAGTCTTTTGAAAATACTTTGGTTTATCTTTTTATAATTTCACTGCATGAAAAGTTATATCAGAAGGCACAGTTTCGCGTCTTGAGAAGCGTAGAAGTCTACCTATTTGATGCTACTCTGATTTCAGTAACTGGGTGGACTTCTAGCTATTGGTAAAATATCATCAAAACTACTTGTTAGTGATAGTAATTCGACGTTTAGGTGTGACAACTCACAAAAATGTGCGATGAATGAAACAAGAACGAAAATACTAAAACTGTATTTATTGTTATAAACACAGAAACCGAGTGTATGGAATCTTTGCACAGCCTATACCACATAACATAAATAAAATTTTAAGGCACATCCACAATAGTTAAAAAAATGTGCAAGGATGATATCCAGTGTATAAAAAGATCTAATATCTATTTATTCATTCGTTCCCGTCAACCTCTTAGCATGTTGTATGCTGCTCCCAGCGCCCAACTTGTTTCGTGTCCATTAATCTTCTTGTACAGCTGAAAACAAGACACTTTATTTGTATTTCTATTTCATTGAGGCAAAGCGACGCGAAGGGAATCGTGGCGATATTTGGCATTTGTATGCGTCTCTCTATAACACATAATGAATAATTAGGAATTCCACCAAAAAATTATGAAAAAATTCTGACGTTCCTTAACACGTTCAATCGGGAGTATTTTTGGTGACATGACGTAAATGATTTTTCCAGTCACAGGTACAGTCTGCGAAAACCAAAAGTTCGACAAATTTGGCCTAAAAAACAAGGTTTGAAATCGTATTAAAATAAACGAATCTCAAAATACTCTTCAAGAACTTGTAGAGCAAATTATAATTTTTAACCAATTTTTATGTTTTTGCACCAATTGTTTAAACAATTTTTTTGCCCGGGCTAGTATTTTTTTAGGGTTTTTGGATCTTTCCGAACAAAAAAGCTTCCATTAACTTTTCCTTAAAGCTGAATGTTTTTATTTCATAAGTTTCGTGAGAGACCTACAGTATGGAACCTCTAGATTTGTAAAAAATGCAACAAGTTCCTATATAAACATGTATCTTATGATATTTCACGAGAGTTTTTAAAAACATTTAGTCAGTATCACTTGCTGCGGATGAAAAAATATGAGTGATACATTTTTTAAAACCTCATCCTTTAAAAGAAATCCTTCCATTGTATAGTAGCAAAGTGGGCATTTTCTGACACGAACGTAAAATATACTTACATATATTTTGGTATTTTCATTCAAATTGAATCCTTTTTCTAAAAGTGCCCATATGAACGTCAAGTCAAAACACATGAATGGTTGATCCGCATTTGCGTCGTGACAAACTAGAAATAAAGAAAATTGTATTCAAAAACTGTTCCACGACAGCTCTTTGTATTTAAAAAAAACTGTTGGTTCAAAACATATTTTATTTATTTATAAACTAATTCACCAACTGAACACATACCTTTTTCTGCAGCTGTCCTGAAATCCTTCACTTTTATTTGACCACCAGTTGACTCATCTAAAAAACAATTCATAAATGGATTATTAGGTTTGGGAATTAATAATAATAATATACGCCTTTATTACAAAAAAATATGTACATGGTACATACTGAAAGTGGGACTCAACTGGCGAAGTTTAGCAATGCTACTCTTACACTTAACCAGCTGAATCAATAAATACAGTGATGTTAATTAAATTCAAAACATATTATATACATATATATATATATATATATATATACATACATGTACATACATATACATACATATACATACACATACATACATACACACATATATACACATATACACACACACATACACATACCTATATATACATATATATCATGCGCCTAATAATAATATTAGCTTCTCAACGTAATAAATATAAAGTCTGATTGGATGATGAATGTGGAAAGGATAGTATCAGTCAAGCAGCCTGATCCTTACATGCTTACGAAAACTTGCTAAGCTCATACATTTAAAGGAATATTCCAACGAATTATATAGAACTGCCGAATTATAAGAAAAACTGCGGGTGATTGATTATGTCGGTTAATCGTTCATTTTTATATGGCAGTTGGCCGAGTCTATGAAAGAAAAATCGATCTATCATGTTTTCGTCTCGTATACTCACCAATAAGTCCAGCTTCGGCGGCCCTGTCGTAATAATAACTAAAAGCCACGATGGTCTTCAAAGGCAGCTCCTCAGGGGCGTGGGCTTTGCTCTTCACATATTTCACGATGATCTCAGAGCAGTTAGAGAAACTCACTATGGGGACATCCTCACCAATTTCGATATCACTTCCTTTCACGTGAGATTTGGGGTAGTTCTCTTGTAGGCCGGATATGTAGTAATCGGTGCCTGAAATTAAATAAATAAACAAATATACAGACACAGATTAATGGAAGTAACCAGAAAGTACATACAGGGTGATTCACAAGTCTTGGACAAAATGAAACATCGTACACAGGACCGCATTTTACGGGGGTCTTCTATGCATTTTTTTCTCGAGACCTTCATTAAAAAGATAGGTGTTGAAGTTTAAAAATAAAAATCATTAAAACGGTCAACTGGAATGATCTAAAATTTCTTTACTGTCTTTACTCAAAATTAACGTACAGCAGTGGCGGAGATACAAGGGATTAGTGGCATTATTTTTTGAAATAAAAAGACAAAAGATAAACCTTTCGCGAACTAGAACGGAACTAACCGCTGATGAGGTTGCGATTTTGTGAACGTTGGCACAACACAAAAGTGTTAAGTAACATATTTCAGTTGAAATATGATAGTGAAAGGTTTGAGAATCAGAGTCACAGTTTATTTTTTGCAAGAGGGGATAACCTGTTCCAAACCTAAACTTTTAAAAACTGTTGCGAGGTGAGTGCAGAGTCAAACTACTTGTCATAATTTTTTTATTTGCTCAAAGGCACCATATGTTATAAGGCCAGGTGGGGGAGTTGTATGGCTTTCTCTATTTTTTCTCTATTGACATGGTGAGTGGCAGAATCGGAAAAAACGTCATAGTATTTCTCATTTTTCATGAAAAAATAACAGCTTTATGATTATTGGTTCGGATGCATATATAAACATATACGAGGGTGGTCCCAGAAGTACCCGGCCTGTCTTAGAGATGGCGATAGTTGTTTGAAAAATATCATTGTATTAGAAAGTATGTAACCTATAAAGCATATGTGTCAAGTTTGAAGACGCCACGTTGTGTTTGGCAGCCATCAATACTGAACGTTTTCAGTGAATTTGTGAAAATGGAGAAAATTGGTCATCGTTATGTGGTACAATACTTTTATTTCAAAGGTCTCAGCCCAACCAACATAAAAGCTGAACTGGATTTTACTCTGGGTGAATCTGCTCCTTCGTTTACAACAGTGAAATATTGGGTAGCAGAGTTTAAACGAGGCCGTATGAGCTGCCAAGACGAGCATCGCAGTGGTCGACCAAATGAGGTGACGACTCCAGAAATGGTGAAGAAAATTCACAAAGCGGTACTGAATGATCGTCGACTGAAAGTGCGTGAGCTAGCAGACATAGTAGGCATTTCAGAAAGTGGGCTTTATCGCATATTATCTGAAAATTTAGACATGAGAAAGCTGTGTGCAAGATGGGCGCCACGATTACTCACAATCGAGCAAAAACAGTGTCGTGAAGATGTTTCAATTGAGTGTTTAGCGAAGTTTCACAGCAACAAAGCAGAATTTTTGCGTCGTTTCATAACCATGGATGAAACACGGGTCCATCACTTCACACCCGAGAGAAGAAGAACAATCAAAACAATGGACTCAAAAGGGACAACCGGCTCCAAAGAAGGCGAAGACCGTTTCATCTGCAGGCAAGGTTATGGCGTCGGTTTTTTGGGATGCGCGTGGGATGATTTTGATTGACTATCTTGAAAAAGGTAAAACTATCAAAGGCGCGTATTATGCGAACTTATTGCAACGTTTGGTTAAGAAGAAAGTGTTGTTTCATCAAGACAATGCACCAGCTCACAAATCCGTTATTGCAATGGCCAAAATTAAAGAATTAAAGTTTGAATTACTACCTCATGCACCCTATTCACCAGATTTAACCCCCTCGGATTATTTTCTGTTTCCAAACTTGAAAAAATGGCTCAGTGGTCCAAGATTTTCCAACGATGAAGAAGTGATGTCGGCAGTTAATGGCTGTTTTGAGGAGCAAGACAGTTCTTATTATAAAAAGGGTATCGAACTTATTGAACATCGCTGGGAAAAGTGTGTAGAGCTCAAAGGAGATTATGTTGAAAAATAAATACATTTTTTTACAAAATTTTCGGGACCACCCTCGTATTTAAATACCTACCGCTATAATGGAACTTCTTGCCTCTAACCACCGGGTTGACACACTCGCTGGTGACGTTCAAATTCCCGCCGTTTCCATGTCCCGTGATGACAGCATACCTGGCTGCCATCAACCCCAGCCCCTCCATGCTGCGCGTATACACCTGGATAAGGCCCCTAGGGGACTGGGCCCGGTGGATGTGTTCGGTATCCTTGAGACTGGCTGGCGTAGTTGCGGCGAATGTCGTTTGAGTCGAACCGCCTCCGAGGTCGAGGGCGGCAACTGTGCGGGATGGATCGCCGCCGATTCGTTCTTTAAAAGAGTGTGAATTTAGTCGATATAAGAGATCTGTTGAAAAAATAATGTTTTAAGTATCGATAGCGTCTGCGGTCGGCAACACTAGCTTTATTCCAACAAATCTGTGAACTAGTTCTGAATTGAACAGAGCATGCGCAGATTAAAATTACAGAAACAATTCGATAACTGGCAGTTTCTCTTTAGCTTTTGTTTCAATTCATTTAGGAAAAACTGTTCCAACATCTTCGGTATCGTAAAGAGACAGTTCTGCATTCCTTCCATCTCGGAACCTCGTACCTCCATCAAAAGGAGAATCAAAGGAACTTCAACTGTGCTTTGACAGCCTGTGTATTTTATATTTAAAGATGATTTATTGATATTGCCCAGCTTTCATTGCGATGAATAGTGAAGAAGGGGCTATCTGTCACCTCATAGTTACAAAAACGATTCCAAAATCGTTCCAACCACCCTCCAGTCCAGAAACAATTCGGGCATCATGACCAGTCAGCGCATGCGTATAAAAGCGTATCAAATGACAACTGGATGGCTTTGGTACGATACCAAGATTCAAGGTGGGAACTAATTGTTTACCAACAAATTCCGTAATGATTCCAGATCGGTTCTAAAAGTTCTGATGCTGAGAAAGAATTAAAAGTTAGCTCATGAGCATTTACAGCATGATCGGCTGTTCATAGGTGATAATCTGGATTTTGTAGACGCCATTTTGTACCTTTTCTAACTTTTAAATCTTTCCATATATCAAAGCTAAATATTAACCGCTTATTGTGACGTCGGAGGTCACTTAACAGATTCAAGTGAGAATTAAGATCTATCGTTGATTATAGGAATCAGAAGTGAGAACTGTGATGATGATATAATAATTGTCATGAATTTATTTCATTTGAAGTCAATTAATAACTTAGATTTGTTGACATGCCTCTTAATTTCCTCCTCTGCTACTGTAACAGAGATGCGTCCTCTCTAAAGGCAAAACGAGGAATCCATCTCCAGCTCTAAAAAGGATAAGCTAAATATCTCCTATTGTTCCCAGTTAAGAAAAGGTTTATAGCACGACAAAAATTAATAAACCCAACAAACCTTGTAATTCTGTTCCAACATATCAATTCAGAGCTAGTTCTGTAGTACTTAGGTTATGCGCGTGTAAAAAATAATTCGGAATTATTTAAGAACTGCTTGTTGGAACAAACCTCATATGTTCGTCATAATTTGCCGCATTTTGCGTGAAACAGAAAAACATTCACTGAAACATTTGAACTTTTATCAAAAGTAAACCAAATCAGTGAAAATTGTATGAATGCTTTTTAAACCATTCAGAAGCAAGGATGTAATAGTGTTTTTTGTTTTGATTTGATGTTTCCTGTTTTTTTTAAATGACATTGCCATTTTGAAGAATGTATATAGGATGGGTTAATGTCCAAACATACAGTAATGGACAAAAGTATATAGACAAGTATGAATATTTACCTAAATACCTTTAGAAAACGAATTTATACTTCATTGCTCCATAAACAAATCTTATTAGTAGAAAAACTAAATTCCTTTTTTTTACATGAAGCAGTTTGGGCAATATTGAATAAAAATAAACAAAAAGGTATCTTGGAAGCCTCTAGAAGTGGTCGGCCTAGAAAACTAATGCTAGATCAGTTAGATTGATAAACGTAATTTCGTCCAAAGATCCGTTTAAAACCCCAAGACAAAAGCTGAAATCGAGACAAAAGGAATTGTCAGTGTTTCTACGAAAACTATAAGTAGAAGATTAAATGGTTTGAACTTATTTGCACGTCGCCCGAGTAAGAAGCCGCTATTCTCGAGGAAAAACCGTGAGGACCGATTACAATTTGCACGGTTGCATCTTGATTGGAGCATCTGTGACTGGAAGAGGGTATGATTCAGTGACGAATCCAAGTTCAATATGTTTGGATCAGATGGTGTTCATTACGTTAGACGTCCTAGTGGACCCCAAGTACACTTAGCCTACTGTCAAACATGGATGCGGGTCTGTTATGGTTTGGGGGTGCTTTTCTGGGTTTGGGATGGGACGTTTACATAGAATAGATGGCATTAAGGATAAGTTTGTACGTAGTCGTGCCATAAGTTCTGTCCCATGATAATCTCATGATAAAAATGAAACAAGATAAGATATATTTATATGAAAGATATTATTTATTCGACAACATTTTTAGAATTCATAATCAAACAGTTTTATTCAAAATGTCCCCCCTTGGCCTTCACACACTGCTTCAATCTCGCGGGCCACTCATCTATCACTGCACGCACAGCTTCCAAAGGAATAGCTGCCGCTGATCGGATCAAATCCGCTTTCAGGGACTCGATATTACGGTGGGCTTTGGAGCAGGCCAACTGCTCTAGCAGGTCCCACAACTTGTAGTCTAAAGGATTGAGGTCCGGACTCCCTGAGGGCCAATCTTCCGCAGCAATGAACTCTGGCACATTGCTTTCCAGCCAGCGCTGCGTACTCTTAGCCTTGTGAGCGGGGGCGGAATCCTGCTGGTAGACCCAGTGTTGGTTGGCAAACAATGTACCACTTAAAGGCTTGTCGATAGGATCCAGTATGTCGCTCTGATAGTTTGCCGCTTTTGTTTTCACGCCCTGTTTACAGAAATGGAGCTGAGTGACCCCTTCGTAGGACACCCCCCACCAAACCATGACTGACGCAGGGTGGTGGCCTCTCTCAACTCTCGGAATGATCTCCGAAGCTTCCTGTGAACTCCTTGCATACACTTTGTCATTTTGTCGGTTGAATTTTTCTTCTATGGTGAAGATTTTCTCATCCGTGAACAAAATCTTTCGGAATCCCCCAGCTGCGTACCTCTCCAAGAGCTTCTTGGATCTTGTCGCCCTGATGTGTCGCAAGGTGGCCGTAAGTCGCTGGCCCGTACGTCTCCGGTAAGCCCCTAGCCCTAGGTCTTGTTTAATGATGCGCGACATCGTCCGGACAGGAATCTTCATTTCCCTGGATAGGATCTTCTGCTTCCGGAGTGGATTCCTTTGAATCCTGGCTTTTACGGCTTTGATGGCTGCTGGAGTCCTTACTTGACGAGGTCTTCCGCTTCTTGGCCTGTCATCAACAGAGGACGTCTCATTGTACCGCTGAATGGTCCTAGACACAAATTTACGCGATATTTGAAGGCCGCGTAAGAGTTCAAAAATCTGACTAGCACTGTGATTACACTTATGTAAAGCTATCACTGCAATACGGTTCTCTGCCTTGCCCCACTCCATCGTTATGCTTTGAGAGATCAATACAAACTGAGGTATATGTAATTACCCGAAAAGCGCTTAATCAACTGACACCACAATGTAAACAATCGGACAAGTATTAACAGGTCTACACTTGTTTGAAAACGAGGGACAGAACTTATGGCATGACTATGTATATACAGACATACTAAAGCATGTCATGTTACCCTATATGGAAGACAATATGCCCTTAAGATCAATCTTCCAGCAAGATAATGACCCGAAGTACACTTCTCTTTCTGGATCAAAAAATACCAGTTCTCAAATGGCCTTCACAGTCTCCCGATATAAAACAAATTGAAAATCTATGGGAATACTTAGATAAGCAAATTCGATATAAAAATTATCCAAACAAGGATGAACTTTTTGCCGCTTTAGAGGAAAAGTGGAGACAGATTGATGAATCTTATATCAAGAAACTTCTACAATCTATGCCGAGACGATGACAGGCGATGATTGATAATAATAGTTATGCTACAAAATATTAGGTGTATTGATAAAACAAGTTAAAAAAGAAATACAGCAAAATATTAATTAGTCTATATACTTTTGTCCATTACTGTATATTAAAATTGGCATGCAATTTCGCACAATTCAATATTTCATAAATTTTTTGCTATTATTGATATTGACTGAACAAAGTAATGGCATATCAAGAACTGAGATTTGAGACACCATCAGTCATGATGAATGACAGTCTACATAAAAATTTGGGAATTCAATAATGGTTTGATCAATGCTCTTCATTAAGGTCTGAACTGATACTACTGGAGAGAAACATCGTCGAGTATCTGCAATTTAGACAAACATTCGATTTTTGGGTAAATGGACGCCAAGATCACAAATCTGATTCCCGTTTTCCGGAAGTCCCTAAACGCCCATTTTTATACTCCAAATGGGGCTCACTGAAACTTTGGAATTTTTTGACAAGTTTATTCGTAATCGGCGTCGCAAATTGTCCTAGTGTTTATGTTTCGATTGCATGAAAATAGAAATTATCCATTAAGAACCTTTTGGAGTTTGAAGGCCTACTATAAGATCAAGTCATATATCCCTGATTACAATCTAGATGGGAAGGATTTTCTTGATAGGGTGCGGGAATCAAGACCAATCATCAGCAGACAAAATTGAGAGGCTCAACATTCATTCTTTGATGATAATATTTGCAACCAGAGTCCCAATTTCCCATAGTTTACCATCAGTCTAACATAAAAATGAACATTTTCCCGAAAAAACGTCTAAAACAACTACAATTTTGTAAACGTATTTAAAATTGTGAGCAGAAATTGCAGATTACAATATAAAGATAAATATAGTACAAGGTCAAGCATATATAACTGAACAAAGCCATTAAACTAAACTTGGTTAAATATCTGATATATGGAACTCTTACACCTAATAGATTACGTTTTTGTAACTATTTGATATCTCACACGTATGTTGCCATTCAGATGCGTAAAAAAGCACGATTGCTTCATGCATGATATATGAGACTTTCGATTTTGCATGAATATTTGCCCTAAAAATCACTGACCTGAAAAGATTAGGCAATATCAGCAAGAACTTTACACAATGCTTCCTAAACATGTCCTAAATTATTAAAATTTCTGAAAAAATTTTACATGTTCCCAATCTATCGGCGCTAAAATATAGTAAGCTATTTTGGCTAAAGAATGCAGTATTATACATAAAACAATCTGTATGAAATTTGTTAAACCGGGTTTCAATACAACTGCTGAAAGTGGTTATAAAAAGATTACTTCTTAAAATATATGTTTAAAAATACTGTACTCATTATGTAATTCGACTTAAATTATGAATCAGTATTATTCCTGCCAGTATAGAGATATTAAAATATCAAAAATTTCCTTTGATCATGTTTGAATAAGCACAGACGTTAACTGTTAGCTGAAATTATCCTCACATATTCTTACACATTTCATGAGCTAAAATAAGCAATTTGTGCACCACAAGCTTCATAAAATATGCTGTGAACAAGAAAATGAAACTGAGTTGATAACCTCATATCTACCCAGGCATTCACATACTTAATAATGAACAACAGCATTTTATTTACACATTTTACTGTAAATACTGTAATACAGGATAACAGGCTGATATGAATCTAGAAAGCAGGATCATAAAGCAAAGTAGAACTCACCCAATAAGAAGTTCACAGTAAACCAAGAGAAGATTCCTTCATCAGTCCCTTCCATAATTTCTACAGATTTCTCATTAGTCTGGAATGCCACTTTTTTGAAGTATTCCCTCACCGAGTCTAATAATTTATTGGCCTTTTCAGGAGGCAACATCCTTAAACCAGCTGTTGCTTTCAAAATCAATGGGGTTTGTGACCAGTATTGTTTTGGGATCTCTTTTTTAGCTTTCTCTATCAGATTTGCTATTGTAGCAACACCCTAGAAATGAGATGATTTCTGAAAATGTGATTGTAAAAAAGATGCAAGTCAAATTAAAGGTGACATTATTTGTTTAATAAACAAAATCTATCAAATTAGAGATATTAGAATTATAAATTAACAGTTTCCTGAGAAGTTGTAATCAGTTTTGACTGATAAATCATTCCTACCTTTTCTGGATTGTTGGCAAAAGATGAAAGGCCTGGTTTGGAATATGCAAATAATTCCTTGTCTAAAATTAAATGCTGTCCTAGAAAAAATTAAGTAACTTTTACCATTTTAGAAAAATAATAAAAGAATAAAGTGTCGTCAAGTAGGTTGACTCTGCACTTTCCAGACAATGCTGTCATCAGTTCATAAAGGAGTATGTCAGACAGACCAATCCAAATGAGTGACATTTTTGCAATGTACATGCCACATAACATCAAAAAAATATGTCTTTTTTGGCGGGTAGAATTCTTCTTTGCTGATAGGCATGGGAAGAAAAAGTGTTGTAAAAGTATAATAACGGGGAATGTGACAGATGGAGAAACTACCATAACAAAAATTCTGAAGGTGGACAGATGTTCTTGAACTTATGAAGAGACAAGAGTAAATTCTAGCATTCTGAAAATTTCAATCACCCATTCTGAAATTGTTCATGGCAGCAGACTGTGTTGGTAAAAAAAGGAACAGATACACTTACAAACTGATGTTTTATAATAATTGATTGATGATTTTAACACAACATTTAGGATTCAAATATTGTGTTTTATTTACAAAATATTTTTTCAATTTACACCTTTGAAAATGACTATATTGTCTTCTTCACGAATATCAGTAGAATAACAGCTGATTATCTTGTATTATTTCAAAATTCCCCATATGACAGATCTTTCAACGCCAGGTAGACGAGCTATATTTTGTTTTGGTTTTTTGTATGCAAAATATGTTACAAGCAAGTTTTACTAGATTTACATCCGATTCATTATTGCCAACATACAGACTAATACAAAGTCACTTGCTGATCAGCTGTTCACCTCACCATATGACAAAACATGATGGATACTTGTGAAATGGGGTTTAATGCATTTGAGCGGTGATACACTTTTAATTGTAACTAGAGTGTCAGCAGCCTTCCCTACAACCGTTACATTATAATAATAACATGATAATAATAGCCTTTATTTAACTTGGCGGGTGTGAGCTAATAGCTGCTTTTCATACCAACCATACCATACCAACAAAATTATAATACAAAGTTTGGGGAAATATAAACAATGTGAATATATAAATATCAAGGGTATCTCACAACTAACACCAAGGTGCTAAAATTTACATGTGGAGATTGAGAATAAGTATGTACAGTTGAATTAAAAAAAAAGTAGAATTAATTATCATCTTTTCATCTCTTGAATTTGAAAATAAATGTCCCTGTATGTAAGCAGCAGTTTTATACTTGTATCTTGTATTATATTAAATCTTACCAAAGTAGGATTCATGGAATGTAAATGCTAATACTCTTGATCCTGTGCTTCCAGCATCTATAACAACTGCATGTACTGGTTTGTGATAGCCAAACTTGTTGGCAATACTGTCTACTGCCCTGTGGCCTATATACCATGGTATTTGATCAGTATAGTACACTAAAATAAAGAAAATATGTTAATTTTTATATAATCTCATATTCTTGAGATCTCTGGTCATGTCATTACAAAGAAAATGGATATACTGAAATGTTTAAGGCTCATGACTTATGGCTGATAAAGTAATTCTATCAAACTTTATCAGTTCTGTAGGAGCAAAAATATAATCTTTTGAATAGAAAAGGATAGTTTTGCTAGGTTGAACGAGATGCTACATTTTTCTGATCATGTTGGGAGTTTTATAGAAATGAATGCTTATGAAAGGCCATTAGCATACAAATAAAAAAAAATCTAACAGGCATGAAATGCAATAAAGAAATTTAAGTGATTATCAAATTCAATCTATGTATTAGAGTGAGAGTCAAGTGATCTACAATAAACATTTCTTTTTTATAATGTTTTCCATAGAGTGTTCTGTCATTTTCATATAAGGTGATCATCAACATTAAATAGGTTTTTGTGAGCCTTACTCAGCTGTCAAAAAACAATATACAACACTCAGTATCTAGTAAACATTCGAAGAACAGGAGACAAAAGGAAATCAAAACAAATTAACTTTGGCAGAGCTTGTCTAGGTACAAGCAGTACAAGTTAAAATTGTAGAAATAGATAAAAAAGGACGTAACTATTTTAAGATTTATAAGTAGTACTGTAAAAGGTGTTTTGATAAAAAGGAATAGGGGAAGAAATAAAAAAAAGCCATAACCAACTTTAAACGTACCTACAAATAATGTCAGCAGAGTACCACTCAAAATTAGACATAACAGAGACGTATGCAGTGAGGAAACAGTCTTGTCTTTTCGTTTTCTGATTGATTTACTCGTCGTCTTTTCATTATGTTCTTTGTTCTGAAAAAGAATTGAAAATCATACAAAACATTTTTTGAGGTTAGGAGTGCAAAAGCTACTTACATATTTTTTAGGCATAAGAAAATGGTATATGAAAATATAGAACGGAACATATAACACAGCTCTAATATCACACCGATCATGAATGTGGTTTGAACATGAATGGTAATTTAGCAACAAAAAGAGTGTAGAAATTATTTTACACGTCTATTCGTCACTGGTCCATGGAATCAAAACAGATTAGATAAAAAAGTAGGCGCTACAAGCTTACCTTTCGTCGGCGTAGCTCGCTGTTGCTCATGTTCGGTCTAAATTTAGTTTTCCAATTTCAACATCAACAATTTTTTATGTTGAATGTATTGATCAAGGATTTGCCGCACTTGTCTACATAAAATCACAAAATGCTCGCGCACCTTGAAATTTCGTGTATTCGCTTTGATTTGGAAGGTGCCACTTATAGCAAATAAAACGTACTATCTAATATTCAAAGCTCATCAAATTGCATGACGATGCATTATTATTATTTAAATATTTGAGATAATAGATAAAATTTATTTTCTTAATATATACGTCTACTTGTTATACATACATGTTTACAAAACAATTTTAGTAAGTCCTCGGTAGTATAGTGGTCAGTATCCCCGCCTGTCACGCGGGAGACCGGGGTTCGATTCCCCGCCGGGGAGGACTTTTTTGCGTTTCAAAGGGAAATATAGTTTAATTTTTCTGTGTGGAAATGTTTTTCTTTATGATTCCAATGGAATGATACGAAATATCTGCAGGAATTTCACTATAAGCCTTGGTTTTCTCAAATAGGAATGTATCCTAAAACCACTGGTGATTCATGGTAAGCAGACAAATACTAATGTCAAAACCTTCATTTAGTTGAGTGTTATCATGCCTATACATTTGATTAATTACGCCGACCTCCGACCCTCCGAGGAATGCTTCATTCGTTGTTAGTAGTACGTTTAGTATTTTTATGTACGCAACCAGTAAATCGAGCTCCGTGTAAGCATGGTAATCTAGACTGTTACTGAAAGTTGAGGTACGTAGTCAGTGGCGGCACAAACGTTATAGTAACAGGTTGTAAAAGAAATCATTATACCCTTATTTCTACAAAATGTTAATTTCCAGCTATTACATGCTCGATAAACGATGAACGGGAGGATATAAATCACGTGAATATTAGAAAACGGTTGAAATCTAATTTAGCGCAAAGCGTCAATATCTATTTCTTGTTATATAAACTGAATTATTTCGGTTTAATATTGATTAAAATATCAATTTTTTATGGAGACTATGTACTATTTTACTTGATATAACAGTACTTCAAAGCTTCAGAATAGAACTTACATATTTCTTTCCTGCATTGCAAGTGTATAACCAAATCTTGTATAGGTAGTTAGGCAACTTGGGGAGCTAAATGCGAATATAAGAACTTACAATGAAAAGCACTTTATTTGTGTAAAGTAAGTCGAGTGTTTAAAAATCTTACGTAAGTAAATTCAAATAACACAAAGAAAAATCTGTCATTGTGCGTGGGAAAATCAATGTTTCCCTCATCAAGCTCTTTCATTTGGTACCGATACTAACTATAGAAATTATAAATCGTCATTATGCGGTGGCCGTCATATTGGATTTAGAATGACCTGACACGTTGCTTGTTATGTCTCTCTTATAAAACACATTAATTTGATATACCCATATCATAGGGGTAGCTATGATAATCATAAACGTCATCTTAGGACAGTCATCATAGTGGATTTGGAATGACGTCACTTTGCTTATTACGTCTCTCTCTCCAAGCCCCTTGATCCATATCATAGAGGAATAATGTAAATCAATACCTTGCGGCGGCCGCCATATTAGATTTATAGTGACATCACTTTGCTTACTTTTATTTGATACCCATATCGTAGGGGTGACTATGAAACGTGTAAATCGCCATTTGCGGTGACTGCCATATTAGGTTTTGAATGGCGTCACGCCATTTATTATATTTCTGTCATCAAACCCTTTCATTTGATACCCATATATGCTATGGAAATGATAAATCGTCATTTTGTAGCACTAATTTATGACACTTCCTTCAAATTGGCCAATCCAGAGCCTTCCAGTGCTTTATCGAAGTTATCTAGATGCCGATCGATACTTCTCGAATGCTCCCGATGTCAAACGATCCTTCTCGGTGTCCTAAGCTATACCGCTCTTGATGCACGGCGGAGTAACTGGTTGCCTAAGCTTCGATGTTGCGAGGACGTATCATCGTCACTCAAGGGCCTTACAATGCCAACAAACAGGTTAAGTAAAACCTCGCCTAAACAAAATTTTCATTTGCGAATCCGGTTTTACAAGCCATTGAAACTTCGTACACTTATATAGGCGGTTTATGGGCGCTGAATGCGAAAATGGTTTTTTTAAAGACTCGGAAAGTGTCGTCGGACCGAGTTCCAGGTAGAAAATGGGTCGTTTGAAGCGCTTGTGTGTGGTCAAAGTAGTGCTGTCAGGTCCGATTTGATTAATCAGGACAGAATGTAAAACAAATCGGGATTTCGTGCTGCAGATCGGGCTAAAAAAACAGTAATGATTTCCAACAATTAGGGCTTAATCTACTATGTGCGTCAGCTAATATAGTTTGTAATGTATCAGTTATTATTACGGTTATTGAGTTTAAATGATTATTTGTTTATTCAAATTATATGTCTGATAGATTTTTTATAACCTAGTTATAAGATTCACTGCAAGTATTATTGAGTTGGGAAAATACCCTTCCCGTTTCCGCGTTTGATATCGATATTGAAGCCATAAAAGAAAATAACTTTTGAAGAGTTTGTTGTCTTTAAAAATATTGCGATATTTTTGTAGCACAGTCAAGTTTTTGTTTTCACTGGTGCTTTAACTACTTCTTTGGCTTTACACACTTCTCCATAAAGCTGATCCATGTCGTTGAACGTATCAATTTTTAGATTTTAATAACCATTGACGTGAATGAGTCATCATGGAGAGAAAATGGTTATAAGTTCAATCCGCTGTCGTTGAGCCCGCATTTAGATAACACAGGATTCAAAAACAACGATATCGGCCATCTCTGAAAGTATGCTAGCGATGTCATAAGTACTTTGAGCGCGTTCTAATGCTCGACATAACGATGCGATGCGTAATTAATTTTTTGTAATAACAATGGTTTTTAGTAAACTTATTGATTTATCGGAACATTCAACAAAATCGGGACACCTGCCAATGCTAAATCAATCTGACGTCAGATTGGGAATCTATACCTAAATTTTCATCACGGATCTGACAAGGTCTTTTTGACATAATGTCCTCTTTCGTTCCTGCTGTTGCAAGCGAATTTATACAATCGGGTTACGAGTAGTCAAAGCAATAATGCTTAAGCTATTTCAAATGATTTACTTCTTTTCTTTGCTCTATTTCTTCCTTCTTTACCTTTTCCCCTTAAACATGTTTGGTATCTGGGTAGCCAGACCTGACAGACTAACAGACCGACGAGACTTTTAACTGAGAGCAAAGGTCCACCGGACCGCTCTGACGAATAATGACGAATAGTAGTACAGTCGGGTAACTTGTGGTGCTAGCGTCAATTTCTAGGAGTCACATCTTCGTCTAAGATTACAGATACGATGAAACGAAAATGTTTTAAATATTTTCCCACGGGAAAGCTAAAAAATCAAGAAATTTGCAAGGTAAAATTTCCATTTTCGTTTCCTGTCGTTACAAGTCAGTGAAAATTTAAGTGCCGTATCGTCAGTCGTTCCTACAATTGCAGCCCGCTTTTATGGCCTCCTTGATTTTCATAGTTTTCTAATCTTCCGTGTCAGCGCTCTATTTTGAGGTTAGGTTACAAATATATATTTGCATCATATTGTTGATGCTTTTGATTTATATCATCTGTTATATAGCCTGAAATTTCCTACTATTCAACAAGAAAACATAACCTGACAATAGGAGAGCGCTGACGTTGACACGGAACGGTAGCAGTCTACAAATATCCCAGCCTTTTTGAAGGAGAGGAAAGACTATGGAAATCAAGGAGGCCATAAAGGCGTCCTACAATTGTCGGAACGACTGACGATTCGGCCCTTACTGTTCAGGTAACTTGAAACTCTGAATGTAAATAGGACCATTTAAAAACCGTGGAGTTTCGGGGGAATTCAGTTCCATATAGAAAATCTGTCATTTCAGATCATCAGTGGGTGACAGCCTCATATTTTTGGACCCATATAATCAAAGACCAGTTTTGCAACGAACGTGCTTAGAGTCAGTGCGAATGAACCATTTGAGCATTGAAACATATTTGATTTTTTCGCAATAAGCTTTTAAGTTGATTATTTCACAATAGAAAAGATTGATAACTACTATGTACCAAAAACAGAGTGTACTGTGGGATAATGGAGACAAACAATAATAACCTATCAATCTCTAGTCATCTCTACTAGAAAATAAAAGATCGACATGTTCTGATTTTACACCATTTAACAACAGTAACTTAATCAGTAAAGGACTTTCATGAAAATAAAATCCGTCAACTTCGTCCATATTTGCTGGGAGACAGAAACGTGTACTGACTACAACGCGCAAGTGTAAACGCAGCCTTACGCACCCGATTCACCCTATAGATGATTTTTCGTACAGCCTCTCTGTTCCTATTTATTGATACGAATTGCTTGAGATCCTTATGTTCAATAAGAATTCCATTGCGAAGGTTTAAACTTGAAACCACACCAGTATTTCTCTACATTTATTTATTGACGATTTATGTCAATATTATGTTCCCCTCATTTTAAACGGTTATTGCGAAGGCTGATACTTTCTCAGGCAGGTGTAAAGATCTATGAAGTACCAATTTCCGTGAGTACTGACGCACAAAATGTGAAATTTTCCAAACGTCTAGTGTGTCTGAAAACGTGATAGGTACACGGATGTCGCAGACAGAACGCTTTGCTAGTATTATAGTGCGGACAAATTTTTCATCAACAAGCATCCAATTTTAAATAGTCAAATACCAGAACTGATGACAGTAGCAGAAGTCATCGTGCGCCACTGCTTTGACGCTGTACCTTTTGATTACAGCGACGTTTACCGACATTTCACAAAGAAGTGCCGCATTTTCGAAAGCCTCCGCGTAATAGCAGTGGCGTACGATGAGTTTCGCTACTGTCATCAATTTTGGTATCCTACTATAACAGAATACAAAATCCAGAAGTCCTTTCATAGCAAGAAAGCGGTTTTCGGACAGATATAGAAAACATAGTATGCGGTGGCCCAACTCCCGGAGACACAAACTTTTTCAAAAACTGCCCAGGATTATCTCTACGAAAATACGTAAAACACGTTCAAGATTATACAGGGTGCCCCACTTCTGATCCTGTCTGCGGAATGTTACATATCTCGCAGGGCCAACCTGATTCGAGCAGTGATTTTGCAGTATCTTGGCATTCTTTTGGATAGGAATATTAACAGTACTACCTATGTATTGAGATTGAGCATGAGCGCCCCACATTAGAGATATCTACCTTCTCCAGGGCAGTTTTTAGAGAACCTGGAAATCCGGAGGAAACAGCGCTAGCCAACAACGGTTGTATCGCGATCTGTTCTGCTTTGCTGTGATAGAAAGAAACTGGACCTAGAAGAAGTGACGACTAATATCTTAATTTTGGCAAAGTGGCACCACATCCGTGATTTTTTCTATAGTGACATATTCTGGTTGTTTTAATAGAAAAGCTGCTCTCCATATCTTTGAAACCGTAAATACGAGAGCTGGGGATGACTTGGTGCTATTTTCGGTGCTCTGGTGTGGCAGTACAGCGGCACAATCCGCGTCAGTGAAGTAATTTCACACCCAGTGTTGGATTTGTCGGGTTGTGGAGATTTTGATACAAATCGGCATCCATTGGAGAGTTTTTTGTCGGAGCCATTTTCTCACCCTCTTGGAGATGTAGCCGTTGTCACAGCTACACTTAAAGGATCTGTCTGCATACTCCGAGGTGATCTTTAAGTAGGACTCACGTCCACGAGGAGCAGTCCCCCATTTCCGTAACCCTTATTTTTCGAGGGTTCTACCTTCGGGTTCTGATTTACATCTGAGACTTTCTACCCTTGGTTACCTTTGTATCGGAGCTTCCATTTGTGTAGGTTCCATAGCAACTATCCATTCTCTTGTGTGAGAATCAATCCCACCATTTTGTAATAGCCAAGCACCTACCAAGGTGATTTTTTTAATTTTAGTTTTTGTTGAAACCATTTAGCTGGGGGGAAATACCAACTAATTTCCATTTGCTTGTCTGCCAGGCATTCTTTTAAATCCCTTTTTTTGTTCGATAGATGTTTGTGTGCCTTCAAAGTACAAAGAACCACACTCTGTGGTCACATTATCTACCGACTGAGCACAGGGTTAATTAGAACTAGAAATAAAGAAAGGGTAGTGCGCTGACATTTTTATACTTTTAAAGAAGTCTATTCTTATGTTGCTTGGCCTAATCAAGATGCGTGTTGCTTTACGGTACACACTCCTATAATTGTCTATGAATGAAAGCTTTCGCTAATAACAGACAATTTCGAGTAATTTCTCTATAAACTACATTTACATATTTTGTAAATATTCTAGAGTTTTATTATACGTAAGTGTAATGTTTTTTCTTCATTTTAATTTAATACTAGAAGCAAACCGGAAATTTTGCTATCTATCGTGGTTCTGGGGCCACCGCTTTGTCGCCGTTTGCCAAAGTAAGGTGTGCCAACGAGAAAGAAAGCGGTTTATGAGGAAACTACAAAAGACGGCTTTTAAAACAAGTTTAATATGCAGGTGTATATTTTATCGCATAAAGTGCAAAACCACAAGATGCCTGAAAATTACATCTGTTTGCAAATCTTTTATAAAATAGATACTTAGTACTAGTTAATCTATTGTTATGTCGAAGCTATCTCGGATAGCTGTTTGTTTCAATTAACTATTTGCCGAAAACTAGTGAGGGGTTTGAGAGAAAATAATGTTTGTTTAGATTTTAACCCAATGCTAATTTAGATATTCGGGACACAAAAAAAACACATTGAAATTGTAAGTGATACCCATTACAGTTTAATCGGTTGATCTTAGTTTCACCATAACCTTTAGATGGCCTTCTTGTGGATTTTACAATGACCATAAGTATCTTCAGATTATTTAGAATACCGCATGAAATGTAGTAATTGACCATCACTGAATAAACAAATAAATTGAAAAGACACAACTTCGAATTGTAAACAGCTATCTTTTTCGGACATTATATATACCCATTTATGTCTGAAATATGGGATAACATTGAAGCTGGTTAATTGCTAAGGTAATTGTATTATGTAAAATTATGTACATTGTGTACAAATGCTGATTTATTCGTATTGTTACATCTAGTGTACGATTCCACGAAAGAATAGAAACGATTACTCATTTCCTTAAACATTGCTTGTAACTATAGACGTGGCATAAGTGTGAATTAATCTTGTAGAATAGAAAACAAAATTTGGTTATAGTTACGAAGATGTCGGTTGACTTTTCTACGTAGACATAGTAACTGCTACGTCTAACTAGTGTAATTTGCTAAGTGATATATGTACCATTTTTAAGCGACATTTGGCATTTTTTTGGGTCGTGCCAAAACTTACCCTTCAAAAACAAAGACTAAAGTCAGCCCTGCGCTGAATATATTTGATAGAAAGATAAGTTTTCCATGCACAGTTCTTATGGAGCCTCTAAACGAACAATATCTTTGTTGCAATATATTTGGCTACTAGTAGATAACTATTTGCCGGGAGCAAATTACATAGTGGGGGAACTGGACCGATCTCCGCGCACGCGATGGACAAAAAGTAGTAGAAGTAGGCGAGATCTGGTAAAATCTGTGGAATCAAGTGATGCGTTGGTAAAGGCACAAATATTTCGCTGTCATCATTTGTCAGTTGTTTCTATACTCAAATCTACTAAATGTCTGCCGTTTCAAATTATGGATCGTATTTGGATACGCTTTTTTAGGTGACTGGAAATCACGTTTCGGAATTTCTTGCGTTTAGCCTTTTAGGGTAATTAGGATCCCTGGGATCCATTTTTGGGACTAAAGTTACTAAAACTTACTATTTTCTGGGAGACCTTGAGTGATTTATTATATCAAAAGATAGAGGTTAAAGTTCTATTTTTCTGCGATGTCAAATTTCTGATACTGAGTCTAAGCAAAATGTTTGATGTGTTGCGTTTTATAGGCACAGCCTTATATTTTTTAGAAAGTCAAAGATCCACATTGTTTTTTGGAATATCCCTATCTAAGAGAAGATTCTTGACCACACTTTTTGGATTGAACATTTTGAAAAGCCTCTCAGAAACATCAACCTGACTATGCTCATGACGATGATACATAGTATGTAATTAAAGCAACACAGCAAATCCAAGGATTCAAGGATACTTGCGTCGCTCGAATCGATATAGGAAAACTACTGAAATGACACGGTGACTATTTCTCTTTCACTCGAAAAAAAATACCTGATTGCTGATTAGCCATCTAATGGAATTTTTTCTATCACCCTGATCTCATACCATTCGAAACAATTGATACAAACATTTGGCAGCCTCGCCTAGATGGTTAATTTATTTTTACTATTCTAGATACTTTGAGTTTGTAAATGCGGACCCTGCATGCATTAAGTGTATTGTTTGTACAATCAGAACACCCATTAATGACTGATTATATTCGAATGATGAAATCCAGAAAAAGATATTATGCTTTTTTGGCGCGAAAAACCATGTCACTCATTTCGGTCAGTGCGTCTAACGGTCTGTACGGTAAACCTTGACCCCCATACAGGATGTCCGCAAAGTTGGGTTTTTTCTTTACACGACGTGTAGATTTTCAGAAGATAAGCGGATTTTCGTAGTAGCATGTACACCAATGTCTTAAGAGAACCGAGATATTGGGCTCCGCGAACTCAGTCAAACCTGAACCAAACCGAAGCCGGTCCTGTCCTATCCCTCGATCACGTCCACAGCGCCAGCGCCTGCGTACAGTTATACGACGTACGACTACGATATAAATATGGATTTTACGACAGAGCCGTACTTGGAATTTCAATTCAACTGTACAGTGAGTACCTATACTTCATTTATTTTTTTTACTGATCATTTTTTTTCTATGGAAAACATCATTTTTTTGTATTGCTCGCGCACACAAAACCACACAACACAGGTTTTTATTAAAATTTGTACAATGAGCATACTGATTGCTTTCCAAACTCCCTTGCAACCATCCTGGAAACCCCTTTTTTCATTCTTGTTTGTAAGATGTGTATATTTGTGTGTGTTACCCCTGAACTTGATACCTCATCGTCTGACGTTACGATTTAATATTCAATTATTGAAAACAAACGAGCTTTGGTTTCCTTATTGCTCGTTCGGTGATAAGGTAGTGAGGGTGATCTACCAGTCTGTAATCCTTGTACGCACAAAAACCAATACAGGGAACGCGTAATAAGGGATGAGCGCACGTAATTAGGTATAGGCAACCTAAATCTACGTCCCTCGTGTGTTCGAGTGCTTTATTTTTGATTCTAGCTCTTTTTCGGTAAACATCTGGAAATATCTGAATTATTTTCAAAAATCGTGGAAAATGAAGACGTTTTCGGTATTTCGATAAATATAATAAGGCCTCATTTCGGTATAAATACCAAAAAATCGGCAGATTCGGCAACGCTGATGGGCGCTTCCACGTCTGACAATGTGCGAAGGAGAAACGTTGTCAGATGGACAGTAACTACCGGTAGAGCTGGGAAAAATGTCTATGGACTAATTATATGGGGTATTAGACTGACTTGATCCGTTTAACTCCGTACCTAATTTCTTTTTAGAGAGTTTAGCATGTACTGAATCTAATCTTATGCACTGATGAGTGCGTTGCATAGGAAGTGCAGAGTCAACCTACTTGACGCCAATTTTTTAATCGGACGCGAAATATCTAGCTTCTCACGGGGTGATCAGTGATATCCTATGCTAATATAGAGGACTTTGAACTTTGAGATAACACTTATACGATGTCTCTGTTATGAAAATCCATAATTGTTATGGTTCGTCGATCTGCGTATTGGCGGTTCTGCTACTAATATCAGTAAAACCTACAATAATCGGTACTATTCACCGTTTTCTAAACATAAGATTCATGACGGTGATACCTCGCAATTTACGGATTGATTAAAACGAATGACTTCAACAAAAAAAGTTCCATTAACTTTGACGGTACACGTACAAAGTTCGTATTTATAACTTCTATACTTGGTGTACGGTATTAGGAAGTCCCTTATTTCGATTTGGCTCATTTTTCCCGCTCTTCATCATTATCACTTGGTGAGAAACAAAAAATAGGGCTAGAATGTCACGTAAACCACATGTTGCAGTCTTTTCCAAGCTGCTGCTGCTTCATATTCGGGAATCAGCACTGTTGAGTTATTTTGTATGTGTAAGTGTGCGTTATTAGAAAAAACGTTTATATTGGATCTTGGGTCAATCTATTCGACCGCATTTTTAATCCGATTGATTGTACAACCTTATTTCAGAGACATCGTAACATTTTTCAACATGCTATCGATAGATTAACTGATAATTCGCCGTTCAATTTATCAGTATCTGAGTATCAGTTGTATATTGATGAGTTTAGTAAGACTATAGGATATAAAGTTTCATTATCTAAATATTGCCATCAGTCAAAATTGCCATATGCATCAGTTTCAGAATTTCTGCACTCGTTGATCTATAATGCTTATAAATCGCGCTGGCAGCGCTGCATCGGCACAGAAGGAGCCTATTTTGAAGGTTTTTAAAGAATTGTAAGGATTGGCTCAATAAATTTTTTTAAATCGACTCAGTCCTATTACTTTCCGGACAAACCGTGTATAATACCTGAGTCAGTTTTTACACACTCTGGTATCTTTACTATTTGACGGCTATGGAAATGCTTGTAGATTGTGTATTATTCGCCGACGATGTGTGCATTTCTCAGCGGATGCGGTTTAGGATATCTATCGACCTATATGGCGCTTATGTGCCGCGTGTAAAGCGCTACAGGGTGATCACTCGTGACAGTATTGGATTGAAATTATGAAATTTGAATATGCAACTGAGTCAACACCGGCCATGGACACCCTTACAGCTGAAATGAATATAAGTGGATTGGTAAGGTTTTAGTTACTTTGTTTACATGAGGTATGAACTTGAGATACTTATCAGAAAAAAAACCCAAGTTTTGACTGCTTCATTACCTTCGATAGTATTACCATCTAAACTACCATTAAAGTTGCTTATCATTTCTGAGGTTTGGGTGGAAAAACAATAACTTTTGATTCTGAAGGATTTAAGTTATGATTTTTTGCGTTGATTTTATGTCTTCATTGATTTCATATTCAGCGATATGGGTTTATTTGAGCGCACATTTCCCTCTCCAATAATTCAGATAGTACAGTGTAACATACTAATCGGTCTGAAATCGGTATATGATGCGGGATTCCAGTTTTTTACAAGAGGTAATACAGGGTGGCCCATAAGTCCTTTGAGCTGGAAAAAAAGGAATGAAACCAAACTAGCTACATTGTGAAGAATTATTATATTTTGTTATCATCTTTATTGAATAGGAATTATGTTTTAAAAATCACATCGTCTAAATGCAATCCATTACGATCAAGGCACTCATATAAACGACGTCTAAAATTGTCGATGACTGCGCGGCAAGTCAACACTGTAATGCTTGCCATTTCTCTTCGGATATTTTCTTTCAGGACATCAACTGATCGCGGAGTGGTGTCGTACACTTTACTCTTGAGGTAGCCCCATAAAAAGAAGTCCATTGGGGTCAAATCTGGACTACGTGGTGGCCAGGAAATGTCTCCTCTTCGAGAAATTACTTTGCTGGGAAAAAGTTGACAGACGACGGGCATAGAAGTGTTGGAGGTGTGGGCAGTTGCTCCGACCTGTTGAAACCAGGTCTGCGTATTATAGCCTGGAAAATTCTGCAACGCTGGTGTCAAAAACTCTTCTATCATTGCTACATACCGCTCCGAAGTAACAGTTAATGCGCGACCTCTGTCGTCCTCAAAAAAATAAGGGTCTACGATGCCATGCGCTGACATAGCAGCCCAAACTGTAACTTTAGGGCTGTGTAAGGGCTTCTGATGCTTACGCCTTGGATTTTCGGGGCTCCAATAACGGCAATTTTGTTTATTTACATGCCCGTTTAAATGGAAGTGAGATTCATCCGAGAACAACACATTATTTAACGAAGAAAATCGATTCAACATTTCATTCGCAAAGTTTAGTCTCTGAATATCGTCATTATCTTTTAATTCCTGCACTAACTGAATTTTGTAAGCGTGCAGACGTAAATCTTTCCTTAAAATCCGCTGTAAAGATGTTCTGGATACGTTTAGTGCACTGGAACGCTTACGAGTAGACTGGGTAGGATTTTGACGAACAGACTGTGCCACAATGTTGATGTTTTCTTCAATACGAGTTGTCCTTGGTCGACCCCACCGCTGTTTATCTAACGTCGAACCGGTCCCTTCGAACTTAGCAACCCAGTTCTTAATCGTTTGAGCTGTTGGACACTTTGTAAAATTGTGTAAATTGTGGTATTCTCGATATTTACGCCGCGCAATGGTTGCCGAATCATTATTTTGATAAAACGCGTGCACACAAAAAGCACGATCCGCTCCAGTGAAACACTCCATGGTGACTGAATTCCCAGACACTGAAGATACTGCCCCCACCTCGCCCGCGCCGCTCACGCTCACCCGTTAAATTTTATTCAAATTTGAAATTTCAAAGGACTTATGGACCACCCTGTACTAGCGCTTCTTTCCATGACTTAAAGAACAATATGCCAACCTAGATGTGACTAATGCAAAATACAGTGCTTTCAAAGCTAATGGTTGCACACCGGGCGTACTTGAATACATATTCTGATTTTCAAAACTCTATCTTTGAATTTTTGTCCGTTATCGTATGATGTAGATGAAATCTCATACTATAAAATGGACACCGCACAAATTTTCCTAGCGTAATATTCCAAGGTAAAGCGCTACATACATTTTGCGTGTCGATAGCCGAGCTATCGAATGATAAAGATTTTATTTACGTTGATTCAGGAAGTGCTGCATGTACATAGGTACCTTGTACTTTGAAAGATGCCTACTCTAGATCAGAGGTTCTCAACTTCTCGAGGTAATACGCAGAGGAGGGCTGTCCGACTGATCGATGACCCTTCTCTAGCAGAAAGTTAAGGGACCCTTTCGCACCGGCGATCTAGCTCTCTTCTATCGCTATACCAACGGGCTTTGCTCCTCACAGCTCTCTTCCATGATGCCGCCGCGCGATGTGCCTCCCATGCAGACTCGCCTGAATTTGGCCTCCCACCATAACCGTGTCGAACTTTATAGATCCAGAACTGGCTGATACGACCGTTCCGTTGTCCCGAGGGTGGCGAGATTGTGGAACAATCTACAAGAGGAAGCTTTTCCCAGTTCTACTAGGCAGTTTGAAAATCGGATTAACAAAATTTCTTTGCAGCCGCGGTGTACCGGCATTTCGGCTTCTGTCTGCGGGGCTGCTTCGCTATAAAAAAAACTCAAAACCTGTACACACGTTTGGCACATATTTGTGGTTGCGGCAGTGTGTTCTGAAGTGGTAAGCATGTCGGACATTGAACTTGTGTCGGCTATAACATTATTTTTATAAAAAAAAATAGTCAAATGAAACCAGAAGTACGGCCAATTTTATGATCCAACAAACCTTCGAATTACTTAGTCTTGAACTGAGTATGAAAGTATGCGCAGATCGAAGTTACCGTTCCAGCAGAAAATTGAACTGATTCTGTAACTGACAGTTGTCTATTCCAACAAGTTCCGAACAGGTTCTGAACTGGTTCTTACACTTCTGGTTCTGAGAGAGAACAAGCTCGAATTTGATAGCGCATGCGCTTTTACAGAATAAATTACTGGGAACGGGGAGCTTGTGGGTGCCATTGTGTGCCCTTATTAACTTTTTAATCCTCTCATACGTATATAAAACTCAATTCATAACTGATTATTGTGCAATGTGTATTAGACTTATAAAAAATGGGGACGACGAAGATTACTTTGGAACAGAGTCAAGTGAGAATGGAGATCCTGAGCTGTTCCAAGAAAATCACATAGTCAAGTGTTGACAATGTCAACGAATTTGTTTAAAGCATGTTATTAGTCATCTTATATGTACATTCCTTTCATTTCATATCGATTATATCTTAACGTTCCACTGAATTGCTTCTGCTAGTCTACTAGAGCATGCTGCCTCTAAAGGCAAAATGGCGAATTATTCATGTTCTAGGAAAGACAAAACTTCGTACTAATTCTTTCACCAGCTACTCATTTATTCTTAGATCTAGGTTTACGATAAGAAGCCATGTAATTCTTCATTCCAAAATAATAGTTCGGAACTGGTTCTGAACTGTAATTACCTTGAGCTTGAGTAGTAAAACAATTGGGAATCACATCTTAACTAGTTCGGAATTGTTTGTTGGAACAAACCTGAGGTCACGTCTTTCGTCATAACATAAGCTAAATCCTTTGCTATGGTAACTAGCAAATATGTAGATAATTTTCAAAAGAGTATGAGCAAAAACCCCTCAAGCTGATATAGGGATTTTAAAAAAATAATCGACCAATCGATCGATCGAAAAAATGGTATTTTAAATAATCTTTTCATCGAGGACTTTGGAACGATTAAAAAATCTTTTTTCTGATAAATGTTGCGTAGTAAATTTTGAGACTATATTGATCATTAATTTATTCGCACACATTTAACATAAAAAATGATTAAGATATGACAGTATATTTATATATTAGCGGAAAAACTGGCAGTGGCCAAACCTGTTATACAAAACTAACTGTAAAATCTGCTGTACACTTGATCTTCTAAGTTGATCTTGGTGCTATTCCATTATCAACCGGCTCTGAGCTTTCCGATCTTTTTGGTAATTTTTTCTTATTCTACTGGATGTTCGTACTTAAAAACGTAAAAATATTTCAAGATGCTTACCTCAGTTATAAATAAACCTAGATTTGTGGGAACTTGCCTTCTTATCATTGCATTTATCTAGCTTTTTCATCTACTTAATTTTGTGGTTTCAGTGGTAGGAAAATACAGCAATTACGGTCGTGTTACATATGTTGGCAAATTAGGTATATGCATTGGAATTTATACACAGGGTGGCTCACTAATTCTGTATACAGCAGCACAAAATTGCTTTCTGTTGTAGATATACAGCGTGGCACAAAAGTACCGGATCGGCTTTGAATTTTCTCGGGTAAGGCCTTTAGTAACTTTCTGTAAGGAATTCAACGGTAACGTTGAATTTGACCTTAATTGTCACCTTTAAGGTTCCTATTTTTGATGCCGCCAAGGCAGGTAACAGAAAAGTTTATACTCGAACACAATTGAAGTCCAAGGTCAGGATGACTACCAAATATCCAGTGAGGATCAGATATGTGCTGCTGAAAAAACCTTTATAAATATCACAGGATGAGTGTTGAGGAAGTTAACGCCGACCTTGGATTTGACCTTGACCTTCACGTTCAAAGTTATTTCAAAGTCAACTTTATTTTTGTTCATGAAAATCCCTATTTTCGATGCCGGCAATCTAGAGAGCAACATTGACCTTGATCCTTATTTCAAAGTCAACATCATTTTTTCAGTGGAAATCCCTATTTTTGATGCCGGCAATCGGAAGACCGGGAAATCTTGCGTTAGAATGTGAATTAATTAACTTAATTAAATTTAAGATCAAGATTAAGACCGCTGCAAGTCAAATAGGTGAAATAAAGGTCAAATACATGCTGCTAGGAAAATCGCTAGAAACCTCATAGAGATCGTGACGAAAATAACTGGTAAGGTCAGGTCCTTAGTAAATTTTCATAAGCGGTGATCTTGGATTTGACCTTGAACCTCATCTTCAAGGTCATTTCAAGATCAACTCTTTTTCCTAATAGAAATCACTATTTGTATTAGAATTCAGAGCCAAGGTGATCACTATAGGTCACATAATTTCCAAATGTGTGCTGCTAGGGCAGCTTTTAGATATCTCACTAGTGACGAAACTCGCAAGGTCAGATCTTTGGGTAAGTTTTAGCGGGGGAACTACAAATGACTTTTAACCGATACTGTCCCTGCGGGTTTCTATTAGAAAAAATTGACCATGAAATGACCTTGATCAAATCAAAGATCACTCGCAAAAATTTACCAGAGACCTGGCCTTGGTAGTTATTTTTATCACTAATCCTGTGAAATTTATAGAAGTTTTCCTAGCAGCACACATTTGATCATCATTTGACCTTCAGTAGCCTAGTCCTGACCTTGGACTTTAATTGTGTTTGAATGCAAATTTTTCTGATCTTTCGATGGCTGGTATCAAAATAGGGGTTTCTATTTGAAAAAATAAATTTGACGGTAAATTAAACTTGAAGGTGAAGTTCAAGATCAAATTCAAGGTCACTGTTGAATTCGTTGCTGAAAGTTTCTGAAGATCTGACCTTGATCAAGTATCCTGATGATAGAATTCGGGTGATTATTTCTGCCTGAGCCATAGTTACCGTTGGATACAAAATCCTGAAGACCCACTGAACATACCGTTCTCAGCCAGGACCTTTAATCTTTTTTTTGACAATTTGGGGATAACCGTCTTTGCATCACATACTTTAGTTGTAAGTTATCGATAAGACAATAAAAATAAAAACACGTATAATTAATTCTAGATAACTGCACTAGAAATAAATACTATAACCACTTTCTCTAATACGAGTAGTGTAATTGCTTTCTCGAATAGTCTACGTACCCTACTGTACGGCTGACTATGAATCGAATATGCATTCTACCATTGATTAATGTGCTCCAGGTGGGATTCTTTAGTCAATGCTTCTGCTGACACATAGCTTAATTATTGGTTAGTGGATGATCAATTTGTAAATCATCAGGTAATTGTTTTGTAAAGACGCCGAATTTGCTTACACAACTCATTAGCACGAACGAGAAAGAGTTATGATTTCAACCGACTCCACTTCATCCTTGCTTAGAAAGCATCAAAGACGGAAAGCAAACAATAAGATGGTGTCAAGTAGGTTGACTCTACACCGTTGTAAGGTTGACACGCTACTAAGCGGAATGTCAGCAGCATTGAAGATAACAGCTACATATCCCTCATATTCGATACATGTACAACAGATTCGCAGCTTTTCCAGTGGCAATGCCCAGTTGGCGACATGCTTATTTTCTATCTTCGTTGCGTTCGTGATATATGTCTAACAGATACGTAGAACTGCCGAGGTTGGAGGCAGGTCCAAATTTTTCACCCACCAAAAAAATACCGGGAATTTTTGAATTCTCAAAGAACAAAGTTTGAGTGATACGTTCTTCGTTTTTGGCCTGTAGGTCCGCCGTTACTGGGTCCATTTTTAAAACCTATAAGATTTTCTGTCCTTGGTACAGCAGCAACGTCGTGGCGAGATTTCATAAAAATCCAAGCGGTACTTACACGTTACGCAGGGGCCAAGGATTAGCGAACAGATCGACAGAATACAAGCATTACACAGCGGGCGATCATAGCTAGTAGTGGCAACACTGGCCTGACAATTCGACATGTTACTTGGCTCACTATCTTGATTTGCCTAATAACATAAATCAGACTGCATACGGACCAGCTCTGCCATTTACACTCCCTATGGCATTCTATCAGTGTAAAATACTGTATACGTATATTTATTATCCTGAAATATATGTTATTTTCAGAAACCTAGCCGGCACTTATGCCCATATTTTGCCAAAGTGAAGGTACTTATAATTTTTGAATTATCTGTATACGGTACCAAGATAGTAATGAAATATAATAGCATTATCGGCTTTAACTAAGTAATAGTAATAATATTAATAATAATAATAATAATAACAATAATAATAAATGGCCTTTATTTTACCTGGCGGGTTACATCAGCACAAGCTGTTTTTCAGAACAACCAGGGCTAAAAGAAAATTCAAGTACATGCAAAAACAAAAAAAATACAAAAACATTTTTTTTACAGAATCGTAGCCTATGCATAGTATAATGACCGAAAGAGACGTGTATCAACAGAGTACGTAGAAGAATCAAAAAAGATGCTTAGAAGTAACTTAAACAAAAATATTAGGTACATGGCGGAAAATATAAAAATTAAAAGTAAACAGCAACAGATTCGTAAACAAAACACAAACAAATGAAAAGTGGCAAGTGAGAAAACATGCACAAATAAACAAATATAAAAATAAAATTACATAAAAATACATGCTACATGTCATCAAAGACAAGCTCTTTCTGAATTGGGTTGTTCGGTGCCGAGGCACGTCAAGAGTATATCCTAGAAAACGCAGGTTCGCTGAGTGATGATCACATCTCATGGTAAGCTTGTTCTTCAAATTAATAGGCATTTTATTTATCAGAATACTGTGGATCAATGATAATAGATGCAGTATCCATCTTTGTCGCATAGTAAGCCATTGAATATTTTTTATATGATCAGATACCCTCTCCCGCCTTTGAATACCTAAACTGAATCTTATGCAGCTATTTTTCAATTTTTGAAGTCTGTATGCCTCGCTATGTATTAGACACGGACCATAGACAAGGTCTCCGTATTTAAGTTTACTTAGGATAAGGGAGTCACACAACTTAACCTTAGTCTGCTTGGACAATACATTTTTATAGCTATAAATTGACTTTAGCTTAGCTTAGGAACTCTGCACAGCTTTGGTGACATGATAATGGAAGCACAGGTTCTCATTGTGGCAAAGTTCATCACCTCCAATACACAGCTAAAACGTCTCATTACTTAATACAATTCAGCAACAAACTGTTATAAACAATTAAAATGCGTAAATTAATAAAATTATCAGGAATTTTATTAATTATTATGAAGCCTTGACGGGTCCAACCATGCGTACCGCCTTTTCGCTCGATGCCGAGTGCCTGCTAAGTGCTCTCCCCGTCGACGCCCCGAAAGGGTCCAAACACCCTCTTTTTACCCTTGAACAGAAACAAAACACATACCAGATGTAAACGTTACGTTAATTGACTATGTGGTTACCCGGAAGACCAGTACAAGAGACACTGTCAAAATTAAGAGTTGCCTCCTAAGACCCCAAAACTGCTTTTGCGTGGAAAGTAAAACGGCGATGTTGTGCCTCGACCTCGGGTACAAATAAAACAATAACAATAAAGTAGCAACATGCCATAGCGGGAGCTAGAGCACCAGCAGCCGGCAATCCGGCATAAACAAACCCGGCCTGCGGATCACTACGCACTTTGCGATCGTCGGTCGAACGGAAAACCGCGCGCCATTCCATCCTGCCACGATCTTCGCTTGTTTCCTGCAGCATCAACCGTGCACCGATCAGCTGCTTCACAGCCTACTCTATTCGCTTTCGTTTAACGCATTTGCCGCCTATTGTTTTAACGCGCGATTACCGCGATTGTGTTTGTTTTATTTGTTGGAATTGTGCGAGGGTGGCCATGGAGAAGCAGCTCGGCCTCTACAGGACCTCCAGGTCTATCGACATCGAGTTTGAGAATATTTCGTTCAAAAGCAGGTCGAAAAAAGGTAGGATTATGATTTTTTGCTGCCTAATTTGGTAGGATGATTAATTTAATTAAAGGATTACTTAAAAAGTTCTTTCGATCACCTTCTCAAGCCTATTAAAGGTTTGTTATTTTCAGCAGATATATACAATGCTAGTTGAAAACCAATTTTTGTAGGAGAAGAGTTGTAAAATTATTTTTATAAATTGTCCCCTTTTTTCCCACCAGACAAGCAACCCTTAGTTTTTGTCGTGCTCAAATTTGTTTCCATTGATGTATCTGAGAGGTTTAAGGCTCTACCACAGAAGCTGCCAAGGGTTAATAAAGGGTTGCTATCTAGTGATTGTATGCGATCTCAGAACTAATAGATCTGTATGGAGTAAGTGGTAACCTAAGGTCTCCTTTTTGGAAATTGTTTCAAAATTGAGCACTTTTTCGGAATTCCGGAGTCCTCTTTACTGAAGGCAGCTCTCCGGTAGTATAAATCTTATACTCGCTAAGGTAATACTCACTGTCACAACATAACCGTGTACAATAAAACTCCGTTTGGGAGTTTTTGTCTATGCTCCAGAATATAAAAAAACTGGTCAATCCAATTTTTTATATTTCATTTAGGATACTATCGTGAGCGTTAGCATTTTAGTTAATTTAACCTCACAAAGTTATCTGTTTTTCGGTTAATCGAAATATTTCAAAATTCAACTTTATTTTACATTTGACTGTAGGACAGTGTAGGATGTCACACACACAAAAATAATACATTATGATAAAAGAGCAAAAGCACAGGTCAACAAACGAATGGCATAAAACAAGATGTACGGAAGAAACAGTAATAGTGAAACGAACAGATAATTATGAAAATCTTTAGTTTAATAGTTTGTTTTATTAGTGAAGCTCTCAAATTTTTTCTAGTGGGTTGTCAGTTCTGATGCCACCTGGAATGAGACATTACCACGACATTTACGCACTCCCCATTTTTGTTAATTTTATAGTTGACATTCAGTAGCTTATTATTATTTTTATCAAGCACAGACTAAAAACTTATAATACTTATCTTAGTTGATCTGAAATGTATCTAGTTGAGTATAGCCTTGACGTTCTGGGGTTCAAAATATCGGGCACATGCATAGTCTGAAGCTCTGATCCTCAATCAAATATTGTTTCTGAACCATGTATCATAATCAGTCCTAATTTAGAATCCGTAATTTATTCATTCAGATATCGCTTGGTATAGGTCTATATAAGTGTCTACAGGCCAGTCAATACTTCTCCAGATCGCAAAAATGCATAAAACCTGAATATAACCTCAATGAATATGAACATTCTTACAATGCAGAAAATGCATGGTAAACAATGAAATTATTCTCCATGTCAAATTATAATTTCCTCACCATTGTGTTACAAAATGCAAATTTTTATAAGCTTATCAACCGCTTGTAGCGTATAATCAGAAGGGTCTTTGATTTATCACGATGCTATTTATCAGTAGATTTCAGAAAGGAAGAACAAACTAGCAAGTATGGGAGGTAACTAGCATACCTAAGATACATGAAGTAAAATGATGCTTGATTCGCTTTTAATTTCTTTGCAGTTTTTCCATTGAAGACCGAACCGACAATTTGATCAACTATTAATGGTCATATGACCATTCCAACGCTATACAAGTCCATATGACTTGGCTCTAATCAGTCGTGATATAGCGTTGTGGTTATTTAGCTGTTGAAAAGCTTTTGCATTTGTGATTGATCAGAACTTTATTTTCGAAACGATGGATTCTTCGAATAGTCCTATAGATGACAACTACGAGCCCCTTCCCACTTCAGTTGGCCCACTTCAAGATTTGTACCAAAATATGCCCTTATAAACTAAACATGGCGAAACTATTTACTTCTAAAACAATTTATTTTCTCAAAAACATTTTAGATACACTCTAGTCGTAAAAAATACATATTTGAAATCACTGAGACCTATAACCAATAGAACATCTGAACAAATAAACAATGTGCGAATAAATGCGCGAAGTTAACAAAGCAACAATTGACCATTGGGTAACATCACCTTAATTTTTTATTACGGCTCAAATTCTTTGGGGCATAGTATTAACCAAGTTTTGGCAAAACTTTGGTGTAAAACAATCCCATATTTCTTGAAGCTTTTGTCTCAGTTCGGTGATTGTACGAGCAGGATGTTGTCGTAGAACCTTTTTCATCTCGTGCCACAAAGTTTCAATAGGTGACAGATCTGGACTGCTAGAAACCCGTTTCAAAAGTGGTACATTATTTTCTTCCATCCATTTTATAGCCTTTTTTGAGGTATGACACGCTGCACCATCTTGCTGAAACACAAAATCTTGGCCGGATGTCAATCATTCTTCCATCACTGGTAAAAGCGATTCTTCTAAAATTGCCAAATATTTGTTTGTATCCACGTTTCCATCAATAAAATGAAGTTTTCCTACTCCTTTTAATGACATACTGCCCCAGACCATAATGGATGCTGGAAATTTCACTTTTCTCTTCAGACAGTCAACATGGAATGCTTGCCAACAAAAACTTCGAATCGGGCCTCATCACTCCATTGTATTGCACACCATTGTTGAGGTGTCCATTGTCTATGTTCTTTAGCCCATCTAAGCCGATTTTTCTTTTGCAGTGGAGTTAGTAGTGGCTTTTCTTTGGTCTATAAACAAGTTGTGCAACTTTAGGGTTTTTACTTCACTTTTATATAAAGTTATAGACTTATTTTGCATTGAAATGAAAATAGGTTGATATGCTGTAATTGCAACATTTGTTATTTTTATGCTGCAAATTTGATTAGGGAGTGATAAAGTTGGTGTTTTCTACTATATATTATCAAAATATTCATTGTTAATATTTTAAACCTATAACACCCTGCTACATTTTTATTATTTGTGTTTGATAAGAAAAAAACTAAGATTTCAATATTTGGGCCAACTGAAGTGGGAAGGGGCTCGTATAAGGCCTCAGATACTTTAAATACAACAAACTTTTTATAGGGCTACCTACTACAAAGCTAAATTTCTTCTAAACAGAGATGAGTAATGTAGATCTTTAAGGCGCAGGCAATTAACCCTCAAAATCTTGTAAAATTATCTCAAAATATCCTAGGTATTTTCAAAAAATGTATCTAGAATTTCTTCTTTCCGATCATCGTACTTTGGACCTGGGTCATATACATATTTTTGTTTTCGAACTGATCTACTGCGTGGATAGTAAAGTGCAGTTAATATCATTTTTTTTTCTCTGCTAATCGTTATTGATGAAACATTTAAATGATGACATCATTCAAAGATATAACTTCCTTTTTATTCAGACTATAAACATCTCAATAGCAACGATGATAACATTATTTTTCCAAAACTGTGGAAGTGCGTATGTTTCTTGATCTTGACACAACAGTATATTTAAGAAGTGTCCGCGGATAAAAAATTCACAGAAATACCCAAATTAATAAGCAGGAATTAATATGATTTACGTTTGTCAGGTTGAAAGGTTGGGTTATAATCACCTATGCAAAAATATAGCTACATTTTTAATGTCCGTCGACTATTATTTGAGGCATAATCTGTTTTATTGGCAATTTAATCGTTTACAACCTGCACGTGTGATATTCAAAAGTTAGTCACCTCATCGCTCGTTTTCATTGCGGGTTCAGCAGACGACCTGGAAAAAAACGCATTAAAATGGGTATTTCACATTAAAAAAACTACTTACTAACTGCAGTATCTATCGTTAATAGACAATCAGTTTTCTATGCAATTTAAGTGAGGCTTTTGACACTCTGAGTCATAAGCTTAATTTCTAAATATAAATACATTGGATTTGACGTTTTGGCTCTGAAATGGATGGATTCTAATACCAATATGTAGTGGTACAAAATAAAGATCCAGAAAAAAGGCCTATTTGTTCCAGCGTGCCTCAGGGATCCATATTTGGGGCCCCTCCTGTTCCTTATATACACTTTTGAAATAGCTAACGCTAACTGTCCAAGTCAACCTTATGTTGATGATATTCAAGTTTTCTATAGTTTCTCCCCTAACAACCACCACATGCCTAACAACCTTATTAATCTAGATTTACAATGTATATGTACATTGCCAGAAAGCACAATTTACGGCTTAACACATCCAAATTCACAGCTCCACTGTTTAGCTCCAAAAAAGCGTCATTTCTATTCGTCATTGTCCGTCAGAGCGGCCCGTGGGACCTTGGCTCTTTGTTAAAGCATCGTAGGTCAGTAGGTCTGTCAGGTCTGGTTGCCCAGATACCAGACGAAATCAGGGAGAAAAGAAGAATGAATGGAAGGAAGGGAGGAAGAGCAAAGAGGGTGAAGTGCGCCGGTTAAAGGGATGCCTTTTATTGGTATGGTTTGGGGTGCTATAGCTTATGGTTCCAGGTCACCTTTAATCTTCATCAGAGGTAACATGAACGCGCAGCGTTATATCCACGAAGTTCTAGAACCCCATCTTTTACCCTATCTTGACACCCTGGCAGATCCAACTTTCCAACAAGATAATGCCCGACCACATGTTGCAAGAGTCACAATAGACTTCTTTCAACATAATGATGTCACATTGTTACCATGGCCACCAAGATCTCCCGACTTATCCCCAATTGAGCACGTGTGGGATATGATGGGTAGGAGATTGCTCAATTTGCAACGTCCTCCTCAGACTCTAGAAGCACTTCGAGAGGAGTTGGTGGTTGCCTGGAATGAGATACCACAGGAGGACATTGACCACCTGATCAGAAGCATGCCTAGGCGTGTTGGAGAATGCGTAGCACATCAGGGTGCATCCACACATTATTAAAAGTCAAAGGGCTTTAAAGCAGTGCAATCATTTTGAAACTTTTATCATTTACTTATTATGCTTCATTAAGTACTTATACAAAATTTTATTAAAATAAAACCATTGAAACTGGGTGTTCGGATTTATATGTCACTTAGTATATTAACACTGTCACAGCAGGAACACATATAATACCGTATCTCTAAAACTTGAACTAATATTGAAAAAATAAGTTTCATTCCGGTTTTAGCACATTAAAAATAGTAATATTTTGTTGATTTTATTTAGGATATTTTTTGGCTGTTGATCAGTGTTATTTTACTAGTACAATTATTAAAATCGGATAATCATCCTTTTTTTTGTCACTTAGTATAATATCCAGGCATCAATTTTATCTGTTAACAATTTCAGGTTGTTAACTCACCCCGTCCAAACTAATAAAAGCTTCATGAAATACTGATTTCAGGTGGCATTAGATAGTACAACAACTGGTTCTTCATTCTTTTCAGTTATTTCATTTTGTTTTTTGAACATGTCCATGTCTCTTTCTTGGACCTGAACGCCAGAGGGAGGAAAGGTAATTTTCGCGGATGTTTTGTCAAAAAAAAAACACACACGATACCCGTTGCTCAAGTATCCTATTAAGTATACAGGATAACTAAATTTGACTGATGGCTTGACTTCAATGTGTTACACCAAAAAATGTTGTACAATAGGTAACGTTACTGCCAATCCCAAGAAGGAGGCCTGTTCAAAATTTTAATTTAATATTTTGTTTTCATATTGATTAGAATTATTTATTTCAATTTTGATGCGACTTAGCGTTTTAATTTATTTTAGAATTATCTTTCGCTTTCATCGATGATGATAAAATCAACACATTCTGAGTTATTGTTTAATTTTGAGACAGCGAGCGGTTCGTGACTTTCTTCGTAGAGGATCTAAGTTGTGTTGAACACAACGAATGACTGCGGTGCCTGGGAAGTGTAGAGTTAGCCATTTTTTATAGGAGCTCGTGTTCTATAGGCATACGAGAGACTATCGTGTTATTTTGGTACATCGTATAGGAGCAGATGGCAAATGCTTTTAAAGAAGTTTCGAGCTTTTTATTATTCATTTTCTTTAGTCGGCTGCGGCTGGGCTTGATACAGCACGTGAAATTTCACCACCTTATCGACACAAGCAATTCAGGAATTTTCCTGTATCACGTGAAATAAAAAAAACAAAAGTTACATATTGGTGTTTGAGTTTCTTCATCTGGAAGGAAAGTAACACATACCGTATCAACAAACAGCAACATAGTCATTTAGCATTATGTATTATGACCTTAGTGGCCGCGGACAGTGATAAGATGCCAGCTGAGATGCAGTATGTGGGGCAAACTGCCTGATAACAGCTGATAACGGCGGTCAAAAGCGTAACAACGACGCCGATTGCAGCACGATTTTTGCGTAGTGCATTCACGCACGATACCAATGTGTGCCGGCGTAGTTCAGGAGTCTGATCAATGTTTATCGGAAGACCTTATGGAGCTTTCACGAGGCTATAAAAAAGTATACATACTTAATTTTAAAGTAAGAATCCAAGCCTTAGATTACTCAATCTACTAAAAAGATTTTGATTATGGTTTTGCTTAATCTGATTCAAGAAGGACTACTTTTAAACGGATCTGCTGTTGTTAGTCCCAAAATTCCTCGGTAGCTGGGTGGTTAGCACGTCGAGCTAGCAACTTGGGGCCCGGGGTTCGAATCTCCGCCTCGGGAGTTCGAGCTGGTTTATTATATCAGCAGATGACTGACCAATTTTTTAAATCAATGGACTTAGAAACAGATTTTAAAAAAACTTTATTCAAGGACTGTAATTACAGTCCGTTACAAAATTATAAGTTACAACGAACTGACTATCACTCTAACCGCAGGACCTATTTATACATTAATCTTAGAAGGAATCATATATAAACAACTCATTGAATATATTGAAAATAAGATATTGACAAAATTTCAAGCAGGATTCAAAATAACGTGTTCTACTGAAACAGCAGTTCAAATGGTAGTAGAAGAATGGAGGCGAAATATGGATGAAAAAAGTTTACAGTAACATTATT
Organism: Acanthoscelides obtectus; assembly: GCA_963669975.1. NCBI lineage: Eukaryota > Metazoa > Arthropoda > Insecta > Coleoptera > Chrysomelidae > Acanthoscelides > Acanthoscelides obtectus. Next base: position 15,258,513 of record CAVLJG010000008.1, on the reverse strand, counting down.
CTTAGATTTCAAGAGAGCATGTGAGACTACTGACAGGGAGAAATCGTTAACGAAATTGCATTGCTATGGATTTCAAGGTTCAGTATTCAACTAATTACAAAATTATTTAATCAATAGAATTCAAAGAATTAAAATTGGCAATACATTATCGAATATTAAAAACATTTCGATAGCTGTGCCACAGGGTTGCAAATTAGGTCCATTAGTATTTATTTTATATATTAACGATATTCCTGATATATTACAGCGCTGCAAATTTCAACTATTTGCTGATGATACATATATATACAGGGTTATCCAAATTAAGTGTCCACCATTGGTAACTTTGTTATTAGTAAAAATACAAAGTTGTTTAAATTAGCAAACTAGTAGCATTTTTAACGCTTGTAAAAATGAGAAATAAAAAAAAACAATTGAGAGTCGTTATTTTGATTTTTTTCAGTAAAATAACATTTTTTTAAATGGAAACCCCTGTATATTATATTTTTTTCTGTTAAAGCATCAAATTTTAAACAAAAAAGTTGATAATGACTTTTCCGCTAAAGTCAAAAATAAAGTCAAAATAACGATAAATATTTTTAATTATTTGCAGTATTATAATATTAAGACGGCTATGAAAACAACATGGCGTTCGCGATTTGACAGCATTAAGATAAGCGACAAATTGTTAAACTGGACATACTCGCAACTAGAAGGCTTTGGAAAACAATGATAAAATCAAATAATGTCAAACATTAGTGTAAATACTTGTTTATAAGCTTTATTGTGTCATTAATTTAAAGAAAAATGTTCTCCCATGAAGAAAAGTGTGATATGTTAGAATGCTATTTAGTGTGCAGAAAATCCTCTTTGAGAGCAAGAGAATACTACAGTGAATTATATCCCGCTCGCATTCAACCTTATGAACGATATTTTCTGAGACTTTATCGAAAATTTAGGGGCAACGAAAATGTTTTTGCTAAAACAAGGGCAAAAAAAGAATTCATAATAAGCGAGGCCACGGAAATTGCAGTTATTGGATATTTTGAAGCTTATCGTGAGAATTCAATAGCAGATATTCTCAAGGACTCTAATTTCAGTTATGGTACTGTTCAAAGGATTTTAAAAAAATACAAATTTATTCCGTATAAGTACCGACCAGTTCAAACGCTTTTGGCAGGGGATCCAGAGAGAAGACTTGTTTTTTGCCATTGGTATCTTAGCTTCTGTCGCCAAAATGTAAATAACTTTCGTTACCTTTTATGGACAGATGAATCAAATTTTTCAAATTCTGGAATGTTTAATAGAAAAAACCACCATTATTGGTCAAGAGAAAATCTTTTGTTAGTATATACATCCAAGAGGCCCACAAGTCCGTTTCAGTTTCAACGTTTGGTGCGGTATAATTGGTTCAAAAATTGTTGGCCCGTTCTTTTATGAGGGAACCCTAACTGGTGAAAGATATGTGGAATTTATGTCAGAAATTCTGACTAATTTCTTAGACGAATTGGATCTTATAAGTAGACATCATCTGCATTTTCAGCAAGATGGCGCACCTGCCCACAACTCCAGAGGTACTTATCATTTTCTAAGTACTACTTTTAATGATCAGTGGATAGGAACAAATGGCCCAATACAGTGGTCTCCCAGATCACCAGATCTAAACCCACTTGATTACTTCTTGTGGGGTTACTTAAAGAACCAAATTTACAAGCGAAGGTACGATAACCTTGACGCGTTAAAGACTGCAGTTAGGGAAAAGATAACCCAGATAGATGGTAGGACCATACTTAAGACAGTTCGAGCAGTTGAAAAACGTGCCCAAAAATGTATTGAAGAACAAGGTGGTGTTTTCGAGCATCTTCTTTAAAAAAAATTGTTATTGTATTTTGTAAGATTATAAGTTGATGTTGAAAATAAAGTTTGTCGATACAATTTAATTGTTTCAGATTGGAGGCCATAACTTCAACAATTTGTAACCTAGGAGAAAAGTTATTGTAAGCTTTTTTGTTTAAAATTTGATGCTTTAACAGAAAAAAATATAATATACAGGGGTTTCCATTTAAAAAAATGTTATTTTACTGAAAAAAATCAAAATAACGACTCTCAATTGTTTTTTTTTATTTCTCATTTTTACCAGCGTTAAAAATGCTACTAGTTTGCTAATTCAAACAACTTTGTATTTTCACTAATAACAAAGTTACTAATGGTGGACACTTAATTTGGATAACCCTGTATATCAAATAAAGACATTGAAACTGCAATAGAGCTGTTAAATAATGATATGAAGAACGTAATAAATTGGTTAAATGTAAATAAACTTAAGCTAAACACAAACAAAACAAAATATATGCCAATAGGAAAATCTTTAGATGAAAATACAATAAATCTTACAACTAATCATGAAAAAATTGTGTTAATCGAATCATTTAAATATTTGGGCATATACGTAGACTGTAAATTAAAATTTAAAGGGCACTATGAATATATTATTTCGAAAATATCCAAGAAAATAAATTACTTTTACAGAATTTCGCATAGCCTAAGCATTTATTCTAAAAAATTGTCTATAGCTCTATCATTTTTCCTCATTTGTTATATTGTTCGACTATTTTGTTCACTGCAAATGAAACTGTATTTTCAAAATTACAAATATTACAAAATAAAGCTATGAGAATCATCTTAAATAAACATAAATATAGTAGAATAAATTTTATGCTAAAATAACTACTATGGTTCAATATCAAAAATTTCATACCCTACTTGGTTTTCATTTTCATATTCAAGTTGAAAAATCATCTTCTACCAAATCACATAGAAAATTTATTGTATTGAACAATGAGTACCACAGTTATTCTACTAGAGGAAGTATAGACTTTCATTTACAAAACTCTAGCAGCAATATAACGAGCAAGTCAGTATTTCAAAAGGGATTTAATAAATTAAGTCATGATATCAAGATGTGTGTCAGTTTGAAAATGTTCAAAGGGAAATTGAAAAAATATCTCGTGGAAAACCAGAATTCATAGTGGTGAAATTTTGTATAAGAATATGTAGTCTTGAAGACATAATATATTTTGTGATATACTGTGTAATATGGATATTATGGACATTGTAGCATTAATGCTAAATAAATCTGAAACAAACAAATAAACTAGGCATCAAGGCACAGGTACACGTGGCTTTCCGCTGACGATGCATTGTAGGCTTACAATAGACAATAGATCATAGATCATAGCTGAATAAGCATGATGCAACATTTTATTAGATGCCCTATTACTAAGAGAATATAATAACTCCCCTTTATTACAAAAAGCTGTCGCAATGCGAAGATGACTCTTCTCTGACCGCTAGGCCAATGGGTTTTGCTCCTCACAGCTCTCCTCCATGATACCGCCTCGCGATGTGCCTACCAGACAGACCCGCCCCACATCCATCCAGAACTAGTCGATATTACTGCACCTTTGACCCTAGGGTAGCGAGGTTCTCAATCTAGCCTACGCGGCTGCTTCTGTGTGAAAAAATTGGTAAAGACTTCGAGATTGCTCACATGTTCAGCAAAAGATTGGATTTCAATTTGAGGCTAAACTGGTTCACCAGAATGCCACAAGAACATTGCTAATGAAGGAATACCGGGATCGTTACAAAAGCGTCGAGTAGTAATTTATGCAAATCCTGGTGGCGCGAAGTGCGACTGATTTTTTATGCCAATTTAGTCCTATTAAATTAATTGCACTCACTCGGCAAATGTAAAAGTATTGTACTCTAAACAGAGCTGATTCATAATTACAGAAATTTTCGTTGATAAGATTAAACCGTGTATGAGTGATGATTACAGAACTTTTATTTAATTGACCGATCATTTGCGATGATACGTCGTTAAGAAAGTGCCTTTAGCAAAATAAAGTTTATTTTTCGTATTGTTCGAAGCATTGTACATCTTCGACATCTATGTTTTCACTCAATTTTTAGCATAATATTGCGTATCTACTATGTACACGCTTGTGTAAATCAAATAGCGCGGCATATCTCCAGTGGTGGGGAAACTGTATATGAGGATGTGATAATCACGCATATCAACAAAACGCGCTTTTAACACAGAGAGCAGGACGCATTTTTTGTATTAAGATTCTCCAATTATGGTGTGCCTAGGTGGTTCTACCACAGACGACGGAAAATCGTCTTTACAGCGATAAGAGCCCTGCCGTCATCTTGAAAATTTCATTGACGTCAAAAAATATACTATTCATGCATTAATTCCATTACTCCGCGTACCAGTTTGCCAGCTTGACATGTTCAATAAGTTTCGATTGGTATATGGTTTTCCTTGTAAAATTTCAAGAGCAGTACAATCATCTACCTAGTACAATAATAAAATAATAATAATAATATAATTAGATTAAAACCATTAAATTAATTCACACTTCATTTTCGAATTTGATTTCTTTGCATACCACCACAACTATACAGAGATCTGATACCAACGATACATTATTATTGTAAACAACAGTCGATTTTACTAGTAAATGCAGCTTATTAAATTCTGAGGTCTTGAAATGAAATTTATCCACTGCTCTCTCAGGTCCATAACTAAAATATTAAGTACAATTGTCTCTGTTTTACGCTTTTTAGTCATAAGTATCATGCTCAATGTATCAATAATCATGACCGAGGTTTTATGTCGTATTATGTTCCGGCCTCGTCTCGTAAATAGAACAGATGTAGTACCCCGTTTCCTGGACAAACTATTACTTCACCGAGGCATTATCATAATTAAGATCGAACATCAATTACAGGTAAATTAGTTTGATCACGCATCATACATCAGCTTATAAATCAATTTACTTTAGGAACATTGACATTAGAGACCGTAATGACCGAAAATCAAACCCGAACCAAAGGCTAAACCAAAACCTAAACCAAAGCCACAAACAAAGTCTAAATCGTAGATTAAACTAAACCCTAAACTGTTTTGGTTTCGGTTTAGGTTGTCGGTTGGATTTTGTTACGTTTTCGGAAATTCTATTTAAAATATTCCCCAGTGATTTTTCACATCACAACAAGGCTCCATCGTAGCAACACTGTTGAGCTTACATGGTGGAATGCAACGAAAGGATGCGTTTTATTTATTTTTCTATGTAAAAGCAGTGATTGCGGGGAAAATGAAAATCATTTCTCTGGGGCTGTCAAGTTTATCGGCGGCTTTATTTCGTATGAAATTGTCACGCAACTGCTAAAAACCGTGAAAAGACAATACACCTGGATTATCGTTGCTGCTCGTTACGTGGCTGTTAGGCCACCCTGTATAAATTATGAAAAACGATAGTGGTGGAGTGATGATAAATCACATCGTACAAATCTGATATAATTACATCATACAGCATAAAGCACTGTGAAAATGATGTCATTCAAACATCTGAATAAGATCATTGAACCAGACTTCCGGATTTAAATTTCGTAGCAACCTCTTTCACTAATAAGCACGCAATTCATGTTATAATACAATAAAATATATCAGCAACTTGGAGATCGAAAACTTTTATCAGCAAATTTTTACCCTATGAACGTTGTTCTATCATCGCACGTAATAATTTTCGGATTATCCAGATGATATATTAGAATCAAATTGTTTTTAATAACATTAAATAATGATGGCATAATGAACGCGATAATCAGAAATTATGGTATTATGGACCTTCAAATAATAGTGTTTGCTATAAAAATTAACACTACACAGACTTAGTATATTTGACTTAACGGTGCCGCATTATGAGATGAATAATTAGGCATCATAAAATAATATTGGCACGTGAAACCCACATTGGTGCAGAACACCGAAAATAAAACTGGCAAAAATACAATGTTTACGGCATTGAAACAATCTTTTTGATTTCCTATATCAAAACCGGGCTTTGTTTGTCTCTGTGTGATCATTTAAAAGTGAGTTCTAGGTCATTTCAAGGTCACTCTTTAAAGAAGCCGAGCAATTGAGACCAACCAGACGTTATTTAGGTTTTTTTGGTCGCTGTTTTCGATTTTAGTCATTCTCTATTAGGGATATTTTACGGTCATTTAGAGGACACCTAAAGGATAAACAAAATAGAATATAGCTTTCTCAGTCTGCTTCGTCCAAATTTGTGGATAGTCTACCACTACGAATGAATTCAAGTTCATTTTAAGGCCACTCAAAAGATAAATTTAGAACGAGTTCAGCAATCGATTCCGACCACCTGTGGTAATGTAGAGGCAAACAATCTTGAATTTTGTAATAGTTTGTAAATGCACTAGCTAAAATCTAGTTTTTATCTGAGAGTTTATTATAAATATCGATGTCTCATTACTTTATCGATTTTTCTCTATCTACGCCGTATTTACCGTATATTTCCGTTTAGCAATCAAATTGGTAATTAATTATACATTAACGAATGTTTAGTGATGAAATCCAGATTAATCGGTTATAATTGAAAATTTGCCCATTGCTAAACACAAATTTCACAAAAACATTGAGTAGTAGCAGAGTAGTATGTCAAATAACATTAATTATTGTCGAATAAATATCCAGTGTTACGTGTTTTCTTGTTTAGATATTGTCACATGTGAATGATAGTCATTCCTTCCTGTTTTTGCTAAAAGTGCTACTTCAGCTCCAATAATAGTTCAGGCAATCTTGCGGAGTATTGAAAAAAAATGGCACCGCAGCTTTCTAGTTTTACTCCCCACATGCCTTTCAACAAATACCAACCACGACGCTACCTACCATGATGAAATATGTTTTAAGCAAGGACCAACAAACTCTTTTCGTTGCTCACATCTCCTCGGCCCTCTTAGAACATTTTAACATTTTGTACCACCGATAAACATTGTTTTTGTCCAAAGTAGCTTCGCAGTATGCAACAGTCAACGTTTGAAATATGTCCGCCCACTTCAAGTTGTTTTTTACACAAAATTTAATACAAATTCTATGATCCATTTTTTGGAATAGACACAAACCGGAGACAAGCTAAAGCACGTCCACCCACAATAACTATCAAAAACTGACTTAACAAAATGGCCGATATTGTCAACATTAGTAAGGGTTGCGAGTACGCCATAAAAACATCAAAAATCGAACCTACACAGCCCGCGAAAATTCAAAATTTGAACAAACCTCGTACGTACTTATGTTGACTATAATTATACTTTTAGATTAGCTTTTACGTTAGAACCATTGTTTAGCTGAGTATTATCAAAGTTTACGTTTTTCCAAATTAGTTTGTGATAATTTAACATTTCGATAGCAACTAAAAAAAAAACACGGTTGTACGTATGCATTCTGTTTCTGTTGTGGTGACTTTAGTGTTTTCTGACCGGCTTTTTATTATGTGTCTGTGTTTTGTGAGTGAGAAGTGCCGGTTGGAACAAGTGGTAGTTTTGGTCTAACGTATAACGAGTTAACAAAATTTCATTTACACTGAAAATGAGATTATTGCTTCCTGTTGATATGTTCAAATTGGCGTCACGATTTTTGTTAAACGCGCTTGAACGCAAATCTCGGAAACCATGGATGCTATGTAAAAAAAGTTGTTGAAACAATTTCACAGGGAATCAAATTCTGTGTCATTTTACTTCTATAAAAAATTGTCGTGTAGTCAGACTACGAGAAATTAAAGGGTAAAGATACATGTAATATTTCCGCTTACAATGGCTAAACTAAGAATCGAAGAGTGAAAAACTAGAATTTTTGAACAAAATCAAATTTGCTATACAAAAGGACCTTAATGATTTTTGAAGTATAAGGAGGAAACATTTAAAATTCGTATCTTTCACATCATGACGCTAATTTGAAATTAACATTAGGAAGCAATAATCTTACGATACCACCAAAAACTTAACCGTCGTCAAAATTGTAGAATTTCCTTATACAAAATCTCCGTATTTCTTGGACAAACATTTGTATATCTTAATAGAGAGATAGCTACAGAGCGACCAGCATAGTTCGGTTTCTGATCCAGAAAACATTTGGTTGGTACAAAATCGAAATCGAATGCTGCACTGCCTTTTATATGAAAATCTGCATGCTTCAGCTTTGTTTTGTTGGGTAATGGATATATTAATTGAAACAGCGGAAAAACCGAAGCCAAACATGGTGTGGAATCCTATTTAGATAGGTGGTACAGAGTATAAGAACTGCCAAACACTGTACCAAGTGTATCATAATTTTTTGACATATGCATCATGTCATTAATTTCCTTCAGCCTATTAGACTTTCTGTCCAACAGTATTGCCGCTCTATAGTTTAGAGTACAGTTCATGTTTATGCTGAAGACATCAGAGTTCTAGCATAAAGATTTTTTTACGATATTTCGTATAAGTTCAAAGCATTTAGTTCATTATACAAGTGGCTTAGTATTATTAAAATTCATAATTACCATTCATTTTTATATATGCGCGTGATTAAGTGTGAATACTCGATGACCAAAACAGATACATTGTTTGCTCTACCAGTGGCGTACTATTTCAAAACACATCTTTTAAATTAGACTTATTACCATAAAACCCAACAATTCTGGGAAATAGTTTTTACAACATTGACATTATTATGAATTCCTTGCTATTTTAAAATTATTCCTATACAGTTCCTCCCAAAAAGGTCCCCCTTTCTTCATTTTTTAACAGGCCAAGCTAAATAGCTGACATTTGGACGATCTGGTAGGCTGTAAACCTACCAATACTGAGATAAAATTAACTTTTGTCTTGTTTAAAAATATACCCAGACAGACTTAATTCCAATAATCTTATTAATTATAAAGTTTTGCTAGTGTTTGTGGTATTTCTTCGTGTTTTGCAACTCGTTGTAGGTAAATATCAGTCTTTTAGGTTTAAATTTCACGGCCACAGGGTCCATGCTTTTTCCAAATTAAACTTGCTATCAGCGAATAGTACAAACTAATAGCGAGAAAACGTCAAAGGAAACTACTTTCCATATATAATTGCTTTTATTTGCGAAAGCTACTGTAGAAAGTAAGGTTATTCGCACAAAAAAGAACAAAATAGTCTTGGTTGTGACTGGATTTTAAGCGTCCTGCAATAGTGGCAGTAATTCCAAGTTTTTACAGGACCGTCAATAGCTCCCTAATAAGCGATTCAATGTACAAAAAGTCTCAAATTTGACAGTCTGCCATTTCAAAAGGTAGTGATTTCATATTCTAGGGTTCTAAAGTACTAATAAGGAGGAGAGACCGCCTATTCCGTTCAAAAAATGTTTACAATATGGTGCCCAGCCGAAATTTTCAACCATTATTTTTATATTAAAATGGTATTCATGCGTCAGCTTCATCTCGAAGATCAGTTCACTAACTTGACCGATTCAAAAAATAAATAAGGGAGCCTTTCTGAGAATTACTGAATAGATGGTATTTATTGTTCAACCTCGTGGTACAACCAATAAACGTTTTCTGAATAGTGAATTAGGATTCGCAATTAATTTTGTGGTTGTCTCTGTTCCAAAAATGCCAAAATTAACCAATCTCTTTTTCTAACGTGCTTTAGTTTCTCTTCAAGATATCCATGGGAATCGGTACGTGATAAACTGAGAAAGGATTTACAGCAAATACCTTAAAGTACTGAGTTTATCTACTTGACCGATCAGTTATACATGGTTTTATAAGAAGCCTCCTATAACACTTCCAGTATTTTGAGCAGGTTGACTCTGACTTACTTCCCGTGCATATAGGTACAAAAATAAATGCTATCAACGAATTTCGGAAATTTTGAACCACTTGAAGTTATCTTTGCCAACATTTGAACTTTTTGGAGTCTTCGACACAGTTTTCAAAATCCAAGCCCAAGCAAAGCACTTTTCGCTCCAGACTGAACATATAACTAGAAGGTCAGGATTCAGGATACTATTTTTCAGACCTTCATGGTTGGATGCAAAAAAACAAAATTAATGATTTTTCTCCGACCATGAGTTGGCCAAAACTAATTTCATTAAAGCATATCTAAAACGAAGATGTAGCTAATATTTAATCGCGTATTGTTGAGAACCATCATAATTAATTTATTCACATACGAGTATCGCTACATAATCACCCAGTAAATGGTGTTTATAGGCCAAAAAATGCACAGTAAAAAGATATGAGCCGGTACATATTGCGAAGAACATACTTGATAAGTTTATTATTAAATATGAATATACGCACTATCGGGTTAAGTTCAAATGTTTGTAATGTTGTTAACGTAAAGTTTATAATGAATTAGGTAAAGTGACAGATTTGGGTCAATGTAAATTCTATGATCATTTTTCGTGTAACATAATCTGGTAATCTTCGGTGGACTTTGTTATAATTGTTACTTATCAAAGATCGGATAATGTGAGATCATATTTGGTTTATTAAAGGTTGACTTTAAGGACAAGCTAACGAATTTGACCTCATGGGTTTGTGTTTTTTGGATTAACTGGACTCCAACTGGTAACAATATACAAACTGTATATTCTGTTTTTCATTGAAAATCCGTGCACTCTTGGAGGTGGTGGTGGATTCTCTTCTGATCTGGTAAACCTGAATCCAGACAACGTTGAGGAAAAAAGTCAGGGACACGGAAAATAATGAATGAAAGGAAAGAGCAAAGATGAATAAAGTAATGTTTTTGTACAGTAGATAATACATTTTAACATTCTTCAAGAATCGCAATACGGTGCCGTAACCTGAGCGCTAACACTTTGATATGTTGGGGTTCACATTACACTGTAGTCTTTGGGTTTGGTACATTGGACACTGCATAAGCTCATGTTCCACCGATAAAGGAGTGTTGCAGGTTGAGCAGATCGGCTGGGTTTTTCTTTCGAAGAGATGGCTGTGGGTCAGTGTCCGATGCGAAGTCTGGTGAGGACGATTTGATCTCTTCTGCTTTCTGGCGCATCGAGTTTAATGCCGATTTTGGGCAGTATCCCGCGGAGCTTGCTTGGTGTACGAGCCCCTTCCCACTTCAGTTGGCCCACTTCAAGATTTGGACCAAAATATGCCTTTATAAACTAAACATGACGAAACTATTTACTTCTAAAACAATTTATTTTCTCAAAAACATTTTAGATACACTCTAGTCGTAAAAAATAATCATTATTATACTAAGTGACATATAAATCCGAACACCCAGTTTAAATGGTTTTATTTTAATAAAATTTTGTATAAGTACTTAATGAAGCATAATAAGTAAATGATAAAAATTTCAAAATGATTGCACTGCTTTAAAGCCCTTTAACCTTTAATAATGTGTGGATGCACCCTGATGCGCTACGCATTCTCCAACGCGCCTAGGCATGCTTCTGATCAGGTGGTCAATGTCCTCCTGTGGTATGTCATTCCAGGCAACTACCAACTCGTCTCAAAGTGCTTCTAGAGTCTGAGGAGAACGTTGCAAATTGAGCAATCTCCTACCCATCATATCCCACACGTGCTCAATTGGGGATAAGTCGGGAGATCTTGGTGGCCATGGTAACAATGTGACATCATTATGTTGAAAGAAGTCTATTGTGACTCTTGCAACATGTGGTCGGGCATTATCTTGTTGGAAAGTTGGATCTGCCTGGGTGTCAAGATAGGGTAAATGATGGGGTTCTAGAACTTCGTGGATATAACGCTGCGCGTTCCTGTTACCTCTGATGAAGATTAAAGATGACCTGGAACCATAAGCTGTAGCACCCCAAACCATAACTCCAACAGTGTGATGAACATGTCTTCTTGTGTATTGGTGTGTGGTGTCAAAGTCGCTCTTTCCTTGTCGAGATATATCCTTCGTACCTTCTCAATTTTCGATATAGCTGTCCCACGATCTTCTGTGTTGGGTCGTTTGTAATTTCCTTTCGCCAATTCTTCATCCAATTATTTGTGATATGTCATAGTATCTATGACGACTATTGGATTGCCTTTGTCTGCTGGAAGACCGTTTTCGTAAGCTCGCTGCACATATTATAACCCAACTTCAAAGTTATTTGTTACGTTCTCAATGTAGTGTGTTGCGTATAAACCAGAAAATCGATCAACTGCAAAAAAGGTATCAATTCAATCCAAATCTTTAATTACAATTAATATCATCTTGGAAACTGCAAAAGTCAGCTTGCCTTGAACATTCTGTCTTCAACAAAAAAAAGTCAAAGACCTGATAGGTTGGCAACGCCAACTATTTACCAAAACCCAACCATTTGCATACATTTTCTGTCCAAAATCGTTTATTATCAACGCTTCTCACAGAATGTCTCAAAAGCGCCATGCTCTGAAGAATTTTGTTATGAATAGATTAAAAGGTCCATAACCATAAACAAAATGGTATGCTCGAATGGTGTAAGGTGATTAGCAGGCACTCGGATTCGACTGGTTCTGACGTCTTTTAACGGCCTCTCCGAAAACACAAGCAAGAAGAGAAACGTGTAGAAACTTTTGCTGATTGTCAAAAAATTCTTGGAATAAGAAACACTATCATTTCGCAACTGTACGTCATGTTATTATTTTCTCCCTTGAAAGTGGATATATCTTTCTAGTAGCACGTGCGTATTTTTCCATATATGTACGCACATTTTGAATCTATATTATCTTATGTTAACGTTCTGGCAAGTTGCAAAATATATACTAAGTGACATATAAATCCGAACACCCAGTTTAAATGGTTTTATTTTAATAAAATTTTGTATAAGTACTTAATGAAGCATAATAAGTAAATGATAAAAATTTCAAAATGATTGCACTGCTTTAAAGCCCTTTGACCTTTAATAATGTGTGGATGCACCCTGATGTGCTACGCATTCTCCAACGCGCCTTGGCATGCTTCTGATCAGGTGGTCAATGTTCTCCTGTGGTATCTCATTCCAGGCAACCACCAACTCCTCTCGAAGTGCTTCTAGAGTGTGAGGACGACGTTTCAAATTGAGCAATCTCCTACCCATCATATCCCACACGTTCTCAATTGGGGATAAGTCGGGAGATCTTGGTGGCCATGGTAACAATGTGACATCATTATGTTGAAAGAAGTCTATTGTGACTCTTGCAACATGTGGTCGGGCATTATCTTGTTGGAAAGTTGGATCTGCCTGGGTGTCAAGATAGGGTAAATGATGGGGTTCTAGAACTTCGTGGATATAACGCTGCGCGTTCCTGTTACCTCTGATGAAGATTAAAGATGACCTGGAACCATAAGCTGTAGCACCCCAAACCATAACTCCAACAGTGTGATGAACATGTCTTTCAACAAAAAACTGTGGATTCCTCCTTTCACCACGTCGCCTTCTAACCCTGGCACGACCTTCGCGCATGCCTAAACAAAATCGAGACTCGTTACTAAAGACAATACTGTTCCAGTCCTGATCCCAGAGTGACCGTTGTCTGCACCACTCAAGGCGATTACGTCGGTGTTCTCGAGTTAAAGAGAGGACCCAGTGTGGCCGGTATGAAAACAAGCCATTCGTCGGTAAACACTTCGCATGCCAATAGGTCTTCCGTGTTCTGCAAACCATTCATTTGCAGTGGACCTGGTAGTGGAGAAACGGCCCCTTAAGGCCAATAACCTTAGGCGGCGATCTTCCCCGTCTGTTGTTCTACGGCGGCGTCCAGTACCCCTTGCTCTTTGCGTACGGCCTTCTCGAAGCCATGCCTGACAATACCTAACCACAGTGTCTACACTTCTTTACACTCTAACTGCAATTGCCCGAAAAGAAAGTCCAGCTTCCCGAAGTCCCACTATACGGCCCCTATCAAACTCACTAAGTTGACGAAATCATACAGGTCTCCGTACTCTAGGCATCGTAACCGATCGTAAAGGATGTCAAGAACCAAAATCCGCCAACGTTGATTCTTTACTGCGGCTGAAATATTCATTTTTAGATCGTTAGCGAATTAAAAAAAAGCAGTATAAAAACCGGGATGTCCAACTGGTAAGGCTGAAAATTTTTTCACTTGTTATTTACAGTAAGATAAATACATTCACCAACTTTTATTAAAATAAAACCATTTAAACTGGGTGTTCGGATTTATATGTCACTTACTATACATATTTGAAATCTCTTAGACCTACAACTAATAGAACAACTGAACAAATAAACAATGTGCGAATAAATGCGCGAAGTTAACAAAGCAACAATTGAAAGATTACCATTGGGTAACATCACCTTTATTTTTTATTACGGCTGAAATTCTTTGGGGCATAGTGTTAACCAAGTTTTGGCAAAAATTTGGTGTAAAACAAGTCCATATTTCTTGAAGCTTTTGTCTCAGTTCGGTGATTGTACGAGCATGATGTTGTCGTAGAACCTTTTTCATCTCGTGCCACAAAGTTTCAATAGGTGGCAGATCTGGACTGCTAGAAACCCATTTCAGAAGTGGTACATTATTTTCTTCCATCCATTTTATAGCCTTTTTTGAGGTATGGCGCGCTGCATCATCTTGCTGAAACAGAAAATCTTGGCCGGATGTCAAACATTCTTCCATCACTGGTAAAAGCGATTCTTCTAAAATTGCCAAATATTTGTTTGTACCCACATTTCCATCAATAAAATGAAGTTTTCCTACTCCTTTTGAACACATACTGCCCAAGACCATATTGGATGCTGGAAATTTCACTTTTCTCTTCAGACAGTCAACATGGAATGCTTCATTTTTTTTCCGAATAACTCTACTGCGACTGGCACCAACACAAACTTCGAATCGGGCCTCATCACTCCATTGTATTGCACACCCTTGTTTAGGTGTCCATTGTATAATGTTCTTTAGCCCATCTAAGCCGATTTTTCTTTTGCAGTGGAGTTAATAGTGGCTTCTTCTACACGGTTGTTGGATATCCTTGAATCGAACAGGACGTTTTTTGGTTCTACTATTGAACCGACGGCTACAACGTAGTCTCCTATTTTCATGCCATCGATGGATGTGAGAATCAGTGCTTGATTTTTTGAAGGTGGTCTGATAATTGGTTGTTGTGTGAGTGCATTTGAATATGTTTGTTCTGTTATTTACTGTTTCTCGCGGCATTTCAGGCAAAATTCACCTGAGCCGGACCTGTTAATTATTTTTCTACCGTGTTATAGTGTTTTCTTATCGTTATCTTATCGATATCTTATTTATATCTTCATCAGCTATCTATTCTTTGTGTATGGGTAAATATCCGTAATGTTGTACTTACGAAGCCGCTTCTTTCTAGAGGGCCGTAATGCACTACGCACTGTTTGTACCACTTTTCACAATTTTCTGACTGCAGTTGACTGACGGAAGTGAAAATCGGAATAAATTTTAGATACCACATATCGTTACGGACAGGACCGTACTCTTGTAGAGGTTTTGTCAGCGTCTTCAAATTTGATTATGTTAAATTATTATATTATAATTAATTTTGATTACAGTGTTGATTAATTAGGTCATGTGAACATGGTAATATTTGGTAGACTGTTATAATTGTGACTTATCTAAGATCGGATAATTTAAGATTAGATGGTCTAGTAATTTTGAAGTCAGATGTTATGGAACAATGGGAAGAGGAAAAGAAGAAAGGCAAAAAGGTTTTGTAAAGGTTGTGTCAAAATGCTCTAGTTTTGATTGTTCTAAATTGGCGAATTAATTTTGATGTGTGAACTTGCTCGAGTGTGTAGTCCACGGTTGCTGTGATTCCGCTTAAATATAGTATCGCTGAGTCTGCAGATTATGCATGTGCATTTTGTCAATAAAACACCAAGACGTGCAAGTGGAAGTCACTGCTGGTTTTAAGAGCATCGGATAGAGCCGAATTTTGTTAAACACACTTCATTTAGAATGTCTACATAAAAATGCATAAAGCTGCTACGTATCTTAAAATTCAGTTTCTTACGCTTTAGTATAATTCCGCCACCGCCTTGTAGTATTTTGTGTTTGGTAAGCCTCATTAGTGCCTTTGTACTTTGTGGGATTGTTTTTCGAAAACCTAAGTTGAACGTTCTGTTCAAGTGGTGACAGCTCTGCGAATCGATGTATTATCAGCAACTGCCGATAGACTTTTGAATGGTGTATTTAATATCGCGAGTAGAAATAAAAATACCCTTAGAAGGTCGAAAGACACCTCACCGAGTGTTGATTTTTAAATTACTGAGGAAGTTAGTTTAATTGATGACACTTGAATCCGAAGAGTGCTTTCAGTGTTTTGTTGACTTAATGCAAGGCTAGTAGCTAATTTGTAATTGATAAGTGAATGCTCAAAGTACATAGCTATTAAACTATAAATTCAAAGGACCGACATCGGTCTATCATGAGAAGTGTTTTCAATAAGCAGATGTTTTTCTGTATATTTACCCATATTCTTGACCTTAGCGATGAGTTAAACATTAAAGTATGAACATCTGCGAGGAGTAAAACAAATATTTAATATAGAATATTTACACTAGTTACTTGGGCGTCATTAGTACACAGAAATGAAAATCAAGGCTGATTTTTTAATGGATTGGATATTTGCATCTGATTTACATGTTCCTTGCTGCGGTATGTTTAACTACCATTGTTTTTTTGGTTTTTATCATCTACGTTACGTCAAACCTCACATCAAATAACAGCCGATTATCTATCATGAAATTTTAAAATACCCCATATCGACAAGCGAGACAGAATTCTGATGGATCTGTCAACGCAAGATGCGCAGACAGAGTCGTATTTTGTTGTGGTTTTTTGTACTTGCCCCTGGTGATATCGTCCATCTGGCAGCGTCGCCCATCTCTGTGTCTGAACAAAGCGCCAGGCACGCCCGCCGATGAACCCACAGAGCCAAAACCTAGAAGTATCGAAAACATTTCTCTATCATTTTGAGTTTTAAGGGAAAATGTACTGGAAAATGAATTAATGGGAGTTGGGAGCGTATGAATATACTTATATCAAAAGATTGAGATGTACCCTCCCCCTGGCTCCCTAATGGGCACCCATGAGAATGATAGATGATGTAACATGCGGTCCCGCTCTACTAGGATAATTTCTTAAGGATAGTTACTAATAATGCAGATACAGTTTACTCGCAAGGATACAAATGCAAAAATGGTCGGAAAGCATTTACTTTATCCTTAATTATGCATTTTATACGTTTTTAATGTCCATCTTATATTTGCAGAATGATGCCGCTTTCAAGTTTAAAACTCAAAAAAAATATAAAACAGTCAATAAACCAACTGTTTGGAAAAATAATGATATTTTGATATTGTCCATATACAAGTTTGAAATGGAAAAATATAGAGGGAATCCCAATTCTTCCAAATTGTGTTTTGCTTCTGCGGATCATTGCCATGAGTCTGGAATGTAGTGTCGTTGGAATCATAAATTGATTGCTAATTAGAAAATTGGTATTAAATAATAGCAACACTGTGCTGTTTATCTATTGTTGAACAGATCAAGCTATCAAGTTTTTCAGAAACTGTTTGTTCTTCGTACGAAATTATCATTGTTATTTTCTATGTTGTGTGTACCAACAAATTGTCAGGATGATGATAAAATAATAGCTACGTAAATGGCCCCCACTCTGATTATATTTACGAGCACCATTTAAAAAAGTACGTGTGTGTGATCTAATAAAAATGACATTTATATTCCTGTGCCAATCCAAAGTTATCATTCAATTATTTTTTACGATACCTATGAAAGATTGGCTACATACCATATGATCAACAATAAATATATGCATTGAGATATTTTATGCTTAATTTTATGAATTTGCTTCATGTTTATGAATCGAAGATTACTTTGTTTCATTTTATGGGTTATTTTAATGATGAAAACTTGATAAGTTTTATATATATATATATTATACATATACAGTGTGAGTCTTCATAAAGTGCACATATCAAAATCAGGGAAACTACACTCTATCTCATCGACGGATAAATCATAAAAAAAAATTAAAGACAATAATTGATTTTTTATGAATATTTTAAATGTTTTAGAGTCAGCTGCTAACCCTATTTAAATAAACCGTTACAACTTTTAAACTGAATGTCCTATCATATTGGAATAAATTTTGTAGTGATTGCAAATAACAGGCCGTACCAGTAAGGTGAAAATTTCCAGGAAAAGTAATGACATCCATTTAGAATAAAGAAAATTTTGATGAAAATCTGTTTTTTTTTCATCATTTTTACAATAATTTCAAATTTTCTATAAATATCGTCCCTTGTACCCTACCTTTTTTTATTTGTAAGTTATTCTACATGTTATCAGATTTATAAAAGTAGAAATTGCACGTTTATTACTCAAATGTAACAGTTTCTATGAGTGTTTATAAAAAAGCCCATGCGCATCGTCTTGCTAGGCACCATTGTTTATCATGTAGATACCTTTTTTTGGTGACTCACTGTAGAGTCGCGCGGGCTGAAGTACGAGTGGGGAGGCGGGCCCAGTTGAAAAACAATTGAATGTTGGGCAGTTAGGCAGTTATTTGTGTTTCTCCTGCCAACTTTATCAGTTTCGTTTGCTACATATCACGCTTTCGCTTTTTGGTCGCGATGCCACGTATAAGTGATTTCCCTCCGGCACACATTGCCGATATCCATTATTATTATGGAATGTACCGAGGGAGTGCTAGAGCTGCTTGCACAGCTTATCTAGCTGCATTTCCAAATCGACGCCCTGTTCCATCAGCCCGTAACTTCCAAGAAGTACATAGAAGACTGGCCAACACTGGACTTGGTTTGCCTCGAGATCGCCGCGAACCAGGTGTTATTATTCATGTTGCTATCGAAGAAGCCATTTTGGATGATTTGTTTGCTGACCAGACTACTAGAACGAGACGTTTGGCGTTACGTCATGGCGTATCCCAGAAATCGGTTTGGCGCATCTTGAGGAAAGCAGGGTTGCATCCATACCATTATCAAAGGGTGCAGCACTTGCATGAAGATGTGGATTGGCGTCCAAGGTGCGTTATGTCTACATGGATTTTTATAAAAACAAGAGACAATCCTGAATTCCCGAAAACAATTCTGTGGACAGATGAATCTCAATTTACGAGAGACGGCATCGTGAACTGTCGTAATTTACATAAGTGGTGCCCAAAAGATGAAAACCCTAGGCTTTAAAGGGCTTCAACATTTCAAGTGAAATTTTCTGTAAATGTGTGGGCCGCACTGATTGACAACTTTTTGATTGGTCCAATAATACTCCCGAGGACATTAAACGGAGAAAGATTTCTGGAGCTTTTGCGCACTGAACTGCCCTTGCTGTTGGAAGAAGTGCCGCTGCAAACCCGTCGAAGAATGATGCTTCAAATGGATGGATGTCCTGCCCATTACTCGCTGATTGTCAGGTCTTTTCTTAATGAAAATTATCCTGGCCGCTGGATCGGTCTAAAAGGACCTGTTGGGTGGCCGGCGCGTTCCCCAGACCTCACACCCCTCGACTATTTTTTATGGGGGACAATGAAACAAAGGGTGTACAGCAGTTCCATAACCAGCGAAGCGGAACTTGAAGAAAGAGTTTTGCGTGTTGCAAACGAAATCAAAAATGATCCCGAGATGATTCGTAGGGCAACTCATCAAATTTCACTTCGCGCTACAACGTGTTTGCAGCAACGGGGTGGCCATTTTGAACATTTGATGCATTAAGCCAAAATGATTATCCTATAGACAAGTCTATTTGATTTTATTTGTTAAAGATAATGAATGATTCATGTTAGTTAATAATGTTGTTTCATTCCTACTCTGGCGTTGAACTGAGTCCACTGCTTTTTGAAACGCTGATTTAAAAACTTGTATCTAAGTGATAACCTTGCAATTTTTCACCATTAGGAAGCTAATAACATGTAGAATAACTTAACATTTAAAAAAGGTAAGGTAAATAGGACAATTTTTATTGAAATTTAGCAATTGTTTTAAAAATCATTGAATAAATAGTGAGTTTCAGCATATTCCTCTTTATTTTGAATTTATAGCATTTAATTTCGTAGAAATTTTCACTTTACTGGTACGGCCTATTATTTGCAATCACTACAAAATTTATTCCAATATGATAGGACATTCAGTTTAAAAGTTGTAACGATTTATTTAAATAGGGTTAGCAGCTGACTCTAAAAATTTTAAAATATTCATAAAAAATCAATTATTGTTTTTAATTTTTTTTGATGATTTATCCGTCGATGAAATAGAGTGTAGTTTCCCTGATTTTGATATGTGCACTTTATGAAGACTCACACTGTATATATATATATATAGTAATATTAACTTTTGCTTAGTAATATTACAATGTATCTTTGAAAGAAGTATTTACTGACACATTCAAATATAAGTCCGAAATTTGGATGAAAGCTTAGGGAAGGGACAGTCAGCTGGGCCAGCTTAATTCTTCACCTGAAAAGTTAAAATTAGTTGTAGTCTGATATTTCTCTCTTCATTGAAAGGTATTTTTTTATATATTAGTGCGCTGATATTATTATGGCATAAGAACAAGCTCCAGCATTATTTTAATCTAGAGAACATGACACTTATTTTAATCTGTGAAAAGAGAGCATGGCACGACAAACTGTCAGCGTCTTCACAATGAGATTAGTACTTATGTTTTTTTCCACTACATGAACCTCTGACGAGAGGTCCAGAATAATATTCCCATGTTAAGGAGACTCCCAACTAGCTGAGCTGTTACGGAAACATCAAGAAAAGCTATCTCGACATTCAAATATTAAGAAATTTTTACACTCCTTGCTGCTCAATGTCGTCGAAACTAAACAGCATGGCGAGCTGCCTAACATCTAGTGACAACCTTATTTCATTTCTAATTTGACTATTTCAAAGTTGAAGCAGTTAAAAGATTGTGTGATGCATAGGCTCTATTGCAATAATTGTTCACTATATCATGTCTACCTATTCCAATTAAGAATGGAATGATTGCAATGATATGTAAAAGTCATCCAGTTATTTTATGTGTGCTTAATGAGGTGAAATAGACGTCAATTTGCGATTGAAATTTTATGGCTATGAATTTTGTTCATATTTTCATGCAGTAAGCATTCGAAGTTTTAGTAGGGTGTCCTGATATTCTCCTGCTGTTAAACACAGATAAGTGGTCACAACAAGGACATCAACACGCACATAAATAGTGATAGACGGGAATAGGTAAAATAAGTTTTCCAAGCACGGGCATCGCGAAACATCCAAAAAGCGTAGGCACTTACCTGTCAAATTGAGGAAAAATTTATCCATTCTCTTTCTAAGAGTATACAGCGTGTCCCACATTGAACTGCAGCGATTGGTTACTCAAAAAGGACACGTAAGATAGTTATGAAAATTTGTGTTCATGGTATGACTGATTACTGCTATTTGGATAGAATATTTCCTAAATGGTAGCACTTCCGGTCGTACTGGTAGTAGATACCAACTTGGTTATTATAATATTGTTAAACTTTCTAAATGAGATTCCAACTACATTTAATTTACATCATCCTATACATAATTTTTTATGGAAAATGACAAATGCAGGCCATTGCATTA
Organism: Acanthoscelides obtectus; assembly: GCA_963669975.1. Taxonomy (NCBI): domain Eukaryota; kingdom Metazoa; phylum Arthropoda; class Insecta; order Coleoptera; family Chrysomelidae; genus Acanthoscelides; species Acanthoscelides obtectus. The sequence continues at coordinate 15,237,095 of CAVLJG010000008.1, read as the reverse complement.
CAACAATTTTCTCTCGCATTTTTTGCCATATGATTTGTAACTGGTTTTCTGAAGAAGGAAACCTATTTTGATAGATTTTATTTCAGATTTAGATAACAAATACTACTAGGAGGGTCAAAAATAGAAGGAAATTTATATACTCAAAATGTCAATTTTTTTCTAAAAAAATGCACCTTTCTATAGTTTCATCGTATCAAGCATCAAAAATAAGGATAAATTTGTAATCCTTTCACGGATCATTATTTGGTATACTTTTGTACAGATTATCCAGCCAGCGTCTACAGACAAACATATATACGTATCCGCGATTTAAGGAATTTAGATACCAACTTACTTGCTGAGGTAGCTTCATCAATGTACTGGTTAGGAGTTATCAACTTCGAAAATCTTGAATCCAAGCTAAGCTACTTGTATGATTTGATCAATATTTTGCTAGACATATGCGCGCCCATCAAAACAGTAAAAGTGACAAAGCCACGCTATCCTTGGATCACCCAAAACATTAAGTTCATGATGAGATTGAGAAACAATGCATATATGAAATATAAAAAAGGGGTAAGGGATGCTCTTTCTGCAGATTTGATCAATGTCAAATGGGTTTATTATAAACAACTCAGAAATTTTGTAACAGCTTCCATAAGAAGAGAAAAAAAAGCCTATATAGAACTGCAGCTTAAAGAAGGTAGAAGTTCCCGTGATTGGTGGCGAACCATCAAACAACTAGGTGTACATAATCCTGTTAAAGATAATTTAGAATGCACATTGCAACCTGATTTAGTGAACAAATATTTCCTAAATTCCATTCCAGATAATTGTGTGGATACCAGTATTATTCATCATTACAATAGCAATGTTTTGCCATCTATAGACAACTTGTTTCAGTTAAAACCGGTCACGGAGGATAAAATATTACAGATTTTCAATAAAATAAAATCTCGGGCGGTTGGACTAGATGGTTTGAATATAAATATGTTAGCTCTAGTGTTTCCTTTTTGTTCTAAAGCGATTACTCATATAATTAACTATTCGCTTGAAAAAGGGTTAGTTCCTAAAATTTGGAAAGCCGCATGCGTTAGGCCTCTTGCTAAAGTTGATGCTCCGGAAGGACCTGATGATTATAGACCAATTAGTATCCTTCCAGTGTTATCAAAACTATTAGAAAAAATTGTATATGAGCAACTGATGCAGCACGTCACTACCTTTAAGATAATTCCATCTACGCAGTCGGGGTTTCGAAAAAACCACAGCACCGTAACAACTCTGCTCGATGTCTGTGACGACTTCATAGGGGCAATAGACAATTCTAAAGTTACTACTGCTGTCATGATAGATCTAAGTAAGGCCTTTGATTGCCTCAACCATGAACTACTTTTTGCAAAATTTCATTATCTTGGCTTCTCCGATAGTTCGATTAATTGGTTTCGCAGTTATTTTCATGAACGCATTCAGCAGGTAAAAATCGGTGACATCTTATCACAGGAGGGTACTATCTCCAAAGGTATACCACAGGGGTCTATTCTTGGACCTCTTCTGTTTTCTCTTTATGTAGCGGACTTAGATAAAGTCACTAAATACTGCAAATTACATACATACGCCGATGATACACAGATTTATCTATCTTACAACCCTGCTATGTACATTGAAGCGAATGAGATGCTGTCTGAGGATTTAAATAGTATATGTGTGTGGTATAACAAACATGGCTTATGTATTAACCCTAGAAAGTCGGCTATCATAACTATTAAATCTAAATTCAGCAAATTCAATAGTGAATTAATAAAGCTGTGTATTGGAGGTGATGAAGTTTGCCACAAGACATCGGTTCGCAACTTGGGCATCACATTTGATGAGAACCTGTGCTTCCATGATCATGTCACCAAAGTTGTTCAGGGTTCCTATGCTAAGTTGAAGTCAATTTATAGCTATAAAAATGTATTGTCCAAGCAGACCAAGGTTAAGCTGTGTGACTCCCTTATCCTAAGTAAACTTGAATACGGGGACCTTGTCTATGGTCCATGTCTAATACAGAGCGAGGCATACAGACTTCAAAAAGTGCAAAACAGCTGCATAAGATTCAGTTTAGGTATTCAAAGGCGGGAGAGGGTATCTGATCATATTAAAAATATTCAATGGCTTACTATGCGACAAAGGTGGATACTGCATCTATTATCATTGGTCCACAGTATTATGATCAATAAAATGCCTCTTTATTTGAAGAACAAGCTTACCATGAGATGTGATCATCACTCAGCGAACCTGCGTTTTGTAGGATATACTCTCGACTTGCCTCGACACCGAACAACCCAATTCAGAAAGAGCTTTTCATATGTGGCGCCCGATTTCTACAATAAAGTACCTCAAGCATTGAAAACTTTATCTGTGTCCAGCTTTAAAAGAAAAGTTAGGCTCTTTGTCTTTGATGACATGTAGCATGTATTTTTTTTTTTTTGATTTCATCTAGCATGTATTTTTACGTAATTTTGTTTTTATATTTGTTTATTTGTGCATGTTTTCTCACTCGTCACTTTTCATTTGTTTGTGTTTTGCTTACACATTTGTTACTGTTTACTTTTAATTTTTATATCTTCTGCCATATACCTAATATTTTCTTTTTTAAAGTTACTTCTAATCACGGTTTTTGATTCTGCTACGTACTCTGTTGCTGCACGTTTCTCTTTTGGTCTTTTGGTCATTATACTATGCTACGATTCTGTAAAAAAAAATTTTTTTTTTTTTCTGCTTTAAATGTTATCTTCAATGTATTTTTGTTGTATTTGCATGTACTTGATTTTTTTTTTTTTTAGCCCTGGTTGGTTCTGAAAAACAGCTTGTGCTGATGTAACCCGCCAGGTAAAATAAAGGCCATTTATTATTATTATTATTATTATTATTAATTTCACAAATTAAAAGTGTCTGGAATATATGGAAACATTGTTTTTTACTTAGAAGCACCATTCGGCCTTTTTTATCAGTAAAATCTCAGTTGGCCATGCCGCGGCGACAAAGTGATATCACAGAAATAGACTTAGTTTTAACATGATATAAATAAAATGAATTTATAATCTCTTGTAGAAGCAAAAAATTGTATTAAATGCAGGGCGTTTTATTTAAAATACTCAAATTGGTATCTACTTCCGGTACAGCCAGAAGTGCTGCCATTTGAAAATGTTATTGTCGAAATGTTCCCATCAAATTACTGCCAATCCCAACTGCTTACCGCAGCTGTATGTGAGACACTCTGTATATTTCACACATGACACAAAAGGAACAACAAACGTTGCACCAGTCTTTTTCTCTTCATTTCTTTCATTACCAAACTTGTCTACATCTAGTTTCAGCTCACCCCTCTATGAAACAAATCGCATTGTCGTCGCTGAAGTCATCCCTCTTTGGTCTCGGTATTCTAATCAATATTACTATTTATATCTATGTCAATGACAGTCTTCTCATTATCTCGTGCCCTGCGTTGTTTTTGAGTTTGCATTAGTGACAGACAGCTCCGAGTCACGTACGACGTTTGACCAAAAGCTGCTGGCCGCAATTTCGGGAACCCTGGTCTTAGTACCTTGGTAACCAAAAATAAAAAATTGAAAAAATGATGAAATAGCAAGCGATATTCAGTCGCAGATAGTGTCACATAAAAAGTAGACTCCTAGCGGTAGTGACTTGTGTTTTTGTGACTGTGCAGTTGACTTGAAAGAAAAATGGAGAGAAGGGCCCCTTGCTTAGTGCCTGTTAAGAGTTCTGATATCGAATTTGAAGACGTCACGTTAGAGGCCAAAATCGGAGGTCAGGGTAAGTAAATCGTATTTGCGACTTTTTGCAATCAACTTGATACGGTGTTATTTTCACAATTTTGATTTTTATTCGTTTAACATCAATTAGAGGTTGTAAATCCTCTTGGCCTTGGGATCAAACCAATGGATAACAGGGCCAAATTTTGACATGCTAGTGCATGTAATCGGCAGTACAAATAGATTAAAAAAAGTAACATTACAGCACTAGGAATGGCGACCACATACTCGCTTTGACTGCTTTCGGTTTGATTATCAAAAAAGGTAAAAAAGACGCAGCACCTGGTGTAAACAGTGATAAACTACAGATTCCAAGTAAATTTTTCTTTACATACCTTCATGTATGCTGGTCATAACGTTTACTTGATCTGTTTCGGATTCAAGATTCATAAGCCGCGATTTGGTCATTGTTGCCCGCAAATAGTTTTTTATTAATTTTAGTTAACTGAAGTTCCTTTCACATGAAGCTACGAACACGCAAATCGTCATGAAAAATTTTAGTGTAATCATAAGATTTGGAAGAGATTCTACAATAAACTTAAAAAATCTAGAGATACCCAATCGTAGTCTTGGTATCTCCAAAACTCTGGATGTAGCTAATTTCAGTTCTTCAGGATTCGTCAAAAGCAAAGTATTTCTTTTTACGATCTCGAACGATGAAGCTAGGTCTTGAAGAGACTTCGACCTTGTCTAGAGTTCAGATCTGAATCAGTTAAGACATTTCAACATATATTTTTGAAGTTCTTCTTTCAGTGTGAGCCCTGCATCACTGGCCACTTTACCAACCACCCGTCTTTTACAACGAAGTCGTCTTCTGATTTTTTTGTAGCAACATCTATTGCCTCTTCCACAATGTGACCCCGTTTTTCCTCAATATGAAGACCAAGTGCCTCTATTTTTGTAGCAGTTTCGTCAAAAGTTAAGCCTCAACTTTACAATCTGTGCATTTTCTTATATGTGTACATTTGTTCTTAAAGTTGAGTCATCGGTTGGGTGACACCCGTTGCAGGCCGCCCAGCCATCCCCTTCGCTACGCCACTGTGTAAAGTTATTCTGTCAAACAATTTTTTGTAGAGCCCTGAAGGAAATACATTTTTCCAAAACATCCGAAACTCTATAACAGGAAACTGTGTTTGTTTATACCTCAAACTCCAATTAACTACAAGGAATTTAAAAAAACGTGGCGACTATAAAGAAACAAGTAGATTGCTCTAAAAAATCCTATTTTCATTATAGGTACTAGTGCAATTCAACCCCTAAAACCAAATGTAATTCAGCGTTGTTTTAAAAAATTGGCATCAAGCCCAGTGCAGTTTCTGCCTTCTCATCAAAAAAGAAATCACGTTTTTCGAAAGCTGTTTCTCTGTAGTTTGGCCATGATAATTTTAATGTAGTCCAAGAATCAGTCCAATTAAAGATTATATAAACTAAACACGTTTTCATAATCATCCAAAACCTGCTCGTTATTCGCGAAAATCCGGGGACCCGTATGATCATTATCTTGTCAACCAACTAAACAATAGCAAAATGACAGGCTCTGCTTTCCCGCCCATTTCCGCTATTGGTGGGAGTGATCCTTATAAAACAAATAGTCTAATATTACAAAAAATAGTTCCATATCAGGCGGTGCCGTGCTTGTTGCCACAATAGGTTTTTCGTGGATGATTGTGTTTGACTCCGGTACAAGATGAATGTGAAACGACGAAGTCTTGTGCCGACCAAGAGGTTTAGCATCGAGTTTGAGACTCTTACGTTCGGAGTCAAAAGCGTTTCGAAGGGTGAGTTTGAAGAAAAAGTTATTTGCATATTCACCTACTGCACATGTATACCGGGTGGCTATCTAAGGTAGCTCGAAATTTGGGGGTTGCGTACTATAGATGAGCTGACATTTTTTGAGATATTCGCTTGCGTTAACATACTTTCGGTTTGACCAGAAACGACACCAACTTTCGATTTTTAAATGGGACACCCTATATATTTTTACTGATTTCGATCGAGAATAATATTCTGAAGTCAACAACGCCTCACTTTTCAATATTTGACAAATAAAGTCATTTTTATTCTAGTTTTTATTTTTCGATCAAGAATGCCATTGATCCTGTGAACCGCGTCATTTTTGATCAAGTAACACGGGAAAAATACGATTTTATTTTCACTATTATTCTGAATAATTGTAAGAAACGATCCACGTATCGGAATACTTATGCACTGAGTCCTTAGTCTGGAACATTTTGAGTCTTATTTAAATAAAAGTGTTGTTACAATTAGAAAGATCCAATTTCGCGTCGTACATTAAATTGTCTTAGCAGAGGTATGAAATTCAATGGAAATTGATGATGTTACTGCAATGTTGGATCGAGCGACCCAGAACTTCCTGATTTTCCAGACAATAAATGGTATTCATATCATGTGCGTGAAAAGCATACCAAAATGTGTACGCTAGCATGGGAAGGAGGGAAGGGGTTAAGATATTTGCTTATTTTTGCTGACAAGGACTAGGGAGTTAATAACTGTAATAAAATGCTTATGTAGTACTCGAATGCCCCTGGCTTTGTGTGAAAATTAGAATCCGAACAGTAGCTTCCGTACTATGGGAAGCTTTTTCGGTGAAGTTATTTTCAACACCATTGTTCTGACTCAACGCAGTTATCCACATACAGAACCATAATATATTTAAGTACTTCATTGCTGAACAATGCTCATATCAACGCAGTTAACCGCTCTGAAATCACAGTCGCACCAATTACTGCGGTGTTTGTCGCTGCTTCTGGCTGAAGCGAACGCGTCGACAGCTCCGGTTTACTATGTGCATCAGAGCGTGCGCGTTAAGTCCACTAATCGGAGAAGTATTATATACGTTATAAATATCGTCATTTCATCAGCTTTGAAGAATCCTGATACCTAGAATCTTAATATTTTCCACGTGTATCGCTAATATCGTTATTTTGGTGGTACAATAGAGTCTAATGACCTCTGCGAATAACTAAAATTTATTTATGAATGCAAATTAGTTGATATTTGGTTCGATGCTGATGAATGCATGATCTCTTGACAGCTCCTGGTTGTTAGGCGAAATCACGTGGTTCCCTCTCGCTTGTTAATGGTTTTTTGTTCATAGTGACATTGACGTCCGAATATTTAAACAGGATCAATGTTTGATCAACAGCATTTTTTCTGTGACTCCTTACAAACTAATTCTAGTCATCGAATTGATTTAGTATCAATAGATAACTATAAATAATACCGTCACTAAGATACGCTGCTACATACAAAACACTAGACTAGTTTGTGCGGCTTGATTTTCTTGATATATCGGAAAGCTTTGTGCTTAAACGGTACGGATGCACCGACCAGGTACTCGGTGGTGTGACTTACTCTGGGATATTTCAGCTACTGAGAGTGATATCAAAGCTATATTTGCGTTTTTGAAAGGTTCCTTCATTCTCAAAATTGATTTACTCTTCCCAGAAAGTGACAAAACAAAAACATTTTTGCTTCTTAGACAATTTTTTTGATGACGTATACGTATTTAATGTCTTGCTTTCAAGCCATATTTTGACATTACAAGATATGTTTTTGATACAATATTTCAGTGTATTCCTAGCACTTTTGTTAACCATTCAAAAGGCATGTGCTTGGTAACCTAAATTTTTGTACTTGGGACATTTCCCATCATGCTCAAATTTCGAAAAATTACTTTATAGAATATGGTTACCACGAACAATGAAATTAAACCCTATACGTTTCTGAGTGCCTTTGAGGGGAGGTTAGTAAAGAAACATAAACTAAAACTGCTTGATGTGGCGGGAATAGGTCAGATTTGGGAAGGGCGAAACCTTAATTACCGTTACTTATGAGTTTTTTTGTGGACACCGGAAAACTAGTTATTCACTTTAGTTTTCGACTTTTGCTGCACTTTGTTTATTTTATTTTCTGACACTTGTTGTTTTTGGAGTGTTAATGGGAAAAATAAAAATTCAGAAATGTGAAGATCGCAATCTGATTGGGGCTTAAACTGCTAAATGCCAGTAAAAACATTGCAGACTGAGAAAATTGAGTGAATAATTCTCGAATAAATAGTATTATTACGACAGAACAAAAGTGAACGAATATTATTTCATTTATTTATTCATTTAAATGTGATCTCGGATTATAATTGTTGATAGGGCTAAAATAAACGACATTCCGTTTCTAATTGTTGTAAATCGAAAAGCGGTAACATGTGACTTACTGCTTCTATACGCTGCAGAAATGAAATTTACTACCTTTTTTCGTAGTTTTCAGGATATTTTTAAATTATTTGTTCATTTCATAATTTATTCATATTGAGTTTTACATAAATAGCACATAAGTAAACCTTTTCATCATGTAATTATTCAATTTCGTAATTGTATGATTACATTTAATATAACATTTAACAAAAATAATTACATAAATAAACTATAAACTAAGTTAAACGAAGGATAATTTTCAAAATTATAGAATAGAATTGTTACTAAAAAACTAAATAAGCAAACACTGTAATAGCTTATAAAAGGATAAGACGAAAGTACTAGTATCATACAGAGAAAACAGTATAGTTTGAAGACTACAGCGTTTTTGCTTTGATTAATAAGTGGATTTATGCTTAGGAAATGTAGCTAATATGAGAGATATGCCAAACCAAAAAACTGACTATTTTTGTTAAATAACGTGATCAATGATATATCATGCAATTGTAATCATAAAAATTGGGGTCGAAATTTAAAAAAAGACAATAAATGAACTTTTACTTAGGTACGGCAGTATAGTCGTTGCTTGAAGAACTTTATTGACTTTTACGGAAAACTATATAGTAGTAACATCTTGTATATAAAAAATAAGATTCGCAGATATCGTAAGCACACTAGTAGGGGAGAAGGGGGCAAGTTGTTACGAGGGCAAGTTGTTACATAATCATTTTAAAGCGCAGCAAGTACGACGGGTTGCCTGAAAATGTACAAGAGATTGGCTCTGCCGACCCGCCATCTGTACACTAACAGTTATACTCATGTGTACGTCCTTCATGGTGTTTTCGTGTATAATGTTGTTTCAGTTATAAAACTGTACCGTTGTCTGTTCGCTTTTGTTTCCGTTTGTGAAAAATTGGTAAGTAGTATAAATATGTATATTATACCGTTCTGGAGCCTATATTTTTCTCTTTATTTGCATGCCGTTGTCTTTACCTGATTCACAATACTTACCAAAAAACATTGACCTAACCTCATTTTGTGCACGCGGGGCAAGTTGTTACAATAATTTGGGGGCAGGTTGTTACTGTAACAACTTGCCCCATATATTTTAATGCAAGTACTATAATTTTCCATTCCACTAAAATTTACACAATAAAATTGTTTTTGTTGTTTTCAGGTTCTTGAACATGGTGCGAACGTACAAGAAGAAAACTGCAAGAGGTATTATTCCAATTGAACAATATGAAAGTGCCATGCAGGCCATATTACACGAAAAAATATCAATTAGAGATGCTGCTACTCGCTACGGGGTTAATTTTATGACGTTACACCGCTATATGAAAAAAAAGTTAGCCCTAAACCTTGAAAACAGAAGCAAGTGCTTAGTTGGATACGCTACGCACAGAAAAATATTTAACGATGCCGAAGAACAGGAACTTGCGAAATACACAGAGTATTCCGCTAAAATTTATTACGGTCTTACAACTTCTGATTTGCGCAAACTTGCATTTCATTTTGCGATAGCAAACAACATATCTGTTCCAGAAAATTGGAAGGTGAAAGAAATAGCTTCCAAGGATTGGTTATATGGATTTCTGAAGAGGCATCAAACTTTATCTGTCAGAACATCCGAAGCTACTAGTATGGGCAGAGCCACTGCGTTTAATCGCCATAATGTGTCGCAGTTTTTCAATAATCTTGGCAAGGTTTATGATAAATATAAATTCCAGCTTCAAGATGTCTATAATATGGACGAGACTGGACTTACCACGGTCCAAAGGCCCACAAAAATCATAGCAAAAAGGGGAACTAAGCAGGTAGGCGCTATCACTTCTGGAGAAAGGGGTCAACTTGTTACCTTGGCATTAGCGGTTAACGCAAATGGCAATTTCGTACCTCCATTCATAATATTTCCACGGAAAAAATTTAAGGATGCATGGTAGCAAATGGGCCTCCTGGTTGTCTCGGTGCATCCCATTCCTCTGGGTGGATGACATGTGAAAATTGTTTGTTGTTTATGAAACATTTTGTCCAATTTGTCCGCTGTAGCAAAGAGAAACCAGTTTTAATGGTCTTAGATAATCATGAATCACATTTATCTATCCCTCTTTTGCAAAGTTAATGGAGTTGTTCTTTTAAGTTTCCCGCCCCACACATCTCACAAGCTGCAGCCCCTTGATCGCACTGTATTTGGCCCACTTAAAAGATATTTCAATAGTGCTGCAGATGCATGGTTAAGATCTAATCCAGGTAAAGTACAAGTAAATATACAAAAAGGATTTAAGGTGACTGGAATTTGGCCTTTCAACAGACAAATATTTCAAGATGATGAATTCTTACCCTCAGAAGTAACAGACAGGCCAAAGCCAGAAAATATTAACACAGCAATGGAAATAAGTCCTGAACCAGAATTTAATAGGGAAAGCCAAAGAACCCCACAACCTTCTACGAGTTCAGCTTGCAGCTTATCGTTAGATAAATCTGTTGATTTACTATCTACTGGTACTCATATAACGCCCCGAGAATTAAAACCTTACCCAAAAGCCATACCAAGAAAATCAAAAGTAGGTCGGAAGAAAAGAGTTTCCGCAATTTTGACAGACACTCCGATTAAATCTGCTTTAGAGGAGGAAGAAAGGACAAGACAAAGAAAAAAAAATGTGGGAGCAACTAAAAGAAACATATCAGGTGAATTAACAAGTGGGGCAAAGTCTAAATGTAAGAAACAGAGCGCTGAAAAGACCCTTAAAAAATAGATTCTACAAGCTCAGAAGAGGATGAAGAATCGGCATGTCTGATATGTTTAACTCCATTTTCACATTCTAGAAATGAAGAGTGGATCCAGTGGATTGTCTGTAAAGGGTGGGCGCTTGTAGGTTGTGGCAAAGATATCTATTTTTATGTTTGTATTCACTGCTTGTCCGATAGTGATTAGTTTAACTTTCCTTTACAAGTTTCTTAAGGTTTTTGTTTTTACAAAAGTTTCATTTAATTTTTTTTATTTTACTTTATGTAATGTTCCGAATGTTTTTTGTGTTGCTAAATAAAGGTTCCTTCCAAGACCATTTATCAAAATTGTTTTTTGAAGTTTTTGAGTTTTTTTTCTTGTATCATCTTACACCTTAGACTGTAACAATTTGCCCGACAGAGGGGCAAGTTGTTATAGTTTACAAAGTTACTTGAACTTATAATTACCAAGTACAAAAAAATTATAAAATAAAATTGATAATACATGTACAGATATATGTGGTACCTTTCTCCAATTTTAGTTTTCATATAAAAGAACAACTTTTGCCCAAATAAATAACTATATTAATTTTGTAACAACTTGCCCCCTTCTCCCCTACTGGAAAAGACGGCGATATTTCCTGAAAATAATCCAAAACAGATAGCTGATTCCGGTAAAAATGTGCTGCAACCTTGGCTATTGTTCTAAGGAGCTTTAATTTATTGGAGAACACATTAGGAACCTTTAGAAAAAACGTATACGGTCAGAATACTAAAATCGTCGTTTACCACAGGACATTCAAATCAAGATGAATATCCCTATTTGTGGCACAACAATATCGATAATGTTTGTAACTTTCTTTCAATAAATTTAGTATTGAAACCGCTGGAACACCCCCATAAATAAAAAACACTATCCTGCGAACATTGAACTACACCATATTTGTGTGTGTGATTCCAAAGTCGACCTATGTAGCTCTCGATATCTTGGGAAATCCCGAAATGCATAGGAAATCGAAGACACAGATAACGCTTTCGATATATCTATCTTTTCTATAAAATTCAAACAGAAAATTTCAATAAGGGTGTCGAAAATAAAAACGTGAACAGTTCATTGCTTTGTAATGATAATGTATAATAGGCCTTCCCGATGTTGCATAAGTCATATGACTGATAAATAATAGTTTTTTATTATTAAGTTCATTAGCCCTGATGTCACCTTGACCATTAAGATAAACACTGGGAAAGTTAATTGATGGTTCCTCACTGACTAGACTGCTTGGAAAAGAGTATAGTATACAGACTACGGAAAGTAGTGACACTTTGCAGTCAAGCAATTTTCTTCTTACCACCCCGAGAGGTACCAGGCCTCAACTATGAACGATTTGACGTGCTTAGGCGACTATAACTATTTTTTTGTGGTTTTTGATTTTAAATGACATATGGAAATAAGTGCCTTTTATAAAATAGTCATGTTTTTTCGCCCAAAAAGTGATAAACAGGACATAATAATAATAATAATAATAATAATAATAATAATAATAATAATGTCTATTGGAGCACTTATACAAAATGAATATACAGGGTGACTTCGAAGTTGAGTCATTTATTTTAACAGTGAGTAGATCTGATCAAAAGAAATGTTTTTCCTTTAACATTTTTGTGGCAAATTCAAAGTAACAAAGTTATAGCCCTTTAGAAGTTTGAGTACCGCCCTGTCTCAATAATAATATTATGTGCTCGTGTTTGGCAAATACGCCTTATCGGTTCATCGCATCGGAAACAAAAAAGCGAAAGAATTTGAAACGCTGATCACGATGTTTTTATTCAGTCAATGTGTCAGTCGGTAACGCGTGAGTGAATAGTGGTGTTTGCTGCGTGGCTCAAACGAAATAAAAAATGGCATGTTTATGCTGTTCGGTTTCCCAATCGAGTGCAACCAACCCCTCGTGCCTTTGTTAATGTAGTACAACGGGCTCGTGAATCAGGTGACTTAAGACCTCACAGGGGAGGGCATGCCGGTGCTCCAAGACCTCACGATCAAATACAGGTCCGCACTGAAATACTTGTCGGGAGGATACTTTATAAAACAAGGTAAATTTTTTTTTTTATTTTTACACACATATTTTGGTTTATCTTCCTTCTACAATCATTATCTGAAAATTAATGACTCAACTTCAAAGTAAATATATACTAAGTGACATATAAATCCGAACAGCCAGTTTAAATGGTTTTATTTTAATAAAATTTTGTATAAGTACTTAATGAAGTATAATAAGTAAATGATAAAAATTTCAAAATGATTGCACTGCTTTAAAGCCCTTTGACCTTTAATAATGTGTGGATGCACCCTGATGTGCTACGCATTCTCCAACGCGCCTAGGCATGCTTCTGATCAGGTGGTCAATGTCCTCCTGTGGTATCTCATTCCAGGCAACAAGCAACTCCTCTCGAAGTGCTTCTAGAGTCTGAGGAGGACGTTGCAAATTGAGCAATCTCCTACCCATCATATCCCACACGTGCTCAATTGGGGATAAGTCGGGAGATCTTGGTGGCCATGGTAACAATGTGACATCATTATGTTGAAAGAAGTCTATTGTGACTCTTGCAACATGTGGTCGGGCATTATCTTGTTGGAAAGTTGGATCTGCCAGGGTGTCAAGATAGGTTCTAGAACTTCGTGGATATAACGCTGCGCGTTCATGTTACCTCTGATGAAGATTAAAGGTGACCTGGAACCATAAGCTATAGCACCCCAAACCATAACTCCAACAGTGTGATGAACATGTCTTTCAACAAAAAACTGTGGATTCCTCCTTTCACCACGTCGCCTTCCAACCCTGGCACGACCATCGTGCATGCCTAAACAAAATCTAGACTCGTCACTAAAGACAATACTGTTCCATTCCTGATCCCAGAGTGACCGTTGTCTGCACCACTCAAGGCGATTACGTCGGAGTTCTCGAGTTAAAGGGAGGACCCAGTGTGGCCGGTATGAAAACAAGCCTAAACTTCTCATTCGTCGGTAAACACTTCGCATGCCAATAGGTCTTCCGTGTTCTGCAAACCATTCATTTGCAATGGACCTGGTAGTGGAGAAACGGTCCCTTAAGGCCAATAATCTTAGGCGGCGATCTTCACGGTCTGTTGTTCTACGGCGGCGTCCAGTGCCCCTTGCTCTTTGCGTACGGCCTTCTCGAAGCCATGCCTGACAACACCTAACCACAGTGTCTACACTTCTTTGCACTCTAACTGCAATTGCCCGAAAAGAAAGTCCAGCTTCCCGAAGTCGCACTATACGGCCCCTATCAAACTCACTAAGTTGACGAAATCGTACAGGTCTCCGTACTCTAGGCATCGTAACCGATCGTAAAGGATGTCAAGAACCAAAATCCGCCAACGTTGATTCTTTACTGCGGCTGAAATATTCATTTTTAGAGCGTTAGTGAATTAAAAAAAAGCAGTATAAAAACCGGAATGTCCATCTGATAAGGCTGAACATTTTTTCACTTGTTATTTACAGTGAGATAAATACATTCACCAACTTTTATTAAAATAAAACCATTTAAACTGGGTGTTCGGATTTATATGTCACTTAGTATACATTAAAAAAACCACTCCAAAAGGCTGGGTATTAGCATTGCCACTTTTCACCGTCGCCTACAGCAATTGCAGAGAGATTCAATAAATTAAAACAATTAAAAAACATGCGATTCATCTTATCTCTAATTTTACATAGATGTAATGTAATCTATAAAATTGAGGTACCATTTTAATTAAAATACAATATTGAATCGTAAGTTCCTAATCTTCAGCTTCAGAAGCTTGTAACTGGAGAAGCACATTTTTGAATTCCTTTCTGAAATTACTACTGGAAGTAATTTGGAAAACGTTTACATATTTATTCAACAAATAATGTGCTGTGTAAGTGAAAGCTTTTTTGAATTTAGATGTTACATGGCCTGGGATATTATAACAATTACCGTTTCTTAGAAAAACATGACGAACAGAGGATCTTTTCTCTAAAATATTATACAGATAATTTGGAGATTTATATCTTAAAACTTTATATAATAAAGCACCATAAAAAAGCAATGAACGGTAGTTATATTTTAAAATGTCTTTTCTCACATAGTGATGCGTTCTTCTCTACCTATATTATTATAACAAAACTTATACAACGATTCTGCAAAATCTGAATTTTTTGTTTTATTTCCTCTGCAAGGAAGTTGTAATAGACTGTGACACCATTATCCAAATGTGTAAGGATTAACGAGTTTACAAGCATTAATTTAGTGTCAGTATGTGTTTATATTTCCAAAGCGTTTTATATTTATAATAGCACAATTTGAGTTTATTCATAACATGACATTCAAAACTTAAATTTGTATCTAATAGTATTCCCAAATTTTTTGTTTCGCCTACAATTTGAATAGTGACACTATCTAAAAGTATATTTGCATTTACTGCGTTTTTGAATTTTGGAACAACTAGTCTAGCACCAATATTATCTAAATATTTCAACCTGTTGCACTATCTCTACCTGAAGAACGGAGCTTTTCAACACAACAAAAAAATGTCGCTAGATCGGTTAGTAGGTCTTGCATTTTTATACAGGGTGTTTTCTTTACACAACGTACTATGTCAGGCAATAATAAGCAAACCAAATCCAAATCAGGCGCTCCGTGGTGTGTGGGTTAACCTAGTTTATAATCAAGTTGGCAGTACTTGCCAAATGGAAACTCAAAAATTATGTACAGCATTGTTAGTGGTGACGAATCGTGGATTTACTGTTATGAACCAGAAAATAAACGACAGTCGGCTGTTTGGGTGTTCCAAGGTGAAGAAAAGCCAACAAAAGTCATTCGTTCTCGAAGTGTTTCGAAAAAGCTGGTCGCGACATTTGTGTCAAAAGCGGGTCATATTGCAACAATTCCTCTTAATGAGCAAAGAACTGTTACTGCGGATTGGTATACCACCATTTGTTTGCCAAAAGTCATCACCGAGCTTCGAAAAATCAACCCCGAAGGAAGAATCATCCCAAAATCAGCCCAAAAAACAAGGCAGTATTTAACGGAAGAAAACGTGGAATTATTGGACCATCCTCCATATAGTCCCGATCTAAGTTCTAACGATTTCTTTACTTTCCCGAAAATTAAAAACAGACTGCGTGATCAAAGGTTCCAGTCACCAGAAGAAGCAGTTGACGCATCCAAAAATGCCGTTTTGGATCTGCCAGCAAACGAGTGGAATAAGTGCTTCGAAAATTGGTTCTAGAATACTTCGAAAAACAATAAAGTCATTTAAAACTACCTACCGTGTTGTTTTATTTCCATATGCAAAACTTAAAAGACATCCCTCGTAGTCATAACAACCAAAAAAGGAGCAAAAAGAAGATTTTTTTTAAAAAAGCTTAAAAGTGGCAATATATCAAAAACTGGAAAACTACTAAGGTTAAGTTGATTTTATCTGATTGATCTGTAGCCAATCTACCTCCGTGATACTCTGGCGTGTTGTTTCAGGGATACCCTGTAGGAAGGGGAACATAGCGGCGGCAAAACTGATCCTTGTAGAACATCCGTGTTGATGTGTGGAACGGGAATGAAAAATTCTTAAGTGGAGCGGATATCTTATTTGGTGGCCTGGTCATGCTTTTGGGAGTAATTCACAATGTTTCACTGATTTGGCGTTTTTGTTTTTAAGCTACACGTCTGCGTTTGTCCGCCAGTATCAGTGGCCTACGAAAATCTCTTTTCAAGATTTATGACGGGTGACGGGGGAGATACGCTAATCTCCAACAGATCGAAGTGTTATCACCGTAATAATTGGTAGTATTACATCACGCCTAAACTACCAGCTGCGTGCTCCAACTAGTGTGAAGCCTTGGTTATTTGATAGGTCAATAATATTTTTGGGATACTTTGAGAACTCGTAATGGATTTGGCGTTTTTGTGTCGAAACCATGTGTTTGTTAAGCGCATATCAGTAATTCTCGAAAAGCTCTTTTCAAAATCACCAAACAATGCATAATATAATATTACATAACTCCAAACCGGTAGTTCTCGTAGTAGCATAAGTCAAGATCACGGCCAAACTACCGGCTAGTTTGTTTGCCCACAATACGCGAAAACCACGGGATTTTACCTTGACCACGAGCTTAACAATAGGAAGGAAAAATGACAATTGATACTTTTCCGCCCACAAATCCGCATGGTGGGGAGTAATCTTTAAAACTATAGCCGTTGTTCTGACATATACCCACATGCATATCTCATCCAGTAGTCCGATAACAGACGATGCGGAATTGCTCGCAGATATTTTAGTTATCGCGAATTCGGAGATTGGTGTTAGTGTGACAGTTTATTTTCGTGATCGGTGATAACAGGACCAGAAACATGGCGAAACGACCTAGTCTGGTACCTACGAAGAGGTTCAATATTATTTTCGAAAATATTACGTTTGAGAGCAGTTCGAGGAATGGTGAGTTTCAATAAGTCTAGTACTATTGTCCAACCGTCCAAAATATTCTGACTCGTTTTTTTTTTGTATAATCTTATCAAAAAATTACCCCAGTTAACGAATCTGCATATTGCCAGGCCCAAAAATACCTCAACAGATTTTAAACAATAAAAAAGAATGAATTTCTGCCCGAGACACATTCTTACAAACTCTTTCTAAGGCTCATAGTTTTCGAGATATAGGTAAGGGATTTAATGTTTGGAAAAGTACGAAACATGTCATCTTCGACATAGAAAAATAATACGAAAATATGAAATTTTTTATCTTGATGAAAATACTAAATGCTCTCAAACATCCATCCATATAATCTAAAAGCCATTTAGAGGGTATTGTTATTGTAAAGCTTTGTTTTTTAATTGTAAATCCAGTGCGCGCTCGATGTACATACAGGTACAATGTGTTTGGTCACGACATATCGATATTCAAGAGGGGTATTTTTCAGCTATTTTTATCGACAAATCCACCCCCCTACAATGTCCTACCTCATTCCCATTGAAATAGCAGCCATTTTTATTTTTACGTTACGATTACGGTAGTGCATGTATGAAAATTGTAATAACTGAGTACGTAAGTGTCACAGAATGATTTGGTGCCATTTGAACCATGACATGTTGTCCTAGCGATTATTGAAAAACTTGTTTTGGTACTGGCTGTCAGACATACTTAAAAACAGACAAAAAGGGAAAAAACATGGAAGAAAATTGATTATTTTGTGCATTTCCGCACACCATTAAAAAACTAGTCTGTGAAGTTGTGCTTTTTTTTGTGCTAATTCTACAGCTTTTTGTTATCCTAAGTATTCTAAGTTAAACAATAAATGCTATTTAACATGGGTCAAAATGGGTGTAATAATATGCAAATTGTTTTCAAACCTTTTATTCATAAAAATGACAAATCAATGTTTCTTATAGAGAGTTTGGATATGTTTAATGTCACAAAATGTTCTCCATTATTGGTTATGCACATTGTTGTTCTTAAAATAATGTGTCGTGTTGAGAGGCAGACCATATCCGTGTCAGCCATAATTTCGTTCGCAGCGGTATATCCATTTCTAGACATTGTAGGGGTGGGTTTGTCGATGAAAATAGCTGAAAAATATCCCCCTCAAATATCGGTATGTCGTGATCAAACACATTGTATATGTTTCAATCAAAACGAATAACCCGTCAAATACATTTCAGACTGCAAAAATTAGTCAATAGTTGGATGTTGATCAAAACCACTTTTAACTTCATAAATATTGATTTTGATATATTGTGTGGGTCAAAAGTGGTTTAACCAAGATCCAGTGTCGTTTTTAATTAAAAATTTACGTAGTGTTTACTTTTGATTAATTATTAAGATTGTCGCCATACAATAAAACCAATTAGCTAATGTTTGATTTATCTACTATGATTAATAAGAAAATAAGTAGAGTATGTTCGAACGTTCTAAGCTGTTATGACACTTGGAATAACACAACAACCCTGTTTCTTGCACAGACATCTGTGAAATATACGTATTTGTATACAGGGTTTGTCCGGAAAGTAATAGGACTCATTTTCTTCCGCCATGGATTCGGTAGAGGACGTTCCTTGCTAACGAATGAGCGGCTGGTCAGTTGTCTCCGAGCACTTGAAGAGTCAGGACAGGCATTTTCGCGCGACGTGTTTCTGTGAGGGGTGCAAGCCGAAAATACAGCGTTCGTTAGAGCAGAGGTACGCGATTAAATTCTGTGTGAAACTCGCGAATCTGCGACAGAGAGGTTTGATATGATCAAGCAGGCTTACCCAGGTGTTGCTTTAGCAAGGAGTGGTGTGTTTCGGTGGCACCAGGACTCTTTGGAGGGCCGGGAAGAGGTCGCTGATGAAGACCATGCTGGAAGACTTTCGACTTCGACAAACACCGATAATGTGACTCGTGTGCGCAAAGTTTTGAACTCAGACCGTCGACTAAGTATTCGTTTAATTGCCCAGATGTTACATTCACCAAAATCTATGGTTCATGACATTGTGACACAGCATTTGAACATGCGCAAGATGTGCGCGAAGATGGTCCCAAAAGTGCTCACTGACGACCAGAAATTGCGGCGAGTGGAAGTGTGCCAAAAAAATTTGAACATGTGTGAAAGTGACCCCCAATTTTTGAATGACGTAATCACAGGTGACGAGTCGTGGATCTTTGAGTATGATCCCTTGACAAAAAGGCAATCTTCCGAGTGGCACACTTCGGTGTCTCCTCGCCCAAAAATGGGAAGAATGAGCAAATCCAAAGTCTTTTTTGACATCAAAGGCATCGTCCACCATGAATTTGTTCCTCCTGGACAAACCGTCAACGCCAAGTTTTACGTGGAAGTGCTCAGGAGACTCAAACGAAGGGTAAGTCGGGTCCGACAAGACATGGCAGCCGACTGGAAGTTGCACCACGACAACGCCTCGGCTCACACCGCCTTTCTTGTAAACAGCTACCTGACCAAGGCCGGCATCCCAACGCTTCCGCAGCCGCCCTACAGCCCAGATGTGTCCCCCCGGACTTTTTTTGTTTCCTCGCCTGAGGCTATTCCGGAGAATGCCTTCCGTGACGCCTTCAATGCTTATAAATCGCGCTGGCAGCGCTGCACCGACGCAGAAGAAGGCTCTTTTGAAAGTTTTGTATCGACTGGCTCAATAATTTTTTTAAATCGACTCGGTCCTATTACTTTCCGGACAAATCCTGTATATGAGTTTGTTGGTGGCACAATTCATTCCGCATTTTTTTTGTATTAAATACCTAAAATGTTTCGTCCGGAGCCGCCTTATGTAAAAAATTGTTTCAACAGTTGTTGACATAGTTTTGAGACCGACAACATGGCAGATTCGTCAAAGGGGTCATTTGAATTAAGATTATGCAAAAAACATAACAACATTTTTTTTCAAGCGGATGCAAAAATGCTGCTTTCAACAACAGAACCAAAGTCACAGTTGCGCCAAATTTATGACTTTAATTTTGGTACTTTTCTGTATTGATGGAAGAGTACTCAATCAAGATTGCAGAGCTTGAATCTCATCCACCTTCTGCGCTGTCTTCAAAGGGATTCGTCAGGCTTGACTCATGTCACGCTAAAGCTAAACTATTGCAGCGAAGTTTCCCTTACATAGTTACAAAACCGCACAGCTCTTTATTCGTATTCCCTAAACAATAATGTTTCCTTAGCTGACATTGTCCAAAAGCATTAAACCGAAGCCATCTTCTAGATTCTATCCGTTCCACTAGCTTGTCACTAAGATTTTGCATTCTCATGACATTCCTAAAATTCATCATCATATTGATTTGTATCACAGTGTGACTTCATAAGGAACAATTTTTGATCTTTCAGGTTATCAAAGATAGTGACAAGTGGATACTCGTAGAGATAAAACATATCGCAATTGCTATTAGCGAAATGATGGTTTTATTCCACTATGAAATTAAAAGCACAGTGAAGTTTTCGCGATCAAAATAAACTGTAAAAAATATAGATCAATGAACATAAGTTCTGAAGGCTTTTTTAAGTCCAAAGAATACGAAGGTACAAGTAATTCGACAACCAAGTTTCTGATCTATACAAAGATGTTTAAGTATGCACATATAATAAACATTGATCTCCCGTAAACCACTGTAGCTACTTAAGGACATAGCATCCTAGTGTCTATTGATTTATAGCAAGAAGTTTAGGTATGATAGTGGCGTTGAGTGCATCTTTCAGAACAGTATTAATTCTTCTCAGCTGATAACAACATGCAAGATTCACAGATGTCGTGCCTGTTTATGAATAATGAAGTAACGAATATGACAAACTGAGGGTAATAAATTACATACTTTTTCGCAATATCCATCATAAAATGTGTCACGCGACATGAGAGCGAAGGTTATAAGAATAGTTGTTTTCGATTTTTAAAGTCTAGGGCGATTCCGCAAATATTATTATATAATGAGATGATAACGTTCAAAATGCTATCAGCGTATGTTGTGCATGAACTGAGCCTAATATTGCAAAGCGAGGAATTTATAAGTAATAATTTGACACAAACTTAAATTGATAAAATAGTTGTAGGAGTCATAGAATTCAAAAAAATCAAAATGTTTCTTACAAAGCTGCTAAGAAAGCTAATAGTGATTTCATCTCTTCTGGCGATATTCATACTATATTTAGGGTGTATTTCACCAGGATTGTCAAATCCACAGTCCGTTATTCTCCACCTATAGGGTAACAGTCCGTCAAATACAGCGAAGCAGCTTCAAGTTCCAATCAACAAATTTTAGCAACCAATAGCTATGAAATATTGAAAACAAAATACTGTCAAAGTATGAGAGGACAGCTTGTCATTGAAACATCATCAGCTTATTGAATATTAAGAAATTACATATAATTGTTTTGCGGTATTACTATGTTACATTCTGCTAAAATCATATGACAAATAAAAGCTTCAAATGAGATATTGACGAATATGAACGGATATGCATAGAATTTAGAACATAAATTCATATTGCAAATTTCAGATTGTCTATGCATAGACTTCAATCGGATTTTTCGGTATTTTTATCGAAAAGACAATATTTACCGATAGCATAATTCTCCACGATTTTTCAAAATAATTAAAATATTTCTATACTTGCCGAAAAAGAGCTGAAAATAAAAATAAAGCTAAAAGTTAATTTTCTGTAGTCTTCATAGTTTTATGCCCCATATCAATCATACATATTGCATACACACTCAAGCAGTCAGGCACATGAGAGGCGTAGATTTGGGTTGCCTATGATTACGAACGCACATCCTCATCCCTTACTCCGCTTGCACTGAATTGATTTTTGTGCATACAAAGGGTACAGACTGGTGGATTACCGTCATCACCTCATCACCGGACGAGCAATAAAGAAACCGAATCCTACCTGTTTTCAAAATAAATATTTAATTAAAATGAGAGGTGAGTTCATGAGTTCGGGGGTAAAACAGAAAAATATTCACAAGCCTATAAGCAATAATCTAAAAAGGAGTTTCCAGAATGGTTGCAAAGTACTTTGAAGAAGAAGTTGTAATATAGAACTATGCCCTCAAAAAACATCTTGTGTGCGCGCCCAATACAATAACAGACGTTTGTCATGACTCAAAGGTCCTTGATCTACCACTGATCTTGAGACGGCATTTTCCTTATACCGAATTCAACGACAGTATTTACCGATTCCGTTTTCTTTGCCGCTTCGGCAATACTGCAGATGTGCAGATCGCTTTAAATTGATATCCCAGACGTGTTATAATAATAGAAGTATGAAGGAAATATAAGAATGTTTGGAGATATATTTTCATAAATAGGTATTTTTGAATCTGACTTATAATATCTAGACGATGAATAATAGGTGGATGCGGATACTTTTACAAACATCGATGTTTTAGGACCCAGAAATGTAAAATGTGCTGTTTGTTTGCATTTGGTGTGGATTTCTAGATCATAAGTTGGCAAACATTGTTTTTGTTGTAACAAAAGATGATTATTGTAAAATAAGAAAAATCGGTACATTGATACAGGTACGTATTATGTATAACACCCTGTACTTGATATACAGACAAAACTACATTGTTATGCATGAACAGCCGTCAAAAACGGTGAAAACATCCTACTAAATATAATAGCTAGAAAATCGACCAATTATTTCTATCATTTTCATTGGTCGATTTAAATAACTGACCGTCTTTTGTGTGAAATTCTATGAAAGTTATCCTAATTTTAAAGCACAAAGACATAATATTACATCTATAATGTACTCTTATTTATGGGACAACCGTTTTTTCACGACTTTATTCAACATTTCAATGGAAATAACTGAATATTCAGAGAGCTTTGACAGCTTCCGTCAAATTGCATTTCGATAAGGTCTTTTCCTATTGGTCCAACTGACCGTCAAATATTGTTGGTGAAATTGGCCCTTTAGTTAACAATCTGGGTCGTATTACTTTTGTCAGTACTATTACTATGGATTATCATAAGATAGATTCTTATTCCATGGGCATATCTAAAAATGTTAAGGTCTTCATTTTTACAGTTTTTTACCGCTTAGCTGACTACTAATTGTTGCTAAATTATTTTAATGATCGCCAATTTGCATTAAAGTGGCACAAACATAATGATAACAATACTAACCGCTCATTATTTTTCGCCAACCATTATTGTTAGCAAAATACGCTTGCCCAACGGTACCCATTGTAAACGGCGTAACTTGCGAAAAACTATTTCAACATTCGAACTCGCTTTCTCACGGTCCGACTGATCTTGATCGTTTATTTCTATTTCCAGCAATAGATCAGGGTAACTAGCCAAAAATCGAGAGACTCTCATCAAGAAATATAAACGGATTTGTGATTTCAAGCATATATTCCGCCATATATTCTGTAACTATAAAGTAGGAGTGGGATATCTTTAGAGACGTTGTAGAGGATGAACCTACATAAAGAGTTTACAGAAGCTTTGAAAAAAATATTTTTTTATCTAATCACTGAATAACAGATTCCTCTAGTATATACCTAACTTGGAAGCAACTTACGATTATAACTCTGGACCACAGGGCGACAAGACCGCCGCGCCGGTTTTCGACTTTGGCTTTGAGATACAGATTCAGTAGTACTCGAGCCATCGCTAATCAGTCGTTTGAAGAGCATGGAAGGATGGTTGGTACGGTATATCGCTGGACACGACAGTTCGGCCTTTTTTTCTTATCGTCCACATTGGGTGCTACCTCTCACAGCTGAACATCGGCGTAACCGTTTGCTCTGGTGTAAAGAAAGAATTGTATGGGACGAGGAATGGAATCAGGTGATCTTTAGTGACGAATCCCGTTTCTGTTTGGGGATGCACCATGGTTGAGCAAGAGTGAGAAGGTGACGTGGTGAAAGACGCGACCCACAATTTGATAGAGAGCGTCACGTTCACCACACGGTGGGAGGTCTGGTATGGGGTGCTATTAAGACAATCCCAGACCGCATGTTGCCAGAGCATTGTTAGCCTTCATGGATTAACATCACATCAACCGTTTATCTTGGCCACCACGATCGCCTGACCTATCTCCAATTGAACATGTCTTGGCTCTTCAATTTGCAACAACCTCCCAGACTTACTCACGAAGATGCACTAGCCTGGAATGAGATACCCCGTCAGGATTTCGACTACCTTATCAGCATGCTGCCCAGGCGTGTCAATGAGTGTATAAGAAATCGTGGATCCTCAACACATGAACCAGCTTCTGCAGTCAGGGGACGAATCAAGCCGAAAATTTAAATATTTTACTAGGAAGGGATACTGAACATATATGCCAAAAACTATTAGGTCACTCAGTATATATAGCTATCGACCACTGTCTTGAGGTATCAGTGTTGCCACCTCACCTTCTGTTGCCGCCGGCTATGGGATTTCATTTTCCGTCGTTAAGTAAATGCAGAAGTACGAAATGTTGGGGACAATTACGAGGCAGGCTGTGGGGCGATGTTTCTTGATTTCTCTTGGTCTCAAAAAAGCCATAATAGTGCCGATATTTAAAAAAGGAGACGAACAAGACATTGATAATTATAGACCAGTAACATTACTGAGTATCTTCTCTAAATTATTGAAAAAATCATGTATGACCGAATATATACATTTATCATCAAGTATAACATTCTAAGTAACAGACAGCATGGATTTCGCAAATGTATGTCTACAGAGTCGGGCTGCATTGACCTAATTCAATACATATCCGATAAACTGGACAGAGGGGAACTTGTGCTCACTATATCATTCGACTTGACATGTGCGTTTGATACAGTTGACAAAATCTTTGTTAAAATAAAATGGAACATATGGGTCTTAGGAGTAGTATTGATTCTTTTATTTTTTCTTACTTATCAGGTCGTAGGTTTGCTATTAAAATTGGTGAGTCAGTGTCCGATTATTATAATCAAAATATCGGTACCCCACAGGGTAGTGTTCTTGGACCCCTGCTCTTTCTGTTTTTCATAAGCGATTTACCATACCACATCACTGAAGGCGAAGTATGTTTTATGCGGATGATACTACTGCAGTAGCTTCTGCTGTATCTGAAACAGAATTGCAACTGAATACAGTGCTCCAAGAGTTTGCTAACTGGTGCAATCTAATGATTAATCACGATAAAAATGTAGCTATGAATATAAGATCTGTGAAGAAGCAATCCTGTAACGTTAAGTTGTCCCTTAATGGCCACAACATCGAGCTCTCTTTGCCTACAAATTTTTTGGGCTTAGTGGTGGATTGCCACCTAAACTGGGAAACCCATATCCACAGGGTTTGCAGGTAAATATAGGTGCTTTCGTCATAAATAGTCTAAAAAATTGTGTAAGTTGTGAAACCTTAATTAGTGTCTCGTATGCGTTTATATACTCGGTCCTGTCATATAATATTGTTGACTGGGGACAGGCCTCAACTATTGACCGAGTCTTCATCACACAAAAAAGAGTCATTAGAAACATGATAAATTTATCGTTCAGGGCGTCCTGTTTAAGAAATATCAACTTTTGACCATGTCCTCAATTTATTTCCTAAAACTACTATCCTACACTCATAAAAACAAATGCTGTTTCCAAAGAGACTCATATTTTCATGATTATAACACGAGGAACAAGAACCAATTTTGCTTAGGTAACCATAACTTAACTACGCACGAAAAGTCGCCTAGATATGCTGATACACGATTATACAATAATTTACTAGAATCTCTTAAACAAATAGATGATGTTATGCTCTTCAAAAAGCACCTTAAGAGGATGCTCTTATCTACAGCATAGATGAGTTCCTTACATTTTTGAAGGACTTGAAATCATGCAATTGTCAGGAGGCCCATTAGCTTGGAATTCACATGCACTTTTTAAATTTGATGTTATCAGTTTGTCTGTTGTTCTTTTAGTTTGTTTTTTATTTCGCATTTACTTTTCAGAAGTTTTATATGGCACACTCATGGCGTGTTCCTCTCTATACTTATATACAATAATAGGCGGTTATTCTGTAACACACCTTTGTGTTACGAGTACAGAATAACCGGGCATCAGTATACGTATATGCTTTTTTTAATTAATCGGGAAAGAGCTTTGTTTCTTTCCTTTGATTTCATTCCAGAATTGCAGTTTGAATTCAAAAACAATTTGTTTCAACATCATTTCTCTCCAAATATAAAATGGATCCATCAGAAGAAAACTGGAACAGCTATAAAAGCCTCAGAAATTACTGCTTGCTAGCATTACGCAAAGAAAAATCAGCCTATTTGGAACATCTACATAAAAATAAAAACTCCAAATCTCTTTACAAATCATTGAAACAAATGCACATACAAAGTAATAAAGAGCCACCGAACATTCCGGTCCACCTTTCCAATTCATATAAAGTGAATGGTTACTTTACCTCAATTTTTAAGAATAGTGATGAACAATGTATTGACAAAATAATTCATTATCGTAACAACAGACATAGTTTTGAGAGGTTCTCTTTCAATTCAATTGACTTGACAAGATTAGCATCTATAATCAGTCATATTGGTTCCAATGCATCTGGTAATGACGGAGTTACGTTGCGAATGTTAAAATTATGCTATCCCGCTATAAATCTTTATTTGCTGCATATTATCAATCTATGCTTAGAGAGAGGCTATTTTCCAAGCGCGTGGAAAACAGCAATGGTAAAACCACTCGCTAAAACCTCGAATCCTTTGTCATTTGACGACCTACGACCGATAAGTCTTTTGCCTCTTCTATCCAAAATACTGGAACGCGCAGCTTATATCCAGATTTACGAGTACTTAGACAAAAATAATATTATAAGTGTTCATCAATCGGGTTTTAAAAAAAATCATAGCACTACTACGGCTTTAGTGGACTTGATCGATGGCATAATTTCCGCGCTTGACAATAAAAACTTGTGTGCTCTTGTCCTTTTAGATTTCTCGAAGGCATTTGATACATTGAATCACAAACTGCTTGTAACCAAATGTCATTACTATGGCTTTGATGATCTTGCTTGTAAGCTCATCAAGTCATATTTAAGTGATCGGTCGCAAGTGGCCGTGGTTGATGGTCAGATGTCTTTGCCAAATAAAGTTCAGTCCGGAGTACCTCAAGGCTCCGTATTAGCTCCATTGCTTTTTTTGTTATACACTTCAAGATACTGTCAAGCACTGTCATGTGCAATTCTTTGCCGATGACACTCAGGTAAGGTATGATTTTCCAGCCTCACGCTACTCTGAAGCCCAAGACCAAATCAATGAAGATTTGTCAAGTATTAGCCGCTATTGCAAGTTACATAACCTCAAGCTCAACCCATCGAAGTGTAAAGCCTTGCTATTTGGTAATATCAAAATAAGAGCAAATCTTAAAAGCAAAATTGACGTTCAAATCGAAGGAAAAATCATCCCTTATTCAGAATGTGCCAAAAATTTGGGCTTACATTTAGATGAAGACCTGAGGTTTAAAAAACACTTACAGCACGTTTTGAGGCAATGTTACGGTTCGCTCCGGCTTCTATTTGCAAACAATTGCATCACTGGTAAGCAATTGAAAAAACAGCTATGTGAAAGCTTGGTATTGTCTAAGCTTTCGTATGGGCTAATAATTTATTACCCCTGCCTAGCTGCTGCGAATAAAAGACGTCTACAGATAATGCAAAATTCTTGTAGTAGGTACATAAATAATTTGAGGAAATTTGATTATATATCGCATACGTATTCGGACCTCAATTGGTTAACTATAGATAATCTATACAAATATTCTGTTATAAGTTCTGTTCAATCGTATTTTACTATCCGCATCACCCCCATACCTGTTTGAAAAATTTATTACCGGATCCAGCACGCATAATATTAACACAAGGCATCATCAGGCTTTCTTTATACTGCCAGTCCACCGTACTGTTTTATATTCAAGAACCTTTATTTACAATGCCGTTAAATATTACAACAGTATTAATTTTCATTTTAAAAATATTACGAATATTAAAACTTTTAAATTAAAATTGAAGTCCGATCTTGTCTCGCAAACATGAATTGCCACTTACATTTTTTTTATTGGTTAATGATGCTGGATTTTAAAAAAAATCCCTTTGATCACAGTTTTGTTGGTTTAAAACAAACCGATTTAAATGTATGTACCATAGTTAATGTCATCCATTTCTATGTAATTTCGTATAAATTATTAAAACGGGGTTAGGTGGAAGAATAGCTCATGCTAAACCTCGCCCCTCGTAATGTACTAAATGTTTTAGTGCAATAAAGACCCTTTATTATTATTATTATTATTATTATTATTTTACTAGGTACACATTATACAGTCACGAGAGATATTTGTTTATGATGTGAAGAGATCCTAAAACACAAAATCTATGTAAGTTACACCTGTAATGCATTAAATTTCTTTTCACTTGAGGTTACTTAAATTGTGTTACGGAAACAAGTAAGACTAGTGACTATGGTAAATTACTTGTAACTTGTAGACTTATAAGACTTCCAGTGTTTGTGTTGCAGGCCCCTGGTCTACATTGTATCGGGGTACCTTGCGAAAAACCATTTCATCATTCAAACTGGCTTTCTCACGCTCCGGTTGATCCGATCGTTCTTTTCTTTGCAGTAATTCATTGGTTTTGAACGGTTATCGACCAATTTATTACTAATGTAATTAACAACAAAATATGAATTTCATGCAGATAACTAATGCATGTATAGAGTTATCGCCATGAAATACAAACAAAGTCCATGATTAGATGTTCCGAACAATCGCGGTGTTACTGAATCGAGAGCCATTTGATTTGGTCAGTTGAGATTTGACTGTTCGGTTCGTTGTTCGGGGTGCGCAAAGACTGAAGCATGACCGCTACAAGTGCAATTGGCGCTGAAAAGCATCAGTTCAGTGTGGAGTTCAAGGATATTACTTTTACAACGGCGAGTTGCAGAAGTGAGTATAGTTCTTGTTTCAACTTAAGGATTAACGCAAGCGCAAAAGAACTCAGTCGGTCAGATATTCTTGCTTGATTCAGTTCCATACAGTAGGCGAGACTATAGCGTGTCTTGTGCTCTTCCCAGATATTTCTGGGGTAAGACTCTACTATAGCGCATATCACAAATACTTCATTTCTTACTTTAAAATGAAAGATTAGGATGTAACTTTTACGAAAATATCATTTTTCCTTTAAGGAACCCTCTGCTTGCTATTTTATAGAACTTCGAAGTTGCATTTTTGGTGGTAATACTCTAGAATGGAATACTGTTTTATATGCTGTTTTTTTTGCTTTTTGTACAAAAGGATGCTCTAAATTATAAGAATATAATATACACAGTACTAAGGAAAACACATGTGAAACTGTAAAAACTCGTTGTCTTTTGCAAAAAAAGGTTCAAAACCAGACGTGTCATTTCACATTAGCTTATTAGCTTAAATGACATCAAAATACATACGTAAATGATGGTATTTACTTGGTAAACTGTGTTGAGGTGTTGTTTTGTAATATTTCAATGTCTTCTTGAAATTCCGTAAGCATTTTTTTGGCGTATTTTCAATGAGATCAAAATTTTTGCGTTTATAAGAAATATTTGAAAGTACAAACAATTCTCAATGGCCATTTTATAACGCTCATTCTTGACAGGTAAAATAAATGATGCCCGTTGTTGCCAAGTTGTACCTTTTTTTGGAGAAATACGTAATTAGAAATGAGGTTATTTGCAAAATAAACGTCTTAATTTATTGTAAATGGCTTGTTCCATGAAAAGATGTCCCAATATTTATCGAAAACTAGATGAAATTTTGAACCGTATGTGTCTAAACAGTGGAAAATGCGCCAGCGACTCGCGTGACATTAGAAATACAAAAGTCACCAGCGGTCATTGCATGTAAAAATGCTCAACGTCGATTCGTCGATTTGGACAACCTCTCCAGTTCCACCCAACATATCGTCGTCCAATATTATAGTTAAATAAAGATCAACGATCATTTCATCAAATCATCATCATGCAACAGCTACTTTTTCAGTTATTTCTCATATATACTCGTATTACATTTAATTAGGTACATTTTGTAACAGCAGCTTCACTTTAAATAATTCTTCAAGTACATACATACAAAAAGTAAATAGATTATAACTATAATATAGGAAAAACAATAACCGAAGTACTTTTGTGAAGGACATAAGGCATTATTCAAAAAAGCCTCTTTAGCTAACGCTATCGTAGGGCATAAGGTGGATTTAGTACAGTGAAACCTGCCGGCCACACCTCCAAATCGCATTTTCATGACAATCCTGTGCCGATTGCACATTTTTGCGCTAGTATATGAGTGTGAATTTGACAAACCAAATTAAGGTATATTACTATCCATGATTTGGCAATATCGCTACTAATGAGGAGAATATTACAGTGACAGTGGTGTAGTGATGGGAATAGTTATCTGAAATAAAAGAAATGACTACTTAACAATGAACTATTTTCATCATTAAAATAATGCAAAATTGCACTATTGCGATGAACAATATCACAGTAACCTACAGTATATGTTATATCCATATAATTTTGAACAATATTTTGTATAAACAAGAAGACAACGGCTTATAAAGCAGTATTCTATACCACAGTATTAGCAGCCAAAATGCAACTCCTATAAAATTGTAAGCAGAGGATTCCTTAAAGAAAAAATGATATTTTCGTGCAAGTTACATCCTAATCTTTGATTTTAAAATAGGAAATGAAATATTTGCGATATGCGCTAAAGTATAGTTCAGACATTTCTGGTATACTTACTGAACTGGCCAAGAATCACTGTGGGATTAACTTGTGTTTCGGCTATTCTTCTTCTTGTAGTATTACATCCTCGTTGGTTATCACTAAGGCCCACCTGACCATATTCACTGCTGCCCTGAAACATTCCGTCTTCTCCAGTCCACAATATCTGACATCTTTCGGGTATCCTTCTGACCGTTTAGTTTTTTTGCCAATGTCACATGATCAATATTTAGTTTGGTCTGTATTCTCACTAATTCTCAGTATGTACTGATCATTCTGTCAGGGTCAGTGGATTTCTACGTTACACTTTCCCTCCTCTTGTCCTGTGAGGGGGCATAAAATGTGGTCGGAAGCACATTTTAAACATTTGAGAGGTGCTGTGCGGTAAGACTGCGCATGACCATACCCTTGGCAGCGGTGACACTGCCCAATAAGTCTAGAGTTCTTTTGAACCTCAACTCTGATTGCTAGACCCAGCAGCTCATGTTCATTGAACAGCTGCTGGGACTTTTCAATCTTGGGCAGTATCATGACCACCAAAGGCATGGGTGCGCCGCCACTGCGTTTGAGTCGGATAATGTGGAGAGGAATTCCCCTTTGATCTCCTGTTCAGAAAACATTGCGGGTACGCCTCTGACTACCGCGTGAATATTTCGTTCTGAAGGAACAGGGAACGTATGATGGGGCACGTCCTCCTCCCTGAACAGGCGAACGATTCTTCGGTAGTCATCCTCAGTTTTCGGCAAAATCCTGATTCCCGCATCAACGGCAACTGCGCGTTCTATCTTAATGCCTAAGCTTATAAAGGTGTAGTTTAGATGTCGCCACTTGGTCGTATCACGCAAAACAATGGGCGTGATTCGCCCCTGGCGGGGTGCAGTGCTGGTCAACTCACCAGCAACGTGAGATTGTTGAGGTAACGCACCGTCAGTCGATGCAGTGGCCAAAGATTGAGAAGATGTGGCTGCATCGACCGTCATAGGACAAGTGGCAGAAGAAGTTGATACGTTTAATGAAGCAGAAAGTTTTGAGGGAACTGTCAACTTGAATTTTGATTTTGCTTTTGGAAGAGGTGGGAAGTCATCCGTCTTGTCGGTTTTGTTCCTTTTGTCGATGTGTCTTTTCCTAGACTTGGCCTGGATGAAACCGTCATTCTGTATTTCATCGTCGGTCGATGTCACGTCAGTTAAATTTTCAAGAGGTCTTTTTAAATTGACAGCCTTGTCAGATTTAGAATTAAAATTTGCTGATTAACTGTGTTACCTGGGTGGTCAGGCAGTCTACTTTACTGTTTTGGTCCCTAACAGTCTCAGTCAGCTCCTTTATTTGCTGGGCCTGGCTTTCGATGATCAGGGTCTGGCACTGGATGGTTCCGTCCTTTTCTTCTGCTACAGCTGGTGTCATCAATTCCTTTGATTTCTTGGTAATTTCTGTTCTCTTTTTCTGGCTGGGTCCGTTCATCATCGGGGACGCTGGGGGATCATTACCTTGATCTCCAGAGTCTATCTCCATGTTTTTAAATCGGATTTTATATTGAAAAACTTGAAAACTTTCACGATCAGAAATATGACGTATTGTCATTTGCAATTATTGACGTCCTGGTTACACTCGAGGAGATATGCGCATTTCTTGATCGAATTTCCTTCGCCTTTGCACATGACATCACTCGATGACAAATGTTGTGCTTGTCGGTACGTAATGCATTACATTAGAGCGTTCTCAATGTTTAGAATATTTGCATAACATTTTTGGTGTTATCGCTTTTACAAAATAATTTTGGTATTATATAAAGTGTTTTGTTATACTGCGAAAGGTTGGGAAATCTCGAAACTGGAGATACTACAGACCAAAATATGTGAATTAACCTAACATACCTCAGTCCAAAAGTTGACAGTCAATTCACATATTTTGGTCTGTAGTATCTCCAGTTTCGAGATTTCCCAGCCTTTCGCGGACACCTTGTATTTTGATGTTCCGCCAATGCAGACTTCTGTCTTCTTTTAACTCAATGATTGAAAATGTGCCTGTAGCTTTTTAGACCAAAACCTCTTTAGAGATGCATTTAAAGGGTCTTACTTTTTTATTGAAGCAGATTGGTTTCAAATGATACCTACCTTTGTGCATCAGTGACAAATATTAAATTATTATTTCATTTTTTATACAGAGAAGGATGGAGAACATGATACAGTAGAAATATATGATAATCTTTCCTATGAGTAGGTGTTAATAAATGTACTTTTTATTGGCAAACAGTTTTATTGAGCTTATTTTAAAATTTTCATCATCTTCATCTTCCCAATTCTGGATTTTTTTACATTCCTATTTATCATACGAGTTTTAAAATACATTTCACATCTAGAAAAGCAATCCTTGGCATCTGCATTTATACTTATTGGCGTGGCTAAATCGATTATCGATCTTAAATAACTTTTGGTCAGTTTTGATAATAAATGAAAATATGAATTCATTACAAACCTGTATAACACTTCAGAACCCATTGTTCGCAACCCTATGTGTTCTTTGGAAAACCCCAATTTGAAACGTCTTTACCTTTGTTGTTGTTGCAGCTTGATCAACCCACAACTTCACAGTACACCATAGTTAAATATTTAACCCACTGGTTTTTAATTATATTCCACACAAACTTATTTCAAGCATATCAGAAAACAAACTAACGAAACTAGTCACAAATTCCGTGCTAAAGCGCTATATAAAACGTTTTGTCACCGAATGACGTCACACGTCCGAAAGACGGTTAATAAGTACCACATTCCATGATTCGCAGTAAAAATACTGATCGAGTGACATTCAGCTTAACAAAAGGCTTACGTTAATGTTCATGCTTAACACTGTACAGCAGAACAGAGGAAACATAACACTCAAGAACATGGAGTCTTCGGTTCTGAATACCAGCATTCAGGAAAGACAGCGCTTTAGGTCAGCGTTACTTTGATTTGGTATAGAATTGACACTGACTTTATGCACAATGCTGTGACTTATTAAATACTCCCAATGAACCCATGAAGATTTCGGTTGACAACGTTCCTATTTTCTAAATTACCAATAAAAGTGTTTCGCTATCGCGCAGTTCTGTTGACTGCGGGTAATGTTTCAACTTGAAAACTAGGTTGACATTTATAATCGATTATTGGATATCTTTGTTCAGACGACGTTGTTTCTATTTTAAGCGGATATATATCTTGTTCCGCGATTGTCGATTATGTTCGCTGCATCTGTGTTGTAGATGAATCCGAATTGCAAAGTACAATGTATACAGGGACTTTGAAGTTGAGTCATTAATTTTCAGATAATGATTGTAGAAGGAAGATAAACCAAAATATGTGTGTAAAAATAAAAAAAAAGTAAAAAAAAAATGTTTACCTTGTTTTATAAAGTATCCTCCCGACAAGTATTTCAGTGCGGACCTGTATTTGATCGTGAGGTCCCCTGTGAGGTCTTAAGTCACCTGATTCACGAGCCCGTTGTACTACATTAACAAAGGCACGAGGGGTTGGTTGCACTCGATTGGGAAACCGATCCGCATAAACATGTGCCATTTTTTATTTCGTTTGAGCCACGCAACAGACACTATTCACACGCGACTGACACTGACTGTATGTATAACTAAACTGAATGAAATAATTGTAAAAAACTCTTTCCAAATTATTTCGCTTTTTTGTTTCCGATGCGATGAACCGATAAGGTGGATTATATTCATTGTTGCCAAACACAAGCACATGATATTATTATTGAGACAGGGCGGTACTCAAACTTCCAAAGGGCTATAACTTTGTTACTTTAATTTTACAAGAAAAATAGTAAAGGAAAAAAACATTTATTTTGATCAGATCTACTCACTGTTAAAATAAATGACTCAACTTCGAAGTCACCCTGTATAAGTATATCTTTGTTTATTAGTAATAAAGTCACAACCATGTAGTTCTAAGGGCCGTATCGCCAGTTGTCTCTAAAGGACACCCCCTTGGAAATAGCTTTCTTAAATAATTTTCACCCATCGGTGCAATGAGTGAATCCAAAGATCTGCCAAAAAGAATTTGTCAGTTTTGAGTTACGCTGTGTTAGAACCTAGACGATGATATAATCCAACGAAAACTATTAATTCGTTTGGTTTGCCAGAGCCGGACTAACCATAAACGCAATACCTGTATTGCTAACTTTTTACATCTTTATACAGGGTGTCCCGAAACAAGTGTGCAATATTCTACCAGCGGTTTCTAGAGCTTAAAATAGGAAGAATTTGAAAATTTAGTGTTTTCTACATAAAAAAGGTACTTTTATTGAATATAAATTGTGCCATTTTTGAATAAAATCAAACTAAAAAATTTGTCACATGATAGGAAATATACTGCGAATTTAAATGAATTGTTGATTATACATAGTTAGCCATGACTGCAAACAAAAGTTGTTTTGATTTGTTATGACTCATTTTGACGTTAAGCTGACATTGTTAGCAGTGTAAAATTATTAGATTAGAATCAACATTTTTATTAAATCGATTCAAAATGCAAAGATTTACAGACAGAGAACTGACTGACATGCATTTTGTGTACGGGTTTTGCAATGGCTGTTCATTGGCAGCCGTTAGAGAATATCAAAGATTTTCCAATCGCATAGTACCTGGACGTCGAATGTTTACTGATATTCACCAGAATTTGTCAAACCATGGAAGTTTTCTGTCTAATTCGTGAAAGAGAAATAGTGAATACTCAGTCATTTTTAGACGAACACGAAACAAAAGGGCCAAGCACAAATTTAACAAATTTCAGGTTATGTTTTGTATCTGTCACCTGAACTGTCAGTACTTTTCTTATCTGTCCCCGCACCATCCACTACGGGATCTCGCGTTCCAAAGAAACTTGTACGTTTAAAGTTTCTTAATTGACTATGCTCCTTAAGACGTCAGAAGCGTGCAGCAGATTTTACCGATTTCTTTGGCAGATTACATTCCTTCATACACATACTTCTTTCTATATTGTTTACGTCCCTGATGATGTTCATAAACATTCTATCTTCTACGAGATCTCGTACATTAAGGTCATTCTGTGTGTGTTTATTTTGAACTTGACGCAAATAGCTGTTTTCAAGTATCAAAGTTCCGAAAATGACAAAAATATAGACATCGGTTGAATACAAATCACGCTAATGGGGTCATGAATGGCAATCTTAATATGCGAACTTACAGATGAATGTTCTCGAAATGATGTTTGCTCTTTCTATCTAGGTAAGATCTAGATTCAATAAATCATCAGCAAGGTATTATTTTGTCGTTTTCTATTTGGATTGTTGAGATTTATAAGGCACGCAGATTCGCACTTTACCTTGAGGTTGAGTGAAAAATTATGCGTAAGGGAATATCAAGTGGAGAATGCAAATTTATTTTTGTTTTGGACACTGCCATATCGCTATTCTTGGGGAAGAAGTGGCTTTCCATATATTCGTATATGTTTTTGTCCATATGCCATGAATTATATTGTTCATATATTCACTGGTTGGAAGATAATGGATTTAAATTACATGATGACAGCTAGCTCATTGTTTGCTATTTTTTTTTTTTTATATCGAAACAGCCGCGCAGGCAGAAGCCTAAATGCCGGAACACCGCGGCTGCTATGATGATCCCAAAGAAATTTTGTTAATACGATTTTTGAACTGCCTAAGGTTAGTAGAACTGGGAAAAGCTTCCTCCCGTAGATTGTTCCACAATCTAGACACCCTCGGGACAAAGAAGCGGTCGTATCGGCCAGTTCTGGATGTACGAAGTTTGACACGGTTAGGATGGGATGCCGAAGTCAGGCGGGTCTGTCTGGCAGGCGCATCGCGCGGCGGCATCATGGAAGAGAGCTCTGAGGAGCAAAGCCCGTTGGTGTAGCGATAGAAAAGAGCTAGATCGCCGACGGCCCGCCGGTGCGAAAGAGTCCCGAGACTGTCTGTTAGAGAAGAGTCATCGATCAGTCGGACCGCCCTCCTCTGGACAGCATCGAGCATGGACAATGTAGTCGGGGCGGCAGCACCCCAAATGTGTGAGCAATACTCGAGGCTAGGCCTTATCTGGGCCTTGTATAGAGTGAGAAGGTCATGCGGAGAAAAGTACTTCTTAGCCCTAAACAAATAGCCTAGCTTTTTCCCAGCAGCTGCAGCTATTGAAGAGATGTGTTCGTGCCAGATCAGGTCCTCGGTAATCTGGACTCCGACCAGCCGAAATGAATGGCTCTTTGGTAGAACTCGACCGTCCATCGAAACTGTATGAGCGCTAGGACGCTTTTTGTTCGTCAAGGTACAGTACTGTGTTTTGGAAGCATTGAACTGTACAAGATTGTTGCGTCCCCAAGCAGTGATAGCCTCCAGGTCTCTTGTCAGAGAAGAAGTCGTCGCTAGTCTTCTTTTTTCCAGCTCAGCGGCAGAGATCGGCTTGTCACTCTGAATTCCTGCATGTAGAGTGCTGTCATCAGCGAAGCTGTGGATTGGGTTGATCGTGCAGGAAAGGAGGTCGTTGATATGTAAGAGAAACAGTGTTGGAGCCAAGACCGATCCCTGGGGAACACCCGCGTTGACGTTGTGGGATGAAGAGGAGAATCCGTCAATTACGACGGATATCTTGCGGCTAGAGATAAAGTCAGCCACCCATCTGCAAAGCTTTTCTGGGAGGCCGTAGGATGGAAGTTTGCTTAAGAGGGCAGCGTGCCACAGCTGATCGAACGCTTTCGTGATGTCAAGAGCAACGACATGAGCCTCACCATGAGACTGGATGAGTTTACTCCACAGTTGCGTGACGTAAGCTAGGAGGTCCCCTGTGGATCGTTGGTGCCGGAAACCGTACTGCCTGTCGCTAATCAAGCTGTGACGTTCGAGGTAGTCCAGAAGCTCGCGATTTATGCACCTCTCCATCACTTTACTTATAACAGAAAGCAGAGCTATAGGCCTGTAGTTGTAAGGGTCGGATTTAGATCCTTTTTTTGGGATGGGCTGTACATGAGCAAATTTCCAGTTTTCTGGGAAGGTACCGGATTCATAAGATATCTGGAAGAGACGCGAAAGAACTGGAGCAAGCTCCGCTGCACATCTCTTCAGTACAATGGCAGGAATCAAGTCCGGACCAGAAGCTTTGTTGATGTCGAGCGACAAGAGCACTCGTCTTACGGTCTTATGCCTGAATGTTACTTCCCGCATAGTGTGGGGAACCCTTTGAATTGACGGCACTTGGGCGTTGGTGGGGACGTCCATGGTGGAGTTGGCAGCAAAGATCTTGGCTAGCACTTCCGCCTTGGCCTTTGAGTCGAATACAATAGTTCCATCCTGACACGTAAGTGGTGGAAGGCTACTGTGTGAGAAGTTCTTTTCAATCTGCTTGGCCAGCGTCCAGAAAGACCGACTGCCATTGCGCTGCGACATTACCCTGTGCCTAACTTTTATATCATGCTGGTTTTTGGCATTGCGAACCGCTTCGTTATATTTGTTTCTGGACTCGACGTCGGCTTGTCTGTTCTCTACAGTGGGGTTTTGTAAGTAGGTTCTGTGGGCCTTGATCTTCTGCTGGCGAGCAGTGTCACACGATTTGTTGAACCAGCCGTTGGACCCTGGTTTAGAGTAGTAAATCCAGAGTTTGGGCCTAGATATAATTAAATATACTAAGTGACATATAAATCCGAACACCCAGTTTAAATGGTTTTATTTTAATAAAATTTTGTATAAGTACTTAATGAAGCATAATAGGTAAATGATAAAAATTTCAAAATGATTGCACTGCTTTAAAGCCCTTTGACCTTTAATAATGTGTGGATGCACCCTGATGTGCTACGCATTCTCCAACGCGCTCAGGCATGCTTCTGATCAGGTGGTCAACGTCCTCCTGTGGTATCTCATTCCAGGCAACCACCAACTCCTCTCGAAGTGCTTCTAGAGTCTGAGGAGGACGTTGCAAATTGAGCAATCTCCTACCCATCATATCCCACACGTGCTCAATTGGGGATAAGTCGGGAGATCTTGATGGCCATGGTAATAATGTGACATCATTATGTTGAAAGAAGTCTATTGTGACTCTTGCAATATGTGGTCGGGCATTATCTTGTTGGAAAGTTGGATCTGCCAGGGTGTCAAGATAGGGTAAACGATAGGGTTCTAGAACTTCGTGGATATAACGCTGCGCGTTCATGTTACCTCTGATGAAGATTAAAGGTGACCTGGAACCATAAGCTATAGCACCCCAAACCATAACTCCAACAGTGTGATGAACATGTCTTTCAACAAAAAACTGTGGATTCCTCCTTTCACCACGTCGCCTTCTAACCCTGGCACGACCATCGTGCATGCCTAAACAAAATCGAGACTCGTCTCTAAAGACAATAATGTTCCATTCCTGATCCCAGAGTGACCGTTGTCTGCACCACTCAAGGCGATTACGTCGCTATTCTCGAGTTAAAGGGAGGACCCAGTGTGGCCGGTATGAAAACAAGCCAAAACTTCTCATTCGTCGGTAAACACTTCGCATGCCAATAGGTCTTCCGTGTTCTGCAAACCATTCATTTGCAATGGACCTGGTAGTGGAGAAACGGTCCCTTAAGGCCAATAATCTTAGGCGGCGATCTTCACGGTCTGTTGTTCTACGGCGGCGTCCAGTGCCCCTTGCTCTTTGCGTACGGCATTCTCGAAGCCATGCCTGACAACACCTAACCACAGTGTCTACACTTCTTTGCACTCTAACTGCAATTGCCCGAAAAGAAAGTCCAGCTTCCCGAAGTCCCAATATACGGCCCCTATCAAACTCACTAAGTTGACGAAATCGTACAGGTCTCCGTACTCTAGGCATCGTAACCGATCGTAAAGGATGTCAAGAACCAAAATCCGCCAACGTTGATTTTTTACTGCGGCTGAAATATTCATTTTTAGAGCGTTAGTGAATTAAAAAAAAGCAGTATAAAAACCGGAATGTCCAACTGATAAGGCTGAAAATTTTTTCACTTGTTATTTACAGTAAGATAAATACCTTCACCAAGTTTTATTAAAATAAAGCCATTTAAACTGGGTGTTCGGATTTATATGTCACTTAGTATATTTAGGAGTACAGCTCGACAAAGAGCTAAGGTACACCACTGACAAGATAAATAAAGTCTAATGTCATATGACAGAACCATTAGTAGTAAGAGGTGAAAGATCTTGGCTGGATCCGTGTATATTGCAACAAAGAGGAGGATACTCATGGTGAACGACAACTGACGCTCTGTAAGAGGCTAACTGCTGGCAACTTTGGTTGACATGTAAACGACGGAAAATGGGTACATGCGACCAATACTTCGACTATCCAATCCCAGCTAGATAAGATTCAAAGCAAGGCTTTTCACTAGCATTTTGACTGGATAAACTACAAGTGACACTTTTTGCGAAATTCCAACATTCCTTACTCGACTACTACCGACCAAACTGTACCAGAGCATTAAAAGTAAGGTTATCACCTGCTTTATATACATGAAAACCAGAATCACACATTTAAAACCAGTTCTATCGTGTCTCTGCTGATAGCGATTAATAAAGAGTATAAAACAACGAACATCTTTGGTTTCAGAAAAATTCGCTTGGTCGGTTATCCTTGAGATTTCCACCGGTAGACGACCGCGCTACCGCGGTAGGCGAAACCTGCTGAATAAGTGCGACACAGCGAAATGCAGAAATGCATACTCGCACTTGCACTTCCCGTATCAATGTTGTTGACATCGGAGATTCTAGAAGGCAGGAAATCGAATGCAAGGATAACCTGATGTAGATACGTTAAGTTTCCGCAGTTACGTGAGAAAAGCTATTTACGAAGATTTTTAGTCTGGAGCAGCTACGAAAGCAGAACTTGCATTCTGAGGACTAAATATGTTAAATGATTAGGATCTTTTTTTATACCACAGCAGCTACGTAGACAGAAGCCTAAATACACCGAGATTGCTGTAAGGAGGCTAGGGACACCTCGATAATCCAGTTTTTGGACTGCCTTCTCAGGTAAATTGTTCCTCAATCTTGACATTCTAGGAACAAAGGAGTTCTGGTCAACAGTCGCGAAAACAGAGTCTAAATTTTGAGGTATAAAAAAACTATATAACTTTTAGTTCAAATTTGTGGCCCGCCGGAAAATGGGGACGCGAAAATTGGATATGTTGATCGGGTTTCTGACTTGCTCTAAGCTAGTTGAAGAGGCACACAAGATACTTCTACTTCTACTTTTTTGATGTGTTTATGTTGTTTCGAGAATATATCACAAAATGCATGGTTGTAGTATGGGTTAGTAATAAATTTAAATAATGAGTATCAATGACGATCACATAAAAATTCTCATTAGTTGTTTTTTCACCTCTTCCAACCATAATTGCGCTATTAAATCACTTCGTCGTAAAATTTGATGCTTTTCTAGCAACGCTTTTCGATAAATCATTTTTTAATTTACCTATTTCTAGAAAAAGCGCTCTGATTTGGTTTATTAATTTCCATCATCAATT
Source organism: Acanthoscelides obtectus (assembly GCA_963669975.1). Classification (NCBI taxonomy): domain Eukaryota; kingdom Metazoa; phylum Arthropoda; class Insecta; order Coleoptera; family Chrysomelidae; genus Acanthoscelides; species Acanthoscelides obtectus. The sequence goes on along the minus strand of CAVLJG010000008.1, from coordinate 15,195,602 downwards.
TACTATTGACGCAAAACGATCATGGTCTATAAGCGCAGTTTTCCGGTGTGAAAATAAGTTCATAAATTTCAGATAGATGTCTATTTTTGCATTTAAATATTTCAGAACATATGTACATATTATACAGGGTGTTCCTAAATGATATGCGAATATTTAAAGGTGTGAATCTACATGAAAAATTAATGTTAGTTTGCTTGCTATAGTCCAAAAATTCCTTACAAAAACTCGTGTTTTAGGAAAAAAAATAGAGATTAATTAATATTTTCAGAACCGCTTCAGATATTTCACTGATATTTAGTAGGTAGTGAAACGTGACGAAGTTGCATATTCTTCAATGTAAAAATAATTTTTAGCTATTACAGTGGCGTGCGTACGAGCATTGACGATATTTAAAAAAAATGGTACGTCAATGGTTTTTGCCAAATAAAAATTATTTTTGAATTCCCAGTTCAATTTAAAACGAATGGTCTTTCTTAAATTGTTTTCCTTCGATGCGCCATTTTTGAGTAAAAATATAAAAATCGTTCTATTGTCTAACCTGCAAAATTATTATTAATTTGACTGGCAAAATTAAACACATTAGGAGTAATGAGCAACAACAACTGACAACATAATCGTAACATTAAAAGCAACGAAATGATCACAAAAATTGTTGAAAATGGCCCCCTTCACTTAGTATGCATGCTTCTGCCTTCCTTCTCATGGAATTGCGCACTCGTTGAAATATCCCTGGAGTGTTTTTCATTCTACCACAAGCTGCAACTATTCTTTCTCTTAATTCCTCTACAGTGCTAATGGGACTTGTGTACCGTAGTGTCTTAAGATAGCTCCACAAAAAAATCTAAACTGTTGAGGTCTGGGGAGCTTGGTGGCCATTCTTGGGGCCCACCGCGGCCAATGTATGTAATGGATAGCTATTATTATTATCGATCATTCGTAAGTTTACGTTTTTTGGATAGTTCTAGATTGTGATGACCTCTGAACGATCATTCTCAATCGAAAAGTAAAATGTCCTAGCAAGAACAATATATATTCAAATCCTACAAATAACATTCAGCAGATACAAAAAAATATTCTGCGCATATGGAAATTTGCCACGAACATCTCCGTAATATAACAACCGGATCGCCGATTTCAATTAATCGTCGAAACAAGCGACGATCACGTCATAGCAAGCACAGCACGCTAGATCAAAATGTTTAAAATTAACGACAAGAACAAGCCAGTATCCGTTGTTTCAAGTTCTAGGTTAACATGCCGGGTTAGCATTCTCTTCACGAGTTGTGTAAAATGGAATGCAGTATTTTATATCCTCGTTTTGCCAGTACGGGTTAAATTGAATTGCATCCTGCGCTAATAAGCATCTGAATGTATTCTGAAGAGATCCGGCAAGAGATATAATGAGTCTTTTAATTTTGTTTCAATGTGACCCCGCCTGGTGCCTTTACTCAATATTGAAAAAATGTTTGACTGGTGAAAATGAGATATATCTCAATTTTTTGGCGTTATACGCCCTAAACATCAGTCCAACGAAAATAGGAGGTAAACTTGCCGATGGCCCGCATTAATCCGACTTTTTGTACGAATAACTTAAAATGGCCCACAGAGAATGAGTCACGAAGCCTAAAACCAGTGCTCCAGTAGCCTGTGAGGTGCCCTATAAAAGTCTTTTAACGGTTTTTGGCGAACTACAGGAATTACGTTCATACTTGCATCTCCCTCACGCATATATATGCAATTGGCGTCTATGGACGGACGTTTGTTTGTGTGTCTCACCATGAGTCTCCCACACTTATGCTTGTCACTATCAGTATGACAACTTGCTTGTCGTGGCCGTGTGATATATAAGATAGTGCCTGAAGATGTAACTACAGTATGGACAGTCTGTATTAGTATATTAGTGAGTGAATCTTCTTCTGTCAACCAATTTATGTGCGTGTGCAAGAGCGAGTAGCAGCTTTGCTATGGATCAGCTTGTGCAGTGTGAAGTTTCCCTTAGGAAAGTTAAGATACAGATGCTATCACAAGTCAAACTGTTTACTTATTTCGCAAGGCATTGTGACGTAATCGCTAAAAACTGTAAAAAGAACTATACAAATTTGTCTTAAAAAAACGATAAAACGTACTGTATTTGGCAGATGTCCCTTTGTGAGCCTAGTAAGTGTATTTCAAATTGGTCTGTTGCATTCTGTTCAGAAAAGCTGCGTCAACTATGATTTGTGTGGATTATAGTCTGGTACCAAAATGGAAGAGAGTACAAGTCATCTTGTAACGCGACATGTATTTGGCGTCTCTTTCGTTTTGGTATTCGAGTATAAAACAGATTCGTATATTTTTTTGTTGATGAGCACATGTCATCTTTACAGAATAATCTGTCTAGTCTGCTCCGAAACTTTTTGAATGTTTGTCCTTTGTCTTGTCTGGTAACACGATACCTGGGCTTATGGCTCAATATTTCAGACTATTTCCCTTCTCTGCCTATAAAGGGCGTAACCTTACGATTCTTCAAGAAGTATTCACCAGAATTAAGAATTTAGGAAGAGAGATACCATTATTGCGTTGCGAACGGAGATATAGTCATTCATTTATTTACATTAATGGTTAGTGTCTCATTGCAATTAATAATAATTACGGTATCATGAATCAATAAATTAGAGAGACTCAGCGATTAGTTTGTTGTTTACTGTTATAATGAACGTACAAAATGATGGTAATGATCAAAATTAAAATTCTTACGCAAATCGGTGCAAGTCTATTTAAAGAAATGATACGACCCTTGGTAAAGATTTCATCATTAGCGCAGTAATATTATGATTTTCGAGGGCTCAACAATTAACGTGAAATGCAGGACAACATTCTGGAAGGGGCTCAGCAGAGTATCCAGGACTTGTTTTGCTCAGTTTTACTTAGTATTGTACAATTTGGGATACTCGATTTTTCACATTCTTTCCTGGAATGTTCGTTCTCATTATTTTAGGATGTTTCACAATGTAGTGAGAATAAATTGAATAATTGATATTTGGTGTATCGCCACCTCTCTCTCTCTTTCCCTCTTTCTCTCTTTCCCTCTTTCTCTGTTTCTGTAATAAAGGCGAAGTACTGATGGACAGTAACAGAAAACAAACATAATTAAAAAAAAAAACGTATTTAAACGTTTAATAAATAATTCTCATAGTTTTTTAGAAAAAGCTATTGATAAAGTTTTCGTAAAACGAATTTATCAATATCACTACATTGTTAGAGGTAAAGGGGAGTATAAATTGTGTATCCTATGTAGCGGCATCATCAGGATAGTTGTTAAATGTATTCAAATTGTGAATCAAATTCATATAAACAAGCTTTTGCATATTATAATAAGACGGATGCAGATGTTTTTGATATATTGATGAAAAATGTGACAAAGTTATATTTGAACATATTTTTAACCATTTGCTGGAAGCTATTGAGCGAGAAACATGATCGCAACTTCTCAAATTGTTTATACTTCGAAGTTGAGTCATTTATTTTAACAGTGAGTAGATCTGATCAAAAGAAATGTTTTTTTCCTTTACCATTTTTCTGGTAAAATTAAAGTAACAAAGTTATAGCCCTTTGGAAGTTTGAGTACCGCCCTGTCTCAATAATAATATCATGTGCTCGTGTTTGGCAACAACGGATATAATCCACCTTATCGGTTCATCGCATCGGAAACAAAAAAGCGAAAGAATTTGGAACGATGTTTTTACAATTATTTTATTCAGTTCAGTTATACATACAGTCAATGTCAGTCGGTCACGCGTGTGAATAGTGTCTGTTGCGTGGCTCAAACGAAATATAAAATAGCACATGTTTATGCGGATCGGTTTCCCAATCGAGTGCAACCAACCCCTCGTGCCTTTGTTAATGTAGTACAACGGGCTCGTGAATAAGGTGACTTAAGACCTCACAGGGGACCTCACGATCAAATACAGGTCCGCACTGAAATACTTGTCGGGAGGATACTTTATAAAACAAGGTAAACATTTTTTTTTTATTTTTACACACATATTTTGGTTTGTCTTCCTTCTACAATCATTATCTGAAAATTAATGACTCAACTTCAAAGTCACCCTGTGTAGCGATAAGCGTATTTTGAATTTTTGCAACCTGTGTTTTATAATTTCGTCCACACAGGGACAATAAATGATTTTACTCAGTAGCAATTACTCACATAGTATTTGCTTAATTTAATATAGTCTTATTTGCTTAGTCTGAATCTGATTTAACTAGATCATCCAAGGACCCTGTTCATTGGGAAAGTTTACTTTTTGATTTAAGAAAAAAAATACAGACTCAATGAAAAGAAAATGTTTACTACTATCAACATATTCGCAAATTAGGCGTGTTTTATTTCTTAATATCATTCCGTCCAAATGTTTGTCATTCTTTCGAACACACTCTTTTGCAGAGTTCCGGAGTGATGATATTTATCTCTCGTCGAATGTTGTCCTTAAGCTCCTCCAGTGTTCGAGGATTATTGGAATACACTTTTGACTTTAGATAACGGCACGAAAAATAATCGCGGGTGACCTAGGAGACCAGTGAATGTCTCCAAACTTCGACATAATTCCATGAGGAAAAAATGCTTTCACCGTGTCCATCGATTCTCTGGAAGTACGGGCAGTGGCAGCATCCTGTTGAAACCATGTGTTTCTGTTAAATCGACGTTCTGTTCTTACAATAGGAGCAGAAAAAGTGTCAATCATGTCCTTGTATCGCTCGGAATTGACTGTCAATGCATGATCGTTTTCATCTTTAAAGAAATACGGCCCAATAATACCGCTAGAGGATATGGCGCACCAAACAGTCACCTTTGGACTTGTAGCTGTTGTTGATGTTTCTCTTTTGGGTTCGTTGGTGCCCAATATCTGCAATTTTGTTTGTTCACATAATCGTTTAAGTGAAATTGACCCTTGTACAACTGAGAATTTTCAACACCTGCAATTTTTGGAAATGATCTGCTGCTTCTGAAATGTCAAAAAACTAACACCAAGCGATTTTTTCCCTTTTTTTGCCTGTACTTCCATCGCCGCTGGATCGAATTTCTATTCATAGCCAGACTTTGGCCAGACTAAATTCAATTCAAAATTACAAAATGTCACTAAATGTCTTCATGTCTAGTCTAATTACATTAATAGGTATGATGATCTACCAGACTGCTGAACAATTACAATAGACATCGTATGATTATACAACATTATAGAACTACATTGTATGTAATTACCATTCATTGGTTAGAAGCTTCTAATAACAATGTTCTGATGGAACGTTGTTACGGGAATATAAGACCAACACCAGGAGGATGTACCCTCCATAGTCAACTTTGTACACAAGTTTAGCGTTCTGGAAAGCGATCCATACTAAGGAACGACTACCGACTAGGTAGAAGGAGCAAACCTATGACTTGTTTGTCTCCAAAATCGCAGTCCTGCCATTAAATTCGTATTCGTCTTATTTTTTGAAAGTGTGAGTGCTTGTAAATATGTAACTATAGTGTTAGACAATTTCTGGAGGTGAGGTTTCTTGCATAATTTCCAAAGAGTGGCACAAGCCTAATGAATGTATATATTTCCATCGGTATTATCATTATTTTGTCACTTTGATAAGCAACGGTAGTCAAATGAGCCAAAAGTATGTTTTAAAACTACGCAGTTTTGGCGACAAACAATACAATGTAAACATATAGGTTTGAGTCCTTCAAATCTGTTCCAATTCGTTGATACCAACCGTCCCACAAGCGCATAGTGGTATGACTTTTTGGAATGTCAACACCATTTATTGTTAAAAAAATCAGAAATGTCTAATAATACCAGGGCAACTATTGCTTGATTTTGTAGCTGTTTATGTGTAAATGTGGTGCAATAGTATCAAGCAAGACTAGCGTTTTTCAACACTATGGCATTGTTGTGTCTTTGGGATAGAAATAGTTTGCTATGCAGAAGAGGCAGAAGGGGTCCGGAAAGTAGTCGCCACGAACGCCTTTGGTTGGAAACAATTGTGATAACTGGAAGAGAGCGTTGGACGTTCAGAGTTCAGATAGTAATGTTGAATTGATAATACTGAAGAAATATAAATTACAAATGTGTATAGTTTAATAGAGACGAGTTAAATTTGAATAGAAGATTAGCACATTTTACATGTTTCCTTAGTAAAAATATTTAGATATTAAAGCTGCTACATCCCCTATTCGGCTTGATAGAGCAGTCAATAACCTTGCAACAAACGATTCGATATTTTGATAGTAAATAACCAATGCATAAGAAACTAAACCGTAGGCATCTCAGCCCAAAATTTAAACTAAATTTGGGCTAATCTAATTTCCAGTATAAGTTCTTTTGCGCTTTCTAGATTTCCAATAGCAAGAGCTAATAAAACATTTTCCTTATTTTAAATGTCGGGATAACGGAAAAACACTTCTGTACAAAATCCAACATTCGTTGGAAGAGTATGAAATGGTGTTGTATAGTAGCAGTGATAATTGATGATTGTGGTTGATAAGTCCCGTTTCCTATCAAGAGATTATCGCTCATGGGGGTTTAGTGAGAACAGTTTCCTTCAGATGACACTGCCAGAATGTAGTCAAGAGAGTATCATTTTTAGTGTATCAATAATAATCTGTAGCCTTTTCTGCAGCCTTATAGGGTTTCTTAAAGCATATCTCAAGTGAGTTTAAGCCTATCCAACTTATCCTTAGATGGATTTATATGCACATAAAGATTAAAGATTGTGAATGTACCTAACATCTGTGGCTCTAATGCTAATAGAACTCCGCTAGCTCCGTGTTTTTCTGGCCACATGAAATCACATTTTAGAAATTACTTTCTACTGATAACAATCCACCGTTTTATTCGACTAGGAACACATAGAGCTCTATTAGAAGTGGCATGGGAAATGGTACGATTTGTTAAAAAACATGCATTTTGTTCAAGAATATTTAACATAAATCTATTATTTTGTCCTACAATTCTTCCAAACAACCTGCAATTTTTTATGTCGTTTCCACGTACAAAATGCATCGATTATGTAAATTTGAGTTACATGTGGTTGTTTTGTCTGACATAATAGTGGAATTATCTTTTACATATGACTGGGCTGACATGACACAATTAGCTTCACAATATCTCAATAATTAACTTGATATAGGTATTAAATATAAACATTCCGATATGATAAATCAAAACAATTGAGATCTCTGCACGTGACTGCCTTGATCAAGTGTTACTCGTGTTCTATCCGGTATCGTTTAAGAAAGTTAGATTTGATTACACTTACATAAAGAAAACTAGATATTTGGTATGATGGTCCTTTTGTTAAAATAAAAATAAAAATAGATATATTCAAAAGCTAATGTACTGTGAATTGTCTGTTTTACACAAACCTATCGTGTTTGTAGTCGTTCTAGGATTCTTCATATACGAATATAATCTGTGTAGCCATTTGACGTCAATGTCTCTCCTACAATGCTTTTTAATTGTTAAAGTTTATTCAACAAATTACACTTTCAGTAATAATGAAGTGCCCTATATCGCAATTTATCAGTGGACCCCACCAAATTGTGGGTAATCTCAAATAGAAGTTACATTCCGAGGTATAAATATTGATTTTTTACAATAACGATCAAAGTTAGGTAAGAACCTAGGCATAAGGAAGGGTAGTAATGTGATTGCGAAAATTTCAGAATTTCACGTTTTACGATGTCTACAACATCTATCGGTTTGTTTGTATATTGGCTTATTCTACTCTCGTAATCTGTGCTGTTTTGGATGAAAGGAGAGTAGCATGCTGTGGGTTCATAGTAGGTAATACTACTTCACCTTTAAGAATCGTATAAATGGTAGCGGTATTATGAGCACAAAACTAAATTGCTTCATATTGTTAGGAAAATTTGTTTTTGTATGGTTTGCGGCCTGAAAATTTTTCGTCGTGATCGGTTTAGAAAAATTTCGAAAATATGCTTTCGTCGTTTCAGATTATTATGGAGCTTCAACATTTATTTTTGTTCTGAAATAGGCATAATATGAGTGAATGGGAAGTACATAGTACATTTACATGACATTATTTTTTTCGGAATCTTTTTTATTAAATCATCCATTATTGAAGTTCAATGTTTCAATATTTGTTGTCTCTGAAGACAGTAGCAAGTCTGATAATCACAGTTGTCTTATAGAAGGCGCCTTATAGAAGTCCTAACATGATTTATTCTCTTTTGATTTCGAAAACCTTATTCATTTATATTTATTTGAAATGGTAATTCTTAGGATCAAGGACTTAGAGCTTGATAATTCATGGTTTGTCGTAAACTTGCACGAGATTGTAAATCACCCTTTACTAATTTTTTTCACACGTCGGGGTCCTAGAAAGCTGGCGTCCCATATACCATAATTGATACGGCTGATACAGAACATATATTTCCTTGGGTCATGGGTTTCTAATAAATGGATGTTTAGGTGGAAAATACCGAGTCATTTGCGAGCGGAAATGCATGGAATAATAATATGTGTCACTAATTAATATCTGTTATATCGATAAGAAGGTACTACGATGATATCACCGGTTTCAACCAGTATACTACGAGTTATAATTATCACACGTATAATTTTCTAGGAAACCCGAATGCAATTTAAATCGTATTCAGACTTCGTATTTATCCAACATACAATAGCACTTAATATGAACGTTTTGTCGTTTCATAAAATTTCCTACCTTGTTAAGATGACACCTATGTACATACTCTCCGAGATAGTGAAGGTCCAACTCATTGAATTTAAGTTCACAACAAAAATATACCTCTTCAATTAATTGTCCAGTATACAGGGTATACAAGGTATGACAGTCCCGCATATGAGTCGCCGAGTCGTTCTGACCAAACGCGTCGCGTCCGTAAATAAAACTTTTAAGAGCAAATGTTGGAAGCATGTAACTATACTGCCGAAAAAAAATAAGAGATACTCCCTAGAACTTCCAACTTCAACGTACATAAATTTTTTTGAAAATGATAAGGAGCCGTCAAAAAACGAAATATGAGCAATTTATATTCCTCGTATTTTTTCCCCAAGCTTTGCCACCACTGGATCGATTTTCAGAAACCACAAAGCTTTTTGGTCCTTGGCATAGTAGTAACCTTGTGTGGAATTTTTTTCGAAATACAAGCGATACTTCGGTAGTTATAAACAGTCCAAGGATTTGGGGACAGACATACAGACTGATCGAAGCAACTCCTTTCTTAGTCTGCAACATTTGGTAATAGATCTTAGGACCTGACCACTCTTCCTTAGGACATTGCTTGATATATGTACATGAATACGGGATGTAGACATATTGCACGTCACCCTGTATAACGAAGTATAATTGTCTGACGATAGATAGGTAATCATTATGTTTATTCGAGAGTTATAATTGATGACATATTAAATTTGCCGATGATAATTTAAATATTGAATCTGGCGACAATTAGTGATCTGCAAATTTACATATGAAATGGAAATTAATACGCATTTCATCGTAAAGCGAATAGCTGTCAAGATTTATGAATATCTTTGTATGACACTAATTGTGGTGATTTACATGCTGGCAATTACTTTAACTGAACGTCAGACTATCGACAAACCTTATAGGATATTTCTAGCTCTTAGTTGGGTTGACCAGACATGATCAGAATAAACGATTGAAATTTTCAAAACTTTAAAATCCATGCAGATCCCATATCCCGAAAGATAGATAGAGACACAGAGAGAGAGAGAAAGAGAGCGAGAGGCTTGAGGCTGCCTGTTAAGAAAATGTCATTGCTTAGTCAGATTTTGTAGAGCATGTCAGATTGGGGATAATATGATACTTGGCTCTAAGCTTCTAATCCAGCTTCTTTGCTGCGATTGATGAGACGTTTTCGTGCTCGATCATGTCTCTAACAACCTGAAATTCGACGAGCCAAACCAAACTTCTTGACAAAGCTCGGCCATCAACGATAACCGGATATGTGTTTAGGGTTGTTTGTTGATGTACAGACTGATTCGTGACTACGCCTACGTCGTGACCCAAGCATACAACCTTTTAAATAGAAAGCCCTACATTTTATTGCATATTTGGATAGTAGTCTAATCATACTAGATCATGAAATTTGTCTAGTGGAAAATTCAGTAATCTAGCTATAATAGCTGAAGACGTGTGAGTTGTCAAGGTTGGCTGTTTTTATTTCGATGGATTATTTATCCAATAACTCTACAATTTTAAAACAGGCCATATTAAATCATTTCGTTTAAAAGGGCTTATTCAAAACTGCAATAAAAGGAAGGGCTTTTAATTTAAAAACTGCACGTTTGGGTCACCACGTAGCTATAAATCAATCTGTAGGGATATAATTTTTTTCTAAGTAAAGAGCTTGCTGGCTATAATGTTTTTCACGTAACATCCGTAATAACGGAACTATCGAGCGAGCCCACATTAAAACTCATCATGTATATAATAATAAGTAATTTTTGCACTAGATATGTAAAGAAGAACGATATCGTTGCCACACGACATGTATATATATTTTGCAACTTGCCAGAACGTTAACATAAGATAATATGGATTCAAAATGTGCGTACATATACGGAAAAATACGCACGTGCTACAAGAAAAATATGTCCACTTTCAAGGGAGAAAATAATAACATGACGTACAGTTGCGAAATGATAGTGTTTCTTATTCCAAGAATTTTTTCGCAATCAGCAAAAGGTTCAACACGTTTCTCTTGAAAACTTGCTTGTGTTTTCGGAGAGGCCGTTGTTAAGAGACGTCAGAACCAGTCGAATCTGAGTGCCTGCTAATCACCTTACATCATTCGAGCATACCATTTTGTTTATGGTTATGGACCTTTTAATCTATTCATATCAAAATTCTTCAGAGCATGGCGCTTTTGAGACATTCTGTGAGAAGCGTTGAAAATAAACGATTTTGGACAGAAAATGTATTCAAATGGTTGGGTTTTGGTAAATAATTGACGTTGCCAACCTATCAGGTCTTTGACTTTTTTTTTGTTAAAGACAGAATGTTCAAGGCAAGTTGACTTTTGCAGTTTCCAAGATAATGTTAATTGTAATTAAAGATTTGGATTGAATTGATGCCTTTGTTGCAGTTGATCGATTTTCTGGTTTATACGCAACACACTACATTGAGAACTTAACGAATAACTTTGAAGTTGGGTTATAATATGTGCAGCGAGCTCATGAAAACAGTCTTCCAGCAGACAAAGGCAATCCAATAGTCGTCATAGATACTATGACATATCACAAATAATTGGATGAAGAATTGGCGAAAGGAAATTACAAACGACCCAACACAGAAGATCGAGGGACAGCTATATCGAAAATTGAGAAGGTACGAAGGATATATCTCGACAAGGAAAGAGCGACTTTGACACCACACACCAATACACAAGAAGGAAATTTCGCTTCGACATATTTGTGTCTGGGGGGGAGGGGGGGGGGGGTACATCAGTGCCTCTGGCATAAAAATTAAAAACCGCAGATGACAACCGTACCCTTGTACCCTTAGGGTACAGCGTAAAAGTGATTAAAGTATTAAATCTAATTTAAAAATGAACAATTTATTGTTAAATAACAAAATTAATTCTTCTTTTTTGTCTTCCTGCGAATCGATTAATATTTAATACTTACCATCTCCTTTTGCAGATTTAAGTAATGGCAAAATGGACATTGCCGCCTGACCCCCCTAAGGAAGGGTGGTTACAGGGCCCCCCAGCAAAAATCAGCTCTAGTATATATATTGTTCAGCGCGTCTGAATGAAAAATTGATAACAAGAAATCAGAGTGGTGTTATATTCTTTTAATGACCATCTGCGTAGTGTTTATGAAACAGCGCGTTAGCAGCCAGTTTGAATAAGAAAATTTCTAATACTATTTCATTTCTGAAAAAAATGACTGAATGATCCTTTTATTGCTCAAGGAGTGGGGGGGTTATTTTTTCATTTTGTGCTACAGTGATATATTATTACCTGTATAATGTTCAGTAAATAAATATCTTCTTGGTATGAATCAGCCTCTTTTAGTCTAGTAAAGACTCTAATGCGTCTATTACAGTCTTTTCGCGTCTTCAAAAAAACCATAAACTTTCACAATACTGTGCATTTTTTTATTTGATGACATCTATTTTCTTCGTGATAATATCGTGGAAGCAATTTTTTGAATGTATTATCAATTTCAAGAAGATATAACGAATGCAACATCTCTCCTTTCCTCCATGAACTGGACCTTTTTTTTCAATTTGTTATGGTGGCATTTAGTATTGAGCGTGATGAATACCGTGCAAGTTCAAATGCAAAAGAAAGAAAGAGACTTGATGATAGTTCAAAGGTGAATTTCAGCAGCATTAAAAAAATTAAAAGATTCGAGGAGCGAAAGCAGATACGATAATTTTGTTCTGAAGGCTGGGTTTTCCTATTGTCAGAAAGAGGAAAATCAAAAAATTTTCGCCGAAAAAGCTGCTGACTCGCCACTGGAAACACACGAAAAACAACGAATACGTTACTACCAAGTTTTGGATTCAATGAGTAACGAATTGCAAGAACATACTGAAGGATTTCGTGAAGTGAATGATGTGACGAATTAGAAATCAGCGACACTAATTTGATCGGAAAATATTAGGAATTTTTCACTACAGATCTAAAATATGAATTAGCCAGTTTTACGAGCATGTATTTTTTGGAAAATCGTAATTTTACTAATGACAGTCCGCTAGATTATTTGAAGTTCATTATTGCAAACAATTTTGTAGATGGTTTATTCAGTTTGTTTTTGACTTTGCCTAACGGTTCAGCTGGTGTTGAACGTGTCATGAGCTCTTTGAAAATTATTAAAGAAGACCGTCGAGCTTCTTTGGCTAAAGACACACCTCTCTAATCTCTATATCGAAAGATCAGTAGCTAATACACTCAATTTGGATTCTGCTGAACGAAAAGCAAGACTCGGATTCAAATTATAATAATTCTGTTATTTTGTATTGAATAAAAAATATAAATCCGCGCCTGGATTGCCCAGAAGATCGACTCGTTAGTTTCGACATTGAAAGCCTATACACCAACGTTTCCATAGCAGAGGCCTTACGGGTAATCGATTAAAAACTGAGTGAAGATCCGGAGCTAGAAAATGGAACGAACCTGCCACTTGAGGGAATGATGAATTTGTTAACATTCTGTTTGAAAAGTAACTACTTTATGTACAAGAAGAAAGACTGCCATGGGATCACCATTGTCTCCAGTCGTGGCTAACTTGTACCTGGAACGGTTCAAGTCAATGGCCATCGAAAGCGCAGAAATTAAACGAAAGTTATATCCAGATGATAAAAATCAAGTTTCATCAGTCTGAAAAAATAGAGCGGATCTATAAATTCCCCTGCCTTTCTGGATGACAGGAAACACAATGAAAATCAAGGAGGCCATAAAGGCATCCTACAGTTGTTGGAACGACTGACGATACTGTCCTTAGAAGAAGACATTGCCGTTCCAAAAGACACATAAACAGCTCTCCTGAACACCTTAGCGGACCTGATGATCCGACTTTAAGCCTTTATTTTGAGTTATTTGAGTAGGATAAAAATACTTTCTTGTATTTTGAGGCAAAAATCACATTTTATTTTGGCTACGTTATTTTTCGTAATTTGTCCACCAATCACAAGCATCGCGGGCTGGACCTCCACTGCAAGAAAAATAATTGATATGATATGAAAATTCGCGAATCGCCTTGACATGCGGCACTAATGGTATCTGACCTGAGAACGGTCACGTTCATGTACACTTCATCAGCTGCCCTTATCACAATCAAAACTCTGTTTGGTAAACAAGCGATTATATTCGTTATCAAAAACGTTTATATTCGATGATGTTAGTATAAAGCATCTGTTGCCTTACTAGTTTTAATACCAGTTTTAATGGTTCTATACATTAGAAATTCAGATGTTTTGTTGAACTTTCACTGCCAGTTGCCAGTGCAACGTTATCTCTGTTTTCTCACATGAATTTTTGTGTCTCACGTCACACGCGAAGAAAATACCGTGCGTGGTACTTCGAACTTATTACTATATCTGCATCTGACTTACGGTATAAAAGCATATGGCCGAGCCACTAACGTACAGGGTTTGTCCGGAAAGTGATAGGACTGAGTCGATTTAAAAAAATGTACTGAGCCAAACGTTACAATTCTTTTGCATGCTGCTTGGATCCCCTCTGTCGTCCCAAAATGCTTGCCTTTCATCGGCCTTTTCAGGCAAGGAAACAAAAAAAGTCCGGGGGGGGGGGGTGGCACATCTGGGCTGTAGGTCGGCTGCGCAAGCGTTGGGATGCCGGCCTTGGTCAGGTAGCTGTTCACAAGGAAGGCGGTGTGAGCCGGGGCGTTGTCGTGGTGCAACTTCCAGTCGGCTGCGATGTCTTGTCGGACCCGACTGACCCTTCGTTTGAGTCTCCTGAGCACTTCCACGCAAAACTTGGCGTTGACGGTTTGTCCAGGAGGAACAAATTCATGGCGGACAATGCCTTTGATGTCAAAAAAGACAATGAGCATCGTTTTCAATTTGGATTTGCTCATTCTTCCCTTTTTTGGGCGAGGAGACGCCGTCGGTTGTCATTCGGAAGATTGTTTGTCTCGGAATCATACTCAAAGATCCATGACTCGTCACCTGTGAAAAATTGGGGGTCACTTTCACACATGTTGAAATTTTATTGGCACACTTCCACTCGCTGCAATTTCTGGTCATCAGTGAGCACTTTTGGGACCATCTGCTGTGTCACAATGTCATGAAACACAGATTTTGGTAAATTTAACATCTGGGCAATTAAACGAATACTTAGTCGACGGTCTGAGTTCAAAACTTTGCGCACATGAGTCATATTATCGGTGTTTGTCGAAGTCGAAGGTCTTCCAGCATGGTCTTCATCAGCGACCTCTTCCCGGCCCTCCAAAAAGGCCTGGTGCCACAGAAACTCACCACTTCTTGCTAAAGCAACACCTGGGTAAGCCTGCTTGATCATATCAAACGTCTCTGTCGCAGATTTACCGAGTTTCACACAGAATTTAATCGCGTACCTCTGCTCTAACGAACGCTGCATTTTCGGCTTGCACCACTCACAGAAACACGTCGCGCGAAAATGCCTGTCCTGACTCTCCAAGTGCTCGGAGACAACTGACCAGCCGCTCATTTGTTAGCTAGGAACGCCCTCTACCGAATCCAGTCGGTGTGCGCACGCTCCGAAGTACAGTCATGGCGGAAGAAAATGAGTCCTACTATTTTCCGGACAAACCCTGTATACATAAGATCTGATCATTAAATATACTACTCGCGCTCCTCCAATCCCTATAAACACACACAAGGAAGTCTCGTATCAGTATAACACAAGGCTCAAACCTAACAACGTTGTAATTCCCCGGCGCACAAAACAATTGGCCTGAGGTCATTTTAACTATCTAGTACCTAGAACTTATGAATTTATTCCGGAGAGTTTACAAGCGCTAGAAACAAGAAAGGTATTCAAAAAGAAAGTAAATCAGCAGATCCTGTTACTGCCTCGAGCTTTTGCAGTAGTGTTAGTTTAATCAGTTGCCTCACTTTGTAAACATCTTTATTCATTTTCTTGCTTTTTACTATGTACATTTAATTCACCTGCTTCTTTGTAAACATTTTATTTAACCATCTCCATGCGACACTTATTGTTTCAAACCATTACTAAATATTTTGATTATGCACAAGATATCTCAATATATATATATATATATATATATATCTTTGACTTTGGCGGATAGTGTATGTTTATTTGTAGCCTGACTACATGTACGAGGGTGGTCCCAGAAGTACCCGAATAGCTATTAACTGCCGAGATCACTTATTCATCGTTGGAAAATCTTTGACCACTGAGCCATTTTTTCAAGTTTGGAAACAGAAAATAGTCCGAGGGGGCTAAATCTGGTGAATAGAGTGCATGAGGTAGCAATTCAAACTTTAATTCGTTAATTTTGGCCATTGCAATAACGGAATTGTAAGCTGGTGCATTGTCTTGATGAAACAACACTTTCTTCTTAACCAAATGCGGACGTTTTTGCTTGATTTCATTGCTCAAACGTTGCAATAAGTTCGCATAAGATAGTCATTGAAAATTATCCCACGCGCATCCCAAAAACCGACGCCATAACCTGATGAACCGGTCTTCGCCTTCTTTGGAGCCGGTTGTCCCTTTTGAGTCCGTTGTTTTGATTGTTCTTTTATCTCGGGTGTGAACTGGTGGATCCATGTTTCATCCATGGTTATGAAACGACTCAAAAATTCTGCTTTGTTGCTGTGAAACTTCGCTAAACACTCAATTGAAACATCTCCACGACACTGTTTTTGCTCGATTTCTCATGTCCAAATTTCCAGACAATATGCGATGAACCGCACTTTTTGAAATGCCTACATGTCTGCTAGCTCGCGCACTTTCAGTCGACGATCATTCAGGACCGCTTTGTGAATTTTCTTCACCATTTCTGGAGTAGTCACCTGATCTGATCGACCACTGCGATGCTCATCTTGGCAGCTCATACGGTCTCGTTTAAACTCTGCTACGAAATATTTTACTGTTGTTAACGAAGGAGCAGACTCACCCAGAGTAGAACCAGTTCAGCTTTTATATTTGGTGGACTGAGGCTTTTGAAATCAAAGTATTGTACCACATAACGATGACCAATTTTCTCCATTTTCACAAATTCACTGAAAACGTTCAGTATTGATGGCTGCCAAACAAATACTAAACAACGAGGCGTCTTCAAACTTGACACATATGCTTTGTAGGTTGCATACTTTCTAATACAATTATATATTTCAAACAACTATCGCCATCTCTAGGTCAGGGCGGGTAACTCGTATTGTCAAACTAATTAATAATTTCATTCAAAAATAAACATTACTACTGCTTGAGATAAATTGTTCCTATATTTCTTTTGACAGTTTTTGCAGCAAACAGATTGACAAATGGTACCATGTACATAGCTAAATTACCCCAAGGGAAACTGCATACAGGACAAGCGGATCCTCAAAGCAGCAACATTTTGAACACTTATTGAAATAAAAAGTGATATTTTCGTGAATTTTTGTTTCCGACCTGAACAAATTAAGATAAATAAAGATTTTTCTAATTTTCTCGAGAACAAATCAACTGAAAAATCAAACGACAAAATTAAGGACTTCGAAAGGGAATGACCCTAAGGAGCCGAAGGTGAAACGTGGTGAAGTAGTTTTTGGTTAAAAACTTGTCGCCCTTGACAGATCTTTTGACGTGTTTCGACATTTTTTCTTTTAATCAGTAGGACGTTTTCAAATAAGCACCCTGTATAAACAATCGTGCGCGCAGATGTATGTGTGAGTGAGACTGATGTACAGTCTATGAAAACCAATAGATGGCCTCTTCTTAGCCTACCAAGCAGAAATAAAGTTTTAGGTCAGTTGAGCCTAAAATACTTCTTTGGCTCTTGTGGAGTAAAGTTTGAACTCCAATTTAGATACTTGGATACCTAAAGAGCATTAACTTTCAAATCGGTTACCACGCCTACTTCTACATCGAGACCCGTATTTCCCCAAATTTCATTATGCACCCTGGTAGGAGATCTTCGCGCCAAAAAGATGGTTCCTTCTGTTTTCTTAGCAGAACAAAAAAGATTGCTAGCAAGTTTTCTCTAAAGATGACTGTTTTAGAGTTATTAGCAATTCAATGTCAGAAAGGCCCTAAAAATGGGCATCTTCAAGTTTGAAAACTCGATTACAGATCTAAATTTTTAATGTTGCCAAGCATTAAATCTCAATCCTTCTACAAGCATCCGAAGAGTATTTTAGACATGGTCTACTTTAAAGCCATTTTCAACCTAGCTTGATCGGCAACTTACAAAAATTATTCCTGTAATTTTCTCGCTACCCGCCAGAAACCAATATCTGTCGATCTATGTAAGATTGTTAGGTGGCATCAGATATTTAGTAACTTTTAGAGTCTCCGGACATTGCTTTCGTGTGCGTATAGGTGATCGATTACCTTTCCATCGTAATTTATAGCACGATGGGTTCTTCTCTTTATCTCATAACGCCAGGGTAGGTGTTCCACAGGAATCAATTTTGACTTCAAAATTGTTTCCGTTATGGTGCTGAACGTTGACTTCTGTTGAAGTGACTAAAAGAACTACTACAAAAGATCATAGGATCGTAGCAAGGGCGTTAGCATAAGTTTTAGTTAAGCGCAGTTAGTTTTCCAGACCTTAAAAGTAGTGATTTTTTTAGACTTATAGCCCTGTTTTGACGCCACTTCTCATTTGTTCCAGGTGTAAAGCAGATCATCAGAGGTGTATCGGGAAAGTTCGTCTCAGGAGAACTGACAGTCATCATGGGGCCATCAGGAGCTGGGAAAACATCTTTGTTGAATATCCTGACAGGATACCAGTAAGTCTTATCTAAATATATAATCTTATTGGAACATTGCATTTGTGGGAAAGTCGATTTTTAAACCGGCAACTCTCAAAAATGCAGCATAAAAACCAAGCAATGTGACCCGTCCTTTCACCTCTTCTTTAGATGTATCTAGAAAATATTGAGCTATTTCGGCTAAAAATATTCATGGATTACCCTATCTACAAAATATAGTGTTATAGTTGGATATTGCGATTTGTAATATGTCCTTGACATAGCGTAAAGCTGAACCCTTCTGGCGTATTGAATCTACCATTAGATACAACTTGCGAAGTAGAACAATATGTCTTTTCACAACAGACTTGAAACGTACATCTTCGATCGTTCTGTCTAGAAACGCCTGAAGGCTTGAGGCCAAAACTTCATATGAAAATTGCCCTCAAAGGTATAATCACCTCAAACAAATTTTCAGATTGGTAGGTCGCCCCTAGAGGCGCCTAACATTAACACGTTAAACGCCATGGCGGTCCCATGGAACCGCTTGATAACGGGCCTATCACGCCACGGCAGTCCGTACGGACCGCTTTGTATTTAATTTATTTTCACGGTGACTCCAGCCAAAGCTCCATATTTAAATTCATTTTAGCGTTAGATATGGGCCGCTGGGGCTGGTATGGATTATACCCTAATGGCAAGTTTTTGGAGTAACTTTGTTTTAAATAGAGTTATTCAATTTTTAATTGATTCACATCATTTATTTCCTACTAAATCTACACAACAAAAATAAAGAAGATTCCAGTGAATTTGCATATATATATATATATATATATATTTCAAAGAGAAAATGATCATGCGGAGAAAGGTGTATAACAAAAAATAGGAACATAATTGGCAAACTCCGCAAAAAGAAGGAAAGTGGATTCGAGCAGAAAATAGGATAGGTAACCCGAGCGATAACGTATTTCTGCTGGTTGGCTTCATCAGGCCCGAAGTGAATGCACATATGCAACTTCAAAAGTAGATACACATGCCCATATATCCGGATACCAGTGTAACCTGAGGAAACGAAGTTGGAGAGGGAAAAAAATCACACACGAAGTCCGCAACAAGTACCAACCTACACATTCTAGTATAAAATGGCTAGAAGACCTCGAATTTTAAAGGCAGCATCTAACCACAACCACGTTGCCGGTTATATCCACTTTCTGTGGTACTTCAGCCCAAAGGATCTACAAAGAGAAAATTATTATGCATTATTTTCCTATTTTTTGTTATATGCCTTTCTTCGCATGATTATTTTCTCGTTGTGGTTAGATGTTGCCTTGAAAAATCGAGGTCTTCTAGCCATTTTATACTACAATTTGTAGGTTGGTTGTTGTTGTGGACTTCGTGTGTGATTTCCTTCTTTTTGTGGATTTTGCTCATTATTTTCCTATTTTTTGTTTTATATACATTATATATATATATATATATATATATATATATATATAAAAGAAGTTATGATCTAGGGATACAAAATATAAGGTAATTTCATTTATTGATGACCTGTTTCGAAGTAGTCAAGGTAAAAGTGGGAACACTGAAATGGATCGTTCAGCGATTCTGAAGACGAACTGTAGTCTGAAAAATTTTTATTTTATAATGTCGCCAATGTAATATTTTTCTTGAGCCTTACCGTTACTATACTTCGAGGAAAGTTTTCTTGCAAGTTGAACCAAACGTTTGGCGCGTTAACTCATTTTATAATTGCACGTAAAAAGCACTAACTGGAAGCAACTTCTATCGACCAGACCATCAACGTCTACTCTACCGTGGTGAGCAATAAATTGATTTGCGTAAGTAAAACAGGAACGAACAAGTCAAATCTGACCGCCAGTCGGACCGGCATGGCGTGCTAGGCATATGTTTCCCGCCACGCCACGGCGGTCCCTGGGGACCGCTAAACATTTTTTGGAGAAAACAGCTAAAGAGATCATAAATAAATGAATCAAACGTATTTATGCAGACTGTAAGTCATAAGCAGAATAAATGACACAAAATTGGACTTTGGCCAGATGGACATTTTCCGCCAAAGGAAACTACTGATGAGAAAGGAAAAGCTTGTCGACGTTTCGGTCACCTTATCTTTTACTTTGAAAAACGATGAAGCGACCCAAACGTCGCCAAGGTTTCACGATCTAGGAAGGATAATGTGATTACAATCTGAATAAACTTCAAATTATTATACATATGTATATAACTACAGGCACAAAATATTAGCAAACTAGATCACCAAGCTCAACTCTTTTCGCAGAAATTAAACATTCGAACTTAGCGTGCATATACATGCGTCTTTGTACAAGGATTTCTGTTAATGATAATAATTTATTATTAAACAATATTGTAACTTATAATCTCTCGACCTCTAGTTTAAAAAACTGCTATCTTAGAGTTATAATTACATCACTTGTAATTAGATATTTGCAGTATGCTTTTAATCACTTGATTTTATGCCATTGTTCAGTGATAGCATTTTGTTAGTAATGATGTGAGTTGTTTTAAGCAATGGAGTGTGAGCTTTTAGTAGGAGTTGTGAAATTTCTGCAAGTTTGATACTTTGTGAGGCATAACCTAGGCCGTTGCGCAGTGGGTGTTATTTTCAATGATTTTTGGCGTCGTGTTTTTCTCCCATGATCAACGATCATTTATGTTTTTTTATTATGCAAAAAATATCGTTTTTTGGGATATAAGTGCTAGAACAGAAGCTGTATAACTCTGTAACAATTTCAGCTTAACACCTTGAGTATTGCCACTTGTCATTCTCATGCTTCATTGTTTGTTTACCGTGTTTGATTATTAAAGAGTGCTCAGAATTGACAGAATATGTATTTTTCTAATAAAAACAATGGCCATAGAAAACGTCATTAAATGACTCTGTGATAATTGAGGGGTTCTAAAAATAAAGTCGCACAGTATTCCAGAGTGAAATAGTGTGTAGGATATTATATTACCAAGTCAGTTACAAACGCACCTCAGTGAAACATATATGTTGGTTTGAATTCTACTAGTTCTGTGCCTGCTTTTGTGATTTCCACATCATGCGCCGTTTGTCAGTTATACAGATATACAGAATGATAGCATTCTAGCATTCCCACATGGTTACAGAGAAGAATATGATCAGTCAGAACCTCGTTTTAGGACATAGAACGGATCCCGTTTTCCAAAAGGTTTTAGGTTAACGTTTCAGAAATGTTACTACTTGGCGCGTCTTTTTTAAGAAATAAGAAAAAGGAAATTCATCCTTGTCCGCGCAACAGAGAAATAAATAACGCCAAAGCTGCCCACTGTCTTTTTTATACAGGATGTTTCCTATTCGAAAGTCCATTTTTAAGTGAACGACTTTTGGATGTATTTTAAGAAGAAAGACTTAAACGAACGTCTGTCTTAATTTTTGAGATAAGGAGTGGTAACGTTTTCGTAAATAAATCAGTAGCACTGACCTTCTTTAAAATAAAAAAATTATGTCTGTATTCATTCATGATCTCCTGAATCATGGTAATAAATTAAAAAAATGCTTTTTAATACATAGGTGTTTACAGGCATATTTAAATGATTTATCTTTGAACATCACAAAAGCTAAGATGTTTAGGACATAAGTTCATATGAAGTTTGCTTCTTAAAATCAATAAAATGTATCTTCCCTCAGTCATCGATCCCAAAACGCTGGATTCAGAAGCTAAAATGCATCGCTCACACTTTTCCCAATATTGTAGATTCTAGTTTAAACACACATTTATTGAAGTGAACTGTTTACGCGCCAAGCGTTGAACAATTTCGCAAATCACCTTATCAATCATGTAAAATAAAAATTGGTAAATCACTATTAAATAACGCCATTAAAATGAAATAAAACAAATATTGATATCTCACAGCTAACCTTTGGACTGCTATTACTTTGAAATAGAAAAATGATCAATGTTTGTCACCCAAAAGCTTAGAACATAGATCGAGATTTCAGTAGCACTCTACAACCCGAACTAAGGCGATTTGTAATAACAAAATACATAGCCGCACGAACTTCAAAATGGTATTATTGTATTGAATGTTACAGAATCATAATTTTGGAAGTATTGTTGGATTTTAAAAGTACTTCGTTATCTCTAACCAAAACTTATCTATTAATGTATACGTATTTTTAATGACAATCACAATACACACTTTGAAATCAATTGATTTAGTTTTTGCCATTTTTGTTTCGTGTATATCTTTCTTTGACAGTAATAATTGCAACAAATGTGTATGCTGTAAAAATAATGTCCATAAAAAAAGTCATTAATTCGAAATATAACATATTTAGTATAATTACACCTGACTTTAAGATGCAACTTCAGTATGTGGAATGATAATAAAGAATAAATTCAAGTAATAATTTCTTTGTTATTTACTGTAACTACAGAATTTAACGGAATGATATGATGTTTTAATGCTTTTCAACGAATAGGGTACTTCTGAGAATTCCTTTTTTTTGTACGATTACTATGCATTTTTCTAATTACCGTGTCACATCATGGTGTGGCTCTTCCTGAAAAAAAAAATGGGTTTTCTGACACGTTGAGTTACTAATTGTTTTCTGGTTTCAATAATAAATAGATGGGCTTCCAAAAACTTGTTCTAGAGCATGTATGAAAGTTTGCGAATGGATTATAAATAGCCAGAAATTTTGTTCAGATTCTGAGCTTCAGTTTATGTATGAACCATGACCTCTACTTGTCAAAGGTCAAAGTTTCCCAAAGGTTGTTAAGAAACCGTGTGTCGAGCAATCCATACTTTTCTTCGTCTGACTGTAAACAGAAAGATCTATTACTGATATCCCAACATGTATATAAATACATCATAATCATGCACTGACTAGGTCACTTCTAGAACATAATCGAAAATCCGCGCATGCATTATGATTAGCATGCAATTTTACATCTCGTACTGAACTTCACAGACCTCTGCGTTGAAAAAACTCGCGTATACATATCATTACAAAAATGTTAATAAAATTTAATCAACTACGCTCCGTTCGTCAGCGTCAGCGTACGTTGTATCGTATCATAAATCCTTGATCTTGACCTTTTCCTCAAACATATCCTGATGCAGTTGGTTCACTTTTGGACGGTTTATGGGTCATAAAGATTTTATGGATGTCTCAAGGTATTTCTTAGGAACAAAACAAATATTCTTAACATTTTTTTGTTTATCCAGGATCCTGTATTTCACGAATTATATATAGACGAGTTCTTATTCAATTTTTCAGATATGCTTTCTCAATAAACGATCGAAAAACGAGGATTGACTGAGGAAGATCTTTGTCAAACGTTCTCATGAATATTTATTAAACTTTCTGAAAATATATAGTTTGCCTCACAAAATTGAATGATTTGTTTGGACTGTTGATGCAATTGATATCGAGCTATCTCTTAACTACAACAATAATTAAAACCACTTTGTTTCACGGTAATTTAAATTTTATTATTGAAAAATTTTACAATGCCGTTTCCACAGTTTATATTT
Organism: Acanthoscelides obtectus; assembly: GCA_963669975.1. NCBI lineage: Eukaryota > Metazoa > Arthropoda > Insecta > Coleoptera > Chrysomelidae > Acanthoscelides > Acanthoscelides obtectus. The sequence continues at coordinate 15,171,638 of CAVLJG010000008.1, read as the reverse complement.
ATGTATACTTTGATTGAGTGATAACAGTTGAGTATTCGAAACGTCATAATTAATTTTCGTGGTTTCCTCATTAGAAGCTATGGATCTTTTATAGCTTTTTCGAACATTGTACATCAGACTTTAATATTCGGATGCTTAATTTTACCGCGGCGCGTCATCTTTATTTCAAGATCCTTGTAGCGCTATTACTATTATTCAGTTAGATCCAAAGATATATTATTATAAACATGCAAATGTAAAATAATGTTGAGAGCATACAGGCAACACTTCAAATTATTTCAAAATTAATAAAATATTAACACTACAATTTTCTCTAAAACAGATACTTCTACTGTAGCCTGGTACAAAAACGGGAGAAAGTGGCGTACCACATACTGATACTTGAATAGTAATCTTTATTTAAGGCAGAATTTTGCAATTGGTCTAATATTAACCTTGATCTACGGACTTGAAGGCCTCACAATATCTGGTATTATAGTTACAAGTGGCTAAGCAGCTTAGTAGCACATAGTTTGTAGGCCAATTTTTGAAAACAAGAGAGAAAAAAACCGTATTCTTCATGGCCTCCTTGACAAAAAAGTCGCTCCTCGAGTTGTTATTTTAATAAAAAGAAGAAAAGCGTGCTACAGTCTCGCCGTCTCTCCCAATGTCACCCCAGAGGTGAAATTAGTTCTCTGATAAACATTTAAAGATACGAAGAATCTGGGAACATACTACTTTTTCGAAGTTTACGCATTCTCAAAATTGTTTGAAAAATATCAATAGCTGACACAATAAACGCAGATCTTTGAACACCAACTGTTCTCTTTATTTCTTAACTTCTAGTGTGTTGTAGGAAGACCACCTTAACAAATATGCAGTTATATATGGGGTTGTCCAAAACGGAAGCAGGAAAGTAAACGCATATTAAAACAAGAAAGATCGATATTCAAATCAAGTTGGGAACTTTATTTTGAAGGTTCATTTATACCATTTATGGATGAAAAATAATATCGCTCAAATGTTCACCACGACTGGATTTACAGACGTCCACGCGAAGGTCGAAATTTTCAATGACATTTTGCAACATGGTCGGTTCTATGGCATTTATCTCGGCAATGATGTTGTTTTTGAGTTCTTGGAGGGTGGCTGGTTTGTTGACGTAGACTTTGCTTTTCAAATATCCCCATAAAAAGAAGTCCAAGGAAGTCAAATCGCACGATCTTGGTGGCCATGGCACATTTCCTCTGCGCGAAATCACGCGATCACCGAAGAAGGACTGCAATCGATGGATATTGACGTTGGTTGTGTGGCATGTTGCACCGTCTTGTTGGAAATAAACATCGTCCATATCCATTCCTTCAAGTTGCGACAAAAAATAGTCCTCTATCATCACGTGATATCACTCAGAATTGACGGTAACGGCGTCCCCGGCCGCATTTTCGAAAAAGTAAGGTCCGATGATGCCTTTTGACCACAATGCACACCACACAGTCACTTTTTGAGGATGCATCGGTTGCTCTTGATACTCACGGGGATTTTTATTCGCCCAGATGCGGCAGTTTTGCTTGTTTACCGTCCCATTCAAAGTGAAATGCGCTTCGTCGCAGAACATGATTTTTGATGAAAAATTGGCATCAATTTGGTGGTGTTCAAGGAGCCAATCTGAGAACGTTCGGCGCGAAAAATGGTCGGCCCGACGCAGCTCTTGCGTCAATTGGATCTTGTAGGCGTGTGCATTCAAATCCTTGTGGAGAATGCGGAGCAAACTGGTTCTCGAAATGCCCAATTCTTGGGATCGACGCGTTGTTAATTATTTCGGATCGTCTCTCACAACAGCAATATTTTCCGGTGTGCGAACGCTCCTTGGCCGGCCAGAGCCTGGCAGATTTGCCACAGAACCTGTTGCCTCGAATTTATGCACCAGACGGCCGATGGTTGTTTCGTTTGGGCGGTTGTTGCGACCGAAATGTTCACGAAGCGCGCGAAACGTGTTTTTTATTTTTGCACCATTTTTGTAGTGCTCTTGAATAACTTTAATGCGGTCTTCAATCGAATACGACTCCATAGCGATCAATGGTAAATATTCAACTAACAAAATGACATGTCGGGGACAGAAAACAAAGATGGCGTCTATGTCAAATTGACGTTTACCTTCCTGCGTCCCTATTGGACAACCTAGTATATATAGATATACTATTACAAAGCTAAGAATGTATTGGAGAAAGTATTTTTAAACTAATTTTATTGCTTTTTGTATCTAAAACAATAAGTTTCCAATAACCATTATAATGGAACGAAAAAGTTCAAACCGGCATTCTTATGGATCTGCTCCTGCTGAGGCCTAAATGTCCCGGATAGGGTTCGAAATCCACAATTCAGTGAATGCTGAGTTGGTATAAATTAAAAACCGATTTTGCTGTAAGCTCGTATTATAATTTCAATGTCGACGACCGGAGTAAAGAAAGTGAGGTATCCAATTGACAAAACAACGACGCGTCGGTATTCTTGAGTTCGATAGGGTAGGTGTGAGTGGATTTCTCATCGCTTGGTAATAAATAAGTACGACTTTTTAAGAATTCGCGTTACAAAGAGCAAGGCCTTTCATTTTTTGTTGTTGTCAAGGCGCTCGATGTTTTTGTCCAGTCCCAGCATCCAACATTTTTAACAATATTCACAAATCCATGAGCGGACAAACAAAAACATCGACGATAAGCTTTGCTTAATGCTTTTGTTGTTTAGCTAGCCGAGGAGCTTAAAATTGACGCTAAAATTGGAACAGGCGGATATACAGAGATTCAGTAGAAGTATTGATTAACATATACCACCAGAAGACACGCAGCTGTTGCAAACAACTATTTAGATCTTAGCAATGCCTCCTCTCGAACAGTTGCAACAGGTCATTAGATTTTCTTTCCAGCGCTTTGAAAATCATGAGAATGTGAGTCTCTAAGACTAATTACGAATTACGTAGCATATTGAGGAGTGACCTTTATTGGAATTCTTTAGAAAAACGGTGTCTGCGTTTATTATTTCTGATGGAATGGCTGTGATAATGGAAATTGCAAGTAAATGTTCAAATACAGCATATGACTGGGCATTACCGGGCGATCCTTCATCACCTTTATGAGGTTTGATTTCACTTCAACACTGATCTTTGGCTCTCGCTCTAGTATTTTTTAAAACGGCAAGAGCTTTGGGATATTTATTTTGCCCACGAATATACACAGATACAACTTTTGAACGATAAACGATCGCTTTCTTCTATTTTTTTCAGAGTAACGGGTACAAATGGTACAATCAGATGCAACGGCTCTAGCTCAAAGCGAAAAAAAGGAGCGCTGCAGTACAAGAAGGATTCCTGTTACATCCTTCAGGATGACAACCTTCCCCCTCTTTTCACCGTTCACGAAATGATGATGATGGCATCCAATCTGAAGATTGCGGATTTGTCGAAAAAGTCAAAAGAGTACTTGGTAAGCGTTAATAGTATGATTCTTTTTTCTTTTGGAACAAAACACCTAAACCTTACCCTGTGGCTTTGATATTGATAAACCAATCAAACCACATATGCTTAGAATTTTTGCTTACTGTACGACGTTTCGGTTTCAACGGTGACATTCATCAAGTAAAATTGACAACATATTTTATTTATCAATCTTCCAGGTAACACTTCATCTGTTTTTTCCTTTCGTTTCCACATTTCTATGAAGTATGTAACTAAACTGAATCCAAATTCAAGATGAGATGTAAATAATAACAGTTAGCGCGTGATCTCTCGGTAACAGGTGAAGACAACGCCTCTTATTGATCAATTCGCCATTTAATTTCAAGCGGCCGCCTGGCGGAATAATGCGCGGAGCAGGGGCAGGGCAGGCAGAGTTGCACTCAGGCCACCGTCCGTCGCGTGCTCGTGTTTTCGTATTCACCTTGCTTGGTTGTTGCTGTTGTTGTTGTTAAGTGTATTTGAGTAATTTGTTAAGTTTCTGTTAAATACTGTCATATTTGTTTTACAACACGTTGGTGGTAGTCCATCATTCGGAGGTAGCCCTGAATGCGGCCCTGTACGCCGTCCTTGCTTTTGGCAATCACGCATCCATTCTATCTTGGGTGTGAATACACTATACAATAGGTTGAAAGGTCAATTTTAAGATGGCACAGCATAAAACCAGCAAAGCCCAAGACCGCCTGGGGTAAGCATTCCTGTACCCAAAAGGACGTCCAGCACCCAAAGTTATGACCAAGCATGAGGCTGTGTCGTTTTATAACGTACCAGATACGTTACCCTCGTCCATCGTCCCGAAAACGCCAAAAAGCTCTTGGAAAACGCGAACACCGAGACAACTGTTGTAACACACGAAATTGTTATACATCCTTCTATTATGTTGAAATAAAACATGCGCTTTTGAGACCTGATACGTTTTGTCGAATTTTGAAAATCTATTTCTAATTCAGCTTTCATGTACACACCAGTCTGTTTACAGACACTCGCCTTGAACGTCAAAACTACAAGGTGACGATGCGTAACTGTTTGCTCACGTGTCAATTACTGACTTCGCGGCAAACATTCGAACATTTTTATTAAACGCCTGTTTACCATTTCGGTTGCAAAAACGGCGAATTATACATGTGTATATTTAAAAGCTACTTATGGTAAGTAAATAATATTTACTAGCTCCTTGTTTGTCAGAGATGCTCGTAACAGTAATTATTCAGTCTCAGCGACTTTTAGTTATCGTCTAGCAAATATTTGTTGGTCATTTAGAATAAAGAAAATCGGAATGTTAGTTTTACTATGCCACTAGAGGCTAACAGATATAAATTCTCGTTTGAGGATGTTTGATGAAAATATTGGGCATGTTCTGGCTAAGCCTCAAAACTTCGACCACAGCGAAGCTTAAGGGCAAGACTTAAGCGGCAGAAACGTTAAGTTTCAAATAACTAAGACGTTATAAGTGATAATTGATCGAAGTACTGATAGTAGCTGATTTGAAAAGGGATCCACACAATTTGCACTTCCGAGATGCAGTTTGAATACGAACAGATACGTTGCAATTATTCCAGCAAAAGTGATATTTTACTTAAAAGTTGGCATTATTCTCAGTGCGACCACTCCTTTCGCGCTTTCGGCGTCATAGCGTCTCACTTCAGTACTGTACATGTTATCCTATCACTTCTCACCAGCTGTGAAACTGGCCTCAGTCTAAGACAATTCACACAATCACAAACGTACTTCGTCCTCACAAAATTTATTATCGATATCGCAAGGATATATTAAACTATGATAAAAATTATGAGTCACCAGTTGGGAAAGTTATCTACACTTTTGCAAAATATTCGATAAGTAATGACTCATGATATGATAATGGCCAAGTCATTGTATTGTTTCGTAAGTCAGATCTGGTAATCCTGAAACAAAGAAATACGTTTTAATTGCCACATAAAGTCAAAACTAATGTCAGTTCAATTGTCAAAATCCATCAAGGCGTTCGAGTTGTTGCCCATGAAATAGGAAGTTCAAGGATGAGATTCCTTATCAAATCCGTCATTTTGATTTTATAAAGAGACACCGTGAAGTAGAAATTATCAGGTTGAAATTTCTTAATAAATTCGTGATTTTGATTTTTTAAATTGTAATACCCAGTATCACATACCCACAAAAACAGCTCTTCTTCTGAAGCGTAAAAAGGAAGGTAGAGGACAAAACGGAAGATTAGATATTGTTTATATCAAATTTTTATATGGTCCATTTTTATTTTAAGAGAAATGAGTATATTATCAATGTCTGTCAAAATAGTCAGGTGGAATTCGGTACGAACGCCATTGGCGGAAATAAAAAAAGGTGTGGTTCATTGAAAAATGCTAAACTTCATTAGGATATCTCAAGCGGTTATTGCAGATATTTGAATGATTTATTTTCGAAAACTTCACCTCCCAGTGTCTTAAAAGCTAAGACGCTTTGGACATATAGTCCAGACTAGATGAAAAAACGTAAAAAAATTTTAGCAGATGTCTGAAAGTTTTAAATGGAAGGTGGGTCTTTCTACTGCCTTATACATAAAAAGCTACAGCTTGCGTTGTTTTTTATAACCAGTGGGAAAAGCCCAAAATTCAGTATTTTGCTTGTATAATTTTCAAATTAAATTTTATAAATAATCACTAAACGGGAGATTTTAGAACACAAAAATACCTTCAACTTCATTTTTAAGAATCAAAATCTTTAAACTATTAATCTACATACGGAGATTTTTACTAATATTGAATGTTTGTAACTATTGCAAATTGCTAAACATTTGTGACAATGAGGGCTCCACTGGTGTTAATAAGTGTGCTAAATTGGTTTACAAGTTTATGTAAAAAGCTCATTGTTTATCCCAGAGACGATTTATTTAAACAACTGCTCTTATCCAAGATATGGTCCTAGAACATTTTATAAAAGCAAACTCGATTCTTGACTGTTTCAACTTCAAGAATTTATGCAAAAAATTAAACACTTATTTCAAAATTGTTGTTAAAAAATAGACATTGTTATAGTTATAAACATTTACGATAACTCCGTTAATTTTCAGTATAATTTATTTTAACAAATTTATATGGATAGGTGGTTAAAAAACGCATATTTCAAAAAAAAACCTTCTACGACCAATACGAGCCAAGACAATTTTTTTGAATTCATATCTCCTTGGTTTAAAACACTAAGACTCGAAATTATCAAAGATTTTTACCAAGGACCATAATCTTAGGATTCAATTGATGATTTTACTATTAGTTCAAAGGTCTTAAGAAACAGCCACCTAATCTGAAGGTACTCGCGTAAGTATTTGCGGGTGAGTTGGTGGGGGAATCAGCTCTAGCTTGATTTATTTTTGGAAATTCGGAGTATTCAAATCGGAGCGCGATGTAAAATTTTGCATTACCTCGGCTTCTAAATAACGTAGAACCTTCTTTTTTAGTTTGGGATAACTCGTCGAAATATTGGCATCTGGCACGTTTTGATTTACTTGTCAAATCGGGAAATCCCGGAAAACTTAGCACGAATTAAATTACTATGAAATAATAAACTAACAAAAAATCATTTACATTTACTCTCACTCTAATAAAATAATTTATATTCTACAATAAGATTGTTTAAACAATTCATAATTCAATGAACTATTAACAAAATACACTCTAATGTAGTTAGCTTAATTGTTTATTAATTTTAGTCCCTAAGAAATAAAATTGTGGGTCTTTTTATGCTCTAAATGTTCCTGTTTACAAGCAAAATATTGAGCTTACGGGTTTTCCCATTGTTTATAAAAAACAGCGCATCTGGCTGTATTTTTTTATGTATTTGAAACTTTCAGGTATCTGCTAAACTTTTTTACTCGAAATACCTATTTTTGTTCTCTGCAGCCTGGGCTAATACGGCATAACGAAGTTTTTTTCTTAAGATTGATCCGAAAATCGTCCCTTTAAATATTGACATTCAATTACTAAACACCCTGTATAGGGCATCTCGGATCTCGGACTATTAGGAACAGGTCCGATGAGCATTCGGATTTGGATCTACACAACAAAAAATTGTCAAAATTGTAATTGATGATTGCTTATAATTTTATTCCTAAGTTTTTACTGTGGTGTGACCAAACAGTGACATTATCTTAAGGCAGACACCTCATTTCCATATTACGGTCATCGTTGAAAGTTATCACTACATAATTTCGTTGATTATGTTACCGAATTGCTATTCAGTTTCGTGAAAGGACACTTCCGTAAAATTGTTTACATATTTTTGGATAGATTCGGGTTATACAATCTCGGAATTGCCAATCGTGCTTATTATTGTATAATCGACACAAGTGTAAGAATACTTACTGTGGTGATTCCAAATATTTGTGATTTTTTTCGGCGCTAGTGCTCAAGATTAGGTCTCCTAAATTACCGATGCCGGACGAAAGCTTCAAAAACCTCGGATATTTGGAAAATTGAGATTTTCCCCCAGACATTCCAGATTCCTTATTTAATAAAAATAAAAACGTTGTTGTTTTCTAGGGATTTGTTTAACAATGTTTGACAACCATTGACTAAATCGACTTAAAGTTACTGCATAACATATGAAATACTCAAGTCATTACCAGTAAAATTACACCCTTCTATTTTTCTGAGCTAATCTGGCAACGCTAACAAGCAAGAAGAGCATACACCTTTTTTTATTTGGAGCGGACCATACCAAAATGCAACGTTTCCATTTCACAGGCAGTCCATCGAATCTAACTTATAGCTAACGAATAAACTAGGGGCAGTATTGTTGAAAAAGGGCGTGACCTTTTTCGAGTTTACCATAAATTTGCTAATTATACAGGGTTATCCAAATTAAGTGTCCACCATTAGTAACTTTGTTATTAGTGAAAATACAAAGTTGTTTAAATTAGCAAACTAGTAGCATTTTTAACGCTGGTAAAAATGAGAAATAACAAAAAACAATTGAGAGTCGTTATTTTGATTTTTTTCAGTAAAATAACATTTTTTTAAATGGAAACCCCTGTATATTATATTTTTTTCTGTTAAAGCATCAAATTTTAAACAAAAAAGCTTACAATAACTTTTCTCCTAGGTTACAAATTGTTGAAGTTATGGCCTCCAATCTGAAACAATTAAATTGTATCGACAAACTTTATTTTCAACATCAACTTATAATCTTACAAAATACAATAACAATTTTTTTTAAAGAAGATGCTCGAAAACACCACTTTGTTCGTCAATACATTTTTGAGCACGTTTTTCAACTGCTCGAACTGTCTTAAGTATGGTCCTACCATCTATCTGGGTTATCTTTTCCCTAACTGCAGTCTTTAACGCGTCAAGGTTATCGTACCTTCGCTTGTAAATTTGGTTCTTTAAGTAACCCCACAAGAAGTAATCAAGTGGGTTTAGATCTGGTGATCTGGGAGGCCACTGTATTGGGCCATTTGTTCCTATCCACTGATCATTAAAAGTAGTACTTAGAAAATGATAAGTACCTCTGGAGTTGTGTGCAGGTGCGCCATCTTGCTGAAAATGCAGATGATGTCTACTTATAAGATCCAATTCGTCTAAGAAATTAGTCAGAATTTCTGACATAAATTCCACATATCTTTCACCAGTTAGGGTTCCCTCATAAAAGAACGGGCCAACAATTTTTGAACCAATTATACCGCACCAAACGTTGAAACTGAAACGGACTTGTGGGCCTCTTGGATGTACTAACAAAAGATTTTCTCTTGACCAATAATGGTGGTTTTTTCTATTAAACATTCCAGAATTTGAAAAATTTGATTCATCTGTCCATAAAAGGTAACGAAAGTTATTTACATTTTGGCGACAGAAGCTAAGATACCAATGGCAAAAAACAAGTCTTCTCTCTGGATCCCCTGCCAAAAGCGTTTGAACTGGTCGGTACTTATATGGAATAAATTTGTATTTTTTTAAAATCCTTTGAACAGTACCATAACTGAAATTAGAGTCCTTGAGAATATCTGCTATTGAATTCTCACGATAAGCTTCAAAATATCCAATAACTGCAATTTCCGTGGCCTTGCTTATTATGAATTCTTTTTTGCCCTTGTTTTAGCAAAAACATTTTCGTTGCCCCTAAATTTTCGATAAAGTCTCAGAAAATATCGTTCATACGGTTGAATGCGAGCGGGATATAATTCACTGTAGTATTCTCTTGCTCTCAAGGAGGATTTTCTGCACACTAAATAGCATTCTAACATATCACACTTTTCTTCATGGGAGAACATTTTTCTTTAAATTAATGACACAATAAAGCTTATAAACAAGTATTTACACTAATGTTTGACATCATTTGATTTTATCATTGTTTTCCAAAGCCTTCTAGTTGCGAGTATGTCCAGTTTAACAATTTGTCGCTTATCTTAATGCTGTCAAATCGCGAACGCCATGTTGTTTTCATAGCCGTCTTAATATTATAATACTGCAAATAATTAAAAATATTTATCGTTATTTTGACTTTATTTTTGACTTTAGCGGAAAAGTCATTATGAACTTTTTTGTTTAAAATTTGATGCTTTAACAGAAAAAAATATAATATACAGGGGTTTCCATTTAAAAAAATGTTATTTTACTGAAAAAAATCAAAATAACGACTCTCAATTGTTTTTTTTATTTCTCATTTTTACCAGCGTTAAAAATGCTACTAGTTTGCTAATTCAAACAACTTCGTATTTTCACTAATAACAAAGTTACTAATGGTGGACACTTAATTTGGATAACCCTGTATATTCTTATAATTGAAAGAAAACTGTGTTTAATGAACTATACAAAATAAAACAAAAACCGTTGACATTGTGAAAACCTCAAGAAAAGCATTTTTGTAAATAAAAAATAAAACGGCAAACATTCTGAATGTATACTAAGTGACATATAAATCCGAACACCCAGTTTAAATGGTTTTATTTTAATAAAATTTTGTATAAGTACTTAATGAAGCATAATAAGTAAATGATAAAAATTTCAAAATGATTGCACTGCTTTAAAGCCCTTTGACCTTTAATAATGTGTGGATGCACCCTGATGTGCTACGCATTCTCCAACGCGCCTAGGCATGCTTCTGATCAGGTGGTCAATGTCCTCCTGTGGTATCTCATTCTAGGCAACCACCAACTCCTCTCGAAGTGCTTCTAGAGTCTGAGGAGAACGTTGCAAATTGAGCAATCTCCTACCCATCATATCCCTCACGTGCTCAATTGGGGATAAGTCGGGAGATCTTGGTGGCCATGGTAACAATGTGACATCATTATGTTGAAAGAAGTCTATTGTGACTCTTGCAACTTGTGGTCGGGCAGGGCCAGGGTGTCAAAATAGGGTAAAAGATGGGGTTCTAGAACTTCGTGGATATAACGCTGCGCGTTCATGTTACCTCTGATGAAGATTAAAGGTGACCTGGAACCATAAGCTATAGTACCCCAAACCATAAATCCAACAGTGTGATGAACATGTCTTTCAACAAAAAACTGTGGATTCCTCCTTTAACCACGTCGCCTTCTAACCCTGGCACGACCATCGTGCATGCCTAAACAAAATCGAGACTCGTCACTAAAGACAATACTGTTCCATTCCTGATCCCAGAGTGACCGTTGTCTGCACCACTCAAGGCGATTACGTCGGTGTTCTCGAGTTAAAGGGAGGACCCAGTGTGGCCGGTATGAAAACAAGCCAAAACTTCGTCGGTAAACACTTCGCATGCCAACAGGTCTTCTGTGTTCTGCAAACCATTTATTTGCAATGGACCTGGTAGTGGAGAAACGGTCCCTTAAGGCCAATAATCTTAGGCGGCGATCTTCACGGTCTGTTGTTCTACGGCGGCGTCCAGTGCCACTTGCTCTTTGCGTACGGCCTTCTCGAAGCCATGCCTGACAACACCTAACCACAGTGTCTACACTTCTTTGCACTCTAACTGCAATTGCCCGAAAAGAAAGTCCAGCTTCCCGAAGTCCCACTATACGGCCCCTATCAAACTCACTAAGTTGACGAAATCGTACAGGTCTCCGTACTCTAGGAATCGTAACCGATCGTAAAGGATGTCAAGAACCAAAATCCGCCAACGTTGATTCTTTACTGCGGCTGAAATATTCATTTTTAGAGCGTTAGTGAATTAAAAAAAAGCAGTATAAAAACCGGAATGTCCAACTGATAAGGCTGAACATTTTTTCACTTGTTATTTACAGTAAGATAAATACATTCACCAACTTTTATTAAAATAAAACCATTTAAACTGGGTGTTCGGATTTATATGTCACTTAGTATATATATGTATATTTAACTTACATTACGTTGTTGATACTATAGGTAGAAAACAAGAAATTTGCATCAATTTTGCATGACTCTAAACTCGATTGAAATAGCAAACGAAAGTAAAGCTTCTTTTGTGACGAATAAGCTTATACTTTGTTTTTATCTAGTATTGACCATTTAATTAACAGTTCAAACAATTTAACGTCTCAAGGTTATTAAGCACTATGGAGTGAAAGTAGCCTAAAGTATTTTTTTGCAAAATAATGAAATATCAATTTTATTTTGTGGTGCAGTTAATTACTCATTTTCTATTGCATTGACGCAATGTTTGTAATGCTTCATGATTGATCACCCTGACTTTACCAACTTGTACCGATTTTTCATATATCATTCTTCCATGCTATGAATTTTTTTTTGATTTGAACTGAAATGGACTAATGTGCTTCCTACCGCAATCATTTGAGTTTGCCGGTTTGACACCAGGCTTCTAGATGTCCCAAGTATTTTATAAAAAGGAATAAGGAACAATATACACCTATGCGCTCAAAACGACCGTCGCTTTATTTTCTGTAAAAGTCCTCTTTCGGAAAAGGCAACGGTTCTTCAACAAATTTAAAAAAAAACGCAATTGCAAAAATATATATACAACAACATCCTCAACGATTTTGTCGCAAAACAAAAAAAAAATGGCACGCTTAGACTGCTCGTGAACAATCCCTGATGATGCGATTCTTTTGTTCTGTCCCTAATTCTTTTTCAGTTACCCCTTTTGTAAATAGTTTCGCAATTGGAAAATCAATTTTTGATTCTAATGAATGTGATAAAATGGTTTGTTTCAGATCGAAGAGATCCTGAACAATCTTGGACTGTCAGTTGCCAGAAATACCAAATGCCAGAACTTGTCCGGAGGCCAGAGGAAAAGGCTATCGGTCGCACTGGAACTAGTCGATAATCCACCCATTATGTTCTTGGATGAACCTACCACGTAAGTTTAGCAATTCTTTTATACCAAAAATGTGCTGTCGAACTTTTCGGTACTTATCACAGGTCATCGTTGGACCCATCACCTATGGTCTTCCTGTTTCTATTGAAATTTCAGCACCCTCATGTATTGTAGACAATAGCAGTACTAACCTCTGCCTCCTAGACACATATGAAAGTAATACATTTTCTTGATCAAAACAGAACATTGATGTATACTAAGTGTCATATAAATCCGAACACCCAGTTTAAATGGTTTTATTTTAATAAAAGTTGGTAAATGTATTTATCTTACTGTAAATAACAAGTGAAAAAATTTTCAGCCTTATCAGTTGGACATTCCGGTTCTTATACTGCTTTTTTTTAATTCACTAACGCTCTAAAAATGAATATTTCAGCCGCAGTAAAGAATCAACGTTGGCGGATTTTGGTTCTTGACATCCTTTACGATCAGTTACGATGCCTAGAGTACGGAGACCTGTACGATTTCGTCAACTTAGTGAGTTTGATAGGGGCCGTATAGTGGGACTTCGGGAAGCTGGACTTTCTTTTCGGGCAATTGCAGTTAGAGTGCAAAGAAGTGTAGACACTGTGGTTAGGTGTTGTCAGGCATGGCTTCGTGAAGGCCGTACGCAAAGAGCAAGGGGCACTGGACGCCGCCGTAGAACAACAGACCGTGAAGATCGCCGCCTAAGATTATTGGCCTTAAGGGACCGTTTCTCCACTACCAGGTCCACTGCAAATGAATGGTTTGCAGAACACGGAAGAACTATTGGCATGCGAAGTGTTTACCGACGAATGAGAAGTTTTGGCTTGTTTTCATACCGGCCACACTGGGTCCTCCCTTTAACTCGAGAACACCGACGTAATCGCCTTGAGTGGTGCAGACAACGGTCACTCTGGGATCAGAAATGGAACAGTATTGTCTTTAGTGACGAGTCTCGATTTTCTTTAGGCATGCACGATGGTCGTGCCAGGGTTAGAAGGCGACGTGGTGAAAGGAGGAATCCACAGTTTTTTGTTGAAAGACATGTTCATCACACTGTTGGAGTTATGGTTTGGGGTGCTATAGCTTATGGTTCCAGGTCACCTTTAATCTTCATCAGAGGTAACATGAACGAGCAGCGTTATATCCACGAAGTTCTAGAACCCCATCTTTTACCCTATCTTGACACCCTGGCAGATCCAACTTTCCAACAAGATAATGCCCGACCACATGTTGCACGAGTCACAATAGACTTCTTTCAACATAATGATGTCACATTGTTACCATGGCCACCAAGATCTCCCAACTTATCCCCAATTGAGCACGTGTGGGATATGATGGGTAGGAGATTGCTCAATTTGCAACGTCCTCCTCAGACTCTAGAAGCACTTCGAGAGGAGTTGTTGGTTGGCTGGAATGAGATACCACAGGAGGGCATTGACCACCTGATCAGAAGCATGCCTAGGCGCGTTGGAGAATGCGTAGCACATCAGGGTGCATCCACACATTATTAAAGGTCAAAGGGCTTTAAAGCAGTGCAATCATTTTGAAATTTTTATCATTTACTTATTATGCTTCATTAAGTACTTATACAAAATTTTATTAAAATAAAACCGTTTAAACTGGGTGTTCGGATTTATATGTCACTTAGTATATTTGCGTTTCGCTGCCTTATGTCAAGAAGTTCTGGAGGAATTTCCAGTTATTGTCAGTCTGTAAGACCCATAGCGGTGTCTCAGGTCGCTGATCTCAATGCCGAGGTCGGTTGCTCTGTATTACGTCAGGTTCAAGGTCATCGCAAGGTAAAACTTTGAGCAATTGCTTGAATTTTGAAAAAACTCATATTGTGTTTTTGTGTCTCTGAATCCAAATTTGGCAGCGTTTTGCCTATTTCAAGGTCAACGTTTGTAAAAGTGTGTCAGTCAGTTTAAAAACCTCCATCAACAAGTTTTTTTGGTATCTGAACTGAAATCTGGCATTTGTTTCATTAGGTGACGTCATCCAGAAGTTGTTATCAGGTCAAACTAAGGTTATGCTAAGGTCAACGCGGGTAAACATGTTGGAATATTCTGGGGTCATTGAATGCAAATATTGTGAACCAAAAAACTATACTATAATTTTTTACGAAACTATCTAGTCTTTATTTTCTAAATTCTAACACTGGAGTCCATAGTCCATATTACGTCACGTTTAAGGTCATTACAAGGTAAAACTTTGAGCAATTCTCAAATTTTGAAAAACCTCTCCTGTGTTTTGTGTCACTGAATCCAAATTTGGCAGCCTCTTGCTTATTTCAAAGTCAACGTTTGTAAAAGTGTGTCAGCCTATTTAAACACCTCCATCCACAAGTTTTTTGGGTCCCTGAACTGAAATCTGGCATTTATTTCAGGTAACGTCATCCAGAAGTTGTCAAGGTCAAACTAAGGTTAACGTGTGTAAGAATGTTTGAGTCCTCCGGAGTCGCTGAATTCAAATTTAATAACCCAAAAAAACTGCAGTATAATTTATTTTGAAACTTTATGGTCTTTATTTCCTAATTTTTACCTTAAAATGTCCTTAAGTCTGAATGTACGACCTGTCTAGTTGAAGAGAGATGTCGAAGTTTCTTTAGGTATCTCGTATCTCGAACCTCTTTGACCCACGCTAGGTGACGATTTCGACGAAGATGTCATGATCTCAAAGATACTTTTCCTTTTCAGAGGCTTAGACAGTTCCTCAACATCCCAATGCGTCCAGATGCTGAAAGAGCTCGCACGTGGCGGTCGTACCATCATTTGCACCATCCATCAACCCAGCGCGACGATCTACGCAATGTTCGACCACGTTTACATGATGGCTCAAGGAAAATGTGTCTATCAGGGTGCAGCTACCAACACAGTAGCGTACCTTTCTTCGCTTGGTTTCTGCTGTCCTCAGTACCACAACCCTGCTGACTACTGTAAGTACTGTTCATGTTCGAGTTGCTAGTAGCTTAAATTATCTGCCCGCTAGAAATGTGGATATAAATCATCTACATTCAAGACACTCAAGACATTGGCTATATTTATACAGGGTGTAAACGTTATGTTAGTCAAAACAAGTCAAAAAGTTCGTACGACCCATGGACCAAAAGTCAATAGATTTTTGTCTAAATCGCTTTATAGTTTATAGTTTACAACTTTAAGTGCTTTATATCGACCACAATCACCACAATCTTCCTAATTTTTATAATCTAATCTAAAACGCTTTTAAGTTGGGTAATTAACAAATAAATGGCATTAAGTTTTTCTAAGTTAAGCCAAAATTTGTAGTCAGTAAGTAAGTTTCATTAAATTAAATATTTATAACACACATGACAACAGCGGCGTCATCACTCTTATCGAACCGGTAATCGATCGCAAACGGTAACAGTGATTAGTTATCGGGCATCGGGCGTGTTGTTTTGTTTTTGTTCACGTACGTCGCCGTGTTTATTTACAATGTTCTCGAATCAAGAGTTCGCCGACATGTTGTTAGTTTACGGTGAAGTTCGTCAGAATGGTACACCCAGACAGAAGGACAGTTGTGCTAGTGTACCAAAGACTTCGAGATACAGGAAGTGTTCAGCCCATTAATATTCGCACTTGTGGAAGATAGGTTACTGTAGAGCAGGAGGAACAAATTTTAAAAATCGTGGAAATCAATGCAGATATCAGCACTCGGGAATTAGGCCGCCGCGTAGGGCTATCCATAGAATCCTACGGGAAAATTTGCTTTATCCCTACCATGTACAACCAGTGGAGGCCTTGTTGCCAGAAGACTATCCTAGCAGACTAACATTCTGTCCATGGTTTTTGCACAAAAACATTGAAAATCCTGATTTTTTTAAAAACATTCTAGCGACGGACGAATGTACTTTTACGTGAGACGAGATATGAAATTTAGATAATACTCACACGTGGGCTCAAGAAAATCCTCATAACTCATTTCCAACAGCGTTTTAAAATAAATAATCGGGCGAGTATTCTTGACGATCAGGTAATTGGCCCTTTCGAGTTACCCCCAAAGTTGTAGGAGAAGGATACCTTAGCTTTCTAGCCAATACCTACCAGAACTTTTGGAACAGACCTTAGACAACATAGACATAGACAAAGGAGACAGAATTTGTGGTTTCTTCATGACGTGCCACCACCACACATTTTTAGAGGCGTCATTCCGTATTTGAATGAACATTATCGAAATCACTGGATCGGTCGAAATGCTCCTGATCCTCGAAAATGGCGAGCAAGATCTCCTGACCTCAATCCGATAGATTTCTGGTACTGGGGAGAACTTAAAGGGATGGTTTATGGGGCTGGTTCAGTAACAACTGAAGCACAACTTCTCGTAATTTGCGTCTGGCATTGCGGCGTTGTCAGATTTATTTTATTTTAGTTTAAAGTCGCTTTTCTCTAAAAAAATGCCGTTTTGACACATATGTTATATGAAACTTTTTGCATCTTTTAACCCCCTCATTCACCCATTTACATAATGACTATCATAACGTTTATACCCTGTATATTTTATCTACTTATATATTTAATCTTTTATCCAAAGTTCTAGTTTATCTGGCAACGTCACCACCCCCGATAGCTAGTCGATAGCTAATCTGGTCAGACGCGACATCGCGGCAGTTGTTTACGCCAAAAGTGCTCTATTTAATTGCCATTTGGAAGTTTTAATGAGAATTCCGACTAGGAATTACCACCGGCTCTCAAGCAACACATAATAGAGGTTTTTTATTAGCCTTAATATCGTCCTAGTCGCGTTTTTTGTCACGTGACGTCAGTTCAACCTCAACGTTTCACGTCTCTGTCAGTGTTGGTTGTGTGGTTATACTGCTTTGTTTGTCGCCATTACTAAACCTGCCGGTTGGGATTGTAATGCAATTCGGTTTTTAAATGCAAAGAAAGATCCGCATGATCAAAATTCATTACCAGCTTTTTGAATCAGGCGCGCTATTCAAAACCTCCGGAGGGGCCTGCTCTCCAGCGGCGTTGTTCTGCTTCACGACAACGCTCGGCCTCACGTAGCAGCAAGGACAGAGACGCAGCTGAAATATACTCGACTTTCTGTTTCCAAATCGTAAGGTATTTCTTGGTGCGCGTGGAAAATGATGACAGTTGAAAGAAACAGCTGATGACTGGTTTAATGAGCAGGTGGCAGAGTTCTTTGACGACGTGATCCAGAATCTCATACCTATATTGAAAAAGTTCATATTTTAGTTTGTGATGCAATTTACGTTTATCAATAAAGTTTTTCTGACTCCGTTTTTACTTAAAAAAGGACCCTCGTACTCATGACTAACTTGGAATATTTCTTTTCCAGTCCTGGAGGTAGTAAACCAGGAGTACGGGGACTACACAGACTATCTAGCAAAGGCCGCAACTGATGAAAAATGGAGGGGAAACGTACCTATAAGTAAGTATCAAATCACTGTCTCACTTATCTATCTATACAGGTGACTTACCCCTGTTATTATTCATTTTTTAAGTAAATTGTTAGAATAGCTCAATATCATTGAAATTTTCTGTACTTTTTGATACAAAAACAAATTTGAGATTAAAAAAAAAACTCGTGGTGCTAATCGGAAGTAAACATATAAAACCGATATTTGAACAACTTCGCATTTTTATTTTCTTTACCCTAAAGTATGTTTGAAACACATAAGTGAGGAGATATCTACGTATTTTTTTGAGTCGCCCTGGGTATGACGCTAGGCGCTGACTTGGTTTGGGAGATATTGCATTTTCAGTTCTAATATGTTAGCAGCAGTCATTCGTGACCTTCCTCGCTATCGTTGTCAGACAACGTGGTATTACTTGTGCTGCGAGCACTCCTTCTCTTTCTGACGTGCGTGTTGCAGGCTGTTCTCGTTTCTTTCTCTCTCGTACACATTGAACCCGGCCGACCTGAAATGTAAATGACTCACACGGTATACTTTTTTCTAGTTAAAGTTAGTAAGGATGTAGCAGACATACAGAAGGATATAGATGTATACGATAGCAGTAATGACAAATTATACAAGACACCTTCAGAATGGACCAAATTCAAAGTTTTGCTTGGCAGGCAAGGAACGCAGCTTCACAGGGATTGGGTAAGCATCGTTTTTCTGGTTTTAGTTGAATAATTTTCCTACAACGGCCCGAGTACATTTCATGCACGAGCACGAAAAGTTGACTTTTACCGCTTTAATATCATTTTTATTCACGGCCACAAACTATGACTTTTGTTGTTCTATTAGAAACTCATTTTTATTTTTTTTTTTCAGACAATCTCACAGTTAAAACTCTTCCTGCATCTCTTGGTGGGAGTATTCCTTGGAGTTTTTTACCAAAATGCTGGTGACGACGCTTCCAAAGTTATTAATAATTTGGGCTTATGTATGATCGGCCTTGTGTACTTGTCCTATACTTCAATAATGCCCGCTGTCCTCAAATGTAAGTATTACCCCGAATGTTGTAGACTGCGAGATCAAATATAAGTTTTGTCATGTAAAATTCAATTCACAAAACAGATGGAGCATATACACCAGGAGAAGCTACGGTAATGCTGTTTTTGATGTAAAAACGACACCGAAACTTGACGCCTGGAGTAACAGTGGTGCTTTGACAGGGTTGCCATGTTAGGGGATTTTTCCCCAAATTTAGAGGATCTTTACTTGGCGATTTTTTTGAGGATATAACGAGTGACGCTTTGAATACCAGTAGTGCTTTGACAGGGTTGCCATGTTGGGGAATTTTCCCCCGACTTTGTGGAGTTTTTACTTGAGGATTTTTGTGGGGATATAATGAATGACGCCTGGAGTAACAGTAGTGCTTTGACAGAGTTGCCATGTTGCGGGATTTCTACCCGAATTTAGGGGATCCTTACTTGGCGATTTCTCTGGGGATATAATATTTCGACGCCTCGCGTACCAGTGGTGTTCTGACAGGGTTGCCATGCTGAGGAATTTTTCTCCTAATTTGTGGGATTTTTACTTGGGGATTTTTTTTTGATATAATGATTGACGCCTGGAGTACCAGTGGTGTTCTGACCGGGTTGCCATGTTGAGGGATTTTTCCCAGAATATGTGGTATTTTTACTTGAGGATTTTTGTGGGGAATATAATGATTGACGCCTAGAGTAACAGTGGTACTTTGACCGAGTTGCCATGTTGCGAGATTTTTCCCTGAATTTAGGGCATCCTTGCTTTTCGATTTTTCTGGCGATCTAATGATTGACGCCTGGAGTACCAGTGGTGTTCTGGCAGGGTTGCCATGCTGGGGAATTTTCCCCCGAATTTGTGGTATTTTGACTAGAAGATTTTTGTGGTCATATAATGACTGACGTCTGGAGTAACAGTGGTGCTTTGACAGAGTTGCCATGTTGCGAGATTTTTCCCCGAATTTACGGGACCTTTGCTCGGCGATTTTTCTGGAGATACAATGATTGACGGCTGGAGTACCAGTGGTATTCTGACAGGGTTGCCATGTTATGGGATTTTTTTCACAAATTTAGGGGATGTTGTAATTTTTTTTTGGGATAGGTATAGTGATTGGCGCCTGGAGTACCAGTGATGTTCTGACAGGGTCGCCAAGTCGGGGAATTTTTCCAAAAATTTGTGGGATTTTTACTTGAGGATTTTTGTGGGGATATAATGATTGACGCTTGGAGTAACAGTGGTGGTTTGACGGAGTTGCCATGTTGCGGGATTTTTCCCGAATTCAGGGGCTCCTTACTTAGCGATTTTTCTGGCGATATGATGATTGACGCCTGGAGTTGCAGTGGTGTTTTGACAGAGTTGCCAGGTTAGGGGATTTTTCTCAGAATTTGTGGGATTTTTACTTGGATTTTGCTTGAATGTAATGTTCACATGTATCGCGGGGAGAAAGCGCCTCCTCACCCTTTGAACCAAACCTACCCCTTTCCATCAATCAATTGATTGTGATTTGTTTTTATTTAAATTAGCAAGTCTGAGGGTGTTTTATGCTTGTTCTGGGGAAAATTCTGTCCAATCCATCTAGCAACGCTGTGCTTTGACAGATCCTGGGAGGGATAGAATTTTTGCTTAGTTCTTATAAATGCTTGGTGCATATAGTCGAAAACCTTTTGGAAATTTGCTTAATTATTTGTGAAGAACTGTTGAAAAGCCTCCCTTTGAGACAGACAATATTTATGGATTAAGCTGATTAGCTTTTAGGTCTTACGAGGAAGATTTCACGATTTCACTGTGCCCTCAGACAGGCATCAAATTTTGTAGGCGATGTTCTCTTCTCAGTTCGTTAGTTCTTCTGGTATGTACTTACGTTCCTTGACAAAATAGTTAGAATATAATTTTTGTTTCAGTTCCGTCAGAGCTAGCGATACTGAAGAAGGAAAAGTTCAACCACTGGTATAAATTGAGTACCTACTATATAGCTTTTTTGGTCTACGATATACCGTTACAGGTAAGTTACATTTCTTTAGAAAACAAATTAGAGGACAAACGACTTCAAATAGGTTTGCTCTGCAATTTACACGCAACGCTGTTACTGCAGCGGTGCTTCGGTGGGCGCTGCCGCGTCTGACGATATGGAAACGGGCAACGTTGCCAGATGGACAGAAACCACCTGTAGGGCAGGAAAAGAATGTTGATGGACTAATTGTATGGGCCTCTTTGACTGTCTTAATATTTTTAATTTCTCTGTTGTACATGCTTGCGATGGACTTTTTTTCAGAAGATTTAAATTGTCTTAAACTTAATTCTTTATGAACTGATCACGGCGTAGCGGAGGAAATTCAGATTCAACCTATTTGACGCCATTTTTTTGTATGACTTTTCGATAACCATAATATTTTTTATTGCTCCAGATGATATTTAGTGCCGCATACTGTACAACGACATATTTTATGAGCGCACAGCCTTACGAAACCTGCAGGTTTTTCATGGTATTGTTGATACAAATGTTGGTTGGCTTGGCGTCATCTGCTTTCGGACTGGTTTTGGGCACAGTGGTGAATCCAGTGGTAAGTCAACACATTCTTTAATATTAGAACCCTCTTTCTCATAAGACATTTCGCCCAACAATAAAGTCAATTTACAAAACGATCCGAATGTCCAACATTTTGAATCGCGTTCTTCCACAACAGTAAAGAATCTTTTCACTGTTCATGATGGTCATAACCAACTTTCGGCCGTCTTAAATATCTTTATTATTTCAAAAAATAGAGGAAAATGAGCAGGTTTTCGGTATTCGGTGTATAAGGTCTCATTTCAGCAGAAATACAGAAAAATCGGTAGGTCTGGCAACACTGGTCGCTACGTCGTTGCTCACTGCAACAACTGACGAATGGCTTCTCGCATTGGAGTTCGTCCTGGATCCTGCGCTTTGATTGGCTGGTTTAAAGGGTCCCGCGTTCTGACTGGTTGCTATACAGCTTGATTAAATGCGGTGTTGCCGAGTTGTGCAAAAAGTCTTTGATAACTGATATAATTGGAAAAGTGCAAGGCAATAAGGAGGCCTTAGATCAGAAAAGGCCGCTTTCTTTTTGGGGCCCTCCTACTATCAAATGTGCAAAATCAGTATAATTTTCAGTAGTTGTTTATTAAGCATACTGTTGCGGTGGTACCGTGGTGTGTGCCCACGAGGCAGCGTGGTGGATCTAGAAAGCGATTGGAGATGTCTTACCAATCCGGTTTGTCTCACTTGAGCGCTGCCAGATGGGGTACCGAGGCAGCTTGGGAGAGTAAAGGAATTTGGAGCAATTTGGGAGTCGGTTAGCAGCTAGTGCTGTAGATTAACTGGTACGGTCGTCTCCGTGGAATGGAAAAGATGCGAGTCGAAACGCTGCCGGCGCCCATTTTTCCTATCTCTCAAGATGTTGTTTTCTGAAATGTCAAATCAAATAAAGCGTCCATAGAATAAGGAGATCTGATTATAACTTATGGTATATTTTTTAAATTTCATTTTTATTTTGTTTCAGAACGGAACCTTCTTCGGAGCAATCACGTTGGCTGTGATGATATGCCTTGGAGGATTCCTGATCCTCTTCACGCATATGTCAAAGTACACCTACTTTCTCACCTACCTATCATTCTTCAGCTGGGGACTTGAAGGTAAGATAAACAAAATAGTAATATTCAAGGTTAAAATTTTACGAAAAATGGATGTCCTCTAACGTTGCATATTCGATAGCTGAAGCAGAATTCAAATATTTTTCAATCTTGTCGCACCATATCCTCATTTTACTTCCTACGCCACTGGCGAAGGATGTATTATAATCCCGATATTTTTTAATTTAGAACAGTATGTTTTGGTATAATGGATGAGATTCGAAAGATTCGTATGATACTTTACAATGCCGCGATTAAGATTCAGTAAAACAGTAACGATCTTTACGATTACTTTTCGGACGTATGCGGTTTTAATGATAATTAAACTGCATTTTTTCATATTTCCAGCTAGAAATCGTCGGTCTTTTAAAAATTGGCAGAAAATTTCGTTCTGTCCAAATCGCTCAAAAAAGTGAAATCGTCAAAATGTTAGTTACAATGTTACCGATGTATATTGGTTATAGCTATACAGGGTGTTTGAAAAATAGACGGAGATAGTTTAGGGGGTGATTCCTTGCTAAAAAATATGAAAAAAGTTCCTATAAACATGGCTCTGGAAATGCAGTTTTCAAGGTACATGGTGATAAATTTAAAAAAAAATAGTCTTAAAAAATATTTACTGGATTCTGTTCATCAAGAGGTTAACTTAGCCTTAGATAGATTAAAATCATCAGGCCCAGTTTTTCAAGGAACTTATTTATAAACCAATTTTGTCCAATGACATGCAATAAAACGGTTTTTATTTTTTTCTCGAAAACGAGGTGAGATACGAAAAAAATACAAGAGGCACAGAAGTTGTGTTTGTAGATGCTTAATCAAACAAAGAATATCAAAGTTACAAAATAAGGCCGTGGTGTACATTTTTTTGCAAGGCGCCCCCGGGACGCCACTGGACCCAATAATTCTAATGTGTTTTAGGGATAAATTAGCCTCTTAATATAACAAATAATATTGTCAAATTTCAACAGAATCGAGTAAACATTTTTTTAAGGAAATTAATTTTTTTTATTTATCACCCTGTATCTTTATGGACCCATGTTTATAGAAACTTGTGTGAATAAGAAGTTAAGCCCCTAATCAGTAGATTGATAAGGCCCTAGTCTCCCTGTGTTCGGCAGCCAAAAAATGAATCAAAATGACTCAAAAAGTGAAAATCGTCAAAATGCCAGTTACAATGCATGTATCAAAAATATTTGTGGATTCAGCGGTTTTTGTAATTAGGGGACCTATCTCTTGATGAAAACGTGAAGTTTGTATTCATTGGTTCTTGTACTCGCCTGTGTTTCACACCGACACACCAGGACCGAACTTACATTGCTCTGATCGAGGATACACTTGTGTGGTGATCATAAGTACAAGTCCTAACGACGATTCTGATTCTTACAGGCGTGATGCAAGCATTGTATGGCTACAACAGGCCAGAACTGCCATGCCCAGATAACGAGGATTACTGCCACTACACCTCGCCCAAAGTACTGCTGAGCGACATTGGGATGACGAAGCAGAACTACTGGTATGACGTCATTTGGCTCTTTGGAGTTTGTTGCGCGCTCAGGTTTATAGCGTTCCTCACACTTAGGAGACAACTGAAATCGGCGTAGTTTTCCTCGTATGCCATATGGTTTGACTGGGAATTTTTCGACTTGCAAAACTGGTTTTGGATAGCTACAGACAACCAAAAAACATGCTGGCTTTTAGATAATGTTTTGTTTTTTCGCTTTTTTTTCAACTACCTGTTTGCAACAGTATTCTAAATCCTGTTCATCTGATTACTTCAAGATATGTCTAAAAAATTACGCTTTTAATTTTGTTTTGTGATAAAATGCATTTTTTGTGCATTTTATTGTGGATTTTTTCTTCGATCGTAACTTGTTAACAAATATTAGTACAGCTCCGAAATTCTATATGAATATTCCACTTTTATGGATGAATGAAACAAGTGATTACTTTTGCTCTTATCACTTTTTATTTTCGGAAAATCATTGCTTTCCTTAAAAACTCAACTTGCTGCGAGACGAGGCTTCAAGAAAATCAAAGGTTTTTCGAAAAGGAAAAGTGACAAGAACAAAAGTAATCACTTGTTGCATTCTTCCATGAAAGGGAAATATTCACACACAATTTCAGAGCTGTACTTATATTTGTTAACAAGTTACGATTAAAGAAAAAATGCACGAAAAGTGCTTTTTTTAACGAAAAAAATGAAAACATTTTTAGTCATCTCTATACACACCACCATGAAATTATCAGTTGAAAAGGACTTAGAATATTGCTGCAAACAGTAGTGACATATTTCGCAGCTTCTCAAACACATATGTCGAAAACTATAAATTTTAGGGAGCACATTTTTTTATCCATAATGTCCCAAAGAACCTAAAAGCGCTTTATCGAAGCGAAAAGACAATTATTGGAATTTGCTTGAAATAATCGTTTCAAAAATTTTTTACGCAAATTTGGTTCTATTAACATGGAGATCCGTTCAAAAAAAAGGATTCATATTTTTTTCTATCAGATGTGATGATATTGCCTGGACTATACGGCAAATTATGACGTATAATTCAAACTACCACGCATTTTTGTACTGATGATTTTGTGCTTTGTAACATCCAAAAACCATGAGTCGTAAGTTCAATCTTGTCCAGTCAAACTGTAATATGAATGGGTACAGTGCAATGGATTAAAAACGACAAAAGTGAAGCAAATGTCTGATCGGTGACATAAAAAGTTCTCGGTGATAGTTTAACTGAGTGAGTTTAGATGATAGGGTGCAGGAATAGTCAATTGTACATAAGTCTGCTGAATATTATTATGAATTGCTTGCCAAAAGTATGCGTACTATGAGGTAAACATATTGGCAAATTGTCTTTTATAAAGCGTCATTCACTTCAGTATATAAACGGCGTTTTCCTAATTGAAAGTCAATACTCAAGAGGACAATTTTTGGGCCCGCTTTAATAGGATAACTTCATATGAACGTATGTTCGAAACGTCTTAACTTTTGAGATACAAGGTAATAAACTTTTCTCAAACAAATTTATTATTAGGACCTTAGATTTGGCATACATGTACTATGTGTCAAGACGCACTTTTCACAGCAACACATTTTTTTAATTTCCACCAGCGGCGTTCATGGCACGCCACTGATTTCTTGAAACCCCATCCATTTCTGAGCAGATTTGAACGCTTGATTTTTTCAATGCGATGCACGTTTGTCCCTTAAAAAAACAAAAACCGTTTCTTTGCGTTATCATAACAATATCGTTAATATGATTATTTCTCTCGTCTTAATCGCTACCAATCACAAACGCCAAATTTTTAATTACAAATGGTTTCTCGAAGGAAAAATTGTACGACAGTACCTGTCAGCAGTTTTTTCGAGTTTACCCGCGGCAAAACTACACAGCTGTTGTCACCAAAAATTGCAATATCTACGACGTTGATATTTTTTTCTGAATTTATTAACAGTAAATAGTCGTGTCAAATACCATTCGGGCAACTAATTTTTTCCTGTGAAAAAAATCGAAAAAACACACTGCAAAGTAATATTTTTTTAACAAAAAACAGAATATTACTTAGCAACGTGTTTTTTCGATTTTTTTCGGAAAAATTAGATGCCCTTATGATATTACTTATGACAATATCACCACACAGAGAAAGAGATTTAATTTTTTCAGATGAAACCAGTGCGACGTACTAAAAACACTTCAGTACCACATGGATTTGATTTTGAAAACTTCACTTTTCAAAAGCTTGGGACATGCTTTCACATAAAGTTTTTTTCTTAAAATAGACCCAAACATCGGCCCATTAAATATTGATATTCAATTAGGAAACGTCCTGTATATAGTTTGTTCTCTAGTTAATTTTCGTGCATTAAAGTTAATGTTAATCTTCGCAACAAAGTACCCACGTTATTCAAAAGTACAGAGTACGCTGCTTGTCCTCAACATAGTACATAGTTTGACTCAAGTTTATGTTATAATTTGAAAAAAAGAAAGTTTTTTATTGGACAGTGTATATAGTTATTATTTATTTGTTATAGCCTATAAGTAGTTTTAGCTCGTTTTAGTTTTTATGGTGGACTGTCTTAACATTATTCACATCACTCTTCGTTAACCCATGATCAAGTTTATGTTGTTTTGGTTAGACAGATTTTTATCCAAAAACCATAGTATACTTTCCCTAAGGTTTTTGATGCGCTGAATCCGAATCCGTGGCCAAAGTCTGTCAATTAGCTTTGGTTTATGAGATAGCCTAACCTAAAGCTTAAAAAATTGCGATTTTTTTTTCTAAAAAATCATCTCAAAGCACTCTCATCGTCATTTTGAACACCGTTCAGTTTGATAAAATATATTTTCTTTTTGCTGAGATATGGCACTTTAATTTTTCCATTCTTTTTAATTTCACTATACCTATACCCTATTTTACGAGTATCAATCACGGTAAAAATGACAGCTGATTATCTAGTAATATCTCAAAATTCCTCATACCGGCCAGGACACATAATTCTGACGGATCCGTCAACGCCAGGTAGACGTGCTAAAGCACGTAACCTTTTTTTACTATTTTGATCACTCACTAGTAATTTGAATTTTTCTTTATTGATGGTAGAGTGCCCATTCCTAGGCCAAATCCTTTGATTAACCTCCAGATTCTGGGATTCTGGCTAACAGCAGTTTGTGGAGTAGTACCCCCTCATATCGTACGTTACGTTCAGTTGTTTCGGTTTGGGTGCTACCCCGTCCATTTTCTTATGTGATTTTAATCTTCTGGGAAGGCATTGCGGAGAATTCCAGCTTTGTTTGTAGCTGTTTTGCAGCTGATATTTCCGAAAGCCAGCCCTTCCCCTTGACAAAAACACCTATTCTCATCAAGGATTTTGTACCTGTAAGTTAGGATATTACAAAAACCAGAGCTACATGAGATATTGCGACCACGAATTCGGACTTACCGCATCAAAAACCCTCGGAAAAGTACACTCTGGCTTCTGGGTAAGAGGGCCGGATCATTTTTGTTAACCTGAGTTAGATAAAACCTTTTTGGATATTTTTTTGCCAATATTTACACAATATTTTAGATAAAAAAGATGTTGGGAGTCTATCGATATCTGTTCAGCATTACGGTATACGTTATCGCAAAAAAATCACAAACTTTGCCTCTTATAAGCTTGATCGTAGTTGTTAACGGATCAGTTCCTAAAATGGGCATGAAAAACTGAACTGTTTTAATATTTTATATTATTGTTAAGCTTCAAATGTGTCAGTGAGGAATAATATTTTTGTAAGTATTATCAAGCTATAACAGTGGTCAGTATACATTGTACATAGGAATATGGAGGTTTGCCGTATACACAGTGTTCTGAAACTTGGGATTTTCTTTTCCCCATTTCTTGTCTCTTTTTCTGCATTATCTAAGTGGTTGTTTATACATTTTAACGAAATTTTTCAATCGCAGAACGGCCGCAGTCTCATAAAACTCTGACAATTAAGCACCAGGAATTAGGTATTCTTTACTTCTCTAACTTTGCATTTGTCTGTGGGAGAAATCTAATTCCATAATGGCTGGAGAAATCTTGGGACTTTTATTCAGATTTGCTGCTACCATCCGCTACTATAGAGAAAGGATTTTCAAAGAAATGGCTTCCCATAAAAATACCCATATTTTCATAATATTTAGTTACAATTCCATTTAGTTTCAAAAGAAATTTCACCGCAATTCTCGTTAAGATGTTGAGTAATTTGCTTTTGAAACTAAGGTCATCACTTGTGATAACGTAAAATATTAAGTATTTTTGTTTTAAAAAATATTTGTAGCAGTACACTGCGCGGAAAATGCTGAGTGAGCTATTTTTATAGATGTTGTATTTCATACTATAATTTGTGTAACATTTTATAATAAATATACTATGTTTTGTATCTTTGCGCGTTATTTTTCACCATCTGAGTGCCGCATTTAAAATAACAGAACCTTAGAAAAATTGTGATACGTCCAGTACTTGAATTGAAGACTCAAAATCATTTCTCAAAAAAGAAAAAACTGGATGTACGTGCATCGATACTTGACCTCAAAATAGTACGGTCAAATTAATATTAATAGAGGCACCAGTAGTGATTGGCGCAGGTTTTTGTTAGGGGTGGTAAATTTTATTATCATTATTTTTCAAGCACTTATCTACTGGGTGTTCCATACTTGAAAGCGCGTAGTGAATAGTACCGAGACCTTTTCATATCTGAGAATAAAAAATCTTATCTTAACCCGCCAAATCTTTTACATACGTATATATTACATATCTCAAACTAGTGCTTGTGGGCGTTATACTGAATAAAACACAAGGAAATAAAAGAAGCTTAATCCGACACTGGAAATTTGAGTTTCCAAAACATCTTTAGTTGAGGTTGACCGATGCACTTCTGGTGGTGGCTGGTATCTCGCCAATTGATATGCGCTCTATAAAAAAGGCGCCAAAGCTAGAAGTGACGGAAGTGAGGTTGCGAGATGGTTCACAGTTCCTCACAGAACATGGTTGTTCTGACAGCTACCTGAAGAGGGTAAGAAGGGAGAGGCTACACGAACTCGGTATATTGTAACGAAGAGGATAATTCGCATCACATAGTAGATGGGTTGACTATCAGAGTCAGCTGGAGTTGGAACTCGGCGAGGGCTATATTGCTGACAATTTTGCGACGCATGTAAGCAAAAGTACATTGGTTGATACTTAACCATTAGTGAGGCTGATGATATATCACAGGAGGACAAAAATAGACCAGGAAACCAACAGTGGGTTCCTACTTGTATATGGACATTGAGGAAGGATTAAGAAACATAGTACAGTGAAATGAACCGTGAATTAATAAAATGTATAGAGGACAGAGGTAATATCACGTATATAATTGAGGAAGCATCGGGGAAAATAGTACAGTCAAACTATTAATAATTAAATAAAACGTTTTATTCAATGCATCGTTATAAAAATACTAAACCTACGATATCACATTTCTCTCTAAAACCTATTGACCATTTAGGAAAAATATATACAAACTTAATTATATAATATTTCCTGAACATAGGTAACTTAAATTGTGTAATTTTGTAACGGGAATTGAGTGTGTTTCTATCATATTTTTAATTATGATTCATATCCTTATATGGACCTTGTCCAGCTGAAAACAAATATAAACTAAAATTGTCCAAAAATACAGGCAAGGAGGATACGCCATACGAGTGCATCATATGTACACTCTAGAATTGTATAAGAGTTTGAAAAATCTCACAAAAAGGTCGCACCTGTTTATATACGAAAAAAAAAATACAAGAAAGTATGGATCTAATTCTACGACACTGTTAGTGGTAATATGAGACAACAGATACTTCAACCCAAGACTAAAATTTTATTGGTATTAATTTATGAGTGAAACACATGTGTTGTATTGTTTTGAATCTAGACTTGGATTCTTCTACTTCTGATGGCGGTAATACTGCAATTGCTACGTATACATCAGCATTTAAGTAAAAATCGTAGTATTTTAAGCGCGGGTAGTATGTTAAATTCACTCATACACTCATATGAGCTCCTAGCTCCTACTAATTAGATGGTAAGTCGCTGGACTTGAGTACATCTCAGTATATAATATACAGTATGCTCATTTGAAAACTTCCCTCCATGGATTTATAAAAAATCACTGATTAAAAGATATAACGCCGAGACATGTCAGAAAAAAACTACTTCACACTCTCTCAGCGTCTGCCCCCCAGGGTCAACTCAAAATTTAAATGACAAGGGGTATCGAGTAATACCTTGTTTGAAAGGTCTTTCGAAGTCCTTTATTTTGACATTTGATTTTTTTAAATCAGTCGACTCGTTTTCGAGAAAATTAGAAAAAGCTTTATTTAACTTAATTTGTTCAGAGAGAAGACAAAAACACACGAAAATATCACTTTTTATTTAAAAAAGTGTTCAAAATGTTGTGTGGGTTCACCAAATCTACAATTCGTTTATAATTAAAAACGGAAACTACCTTTCGGAAGATTAGACGTGGCAACAACCAAATAACAACCCGATTTTCATTTCGCATTCTGTTCATAAACATAGGTTTTCTTGAAAACGAATCGACCGATTTTAAAAAGTCAAACGGCAAAATAAAGGACTTTGAAAGACCTTTCAAAAAAGCTATTACTCGATACCCCAGAGGGTGAGAAGGGGTGGAGTAGTTTTTGATTAAAAAGTTAATTGGTTTTCAATAGATCCGTGGTGGGATGTATTCAAATGAACACCAAGTATTACCGTAGTAAAATGTTTTTTGAACAACTTTGTATGAGTCAATTTCAAAAACTTCCAGTTTTCTGTTTACTGGCTCTGTTGATATAATCACTCACAGAACTAGAAAGCAGCTTGGAGAGACTTTAAAAGTCGTGCACCATAAGACGTAATAAAATTCAGAAATGGTTCAAATAAAATACTATGCTTTTTCATTTTATTTTCTACCACAACTTTCAAGAGCTTAAACGAGAAATCTTCTACTCTTACGAGCCATGATCGAAAATTTTGTTTACCATCTTTTCTAGTTATGTGGTTTCATCTTTGACAAAATCGTATCAACTACCGAGACTAACCTTTCGTCAGCCTCTACGTATTATTTTTTTTTCAAATGCTAGCCATAGTAAAATATACTGGGCCGGAGTGACCTCAAAGCTGAGGCAAGTTATATAATTAGTATCAATGAATCTTAAGAACGATCTCCATCATGGATCGTTATGCTTTTTCACAATTTTGGCTGCATAATGGACAAGCTTGTTCCTCAATTCCGAAGTCATCCTGTATTTTAAGGTTATGTAAGCTATAATCCTAAATAACACCAGGGATACGAGAATAAAGTAGAATTGATGTTCTGGAAATGTCCCCTTCATACCCATGTCAGCCATTAGGACCTGGAAGAACAAAAGAACGTTATCATAAGGGAAAACAAAGATATAGGTGCTTGGCAAACAGTAAAATTGAAAACCATGCAAGGGTGGGGATCTAAGAACGCGCACGAGGCGCTGTGTGTCGGGCCCCAAGATGCAAGGGGGACCTTTCTAAGCGGCTCTACGGAAAAGACATATTTTTTGAAAATAATGATATCCTGCAACTCTATCTTCTCCTTATGCTCTTTCACTGTCACCAGCGCTATTATGGTAGGTCCCCAATTTTGCCCTTTGAGCAGGGCTTTTTGGGCCCCCCGCAAAGGCTTTGCTTCGGGTCCTGGAAACCTTAGATCCGCCGCTGAAGACAAGTATTGCGGATAAACGATACCGATAAAAAATAATGAAAAAATGTACCTGTGGATCCTTGTAATGACAGTAGACATCGTCGCATTCCATAGGCTGTCTGTTGTTGAAGAGGATGCCGGTAAATCCAACTAGGCCAAAGCGCAGGTAACTCAATGACATCATAACTTTCATGAATGGCTCGATGGTGTTGCGGTAACCCATACCATACACTGACAAAGCCAATAGTAGCGCGAGTAGATGTGGGGCTACCACCGAACCGTTCTGAAAAAAAAATGGTTTGAAACCGGTTGCTTTCAGGATAAGTTGATATAGGCCTAGATCTCATGAAACTATATTTATGCCAATAAACCCATATCCCATCAAGGGAGGGGGGGTTGAGGTGGATCTGGTTAGCTAGAAGTAGATGGTAGTTCGATTTGGGGTCAAGTCTAAGGTTATAAACAAAGATATCAAATGTTGATTAACAAGGCGTTGCAGCTGCTCTCACCGAAAGCTCTGACATATTTGGTGACAACAATCAATGCGATGCTCAGAATCCAGTACTTCGCTGCTGGGCGGAAGACTGCTAGGGACATCATGATTCCAAATAAGGTGGGTTCGATATTTCCTCAGGATTACAGTCCCATAAGTCTGCTGTCAGCTCTTTCTAAGCTCGCCGAAAAGGTGATTTACAGCCACCTTGAGAATTTTTCGTCCACGCATCATGTGATTCCTGACGTTCAATTCTGTTTTCTGTACAAGCATAGCACCGAGTTACAGGCAGTCAGGCTGGTGGAACATGTAATCAGAGGGCTCACCGTCAGCCCCAGTACTGGCATCATGCTTTTATATGTCTCAAAAGCCTTTGACAAGGTGCGGCACCCGGGTTTCCCCTATAAACTAATCCAAAAGAGTTCTCCTTTTTGGCTTCTGAAATTACTGAAATGCTTTCTTGACGAAAGGGAGTTTCGGATCAAAATTAACAATGTTTTATCCACAACACGGCCAGTATGAACCGGTGTTCCTCAGGACTTGGTCCTGGGATCAATCCTTTACTCGCTGTGAAGTCTACCTTACCTCTACGTGGACGAAGTCCTAGAGTAGGCGGAACGGTGGCTGTTTAAAATAATTGATCATTCGAAAACGCAGGCTATATATTGTGCCAAAAAACGTCGCGGCCCCCCAGACGAGGTTTCTGTAGACGGAAATCGTGTACCATGGACAAATTCTGTATCTCGGTGCTACCCTTGATAAAGGCATGACCTGGCAGAAACATACAGCAGCCCCAAATTGCATTTCGGCAACTAAATCCTTTTTTATGTAGATCCTCCAAAGTTTGGTAAACAAAGTTCGACTATATAAAATGATTACTTATGCATGTGCAGGTTGGTGTTTTCTTGCCAAGACACACATGCAAAGTCTTCAAGTACTGCAAAGCAGAACTTTGCGAACAATTTGCAACGCTCCATGGTATGTCTCAAATGAGACACTACACAGAGACCTTGACATTCCTTACTTGAGGGATTATGTCAAGCTTCAGGCGCAGCATCGGTATAGTCAAGCTAAATCGCATAGCAACCCTCTGTTGCGTGACTCAGTGGACTAGATAGTGGAGCAAGTTTGTAAACATTAAAGGTCACGACTCGCACTGTGATCCAAAATTACGCGCTAACTTTTAGTAAACTCAAAATTACACTCTAACAAAACCCGAATCAAAATTTGTTTTTAGTTCAGCTCAAAATTAATCCGTGTACCAAGTCAAAAAGCCTAGTAGTTGCCTTTTAAACTAAATACTTCTGTTTTTCTTTGCTCTTCTCCTTTTTTTTCTTCTCTTTCCCTTTCTCATTTTCTTTGACATTGTCTGGTTTCTGGACAACCAGGACTGACAGATTCGACTAACGTACACTAGACAGTGACTAATGGGCAAAGGTCCTGCGGACCGCAGACAAACAAATGACGAATAATACATCAAATGCTGATCAGCTAATCACGTCAATAGACGTCAAAACGTGAAGTAATGTTCACAATCTGTATATCAACTATGTATTCATTAAATCTAAAACTAGCACACCTAGCGGGAGTAGAATTGGACATTGTTACAATTGCAGCTTATACGGTATCAAAGCTCTTTAACATGTTAAACTAGGGTTGCTTACCGCTAGCTTGCCACAAATGTATTCCATTTTAGTTCTGAGATCTTTCCAATGCTAAATCGTTATGACGCTAAGTTCATTTAAGCAACTTCGATATACAGGGTGTTAGTGAAATAATATTCGTAACTTTAAGAGGTAATTCCTTGCATTATTCTTAGAAAAAAATTTCATTATAACTTCTGTCCGAAAATCAATCGTTTTCGAGGAAAGCGAGTCGCAAATAATTAAATTTTCTCAAACATTTGGCAACGCTGCAACGCAACCGCGATACGAGCGAACGACGACCGCAACTGATTCATCGAATTGTTTACGTTTGTATGCAATTTTTGTTGAAAATATGCCTTGAATTATTGAATACTTTTACGCAATTTTTGGTGGCTAATATTTTTTATTCAATAACGCTTTCAGTACAATACAATACGACGTTGCCAGTTGTGTGAGGGATTTTGTTTATCTGGTTTTCATCGGAAAATTGTGTTTAATAAGCAACAAAATTATTTTGTTAGAGACAAGTGATTAATAAATAGATGTATTGATACATTTTACGCTATTAGGCATATGACATTAAAGTATTAAGGTGCAAAATTAATTTATTAAGTTCAGCATTTTTTTTGCTCCAAAACGGTTGATTCTCGGACATAATGAACTTTTTTGTTTAGAATAATGCGAGGAATCACCTCTTAAAGTTACGAATATTATTTACCTAACACCCTGTAGATTTGAGTAAACAAAGCTTTATGTGGGATCTTGCATTAGACCACCAGGGTTCATTGGAGTAAGGGAAGCTTTATATGGAATCTGACCTTAGCCTACCAAGGTTTGTAGGAAGTTCAACTTACCAGAATGTTGAAGCAAGCTCCAATGGAGTATCCCATTCCCTGGGAAGATAAGCCTATTGCCAGACCAATGACGTTGAACCATAGGTAGCGTTCCCACTCCAACGGTTGATCAGCCAACACGTATACTATCGTATTGAACATGATTCCAAGGACAACCTGAAAAAATCAGTATTGGTTTATTTAGACAAAAAGAATTCAGCAATCTTCAACAATTTTATAGCGTACCATATGCTGTTGGGCTATTAGTCCTTCCACATGTCCGGTTAAAATAGACAAAACTTAGTTGCCTATGATCAAAAATATGGCAGCAATGCAATTTCAACGCAACCACCTGAGCTCAATGGAAGCCACTGTCATGTCAGTATCATCCTAGACTTCAAGATTGCAGAGCTTCTGAAGATGTCCACCGCTCGTGTTAGCGAAGCATCAACATAGCAGACAACGCACAAAATCATTTGGTACTCCAAATGATGGCTGTGAAAGCCTTACACAATTCAATTTTAAAGCAAGTTTTGTTTCCGCTTCGGAAACTATTTACAATGCGCCATCCGCCTGTCGTGCTTCGCTGCGCCATTCATTCTTGGCTTACAAGCCGTCTGATATGGAGGTTCCTACTGAAGACCCCGAAAGTGCGAGATTTGTTTGCACGCCAAAGAGACGGTCACAAGTATTATGTTTGCGCCAGGGGCGAACGAGGGATTTTAAAAATATAACTTTTATTTCCCGCTGATGAATCTAACGATCACTAGAATAGTTGATAGCTATTTGATTACCAAACAAAAGGTACAACGGTTTTTATAAAGTCGTATAATAGGAATACACACATAAGCTAATTCTTAAGAAGCATGGAGGACGTATCAGGATGCATATATGAGATAATTCTAAAAGTTTAAAAGTTAAAAGTTTTCTAACATCGGTAATAGAATGACACAAGATAACGCCAAGGTGATGCAATATAATAATTATATTGTATAGAGTGAGCCAAAGTACATAACTTACGCGAATTGCTTTAAAACCACGCCCAGAGATTTGAGCAACAAGTCGACGGACGATGATCCTCCTGTTTTGAAGAACTTCTCGTTGGACCATCTCGATAACCCCCGCCACGACTGATGGTCGTCCACTTCGACCTTCATCGTGAATTTCTTGTCTAACGGCACTAAATTCCCTGCACCACATTCGGGCGTGTTGGACTTACACTTGTCGCCAGTCTCCTCTGTTAACTGGCGATGAATATCCACGATTCGTGTTGAACAGACACGCACTTGTTGTCATATAAATCCGCAAAATTGGGGGTTTCCTTTACACGACGTGTAGATCTTTAGAAAATAAGCGGATTTTCTTAGTAGCATATACTCTAATGTCTTAAGAGAACCGAGATATTGGGCTCTGCAAACTCAATCAAACCTGAACCAAACCGAAGCCGGTCCTGTTCTATCCCCCGATCACGTCCATAGCGCCAGCGCCAGTGTACAGTTATACGACGTACGACTACGATGTAAACACGAATTTTACGACAGAGCCGTACTTGGAATTTCAATTCAACTGAACAGTGAGTACTTTTTCATTTATTGTTTTTTACTTGTTCGCTCATGTTTCACCACACATCAGCTTTGTTATATCAAGCGTAGTTGTGTCTGGAAAGGAAACCCCTAACTTTGCCGACACCCTGTATATCTGTCGGTGAATATCCACGGCTGAAATCCCCGTGACGTGCAAAAGTCGAATCGTGGTACGACTCTAGCGTTTAGCGGGATTAGCAATGGGAACCTCCACATCGGACGGCTTCTGAGCCAAGATTTAGCGGCGTAGCGAAGCGCGACTTGAGGAATGGAGAGCAGGGAAACAAATTATTTCTGGGTCAAGCCTCCTACAGTTGCTAAACATTTAAAATAGTTAAATTGCTTTTCCGTATGTGAAAAGTACAATCTAGACTCACCAAAAGAGGTATGTTTGATACAGTTGTAGCAAAGAAGTAAGCCTTTAAGCTGTACCATCTGTTGAAGTATTCTCGTTTCAAAAGCTGTACCTCCAAAGGAACTGAAAAACAAAAAAAATGATGTTAATCCATCTGGGTACCGAGCAATTTATAGGCAATTTTGTCAGCTTTCAAGTTACCATTACATCGTGCTTAAAGCATCTGGACCCTCCCGGCGAGAAACTGATTCGTAATTTTGTATAGATGGTAGATACGAAAGAACA
Source organism: Acanthoscelides obtectus (assembly GCA_963669975.1). Taxonomy (NCBI): domain Eukaryota; kingdom Metazoa; phylum Arthropoda; class Insecta; order Coleoptera; family Chrysomelidae; genus Acanthoscelides; species Acanthoscelides obtectus. The sequence continues at coordinate 15,134,405 of CAVLJG010000008.1, read as the reverse complement.
GTCACAACTTTTCTTCAGCTTTACTTTGCAATACGAAAATTTCGTTATATAAATTTGGTACAAAGAAGTGATTGGCCACGCAAAATCGTAAATAGGAGCTCGGCAGGTGAATAGGGGGTTTTTATTTGTTGCAGCAAAATCGAATTTCTGGGGCCTCCGGCGATTTTGGCGAGAAATTGAGTTTAATCGACGAACTGGATTTATTCAAGAAATGAGAGATATTAAAGATATTTTTGATTTTTTTTTTCGATTCTTCAATCTTCGACGATACAGACTCATGAAAGTTTGGGTGCATTATTCGTAATTTAAGTAAAACATTTTAACAATACGGGCGCATTGTGGGAACGTGTAGTGCTCCATGATGAATTGGACACATGTGCTTTAAACAACTACTACGGTGCCATCTACTGACATGCTTGTATCAGAAATGGGGCGCAATTTTAATCAGTCAGTTATATATTGGCCACCCTGTATATCTATACGTTGCTGGTTGAACGTAATGATCTAGAAGAAGACCATATCGAAAGTGGAAGAGGTATGGTCGTCACCGTTTTCCGTTGTCTGTCAAGGTGATCGTAGGATATTTAGCTTTGTATGAAAGTCAATGTTGGTCAGCTTGCCAATCTATCTGACCATCGAGAAACCAGACGAAGTCAAAAAGAAAGAGGAGAAAAAGAGCTAGAGTTGCAGCTATTACAACAACTCATTGTAATGCAAATTTTAAAAGTTGAATTTGTCTTAGTGGTAAAATAATTACAGTGTCTAACAATACTAAATTTCTTAATCTTGAATTAGATAGTTGCGTCAGGTGGGAAAACCATATAAGTGATTTAAAAAATACGCTCAATAAGGTAGGTTATACAGGGTGACTTTGAAGTTGAGTCATTAATTTTCAGATAATGATTGTAGAAGGAAGATAAACCAAAATATGTGTGTAAAAATAAAAAAATAAATAAAAAAAAATGTTACCTTGTTTAATAAAGTATCGTCCCGACAAGTATTTCAGTGTGGACCTGTATTTGATCGTGCGGTATTGGAGCAGCATGCCCTGACCTGTGAGGTCTTAAGTCACCTGATTCACGAGCACTTTGTACTACATTAACAAAGGCACGAGGGGTTGGTTGCACTCGATTGGGAAACCGATTCGCATAAATCCGTGATGAATCCGGGAGCATTTTGTAAGGACTGCCCCCCCGTAAATAAGAATCATGTCCACAAGTTCAGCATTTTCGTAAACATGTGCCATTTTTGATTTCGTTTGAGCCACGCAACAAACACTTACTATTTATTCACTAACGCGTTATCGACTGACGAAAAACATCGTGATAAACGTTTCAAATTCTTTCGCTTTTTTGTTTCCGATGCGATGAACCGGTCAGGCGGATTATATCCGTTGTCGCCAAACACGAACATATTATTATTGAGACAGGGCAGTACTCAAACTTCCAAAGGGCTATAACTTTGTTACTTTAATTTTACCAGAAAAATGGTAAAGGAAAAAAACATTTCTTTTGATCAGATCTACTCACTGTTAAAATAAATGACTCAACTTCGAAGTCACCCTGTATAGTCAAGATCACGTTATACCATAAATTGAAAAAAAACTACAGTTATGAGTAGAATACCTCAAGACAGGAATACCAAAGATCAAAGTATTATTCGAAAACAACCTAACCTGCTTTAACATAACCTAACTATTCATCTTTCAAATATGATCGATCATGCAACATGAATACATCGTCTATCTTTGTCGGATACATGCAAATTACCAATACAGTTTGTTTAGACAATAAAATTACGTCTGTCTCTGTCTAACATATCTGAAACTTTATTAAACATATTCACGAATCGCTGTCGTTTGTCTTTACTACAGACTAAAATGATGACGTAATCGTCAATTTCGACTATATATATGTATATATATAAGAATTGTTGCTAACTATTTAGATAGAAGAACATTGAAAGTTGTGTATCACTCAAATTTTGAATCTAGATTAATGTATGGAATTCTGTTATTCGGAAACTGTAGTGGATTTGAATATTTTTGTTAATACAAAAGAGCATTTTGAGGAATCTTTTGCGTTTGAAGTTAAATGTATCAAGCAGAAGCAAGTTCAAGCAATTCGATATTTTAAGTTTTTTAGGTGTTTATTCAAGAGTGCCTCATATTTAAAAATAAGCAATTGTTTACAGTTAATGAGCCTACAAGTAACCATGCTAGACTTTTAAACTATATTTATCCTAAGCATAGATTAGCTTTTTTTTTTTTTGACGGTGTCAACTTCTATGGTTATTAGCCGTAATTAGCGTTATTTAAAGAAGGACCTCTATATTTGTCTAAAACTTTTTAACCATTCGCCAACAGTTGTGAGACATTATACAAAATATTACTAATCTAGAACCATACACAATCGATGATTTTTTCAAGATTTGATTATTATGCTATAGAGCAAGATTTTATTGTTACTTTTGTTTGTCTGACGCTATTTGTATCACATGTGGTTTACAATTTTGTATAGCATTAGTATTTACAAATAAATATTACTGTTATTGCTATTGTATTACGAGAGGAAAGGTATGAGAACTGTAGAAATTATTGGAATGCATTTATTTTCTAGAACCTATTTTGATAGAGAAACACGATTAAGTTTATTCACAGTGCAAGCCCTGGCTTCTTCGACAGTATATTCAACTAACTCACGCAATAAGGGGTTGCAATGCAATTTCGATTGTTTAATGAATCATACTTGTGAAATATCAAGCTGTCATGTGGATAGGCCGTTAAATTGAAATTTTTAATACACCTGAGCATGATTCTGGTCATGACAATATGAAAAATATCCGGTACTTACATAGTAGCACTGGAACCATGGTGTATGTGTACATGAAGAACACGTTAATACTAATGCAATACTTGAATACGGATATGGTTTGACTAGCATCGTTTCCCGTTTTGAAGAATATCCCTCCTAACAGGAGGCCCGATATAAGATGATGGAAGAATTGGATGTAAAGCATACTCTTGTTCCGTCGCATCTGAAGGCACATTCTCCCTAGGATTATGCAGAACTGCGACCAAAAGGAGGTGGGGGACTCTATGTCATGACCCGTAATACCTAGAACAACAAAAAATATCAATATCAACAATAAGCAATTTGGATAGAATCAATGTTGGGTACAATGAACTAAGACGATCGGTCCCTCAATTTTGAAGATTTTCATCCTTGTTTGTTTCTCACCAAATAATCGTAAACTGTCGCGATGTCTTATTTCGATGCAACTGGGCTGGGCAGAATTCTAATACTAGGGCAATATAGCTGCTATAAATAGCATAACGAAACTTTGCTACGCCTAAGATTGGTAGAACTGGGAAAAGCCTCCTTATGTTGAGTGTTTCACAATCTTGATCTAAGGATAAAGGAGTGGTCGTATCGACCAGTTCTGGAGGTACGAAGTTTAACACGGTTAGGATGGGAGGCCGAAGTCGGGCGGGTCTGTCTAGCAGGCACATCGCGCGGCGACATCATGAAGGAGAACTCTGAGCAGCAAAGTCCGTTAGCGAACATGGAAAATATAGTCGGCGGCAGCACCCCAAACGTGTGAGCAGTACTCCAGGTTAGGTCTTATCTGGACGTTCTACAGAGTGACGAGGTCATGTGGAGAAAAGTATTTCTTAGCATTAAATAAATAGCCTAACTTACTACATCAACCCCTCGGCAATAAGGACTCCGAACAGCCGAACCTATTGACTAAATGATATACTTATTTTTTTTATACTTTTACTCCCTAAATAATAAACATCGAAGATGTGTGAGAAAATAATATAAAATGTTTTCCCTCTAACTCCCCACTTTCAGAAAGTCATTTGAAATAAAAAAAACAGCTCCAAATATAGACCTCAAATGAAAGTTATTTCAATGTACCATTAACCTTGCATGATGCAAGATACAATCCGTCAATTTTTGCGATAATTAGTTAAAAATATTCATGTTCGTTGCATCATTACGAAAGCCATTATTTTAACATTAAGATTTTTTTATTACCTGTTTGCGTAGTATCTTGATATATTTCACATACGCCATACTCGAGTGGATGAGGTAGTTGCTGCGGCTTTTCCGCTGTGTCCCTCATGTTCAGTTTGCCATTTTGGATGTGCATTTGGAGCACCTGGATATTTTCTGGGTTAGACTGCACTAGTTCTATGACTGAAATCAAGAAACGAGCTACAGGTTTCAGAATCATCATTGAAAAAATAAAAATGAGAAAATGTGACAAGCATCAATTTTAATTTTAAAGAGGTACTTTATACCTACTGGATATCATACTTGGGTAGTATCGTTGTAGTATTCGACTACTATCCAGAATAAATTTGGGTGGTGGTCAAATACTATTCGAATACATTTGCGTGTTTGGAATTTGGTATAATTTAAATAATGTGCATCTATTGCCAGAATCGGTCAGTGCAAGAGTGTCTAATTTTGATAGATCTTAATCCTGGATAGATTCTAGTTGCTCAGCGTTCATTCGTAGTCCGACCTGGGACCAGGCCCAGACCATGCTGATGAGCTGACGCAAAGTACAAAACAACTGTCCATGGTTGGCCGTATATGCAAGGATGGACGAAAACTATGTTGCTAGCTGGTTCGATGACGAGTAGATCGTATCTAGTACATCACCCGAATCGGTGCCATAGTGGTGACACAACCGACAAATTCAAACTGGGCTACAGTTCCAACAAATAGCCTTCTCTTGCATTTTCGCAGTGATCGATTCTGGAAATAGATGGCGCTTTGTGCTGTCTTATTTTGGTAGCGATTATTGTGAACCGTGTATGTACTACCCAGTGGATGTCGATGGTATTCCCATAAAGCAACAAAGTGCCAAATACTTACTATAATCTGCTGGTGTAGAAGTAGAAGGACAGATACAGTTTGCCCTAGACATAAACGGCACTAGTTGGGAGGGTGAACCATTATACACACAGTACCCATTCGCCATGATATACACCTGAAATCAATTACATGGTTTGAGTTAGCTTGTATGCAGTTTTAATTTTATTGACCATATGGTGACAAGAATGGAAAAGCTTGTGTGTTGGTCTGTTTTGTTCGCTAACACGAAGAGAAGTTTCACCTCAAGTATCGAGAATCAGCGAATGTTAGAAAGAAGTAAGAGATAATTGTTTGATCCAACGAAGCAGCACATTTTGTTTGTCGTCAAAATCACGTAGTTAGTAGCCAGGATGCAAGTTCATACTATAATAATTGATCAGGCTTAAGCCGCCAGCTTGACAGTTGTTGACACTCCACATTAAAGTCCTATTTTTAAGTGAAAACATGGAATTCTAGTACGGTGAAGCATGTAACCAGGGGGTTCACCCTGAACAAAAGTACTGGTATCTTGCTTTTAGATGTATCAAAGGCATTTGACAAGGTGTGGCACATGGGCCTCTTGTATAAGCTCATCCAAACGGGTTTTCCATTTTGGCTATTAAAACTGTTGAAATCTTTTCTAGAAGGAAGAAAGTTTCAGATCAAAGTTAACAATGTGTTGTCAACAACACGGCCCGTAAGAGCCGGTGTTCCTCAGGGTTCGGTCTTAGGACCAATCCTTTATTCACTTTATATCCATGACGTCCCTTGCCCCAGCAACTGTGAAGTCTATCTGTATGTTGACGACACATCGGTGGTTGATCAAAATTAATACTTCGAAAACGCAGGCAATCTATTGTACTAAAAAACGTCGCGGTGCCCCCTCAGAGATATCACTGAATGGAACTCATATACCATGGGAGCAGTCTGTCAGGTATCTTGGAGTCATCATTGACAAGGGGTTGACCTGGCAGAAACAAAATGATATTTTGAAAACAAAATTCCAAATTACCTTTCGGCAGCTTTATCCTTTGTTGTGCAGAAATTCAAAATTAAGTTTGACCAACAAGATTCGGTTGTATAACATGGTCATAAGACCCGCAATCACCTACGCATGCGCGGCGCGGCTTGGTGTATTTTTGCCAAGACGCAGATGCAGAGATTGCTAGTCCTGCAAAACAGAACCCTACGCACAATTACTAACGCCCCTTGGTACGTGTCAAATGAGACCATTCACAGAGATCTTGATAACCCATATCTAAGGGATTATGTAAAACAACAGGCGCAGCGGCATTAACCGAATCGCACAGCAACCCTCTGTTGCGTAATTCAGTAGACTACACAGTCGAGCAATTCGAGTGGTCAAAGCATAATGCTCAAGCTATTTCAAATGATTTACTTCTTTTCTTTGCCCTATTTCTTCCTTCCTTTCTTCCCTTCTTTCCCCTTTCCACTTAAACATGTTTGGTATCTGGGTAGCCAGACCTGACAGACTAACAGACCGACGAGACCTTTAACTAAGAGCAAAAGCCCACCGGACCGCTCTGACGAATAGTAACGAATCTAGAGTCTATGCAGTTACCGAAAATGGTGATTTCTGTGGATAGCAGTTTGAACAGAATAAGAGCGAAACTTTTCACTGACAAGTAATAGTAATTGGCGTTGTGGAAGGGCATACAAAACAATATTGGGGTTATACTTGGACAGTTTTGAGAGTTTTGAAAGGCAGTTATCAATATATCTCCGACTATTCAAAGCTTCACCCCTCACCCTTCCCACAAAAGGTTGAGATACACCCCTGTTAGACATTGCGCACCAGACAAGGATTTTATCTGTAAATTTCGCTTTGTGTTTGTATCCCACATTGTCAGGGCACTCCTCTAAGTTGTCCGCATAACTCCGTCATTTCCCTTGTAGATACAACTCTTATTTCTTATTTCTTAAAGCTAACACATCTAAAAAAATAAATGTCAACTGATAGTGAAGCAAGTGAGCAAACTTTTGTTTCCAAAGTCAACTTGATATTATTTTGTGTTTATTAAAATTAAAGCCAATGAATTTTGTGCCAAACCTTTTAGGGCATACGTTATATCTCGACAGTCGTTTTATTCAAAAACAGCTATGAAAATGCAGATTATGTAAATCAAACTTGCAAATTGATACTAGGGACACGCATGATTATTTTCTACCCATTCACGCATATAACATTAAAATTCAATATGTTGGTGTAGTTAGATCATCCGCATACAAATGTTAATCTACGTATGTCTAATAATACATCTATGTTACAAAACATGAAGCATAACGGGGCTGTAAGTTCAGAAAACTGATTGGAAATTACCAAAATAATAATGACTTAAGTTATTAAGTAGATAGATTTGTGTTAGCCATATTAAGACATCAGCCTAGGAACATGACTGAAGTAACTTATGAAAGTTAACTTTTTTTATTTGTACTTTCAAAAAGGCCGCCGGGGTGGCCGAAAAGTTAGTAAATGAACAATTCAACATACTGTGCTTTTTAAAAAGAACCCCACCATCTAACTATTTGAACGGGCCATTATAATAAACTGAAATACCCCATTTAAAGCTTCTTATCAGTACTTTACAACCCTATGGTATACAGGGTGTCCAAATGAAAAAAAAAATGAAAAGTAATTTTATGAGCAAACTGAAAAAAATATTTGGTCAAAGGTCTGAAAAATGATCAGCTTTGACGGCTCGCAGATCCGCCACTTTTTGAGATATTTAGATAAATCTTGGTTAACAAAATTTTTCTACCGATTTTAAGCTGATCTAGAAAAAGAGCTAGTTATACACGGTATCGCACCACTACTAACAAACTTCTTGTTTGTTTTTAGAAGCCCCATCTAAATATGAAATACAATATAGGGTATTCTAGTTAAAAAAATACATTTTTGCTATGGCACGAAGTTATGGAACAACCTGTATATATTAAAATAATCTTTAAATATGGACTAGTAACATATGACGAGAACAGATTTTGGATATGTTTTCCAGTTTTCCATTTTCGTTGCTAAATATTTTAGAGGGTGATTCTTTGTTAAAAAATATGAAAAAAGAGTTTATATAAACATGGGAGCGGAAATGCAGTATTCAAGATACAGGGTTATAAATTAAAAAAAAATATGTTTTTTCTAATTTAGCCCTGAATAGACTAAACTTATTAGGTCCAGTGGCGTCCAGGGGGAGACCTAGGCGAATATTATTGACAAAAAATGTACGCCACTGCCTTTTTTGTAACTTTAACATTTGTTGTTTGATTGGGCATCTAAAAGTAACACTCCTTTGCCTCTTGTTTTTTTATCTCTCACTACGTTTTCAAGGTAAAAAACAAAAACCGTTTAAATTTATACTAAAAAAATCACAAATGCCTTTGAAAACAAAAAATCCAAAAAATTCCTAGGAAAAAGTGATTTTGCAACTTTTCCATGACAAAAAGTACACTATAACAAATAATAATGTATCTTGAAAACTGCATTTCCGGACGCATGTTTATAAAAACTTTTTTAAAATTTTTTAACAAGGAATCACCCTCCAAAATATCTCCAGCTATTTTTTGAACAACCTGTATCCAAGGATGATCTTTTAGGGAATTAAGCCGTTCCATAAAAGACGTGCCAATATCCGAAAAAAATAACCGTAAAAACCATTATGTGTCTAGTATCAAAGAAAAGCTTATAAAAAATTGAATCCAAACTTGCACAAAATACCTTATATCTCAGTAGCGAATTACCAAAACCCCATAGTATTTTATATCAATTTTCTTCTTTTGGATTGGTTTATCTCAACATGCAATAAAATTTGAGGCAACACATTTGAAAAATAGCTGCTTTGATATGTAGGTCGCAATTGTATAATGGCCAATATTTTAGAAATGTACCATCAAATGTCATGTATAACATTTCATAAATAGATTTTCCCAAAATGTATTTGTTTCTGAGTAATATTCCGCCCACACATGGATGGGTCACCCTGTATATATGATCTCGCAAACTTATTTATATAAAAAATGTTATTGGCATTTAATCATTCCTAACAATAGTAGGCCGATATGGGATTTCATTCAACATTATTCTCAGAAAATTGATTTATTGTAATTAGCTTAAAGTTCAAATTTAATGAGCGAGTCGTAACAATACGTGATTTATATATTAAATATTTTTTATTACCAAATAATAGTCAATGGTCTAACATAAAAGTGTTTTTATTCAGTACGAGTATTTTTAGAGAAGACATAAGCAGCAGAACATTTTCTAGGAAAATTTCTATTGTTGATCCGATTCCAATTGTTTGATAGTGACTTAGATTATTGGTTCGATGACTTAATTTCAAGGCAGAGTGGGTTTAAGCAATACATTCCTTAATTTTAAGCGTCCAAGTAAGTATTGCTCAATACTTCAGAAGGGCAAAATACATTTTCAATATAATTGTATATTTATAAACTCGTTTAATTTGAATCAACTGTGAAGCTGTTCAGAACAGCTGATACTTGACATCAGGCTTTGCTCCTCAGGTTAATTTACGTGGCTTCATGACAACCTTAGGCTACAATATGTTAAGTCAGGTTAAGCGACATAAATATTCATTAGCAGTGCTACTTACCTGGTCGAAATTTTGGAATAGAGATGCAGGTGGTTGATGTATGGTACAAATGACAGTTCTTCCTAACCTGGTTATTTTCTGCAAAAGTTCCATGCACTGTTTTATAGCAACGTTATCAAGTCCCCTGAAACAGGAATTTTCAAAATACACATTCGAGGTACCCAAAAGAGCGGTAGAAAGTGTTCAAATAAGAAGTGTATAGTATGAAAGGCGATTACAAAGATCAGACATATTTTTAAGGCAGGGGGGCTGTAGAAACATAATAGAATAATAAGTAAAGTTAATATACGACACAGGATGTTGAAGTTATAAGTACGAAAAAAAAATGTGTCTTCGTAGCGGATTAAGATATTGACTTAAAATTAGGTACATGTACGAACAACATATCCAATACATACAAAAATGTACAACTGAAATTGACAAAAAAGAAAATCATTACATACGCCGCTGACTTTTTTGAAACAACTATTTAATTTTTGAATAAGGTACCTACTCGATTTTAATCAACTCCCTTGATAAATTTTTGTCGAGGTACGCCTTTAAAAATTGGTTTGAATATTTTGCCTTTAAAAAACTTCAACCCAACTTCTGTCCATTTGTTGATCCTGCTGCTTCATTAATTTTCAAGAAGTATGACATTTATGGTATTTTTGGTACCTGTCAATGACGTCATCGAAATAAAATGAATTTTTTGACAGAGCTTAGTTTCGGTTCTGATGCTGGTGAACATCGGTTGATCAAACCAAATTCTACTAAGACTAAATGGCAATTTTCCATAAAAATATCTTCGAGGGAAATCAATATTATGATAAACTTACGTAGTAGGTTCATCTAAGAATATCACTGGTGGGTTATTCACTAATTCTAAGGCGACTGATAGCCTCCTTCTTTGTCCCCCTGATAAGTATTCAGTCCTGGTATCGTAACATTTTTCTAAACCCAAGAGATGGATGACTTCGTCGACCTGCAACCAAACAAGAGAATTTCAGGATACGAGATATTTATGGAATATTTACTCTTTCTTCTTTCCATCTCGAACATAATCCAGTTAGATACTACCCAAGATCTGAAAATAGCAGTTATTTGTTGCTTTTTTGTGTTCAACCAGAGCTTATAAAAATAATAATTTCCCTATATCAATCACCACAGAAATACTATACTGACCCTCCACTTATTGAAGTATAAAGGCTCTGTTAAAACTTGTTCTACAGCCCAAAAATAAATGTGTTTGATCGAATACAGCCTCCTAAGTTTTTATTTATATTGCTAATTACTATTATATCTGTGAACTGTAGCAGGATTTGGGCCACTCGATGGAAATAGGATTTATACCGTCAAAACATTCTTTTAAGATGTTTCCCTAGATTAGTGAAAGTTTTCTTCTGATACGTGTAAAAGCATGAAGATTTCTGAGAATTCTTTTGTTATTTACTAGAGCTTAAATTGCAACAAATTAAAAACGATTCTACATTCTTCATTATTTTGAAGGTTTTATGCAAAAACTGGACAGAAATTGTGATCTACGGTCAGTCATTAACAGGAAATTAACATAAACGTATACATAGCATATAATGTGTGTACGCAGTATAATTGCAATAACTGTAAATGAAAGTAAATAATATCCATGTAGTTTCATAAGCGGAGGTCAATCAACTTATTCTATTCCGATGATCTGAAGTTTTTTCTTTACTAGGTCGTTAGTTTTTTAACATAGATATTATAATAGGTGTGCATAATTGTAAGTAAATTCACTACCGCGTGCAATCTAAATAATGATACTATTACTGATTTCTTTCTAGTTTTTATGGACAGTGCATATCGGAAATCACTAATGAGGTCGTTCACTATTTTATTTAACTTATGGTTAGTAAACAGTTTTTCATACTGAGAGCGAAACCAGTGGTATACTCTTAATACGATTTTTACAAATACTACTTACTTAGCTTACATTATTGAAAGTTATTTAAAAAAAATCATTATCAAGTTAACTGTTCAAAATTATTCCCATTTGTTCGCTTGATGCAAAATTTTGCTTGGCAAATCCACGACTTTTTACAAGCTTTGAAAATAAAATTCTGGTATCTGCGAATTAAATCACAAGCATTTTCAGGAGAGTCAGGACAGGCATTTTCGCGAGACGTGTTTCTGTGAGTGGTGCAAGCCGAAAATGCAGCGTTCGTTAGAGCAGAGGTACGCGATTAAATTCTGTGTGAAACTCCTGTAAATCTGCGACAGAGACGTTTGATATGATCAAGCCTGCTTACCCAGGTGTTGCTTTAGCAAGAAGTGGTGTGTTTCGGTAGCACCAGGCCTTTTTGGAGGGCCGGGAAGAGGAAGCCTATTTTGAAAGTTTTTAAAGAATTGTAACGATTGGCTCAATAATTTTTTTTAAATCGACACAGTCCTATTACTTTCCGGACAAACCCTGTATCTACGTCGATTCGTCTTAAATAGCGGAAAAAATATATGTTTTAGAAGCATTCCAGGCCTAGGGCCAAACTGGTATTCGTTTTTTTTTTTAATTCAGACAGTTGTAAATTATGTATTCATATGATGTAAAAGCACCATAACCATAAATTGAGTAGAGGCTTTTAAAATCATCGATCTTATATTTAGTGTTATGAATGAACGTTCAAGCAAATTGCGAAAAATACGGTACCGGAATGTCGCCAAACTGGTTCATACGAGTATAAATTCCGTATTGTCAAAACAGATAGATTTTGGTCTTGATTCCTAAAAATTGTATTTACTGAACTTACACGTAGATTGAACATGTTTTCTGTTGGGGCAGGGTATTGAATATGACATGTAAATGATTTGAAAAATAGAAAAGGAAGGAAAAGCATCACTGGCGGAGTTGAACCTCACATCTTCTGCCTTTTGGACCGAAAAATTATAGGGCGATACTAAAGTAGGAAAAAAATCATATATACATAGGTTCGCAAGTGGTTTGTTTCGATGTTAACGGCCGTTTAAATTTGTCCGCCTTGATAGTTCACCTTAAGTTACTCGAAAACAGCTTGAGATAATCGGATCAGTCTTGGTAGGTCTAAATGTATCATCAAACCTCAGATTAGCAAATGCAAAACCGTTGCACCACATACAACAACATCCAGTGTAAGCATACACAATATTTTCGACACTTTACTGCATGTGAGTCACCCTGTAAAATTATCGCTTGACACGTGGAATGCTAAGAAAGGTACTGCTGTCATACACATTTCAACAACCACTTACGACCCTGCGTATCCGTGAAACCAAGGGCACGCTGAGTTCATTCTAATATTGTTCTAACAGTTGAAAGGTTTAAGTTGAATAGTGTCCATATCAAGTTCAGGTCAAGGTTCGATCGATCAAACGGTGAGGGTTTTCACTGAGTATCTTTTATTGTTTTGCTGTACTGCATGTCATGTCTATTTTCTAACCATGGTACCCTTATAATCATGATAATTGTAATAAGTCAAAACTAGTCAGATGAGATACGTTTATCAACGGTTAAGATAAAATTAAAGGTAACTTAGAGTCAAACATCTACAGAGGTGTGACGCCTCCATATCCTGGAGGCTGTTATGAGACTTACAGAGCCGAATTGCCATCGGGGGAATTACTCCTCGGTTTCCTCTGTCAGGAGAAATGTCAGAGCGTATTGGGTATTGACACAACGGCCATTGGCCGGCGTGGTACCCTGGGTCTGCGTGACCGCCTAGGTTCTTCTCGAGGCAATCGCAGGAATCTGGAAGTATCTCATGGCAAGATGTGGATAGGGATTGTTACTTAAGCTACAGTTCCCCCGAGTATTGATACGGGCGTGACTTCCATGCGGTAGGAAGCTACCGTTCCCCTGATCATGGAGACGGGCGTGACTTCAATGCGGTAGGAAGCTACCGTTCCCCTGATCATGGACACGGGCGTGACTTCAATGCGTAAGGAAGCTACCGTTCCCCTCGTTATGGACATGGGTGTGACTTCCATGCGGTAGGATGCTACCGTTCCCCTGATCATGGACACGGACGTGACTTCAATGCGGTAGGAAGCTACCGTTCCCCCGTGCGAGGTATTATATTTCCATATCAGGCGTGACTTCCATGCGGTAGGAAGCTACCGTTCCCCTGATCATGGACACGGGCGTGACTTCAATGCGGTAGGAAGCTACCGTTCCCCTCGTTATGGACATGGGTGTGACTTCCATGCGGTAGGATGCTACCGTTCCCCTGATCATGGACACGGACGTGACTTCAATGCGGTAGGAAGCTACCGTTCCCCCGTGCGAGGTATTATATTTCCATATCAGGCGTGACTTCCATGCGGTAGGAAGCTACCGTTCCCCTGATCATGGACACGGACTTGACTTCAATGGGGTAGGAAGCTACCGTTCCCCCGTGCGAGGTATTATATTTCCATATCAGGCGTGACTTCCATGCGGTAGGAAGCTACCGTTCCCCTGATCATGGACACGGGCGTGACTTCAATGCGGTAGGAAGCTACCGTTCCCCTCGTTATGGACATGGGTGTGACTTCCATGCGGTAGGATGCTACCGTTCCCCTGAACATGGACACGGACGTGACTTCAATGCGGTAGGAAGCTACCGTTCCCCCGTGCGCGGTATTATATTTCCATATTAGGCGTGACTTCTATGCGGTAGGAAGCTACCGTTCCCCTGATCATGGACACGGGCGTGACTTCAATGCGGTAGGAAGCTACCGTTCCCCTCGTTATGGACATGGGTGTGACTTCCATGCGGTAGGATGCTACCGTTCCCCTGATCATGGATACGGACGTGACTTCAATGCGGTAGGAAGCTACCGTTCCCCCGTGCGAGGTATTATATTTCCATATCAGGCGTGACTTCCATGCGGTAGGAAGCTACCGTTCCCCTGATCATGGACACGGGCGTGACTTCAATGCGGTAGGAAGCTACCGTTCCCCTCGTTATGGACATGGGTGTGACTTCCATGCGATAGGATGCTACCGTTCCCCTGATCATGGACACGGACGTGACTTCAATGCGGTAGGAAGCTACCGTTCCCCCGTGCGAGGTATTATATTTCCATATCAGGCGTGCCTTCCATGCGGTAGGAAGCTACCGTTCCCCTGATCATGGACACGGGCGTGACTTCAATGCGGTAGGAAGATACCGTTCCCCCGTGCGAGGTATTATATTTCCATATCAGGCGTGACTGCCATGCGGTAGGAAGTTACCGTTCCCCTCGTTGTGGACATGGGTGTGACTTCCATGCGGTACGATGCTACCGTTCCCCCATGCAATGTAATTTGTTTGCTAAAAGTCGTCACCGAACTTCGAAAAATCAACCGCGAAAGAAGAATCATCCTCCACCAAGACAATGCAAGCTCGCACATAGCCCAAAAAACAAGGCAGTATTTAACGGAAGAAAACGTGGAATTATTGGACCATCCTCCATATAGTCCCGATCTAAGTCCTAACGATTTCTTTACTTTCCCGAAATATAAAAACAGACTGCGTGGTCAAAGGTTCCAGTCACCAGAAGAAGCAGCTGACGCATTCAAAAATGCCGTTTTGGATCTGCCAGCAAACGAGTGGAATAAGTGCTTCGAAAATTGGTTCGAGCGCATGCAGATGTGTATTAATCTTCATGGAGAATACTTCGAAAAACAATAAAGTCATTTAAAACTACCTACCGTGTTTTTTTATTTCCGTATGCAAAACTTAAAAGAATCCCTCGTATAACATCCAAGAAGCATAATATCTCATTTTCGAAAATTTTACAATATTTCCTCGCCAGTGGCGTGGGAACTAAAAATGGTAATTGAGCACTTTTTTACAAACAACAAAAAGCTCCTGTATGTAGTTGCTAGTTGCTAAATCTTTTTTTCTAACAGATAAAATATAAGACGTATCAAACGTGAAAGATACGTCAAAGGGCCTGGGCAAGCTCCGGCGCACACATTTTCAGGACGATGGCAAGGATCATTTCGGAAGTTTTGTTGGCGTCGAGTCAAGCACGTCTTTTTGTTACCTTCTATTTATGGCAAGATCTTTTCGAATCACTCTCGTGCATGGGACAATATAAGGCCACGGATTATAGGTCATGGTAAGACTATAACAATACTCAATTGGAGAACAATTAACAACAATGCAGTATTTTGATTTTTTCTGTGTTAGTTAACTCAATCACTCATAATTGATGCATTTTGAATGACTGATTAGTCCGGTTAGATACCCTTGAATTTTAATAAAAAAGATTTGCTTTTAAAAGTTTGAAATATTTATAAACACGATGTATTTTGAATTAGTTTGCTATTTTATTCAGAGCAGGTAATTCACTTGTACTACGTACTTTCTTAGAAGATCCCAAACACGATGGAACGGCTTTCGAGATGTCTATCTTGTCATTCATGATCACTCTAATATGCCAAATACTGCGAAAATCATAGACCAATCTTTTACGACGCCATATGGAGTGTCAGATCTAATATTCAACATATTTTTAAAAAAAACTGTATCCGCTGAAAAACGGATACAAATGATAAACGTCAAAACCAATCGTGGAAAACAACATTTTACAAGATAATGGAAACTTCATGCTGAATGATATGAAGCACTTACCACAGCCATTTTTTCCTTCTTTCCACATTTGGAGCCTAGCTTCAGGTTAGCAGCCACAACCATGGCTTCCCTTACGCTCAGCCTAGGTTGCACCAAGTCCTCTTGCATGATATACGAAGTAAGCTTGTTGAACAGTTTGATTTCTCGTGGCTTTCCGTTGATTTTGATGCTTCCTTTCACACCAGCAGTCCTGGAACGAAGAGGACGATATTAGTGGATATTATAAATTGCACGTCGAATCTTTTTCGTTAAATGTCAATATCTAAGGGTAGTTGTATTCTCCTTAGGATTCCTCGGTCTTCAAAACTGTCCAAAAACGCTCCATTTCTCTATCAATATCAGAAGCAGTTGTAAGAATAATCCAAGGTCTCAAAGATGTAATGCCATATCTCCCAGAGATAGTTCAAACTAGCTTTAAAACACATTTTCAGGGTAACTAATATACAGGGTGTTCGAAAAATGGACAAAGATATCTTAGAGAGAGATTCCTTGTTAAAAAATATGAAAAAAAGTTTCTATAAACATGGGTCCATAAATGCAGAGTTTTGATACACGGTGATAAATATTTATTTTTCTTAAAAAATATTTAATCGATTCTGTTGAAATTTGATGATATCATTTGTTGTATGAAGAGGCTAATATATTGAAATTATTAGGTTCTAGTGGCGTCCTGGGGGGCACCTTACCGAATATTATTGGCAAAAACATGTACGACACTGCCTTTTTGTAACTTTATTATTTCTTGTCTAATTAGGCATCTAAAAATACAACTTCCTTGCCTCTTGTATTTTTTCGTATCTCACTTCGTTTTCGAGAAAAAAAAATTAAAAACCGCTTTATTGCATGTCACTGGGCAAAATTGTTTTATAAATTTTGGCTAAAAAAATCACAAGTACCCGAGAAGAGAAAAAAACAAAAATTAACCTCTTAATACAACAAATAATATTGCCAAGTTTCAATAGAATCGAGGAAATATTTTTTAAGATATTAACAAAAAAATTTTTTTATTAAATTTATCACCTTGTATCTTGACTCTGCATTGCCAGACCTATGTTTACATAACCTTTTTTCATATTTTTTAACAAGGAATCACCCTCTAAAGTATCATAAATTATCGACTCACTTGCTTTTAAAATAAGCAAACGGATTTTTTGCTTTTCCATTCGCAACAGGATACGAGATACGTATCCAATAATTCTTCATTTGGATCTTCACGACAAAAAAATTGCAATGACGTCGTAGGTTCAGGGTTAACAACTTACTAATGCGAAAAGTTTCCGAAATTGCTTTTTTCTAACACAATTCATGTTAATTGCCATAAAACAATAATGGGCGACATAAGTGACTAACCGATACACAGGGTGACACATGTTGAGGATACACGGAGACTGTTCCAAATATTTTAATTTCTGAGAAAAAGTTTTTTATAATTTTTTAATCTGTTACATTAATACTGGATTTTGCTCCCACTTACGTTATATTCAGTAGGCTACTTTTCAAGATATTTTCAAATCTACTTTGATCCTCGAAACCATAGTCGCTTATTCAACTTTCGAACTGTTTCATTCAATGATGTTCGAGACGCAATCAAAAGCTTCAAGAATTCAAAAAGTAAAGATCCTTATGACATCGACGTTAAAATTATGAAGACCTTAAATAACTTGATATTATATCATATAACAAAATTGTGTATAGAAAATAATGTCTTTTTTTAAAACTTGCAAAGATTCTTCAAGAAAGGATGTGAGAATGATCCATGTAATTTTAGACCCATTTCTATAATACCAATTATACCAAAAATTTTCAAAATGCTTCTGAAGAATCAGATATGTGAATACTTCGAAGGTAACAATTTATTCTGTAACAACCAGTTTGGATATCGTACCAACAGATCAACGAAAGCAGCAATAAACGATTTTATCAGTTTCATCACCAAATGTCTGAAAGATAACGTGTTTGCTCTCGCTAACTTCTATGATCTTACAAAAGCATTGGATTGTGTCCAACATCACATTTTGATTCAAAAGTTGCCGCTATATGGTTTTAGTAATAACAGCCTGTCCTTAATTGCGTCTTATTTATCAGACAGAAGACAGTATGTTAGTTTTCAAAATTGTTTATCTAACAATGTACATATTAAGCACGGAGTCCCCAAGGAAGCGTCTTGGGAGCGATTCTTTTTTTGATTTATATAAATGATCTGCCAGACTGTAGCCTCAATCTATATATTATTTGACACGACATCAATAGTAACTTTGACCATGTATTACTCGATTCTCAGCAGCATTTTAACAACATTCAAAACCGGTTTAATGCCAAGCGTTTGTCAATCAGCATAGCGAAGACTCAATCTTTTCTACTCAGTACTCGTCCACATATAAGTAGTTTAGTAGAACCCGTGAAATCTCTTGGAGTGATTATTGATGCAAGCTTAACTTGGGAATCACACATCACCTCTTTATCAAAGGAGTTATCTAACATAATGGCAGCCTATTATGCTTACTTCCAATCTAACTTGCAATACTGTATACTGATTTGGGGTCATTGATGTCATGTATCGAAGGTGTTTGCTGTTCATAGACAATGCTTGAGAATAATAGCAAACTTACATTTCAGACAGTGTTGCAAGACGACATTTATCGACCTAAAAATTTTAACTGTGCCATGCATAAATTATATATAGTGGAATGTCTGATCCACGTGAAAAATAATTACGAAGATTACAGAACTCCGAAAGAGATTCACAAATATAACACAAGGTTCAACAATGAATTAATACCTGAGTACACAAGACTATCAAAACTAGACACGGAAGTCATTATTTCGGCGTGAAATTTTTTAACGCGCTGCCCAGGTTTTGTCAAAGTCCCAAGTCAACCATTTTTAAAGCAACTGTGAGAAGATATCTAGTGACGAAAGCTTTTTACAGCATAGATGAGTTTTTAAATAATGATTTTATCGACTTTGTTCCATGATTGTTGACTATTTGTTTTATTACTTTGTTTTCGTTTGTGCTTTGAGTGTGTGATATTTTTGTATTATATTTTATTGTTCTCCAGACGTGTGTAACGACTTTTGAGTACAAACATGAAAAAACTATTACTACTTCATAATTTTTTAACCATCTTATTTTATTGTTCAACTTAATTTTAAACTAGGTTTTATCAAGTTTTTTTTACCTTTTATTGCCACTTTGTGTTTTACGTTTGTCTTATTTTCGTATTGTTTGTTGTTTTTACTTACTCTTTTATGTTCTACTCTAATTGACCCGTGCAAACACATTTGTGTGTAATAGTACCAATAAATTATTATTATTCATATGAATGAATCTGGGATCAAAATATGCAGTGTGTCATTCTGAAGAGTTTGGTGCCCCTTGTATGTTTAAGCGGGAAGCTAGCCAGTTTCAGTCTTTATTTATAATACAAATGTACTACTCTAAACCGGTTTGCTTCTGGCAATGTTCCAAAACTCTTACTAGTAAATAAATATTAAGATACCGTTGATCCCGAAGCCAGACCTTGTGTTACGCTTTTGTATTTGAAATCAGCTTTGATGATTTACATGAAATATTCCCAAGAATTTCTAACAATGTAGCTGCTACTTTAATTTTGTTAATTTCCGTCAAAACAGCAAGACAGACTTAATTAAAACTATACTAAGTGACATATAAATCCGAACACCCAGTTTAAATGGTTTTATTTTAATAAAAGTTGGTGAATGTATTTATCTTACTGTAAATAACAAGTGAAAAAATTTTCAGCCTTATCAGTTGGACATTCCGGTTTTTATACTGCTTTTTTTTAATTCACTAACGCTCTAAAAATGAATATTTCAGCCGCAGTAAAGAATCAACGTTGGAGGATTTTGGTTCTTGACATCCTTTACGATCGGTTACGACGCTTAGAGTACGGAGACCTGTACGATTTCGTCAACTTAGTGAGTTTGATTGGGGCCGTATAGTGGGACTTCGGGAAGCTGGACTTTCTTTTCGGGCAATTGCAGTTAGAGTGCAAAGAAGTGTAGACACTGTGGTTAGGTGTTGTCAGGCATGGCTTCGAGAAAGCCGTACGCAAAGAGCAAGGGGCACTGGACGCCGCCGTAGAACAACAGACCGTGAAGATCGCCGCCTAAGATTATTGGCCTTAAGGGACCGTTTCTCCACTACCAGGTCCATTGCAAATGAATGGTTTGCAGAACACGGAAGACCTATTGGCATGCGAAGGGTTTACCGACGAATGAGAAGTTTTGGCTTGTTTTCATACCGGCCACACTGGGTCCTCCCTTTAACTCGAGAACACCGACGTAATCGCCTTGAGTGGTGCAGACAACGGTCACTCTGGGATCAGGAATGGAACAGTATTGTCTTTAGTGATGAGTCTCGATTTTGTTTAGGCATGCACGATGGTCGTGCCAGGGTTAGAAGGCGACGTGGTGAAAGAAGGAATCCACAGTTTTTTGTTGAAAGACATGTTCATCACACTGTTGGAGTTATGGTTTGGGGTGCTATAGCTTATGGTTCCAGGTCACCTTTAATCTTCATCAGAGGTAACATGAACGCGCAGCGTTATATCCACGAAGTTCTAGAACCCCATCTTTTACCCTATCTTGACACCCTGGCTGATCCAACTTTCCAACAAGATAATCCCGACCACATGTTGCAAGAGTCACAATAGACTTCTTTCAACATAACGATGTCACATTATTACCATGGCCACCAAGATCTCCCGACTTATCCCCAATTGAGCACGTGTGGGATATGAGGGGTAGGAGATTACTCAATTTGCAACGTCCTCCTCAGACTTTAGAAGCACTTCGAGAGGAGTTGGTGGTTGCCTGGAATGAGATACCACAGGAGGACATTGACCACCTGATCAGAAGCATGCCTAGGCGCGTTGGAGAATGCGTAGCACATCAGGGTGCATCCACTCATTATTAAAGGTCAAAGGGCTTTAAAGCAGTGCAATCATTTTGAAATTTTTATCATTTACTTATTATGCTTCATTAAGTACTTATACAAAATTTTATTAAAATAAAACCATTTAAACTGGGTGTTCGGATTTATATGTCACTTAGTATATTTATAACAAGACTTACATCGCTCAAGTTGCCAAATTATTCGATAGCAGTTTTTTCATGTTTGGTGGCAAGTGAGTCACCATAAACTAGATTCAGAGAACGAGATCTACTTATACGAGGGATGTCTTTCAAGTTTTGCATATGGAAAGAAAACAACATGGTAGGTAGTTTTAAATGACTTTACTGTTTTTCGAAGTATTCTCCACGAAGATTAATACATGTCTGCATGCGCTCAACCAATTTTCGATGCACTTATTCCACTCGTTTGCTGACAGATCCAAAACGGCATTTTTGAATGGGTCAACTGCTTCTTCTGGTGACTGGAACCTTTGCCTACGCAGTCTGTTTTTAATTTTCGGGAAAGTAAAGAAATCGTTAGGGCTTGGATCGGGACTATATGGAAGATGGTCCAATAATTCCACGTTTTCTTCCGTTAATACTGCCCTGTTTTTTGGCCTGTGTGCGAGCTTGCATTGTCTTGGTGGAGGATGATTCTTCTTTCGTGGTTGATTTTTCGAAGCTCGGTGATGACTTTTGGCAAACAAATGGTGGTATACCAATCCACAGTAACAGTTCTTTACTCATTAAGAGGAATTGTTGCAATATGACCCACTTTTGACACAAATGTCGCGACCATCTTTTTCGAAACACTTCGAGAAGGGATGACATTTGTTGGCTTTTCTTCACCTTGGAACACCCAAACAGCCGACTGCCGTTTATGTTCTGGTTCATAACAGTAAATCCACGATTCATCACCACTAACAATGCTGTACACTTTTTTTGAGTTTCCGGAATTAAAACGGTTTTTGAATTGAGGTCTTTGAGATCTTCAAGGACGCCTCAATCTCGCGATATGTCACATGTCTATCTTCAATTATGAGTTTGCGCACAGCGTCGACGTTTTCCTGGGTGACTGACGTTTTTGGTGCACCCACCCTGGGATCGTCGCTAAGACTCACCCTTCCACGTTTGAATTCTCCATACCAACGGGAAATTTCGACTGATGTGGCGCTTCGTTGTCGAAAACGGACAGATATTCTTGTTGCGATAATTGTCTCTGAAGGTTGTAATAAATTCTGGCGCGAAAATGTTCTCGGTTGAGTTCCATTTTTCTAATGACTTGGTGACACTTAAAAATTCACTGTAGTGAGAATACTGCACGTATTGTTGTGAAACTTTGAATTTAAGTTTACTAAAGAGTGAGGGTAAGATTCAGTACTGACGTTCGATCCGCGCGGCATACTATGTTTCTATATGCAAAACTTAAAGGACATCCCTCGTACGCGGAATCAAGTGTGTATAAGAAGTTCCTCAATCTTGCAGTTCATGATGATTATTTACTTGGCTGCACAACTTTTTCTTCCTAACTAGGTTGGCGTTTGTAATATTCACCTCAACATAGAAAGAGTTTTTTTACCTTCCATACGGCGACAAGCATTTTGTTTTTGATGAGAGCATTCGAATTGTTGAAAAAATGGGCCATTTTGGATGTTTCAAGGCTGTACTGGCGGTACGAGCTTTTCAAAAACGTTGGGTATTTGCTCTAGTAATTCTCGATGTTACTTCATGGATGACTGGCCTTTCAAAACAGAATTTGCATGTGTTCAGTAACACCTTTACTTTAAGTTTTGTAATTGCAAAAATTTCTAAAATGAGATATTATATCTTTTTGGTGTTATCCGACATGTACGTCACTCGTTCCCGTCTATCTGTTTGCCTGTCCGTCTGCCTGCCTACTGGGAAGGTACCGCTCGCATGTTAATGTAATGTGCAAATAAAGTAATTACTATGCCAGGGACGAAAAAGCTTTGTAGGTTTTGGACATATGTCCAGTGGTGGCGGATAAAGACACCACAAACGAAAAAATAAAGGTCGTTCAAACTTCGTTTTTTCACGATTCAGATCTTGATCAATTTTGAAAAAAAATTAAGGAGTATTTGCCCTTAAGACAGAATGATAGAAATGTTTCGTATATAAATTTAAAACGCGACGAATGTTTGCTGAACAGCTGAAAAAAAATTCAATGACGTTTCGGCAATGCAACAATTGCGACTACCAGGGCAATCAAATTTATTGAATATCAGTAAGGAGGTAGGTTGACAACATTATGACTGTAGTTCTCCAGGTGTAAAATGACGATTAGACATGCACCAGACTTTTGCAAATATGAAGATATTTTGTGGTATAAAGAATCATATCTATTTTTAGCACCTTTTCCTCGAGCAAATAATACCAGGGCGTACGTTGTTCTCTATTGTTCAAAAAAATATAAGCCGACAATATCTTTCTCCAATCATATTCATGACCAGGTGTAAGGGTGACCAATAGTAAACCTACCAGAACGCAACAAAGTTCAGATACCTATTCAAAGTCCATAATTTCAACTTTTGCCAAATGAACCAGGCCTCTTTCACATATATGCATAAAGATACCAGAGGGTACAAACGTTGACTCAGATGCTATACATGATGCATATACAAAGTTCATTTGTTCAGAATTCCAGAGTCAACCTACTTGATGCCATTTTTAACGCATGTTACTATAACTTACAGCATTTTTCAGTGAGTAGCCATCTCAAGTAACTATTGTTTACTGCGATATTACAATATCTTCAATTCAATTTGAATCCAAAGAATTACAACTTTTAAGCAAATGACTCAAAACCAGCTTATAATGGGTGATTTTTTTGCTAGTATCTTTGTGGCCACACTGTTTTTGACAGATGACGCGTGAATCGTGTCTTGTGTCATTGTCAGACTTGTTCAGCTTGGTCTATAATGTAACCATGAATCGACTTACGAACGAACAACGCTTGCAAATTATTGAATTTTACTATCAAAATTCATGCTCGGTTAAGAGAGTGCATCGAGCACTGCTTCCAATTTATGGGCAATTTGGTCGGCCTACTGAGGGAGCTATTCGGAAGCCTGTGACTAAATTTCGAACCCAGTTTACGTTATTGGACATTAAACCACCAACACGCAGACGTAGAGTGAGGACTGAAGAAAATATTGCGGCTGTATCCGCCAGTGTTAGTGATGACCGTGAAATGTCGATTCGCCGCCGTTCGCAGCAATTGGGCCTCTGTTACTCCACTACGTGGAAAATTTTGCGACAGGATTTGGGTGTAAAACCTTACAAGATACTGCTAGTGCAAGAATTGAAGCCACACGACCTCCCACAAGGTTTCCAATTTGGTGAATGGGCGCTGGCAAAGTTGGAGGAACATCCACATTTTTATCGAAAAATTGTGTTCAGCGACGAAGCTCATTTCTGGTTTAATGGGTACGTTAACAAGAAAAATTGCCGCATCTGGAGTGAAGACCAGCCAGAAGCATTGCAAGAGCTACCAATGCATCTCGAAAACATCACTGTTTGGTGTGGATTATGGGCCGGTGGCATCATCGGGCCGTACTTCTTCAAAGACGACAATGGCCGGAACGTAACTATGAATGGCGAGCGCTACCGTACGATGATAACAAACTTCTTTTTGCCCAAAATGGAAGAGCTGGACTTGGCTGACACGTGGTTTCAACAAGACGGTGCCACATGCCACAGCGCACACGAAACAATGGCCCTATTGAGAGGCGAGTTCGGTGAACAGTTTATCTCAGGTTTGGGGCCCGTCAATTGGCCGCCTAGATCGTGTGATTTAACGCCGTTGGACTATTTCTTGTGGGGCCATGTTAAGGCTAATGTCTACAGGGATAAACCAGCAACGATTGACGCACTGGAAGCCAATATTGAAGCAGTTATTCGTGAGATACCGACCGATATGTTGGAGAGACTGTGCAAAAATTTTACCTTGCGCATGGGACATCTAAAACGGAGCCGCGGCCAACATTTACGTGAAATAATCTTTAAACATTAAATTATAACGACCGTTCTGTCGACTCAAATAAAGATGTAATCGTTTTTTTATAGTTTTTCTGTTTTTTTTTAAATCAAATCCTATACCTCTTAAAAAATCACCTATATTACCGTATGCATATCATGTGTAAGGAGATCACTAAAATATCATTTGGCACATTAGCAGCTTGTCGGTTAGGTTCACCGACACGTGAACAAGAAAACATGAAAGCTTTCCAATTTCCAATAAATACAAAACGATGTATTCAATTATGATGGCACAATAACAATGTTTATGCAGCTATTAGCACATTGCGAGTAATGCATGTAAAAAGTATGTGCAATAAGTTTTAGCAACTTATCACGACAATTTGCATTTCACATGCGAGGAGCTTTGACCATATCAGAGACAAATACTATTTTCGGTCTAGACGACCGCTGTTTACAAACACGCAAATATATGAGCGCTATACAGGGTGTTACTTAATGATATGCGAATATTTAAGGGTGTAAATCTACATAAAAAATTAATGTTAGTTTGCTTTATGAACTATGGTCCAAAAATGTTTTTCAGGATCGCTTCAGATATTTGACTGATATTTAGTACGTAGTGAAACTTAATAAAGTTGCATATTTTTCAATGCAAAAATAATATTTAGCTTTAACAGTGGCGTGCGTACGGGTATTGACTTCGATATATTTTTAGAAAAAAATGGTACGCCAATGTTCGTTTGCCAAATAAAAATTATTTTTGAATATCCCGTTCAATTTAAAATAAATGATCTCTCTTGAACTGTTTTCCTTCGATGCGGCATTTTTGAGTAAAAAAATTAAAACCGTTCTGTTGTCCGAGAAAATTAATGTAATAATTGAAGAATGCAAATTAGCAATAAATATCTAGTTGCCATGTATATCACTGGCTTTTGACATCTCAATCTTTTTCATTATTTAGTTTTTACAATCTTGTTAATAATGGTGAATTATTCAAAAGCAGAAATGGTGGAAATGCATTACGTATATGGCCTTGCCGACGGTAATGGTGAGCAAGCCAGACAGATTTATCACCAGAGATATCACGATCGTGCTTTGCCAGATAGTCGAACCTTTTCTAATATTCATCGTTGTCTTGTTGAAACTGGTTCTGTCCGAAAATTAACATCTGAAGAGACCTCTTAAGTGTGAGAACACCTGAAATTGAGGAAGCAGTGTTGCACGAAGTCGAAGAACATCCTGAAATGAGAATTTTAGTGGATTTTTTGTTATATCCTTATCATATTTTAAGATTACACGCATTACTTCCCATTGATTTTCCAAGGCGTGTGACCTTTTGTCCGTGGTATCTTCAAAAATCCGCAATTTGAATCAAAAATTCTGTTCACGGACGAAGCTAATTTTTCTCAAAATGCCGTCCAGAATTTCTACAATAATTATTTGTGGGCGGAAGAAATTCCCTATGCGGTAGCCGAAACCCATTTCCAACACCAATTTTCGGTTAACGTATGGGCAGGAATTATTGATAACCATTTTATTGGCCCATTCTTCTTGCCGGGACGACTTGACGGACAGACTTACCTTAATTTTTTTCAACAACAGTTGCCTTTGCTGCTTGATGATGTTCCGTTAGTAATAAGAAACAATATGTGGTACATGCATGATTGTGCCCCTGCACATTTCAGTGTAGCGGTTCGTGATTATTTACAAACTGTTTATCCAAATCGTTGGATTGGCCGCGGTGGGACCCAAGGTCCCCAGACCTCAACAGTTTAGATTTCTTTTTATGGGGCTATCTTAAGACACTGGTGTACACAAGTATAGCGACCATTTCTCGTTACCTAGACAACGGGAAATTTTCAGTGAAAATTGACCAGTAGGTATCAAAAATTTCCGTGTCGACAGTTACTATTGATAAAATGTCCATTGGTCATCTTGACATGCAGAAATATCGAATTTTTAAAGTCGTTGTAACGTTACGTTTCGGAAATGATTCATTGAGCTTAATTCAGGAACAAATGATCAAAAGTAAACCTAAAAATACAATACCGAACCATCAGTATATATGGAGATAGTTTATGGATTTTATCAAAGGAAGGAATTATAGTTCAGACACTACAATACAGACGCTGGCGAATATTCTCACTGAATGGGCCTACTACATGAAAAAGAAAATCGGTGAGGATTACGAAGATTATACTGTGAAGACTGTGCGGAATGTAACTTTGAAACTATTAATGGAAAAATATCAGGATGAATATTATGTTAAATTTAATCCTTTCACTGACACTGGATTTAAAACAGCTCACGATACAAAAAATTGACAAAAGAAAAAAGTTACAGACTCCCAGAAAAGAAAACACACACAAAAAAACAAAATACAGAACTGTAATAAACGCCTGATAGCTTACAAAACTTTATTTTTTGTTTTATCCTACGAATTAGCATGATGTATAATGTTTAACTTCCTATTACAAAGAAAACAACGCGAGGAGGTGATAAACCTTGTGCTCCTTCCATGCGGCTGGTTAATGACATAGTTAACTCGGATTCGTGCCCGGTAAGGTTATTCACACTGTTCTTGGAGATGAGAAATTACATAAAAAGAACATCCCCGTCGGAAAAACATTATCACTCAGTGAACGTCGACGTAGGCGAAAATGTGACAAGCTTAGAGATGAAATGGAATCAAATGCAAGCCCCTCGTATACGTCTTTCATTTTAAACCCGCCGGAGACACGAAGAAAGTGTGTACCAACAGCAGCAAAATGAGAAAGTGGTCATACCATCTAGAAGAATCGACGGTGTTCGTAAAACTATGTTTTGACTCGTTATGTAATCGATTTTGCGTAAGCCATGAAAGTGCTGCAATACGGTCGCGAAAGAAATTAGATTATGTACTTGTTTCTACGAATGCATTGAATGCTTTACGGAAGGTTATGTTCGTAGTAGTTCGAATCATGTAGGAAGCAAAAGCAGTTCCGGGGACTCTAGCATATTATACCGGTATATTGGTTTGCTTTAGGTTATCAGCTCCATGGAATTAGATAAATCAAAACATTTATAGATTTAACTAATAATTATATCCATATCGACCCATCTGAGCAAAGCATATTCAATATCCATCAACTTGAAGTTAATAAGACGTTTTTGGCTTATTGTGTTCCTTAAACGTTTTAATGTTGAGACAGAACGAATTATTCACTAAAATCTTGTTAGAATACAGTTCCACATCCTCTTGCTTCCTGCTGTCAAAAATACTAGACTTCAGCAAATCATCTGCGTAAGGATTGACGACAAGTAAAACTATCAGATATTCCAAAAGCGTCAGTTATTTTTTACAATAATTATTGTGTGCATTTAGCTAAAGCATGCAGTCATTATCAAAAATGACAATAAACACGTGAATTTTGATAACGTTGTCCTTGTGTTCGATTTTCAACAAAATCATCGAATGCATTTTAGCGGTTGTAATTTTGTGTTTCGCTTGCTTTATTTTGAAGTCTCCAGCTGATATGCTCCACAGCCGGTATTGGCCTCAATATTTGGCAATTTGAAACTTGCGTGCAACATATTTTTAGAATCTTACTGAAATTTTAAATTATAGTTGTTAGCATTGAATTGATCTAGAAAAACGTTTTGTCACTCCAATATAGATATATTGATACTCGAGAAGCCTTTGTCTAGCCTGTTGCTGGCCATGGACCAACGCAATCGGCATCAAATCTTAATATAAGAACTGCTAGATATTCGAAAATAAGCCACAATACCTCTGCCCCCGAACCCGAAGGGTGAATTTGTTGTAAACACAACAATAATGTTTGAGCAGTATAGGGAATTGACAGGAATTATTCTGAAAGCACCAAAGACATCCAACCATGGACAGCTCTTTCGAGCTTTTTGATACTCCTCCTCCTAATAGAATCGACCACTGTGAAACACACATGCAGCCTACAATTAGGAACTGTATAGAACTCAATCGGAGATGGAGGCCCATTCACCACGTGACCGCTAGATGGCGACGCTGCTAGCTGGGTAGTAGTGGTCTACTTGCCATTGAAAGGCGATTCGCGAAGCTAAGCGTGAGATAAATGGGAATACCTTATTCTCAAAAGCATTTCGAAAGCAAGTGCAAATGAAGGCATATTGGCTGAGCGACGTTCGTTTCGAATACAGCCCCAGTATTGCTTACAATGGCCTGAGAGAATTCGATCTAAAAGATCGAGTATCCTCTATTTTTCTCCATAGCTACAATTTCCAACTCTTGTCTGGGCGTGTTGTGAACTTCTTATCCTTCAAATTAAATAAAAGGCGCTATAAAAAAACCTGAATTTATTACGACCCGCCAAATAGAATAACAAAGCAATATAAATTATACATATGATATAATACAAGAACTAGAAACTGAGTAGAATGCAAGTGCCTGTTATTCTTCAAATGTTGGAATCCTTGACCTCAATTCATACTTGTCGTTTTATTAAAAATTATTTGTACGCGTAGAATGAATTAGACATCTATTATCTATTTATTTCGTAACCGCAACAGTTGATTGATTTTTGGTAATTGCGAGATAATTATCTATTACACAATTTGGCGATAAAATTGAAAAATGCGATTGTGATAACAGTACTTGAGAAAGTTATATCATACTCAAAAGTATATTGACGCTGTTCAAAATGTCCTTCAATTTCTTTGGGTAGAAGGCAAAATATTGCAAAAGTATACTCTTAAACTGTCAAGCTTTCGAGGATCTATGTCTTCATCGTCTGGAGTAAGTCGGTGAGATTGTTGCTGAAATTGTTTTTAAACAACAGTGAAGTCGACGAATAAAAAACTGGACTGATGAAGTTCGATTAGGACAGAATTATTTTATTATTAAATGGTAAATCATTTTAAAAGTTTTTTTTAATTAAACGTTGATGGATTTTGGAAGAAATTTGGAAATTTTAAGACTATCAACTATTGAAAATTCCTTCGAGATTTTATCTTTTTTCACTGATAACCTCCACATTATCCAGAGTCGGCCGGCACGTGTTTGGATAACGTGGAGGTTATCAGTGAAAAAAAGACGAAATCTCGAAGAAATTTTCAATAATTGATAGTTTCAAAATTTCCAAATTTCTTAAAAATCAATCAACGTTTAATTAAAAAACCTTTCAAAATGATTTGCCGTTTAATAATAAAATAATTCCCTCCTAATCGAACCTTATCAGTCCAGTTTTTTATTCGTCGACTATGTATTCCCTTCACTGTTGTTTAAAAACAATTTCAGCAACAATCTCTCCCACTTACTGCAGACGATGAAGACATAGATCTTCGAAAGCTTGAGAGTTTAAGTTATAAGAGTGTACTTTTGCCTTCTACCCAAAGAAATTAAAGGATATATATATACAGGGTGTCCGCAAAGTTGGGGTTTTCTTTTTCAGGAACAACTACCCTTGAAATAACAAAGGTAATGTGTAGTAAAACGAGGGCGACCAAGTAAAAAAAAATAAAGGAAAAAGTACTAACTCTCCAGTTGACGAGAAGGGCTAAATGAAATCAGTTGATGCGCTACCGAGCAGACGCAGGACCCACATTGATTGTCTTACACTTAATGGCACATCTTCTAACAAGGAAGGCAAAATGTTGCGTAAAAAGTCTAGGTATCGCATCCCGTCCAATCGATTTGGGAGAATAAATGGTCCAATGAGCATACTGTTCACCATGCCAGCCCAAACATTCACCGAAAATGTTAGTTGAAAATGTGCCCGACTGACCGCGTGCGGATTTTCTACTGACCAAACATGAGTGTTGCGAAAGTTATTCACCCCATTACGCGTGAACGTAGATTCGTCTGTCACCAATATGCACTTCGGAAAGTCCGGATTATTGTCATGTTGATGCAACAACCACTCACAAAACCGCACTCTTGCTGGAAAATCGTCAGGTTGAAGGGCTTGTACAGGTTGGACGTGAAACGGATACAGCCCCTCTTCACGCAGCGTTTGTCACACTTTAGTTTTTGATACTTGCACTTCTCTAGCCACGTCTCTAGTGCTTGTTGAGGGATTCTCGTCTTCGCGATTACCTCTACACGCGTGACCGTAACCGTCGGTTGAAGGTTGCATACTGACCTGACACACTGACCCCGACCCAGTTCTGTTGTCGGGTTGAGCCAGTAACCTTGTACCAGTCGGTGATGTCGCGGCTACAGGACGGTATTAAGATATTTTTGATGTTGCAGAGCTCTTTATCTCGGTTCCCTTAAGACATTGGTGTATATGGTACTAAGAAAAATTGCTTATGTTTTCAAGATCTACACGTCGTATAAAGGAAAACCCCAACTTTGCGGACATCCTGTATATATAATATGTCTTATCTAGAATTTAAATACATGTAAGCAGTAAACTCTAGTTGTACCTAGGAAATTCTAGCTGTAGAAAATAACTTCTGCTTCAATATCAAATGCATGGATTATTCTGTGAGCATTATGTCTGATGGATATCAAGACCTGAAGCTTCTCAGTGATAAAACGTCTTTCATTGATACCAAAGATGCAACATTTATAATCTCCAACTCCTGTTGAAGTGGTAATTCAAAAGACATTCCCGATTTATCTGCACATTTTTTTTAATATCCATTGTCACGGTCAAGAGTTCATCATAACCCATTTAACCTCGATGCGAGATTATAGAAATACAGAAAATAAACTTTGATAAGATTGTCTGCATAAGTCTGGTACGAAGAAGAAGCTCATTGTATGGCATGAATTTCGAGTCATGTAGGAAGTTTCAACTCGTTTCTTGCTTTTCATGGTTTTCATAAAAATAAATAACCTCGCCATGTAAAGGTAATTGAAATTCTAAACGGGTGCCTGTCTAAGCGCTTTGTTGTATTTCCGACCACTTCCGGAAGTTATTATTGTTATAAGGATAAATACCAATTTCCTTGTTTACTACGCCTGCAATAAAGGATTATTCCTCATAGTTGACAACGCACCAGTTTATATTACAAACATGCACTTATTCGTAATCTATACCTATCTATACTAGAATGGAGTGAACGTCTCCTGAGCCGGACCAAAAGCGCAAAGCATCGTTTTGCCGCTCCAGAAAAACGTACATCTCTTTGTATGATGGCAGCAACCTACTCATTAGTAACAACGACTATCTGTTTCAATTTCATACAATGTAATTTGGATTTAATATAAATACCGTGAAATGGATGTATTTATTTCAATTACAAGTTGACATGGCAACGAATACGGGTCTAGCTTTTAATACTGTAACTGACCAAGTAATGAAAGTAGAATAGAAAAAGGCTTGTTATTCATTAGAAACTTGAAACGAGACCTTGCCTAAGTGCCTTATCTCTATGCCCTTTTGTAACTAGAAAATTTCTTCAAGACTCTAGACCTTCCATATCTAACGCCGTCTTTAGTTCATACATGTTCAGCACAAGTTATACCCTCCGAGAGAAAAATTAGTTACAAGCAAGTATAGTAAAAATAAATGGATCAAGTCAGTCAAACAGTCCCATACAATTAGTCCATAGGTATTCTTTCCCTGTCCTATCAATAATACTGTCTACTTCATCACACAAAATAATACGTATGACAGATACATGTACTAGGAGCAGAAATGTCATCTCAGTGCTAGATATAAATTCTAAACATAATTTCTGCCAAAGTAGTCGCCAGGAAAAGATCATTAGCCCTGAAATGGTACATGCTAAAGATGATATTTGAATAATGTCAAGTTCAATATTACACCGGCAGTTTTGTTTTGACCATCACAGATTGAATTATTATATAAGCAGGACAGCTTGCATAATTTTACAGTTTATACACATACAGGTGTATAAGGATGACAAATAGTACTCGATATTTTTATTGGTTGTTTCAACATTACTATCCACTTTTCAGGTTCTAAAAATTCACGAGTATTTGAGAAGAACTCGCGATCTATACTCGCAATCTAACGAGGATGGACAGAGTAACTATTACCTATTAATATAACTAATCGAAGTTGTAGTGATGTGCTAACACATGTGGGTGTTCTTAATTGCCGTAGTTGCTATCTCATTAATTACAGTTCAAGGTTAAGGTAACAATTGCTTCATAATTATTAGTATCCTAAATGTTTGACTGTAAGTCAGGGGAAATGACCGTTAAAAAAATATCAACTAACTATTAAGAACAGTAACAGATTGTCTAACATCCATATTACGTTTGTTGGAAAACGGGAATCCTAAGATTCAACAAATTGATTAAACCACCTAGGCATCAAAGAAAAATAGCTGTCTCTCATTGTACGTTGAGAGATACTAGAAACTTGCACCTAGAGGTAAACCACAATTGCCTTTCTATGTGGAAACTGAGAAGCCCACCATAACTGTACATTTCGGTTATTTATTTGAGCATACGCATCTTACCTGAGGCATTGTACAGCAAAGTTCTTGTTAGTAATCAAAATACACCTAAATACTTTCTCAAAAAATTGGGTCACATGCCACCGTCCTACAAAATGGTTTGGTTGCTTGGTTCTGTTGTAAATTACTTTTACTATAATAGCGTACAGTTTATTGCTAAATCATTATGCACGATCCTTGTATGAAAATAATTAAATGGTGCAATAATTGCAGAAGAGAGGAAAAGAATTATGTATATTATCAGCTAGCCACTTAAAGTTAAAAAAAGCTGTCCCAGATTAGGACGGTAACCTCTAAGATGTATACAGGTTGTTCCTTAATGATATGCGAATATTTAAGGGTGTGAATCTACATGAAAAATTAATGTTAGTTTGCTTTATAAACTATGATTCCTTACAAACACTCGATGTGTTGAAGTATGAAAAAAAATGGAAATTAATTAATATTTTCAGAACCGCTTCAGATATTTCACTGATATTTAGTACATAGTGAAAGTTAATAAAGTTGCATATTTTTCAATGCAAAAACAATTTTTAGCTTTAACAGTGGCGTACGTACGGGTATTGACTTCGATATTTGTTAAGAAAGAATGGTACGCCAATGGTTTTTTGCCAAATAAAAATTATTTTTAAATTCCCCGTTCAATCTAAATCAAATGATCTCTCTTGAATTGTTTTTCTTCGATGCGCCATTTTAGAGTAAAAAAATAAAAACCGTTTATTGTCTAACTTGCAAAATTATTATTAATTTAATTGGAAAAATTAAACACATTAGGGGTAATGAACAACAACAACAACTGACAACATAACATTAAAACCAACGAAATGATTACAAAAATTGTTGAAAATGGCCCCCTCCACTTAGTATGCATGCTTCCGCCCTCCTTCTAATGGAATTGCGCACTCCTTGAAATATCCCTGGAGCGTTTTTTATTCTGTCACAGTATTAATGGGACTTGCTTACACTAGTCTTAAGATAGCCCCACAAAAAGAAATCTAAACTGTTGAGGTCTGGGGACCTTGGTGGCAATTTTTGGGGCCCACCGCGGCCAGTCCAACGATTTGGGTAAACAGTTTGTAAATAATTACAATGCGCTGGTGCACCATCATCCATGAACCACATATTGTTTCTTATTACTAAAGGAACATCATCAAGCAGCAAAGGCATCTGTTGTTGAAGGAAATTGAGGTAAGTCTGTCCGTCAAGTCATCCCGGCAAGAAGAATGGGCCAATAAAGTGGTCGCCAATAATTCCTGCCCATACGTTAACCGAAAATTGTTGTTGGAAATGGGTTTCGGTTACGGCATAGGGATTTTTTTCTGCCCACAAATGATTAATGTGGATATCCTGAATCGCATTTCGAGAAAAATTAGCTTCGTCACAGAATCATTGATTCAAATTGCGGATTTTGTGTAATTTTTTGAAGATACCACTGACAAAAGGTCACACGCCTCTGGAAAATCAATGGGAAGTAATGCCTGTACTAGTAAAATATGGTAAGGATATAACAAAAAAACTACTGAAATTCTCCAAACAATTTGATGGCAAATATTTGAGTGTCTAGCGATCTTCCTCGTTACTCGTTTCAGGATGTTCTTCGACTTAGTGCAGCACTGCTTCCTCAATTTCAGGTGTTCTCACACTTAGAGGTCTACCTTCAGATGTTCCTTTTCGGACAGAACCGGTTTCAACAAGACGACTATGAATATTAGAAAATGTTCGACTATCTGCCAAAGCACGATCGGGATATCTCTGGTGATAAATCCGTAATGCATTTCCGCCATTTCTGCATTTGAATAATTCACCATTATTAACAAGATTGTAAAAGCTAAATAATGAAAAAGATGTCACAGCGAACAGATTTCAATAACAGAGACTTTCAGATGTCAAAAGCCAGTGACATATTCCAGAGCAGCTAGATATTTATTGCTAAATTGCATTGTTCAATAATTTTCTCGGACAATAGAACGGTTTTTATTGTTTGCTCAAAAATGGCGCATCGAAGGAAACAGTTCAAGATATATATATATATATATATATATATATATATATATATATATATATATATATATATATATATAACGTACAAATGTTTCTATAAAAGATATGTACCACAGAGCCCTTGGGATAGTCAGGTTTTCCTAAATAACATTGGAAGGACACCACAAAGGCGGGTCCAGAGAGAATTTTGGGATGGGGAAACTTTTGAGTGCAGCGATTGAAACTTGTAGAGAGCGAGGTTAAGAAAAATATTAAACAATTTCCTGCGTATTTTTCTTTCCCCAGTAATTTTGTTGGGGAACTCTCTCCTAGATCCCCGTGGATCCTCGACTGTTATAGAAAATCAGTATTCCACTTAGGCTTCAGCCACTAATCCAAAAGCAATATTGCTAATTTTATCACTGATATAGAAAAGGGAACGACGAAAACATTTTTGGCAAATTTAAGTTAATGAGCGGTATGTAGTAGACTCTGCCTCTTGTTTTGATACAGTTGCTTCAATTTTGGTGAAGTATCCGCGACACTGCTTCTTTCATTTTTTAAACATTGGTAATACATTTGTAATCAACCACTCAAAAATCAAGTTTTATATTTTTGTTTTTTTAGGGAGCGGACACAGTATTGAAAGAAATCTGTTCATCAAAAATGGCTCGTTTTACTGGAATCAAGATACGGCGTGAGGAAAAAGTTTGATACGAATGTATAACAAAAAAAAAATAACGCTGCGATCTAGGAATCTCTTCTCTGCAATACTGATAGTATGGATCATCAGGCAACGTTGCTGAACCACACCAGCGCCAGCAGTGAGCGGTTAGCAATCAGGCGTAGACAGAACTGTGTTGTGTGCACATCGGTATACGTTCATGGTGCTGCAACCTATACGCGACGCGTCTCCTGTAAATGTTCCTCCAAGTTTTAAGGACAAATATACTACCGCCAAAAAATCGAGATTTATCTTTCCCATCCTCGTTAACCCCTCACTCTAATTTTTAATCGCTACAAATAATATTTTCGCCTAAGCGATCCAGAGCCTTTGAAACATCAGAGCGAAGTTTGATCGATTTTTATTCTTTTCACTGATTGCCTGTTGCTCCACCGCCACCGGATAGATTTTCAACTACAAAGCTTTTCGTCCTTGCATAGTAGTAATACTAGTTTTCATCAAAGTCTGTGCGGTACCTTTCAAGATATAGAGGTGTCAGGGGACAGATCGACGGGAATGGGTGACATGGTTTTTCGTGATGCCCTAGACATGTACCATAAAAAAACATAATACCTATCTCATTTTGGAAACTTTTTGTCGATACAATACTTCATCGCCAGTATTGTGGGAAGTAAACGATACATTTCTTAAAGCTAAATGATTGCGGTTTCAAAAAATATTATTTTTGAGTGAGTTGACTATCTTCCCCATCATGTATTTGCGGTTAGCATTCCCCGTAACGCGGTGGCTGTATAAGAGTCTCGGTAACAAATTGAAGGTCCATACTAAGAATAAACTTACACGTATCCAGCGAGGATGTTGAGTAACGTGGATTTTCCGGCTCCTGAAGGGCCCATGATTGCAGTGAGTTCTCCAGAACGGAATTTGCCGTTCACCGAACGCAGCAGTTGTCTCCATCCTGAAAAAAAAATCGCCATTAACAAAGTAATTATAAACCCATAGAGTATATTTTACATGTAATCATTACAATTAAGCTCATTATGATTTTTCTAGAGAAATATGGTTATTCAACATACACGAAACTGCTGAAAACAGTGTGTTCTTTCAGGCCTTTCTTAGTAACATACATACCAAGGCTTTCAGATGACCGAGATACTAGGTTGCAAAAAGCAATAGAAAAATCAGTACGACCCAGATACCTTCCCCTACCACGTCAAAACGTAATATGTACCAAGACTATGTGAGTCACTATTCAAACCAGGCGTCGCGTGTTATCCAGGTTTACCTAGTTTAAAACCTAACCGCAATTGAAAATAGAAATTGGCACGCAATTATCGATTTGATATGAGCATCTTCAAGATCCTATTGATACTCCGCGAGTGTACGTAGAACGTCGCCGTCGTCCTCGATGTTTCTTTCCATCTGAGACGCATATGTTTATCTATATCATAAAAAAGCCGTGTAGTTGAAGATCAAGCGTTACAAATTTAGGAAGACAAGCAAATTCGTGTTTTTGAATCGAACAGCGACTGCTTAAAACAAACAAAACATGTCACAGGGCAGTACTGGAATTTACTTACCAAACGAATATTGTTAGTTTTTCTTCAATTTCTTTTTCACGTATTCGATGTTGTTTAGCCGTAAATTAGCTTTGTCTGAAAGGGAAAGTCCCAACTTTCAGGACTCTCTGTACATTTTTCAACTGAACATTCTTTTATGGAACTGATTAAAGTCTGCTGCTACATTCTAGGTAACAAAGGATTAGTGTCTATAACCAGGGTTTTCGACCCTGAAAGTAATACAGATTCCAAGATGATAAAGTCAACATCTAAAAAGAAAAGTTGAAGTCTCATTATAATTGTGTACTGATTTGTTTCTAAATTTTTTTTATCTCAGCGCAGTGGAACAACACTTTTATTTTTATATGTTTTATTATAGCTTTGAAAGAGAAAGTGTTGCGACCATACGGTCATATAGTTACTTAAGTTAGATATTCGGGCTTGTAAAAAACAATCAAGTACCAGAATAAAAAAAAACGTTGAAGAAAGCTTACAATACATATGTTATATAATATTATTTTTAGGCCCTAATAATACCCCGCTCATACACTTTTTGTGTGTGAAACTAGGTAGTCAAATTGCTGTAAACTAAAATTTTATACAGGGTGCTTTGGGACCATCACCAATGGAGATATCCAAATATGCTACGAAGAGGACCTACAAATATACAGTGTGTTGACGTGGTACTTGTGAAGTACATCGCAGATGAAGATGCCGATTCAAAATGTTAAACATGTATCTCGAGCAACGAAAATTCAGTGTAAGTGAAGGACGTGGAAGTGGGAAACTTATATTCAGAGCTCTATAAAAGAAGGAAAGAAAACATTTTTTTCACGATGTGTCAGAACCAGTCCTCTACTAGTATGGTGTCTAATTGGTATTTTATTTTCACATAATAAATGTGAGGCATTCCTGTCCACTTGACTGAATTGACTGAGGCTGAATGTGATTATAAAAAATGATATTGCGATTCATCTTGGTTACGAGGAAATACCTTTCTGGAATGCAAGCATGAATACATGATTCATCAGTGTTAGTCACTCAGACGCTAGTGGAAAGTTCGTATCTAGGATCTGCTACATAACAAAAGAGACATTTGAATTTCAAAATGTTTGCCTTCGATCTCGATCACGTCATTGAAGAGCACGGAGTTGAGCTACACATTTCTTTTTTTTTGAGACTCACATATCACTAAATGTTTACCAACTGACTAGTACTTCATGAATTTGAAAATATCGAACCGAGAAGACAAACACCATAATCGGATGCTTATGCAAATGAATGCTGAAAAATTTTGAACGCGATTATGCTATTGTGACCAAATGGACCATAAGCCATCATCAATAAAAGTGCAATAGATATCTAACACATTTTGCTATGATATTCGACGGACTAAATGTTTCCCTGATTGATAAATAGAACCTTTTTCGAACTGAAAAATTACAGAGAACGAAACAGGAAGATGAATTAGTGGGGAAACCAAATAACCATCGACATCCCCATTAAATATAAAGGAGAACTGGACAATACATAGTTCTTGGCATAAATGCATTATCATATCTACTCGTAATCTGTTCAATCCACCATATTTGTATAATATTCTACGTTAGCCCTTTGATGTATCTGATGACCACTATGTTTGCGTTAGACTTGAGAAAAACTTTTGAAAAGCTGAAAGCCATTACAGTTGTAATGAAAATATCTTTATGACATAAGACAAACAGTTGATGCATTAAAGTGTAAATTCAATTTTCAGTTTGCTAGTTTACAGCAGAATAATAACGATTCCTTCATTAGCTTTCAATCTGTAAAGTTTCCGTAAAACTTAATACAATTGCTTTATTGCATGGATGTTAGTCACAAATGAGCTAACAATAGATTACGTGTACAGTATAGGTGTGATGAATTGCATAATTAGAATTTCATGAAAAAACAGGTTTTATCGGTACAAGAATACATTCAGGAGCAAAACATAATATTTAAGACACATACACTTTATACAATATCGAACACGATATCTCAGTGTTATACTGGAGATATCACTTTGACATTCTGAATATGCTTGTATGCAAAGCGCTTTCGTTCGCAACATTGACGATCGAAATTATCATACAGAAAAGGAGGTCATTAATGTGTAAAAGATCAATATTGGCGCTGATACTGATCCTTGGGGGAAACTCGCATCGACTTGTGAGATAAATGGGAAAATCAACAGTGTATGTGGTTGTTAGAGGTTAAGGCTCTGCTTCCGGAAACTCCTCTCTCAAGCCAAAAATGGCGTCAAGTGGCTTGACTCTGCACCTCTTTCGCAATGGCGTGAACAGTTTTTCTTATATCGAAGCAGCCGCGCAGGCAGAAGTCTAAGTGCCGGAACACTATGCTGCTATAAGGGTCCCAAAGAAATTTTGTTAATACAATCTTTTAACTGCCTAAGGTTAGTAGAAAAGCTTCCTCTTGTATATTGTTCCACAGTCTTGACACTCTCGGGACAAAGGAGCGGTCGTATCGCCCTGTTCTGGATGTACGAAGCTCGACACGGTTAGGATGGGACGCCAAAGTTAGGCGGGTCTGACTGGCAGGCACATCGCGCGGCAGCATCATGGAAGAGAGCTCCGAGGAGCAAAGTCCGTTGGTGTAGCGGTAGAAAAGAGCTAGATCGCTGTCGGCCCGCTGGTGCGAAAGAGTTCCGAGACTGTCTGTTCGAAAAGAGTCATCGATTAGTCGGACCGCCCTCTTCTGGACAGCATGGATAATGTAGTCGGGGCGGAAGCAACCCAAACGTGTGAGCAATACTCGAGGCTAGACCTTATCTGGGCATTGTATAGACTGAGAAGGTCATGCGGAGAAAAGTACTTCTTAGCCCTAAACACATAGCCTAGCTTTTTACCAGCAGCTGCAGCTATTGACGAGATGTGTTCGTGCCAGATCAGGTCATCGGTGATCTGGACTCCGACCAGCCGAAATGAATGGCTGACAGAACTCGGCCATAGACAGCAGACATCAGCGGTGGCCGCAGTAGTAGACTCTTCGGTCTCCTGATCAGTCGCCGTGCGCTGTGCGCAGCCAGAATGTGTGCATGTTGCATGCACACGTGTTCCCTCGCCAGAGTCCGTGTGGCGTCCCTCCCTTTCCCATGTATCCCCCTATAGCCCCACGGTACCCAATGGGTGCTTAGGCCTTAGGCCTTCGTGGTAGCTGGAGTATAAAAAAAATACATCGAACCCAACCAAAGCTCATTATGGGCATTGAAATGATCGAGAAGAACTACCTCTGAAGCGGGGTGAATAATGTTGTTCAGGAAGTCGATCTTGACGGCGAGGTATTCCAGGAGCTCATCCCAGTTATGGTCCGAGGGAGAGCGATAAAGGCAGCAAATACATTTGGGTGGTGTTTTGGAGTTGAGGCGAAGCCACAGAATGTCCTTCCGGTTTCCAAGAAAACATCTCTGGATCAAGAAAGACTGCTGCGGACAAAAGCCACAACTCCCCCGTTCTTTCTCAGATTGGAGGGCACCTCGCAGTTTGGGAAGTTAAGATGGTTAATCGGTGCAGACTCTGAGATTTTTATCTCCGCCAAGAAAAGCATGGCGGGACGATTGGGCTGCAGGTAGTGATGAACAGCATCAATGTTGCTGTTAATCCCGCATATGTTTGTAAAACTTCGATGATGTTCCCTTCAGCACAAGTTAGACCTTCCGAGAAGAAAGTTATTTAATAACACGTATAACAGTGAAATTGAAGCCTCGTAGCTCCCCTGTCATTGGACAGATTATCAAAAACTACAAAGAATTTTCGTCCTCGGCACAGTAGTAACCTTGTGTTAAAATTTCATCCAAACCCCAGCGGGACTTTCCAAGTTATAGACGGACTGTGGATTAGCGGACAAGCAGACCAACAGATAAGCAGACCGCCAGACAGACCACCGGAAAGTATTTTCGTCACGTTCATGTCATCTAACATCCAAAAAGTATGATATCTAATTTTTGGCGAGTACAATACGTTTCCAGTAACAATACCGTCTTTCACAGAAATTCGGTAATGATCAATATCCGCACCATTCTTTTATGGAACTGATTAAAGTCTGCAACTACATTCTAGGTAACAAAGGGTTAGTGTCTATAAGCAGGGTTTTCGACCCTGAAAGTAATACAGATTCCAAGATGATAAAGTCAACAACTAAAAAGAAAAGTTGAAGTCTCATTATAATTCTGTACTGATTTGTTTCTACATTTTTACAATACGTTTCCAGTAACAATACCGTCTTTCACAGAAATTCGGTAATGATCAATATCCGCACCATTATGAATGCAGTCGTCCTTACGTTAAAGCTGTGGTACAGCCAATCTTTCAATGTCAATGTCAAGTTCAATATCGAACGGAACAGAAAACGTAATTAGGAACTAATATATTTTACGACCTTGAATCACGATTACTGGTGATACGATGATATACATGAGTCTGGTAACAATAATTATACACCTGTTATATTCAAACCTCAATATAATAGATTTTAGAACAAAACTAACTGACAATTTGAAGTTCCATCTACAAGTTTCTATAAAAAACAGAGCATAAGATCAGGAATAAAGACAATTGCAAGGTCAAGAAAGAGTTAAAATTTTAAATTTAAGGGGAATACAAATTAGCAGCAATTTCAAACAACTTATATGGATTTTTCTGTTACAAATATCGAGAGAGTCAGGTACATGTCTGTCAAAACGAATAGTGCTGTTCAGAGAGAGGATTGTTCATATGAGTGGTTGAAGAAGTGATACTAAAAAGTATATTTTTCACTATCCATCGAGTGAATATTTACATTTATTGACATGTGCATGATAGTATTAAAGGCAAAAGACCTACAGAACAAAGCAGTTCGATTTGCCTGTGATTTATGAATTAACAGCACTGCCATACTTAATGACAGTATAAAGCTACTGTCTCACCTCTGTCTCATCGCACAGTGTGAAAAAAGGTCAAGTGTTCGATATAAAGACAAAGGTATGGTGGATAGTTCTAGAAATGGTAACAACAAGCTGTTGAATATTCAATATTCATCGTCACCTTAACATTCGTTTAATTATATACTAATTTACTATTGGGACGAGATGCACGACCATATTGGTGACATATAGTTTATTGCACGAGTCTGTTAACCTACTTCCGTTGCAGATCATTACTATCCACTCAAGGTGACACGTTCTTTAATTTTTCATACATCTTTAATCAAAAGTGTCGATCTGGTGCATCGGTGCAGTCTAGCTCTGACAAGCACAGCTAAAAGAAAAAAAAACAGAAGACAATTGGCCGTGGAAACAGGAAAGAAATTCCAGAGAGTAGTGGATTGATAATATGCTCAGGCTGCACAACTTTTTAATAATTCAATTATTTAAATAATGTTTGGTGAAATAAAACAAAGAACATCGTAAGCAAAATTGAATCAATTTATCTCGAACCAAATCCCAGTTAAATAAGGTGATACAATCAATGTGACTTCTCGCATCATTTATGTACCAAGATTCTGGTGGAACTGGAACAGAAAGATCATCACTATGCTTAACGGGTCGTAAAGCTGATGGAAAATTAAAATACTTAACAGTATGTTTCGATTTTGGTCCCATACCTTTAATATTTGTGAGGCAAAAATAGAAATTTCTCGGTTCTCTCCAAACCATTGGTACCGCAAAGAGCATTTTACGATTGTCGCCTCTTAACCAACCTGTTAACAACGTTACACAAGTCTTACAACGTATATGAGGGGCCCATAGTTTATCTTGGTCGCCAACTTAAATTCCAAAATAAAGTTCGTGTGCTTTCAACAAAAGGGAGTAGAAGTACGTCTTTGGGATTTAAAAGTTAGCTCTCCGTACACATAACCAAAACTGTTCGGACTATTTACACAATTTCTAGGCAT
This sequence comes from Acanthoscelides obtectus, assembly GCA_963669975.1. Classification (NCBI taxonomy): domain Eukaryota; kingdom Metazoa; phylum Arthropoda; class Insecta; order Coleoptera; family Chrysomelidae; genus Acanthoscelides; species Acanthoscelides obtectus. Next base: position 15,090,857 of record CAVLJG010000008.1, on the reverse strand, counting down.
TGTCCATAAAGTTAGTCTCGATCACAATAAACGAAAAACAACACACCGTTTTAACAAAAATTAACAGTACTCAGTACTCTTCAAGATAGAAAACGTAACTGACTCGGCAGCTATTAGTCTACTAATAAACGCAATATGCTCTCTAAACATAGAGCTCGCATATACAGGAATAGACAGGTCTTAACATTATATATGTGCGTCATCGCATAAACGCCCAGAAATGCAGCAATATGAGATGTTACGAATTGTAATTCATAAAAGTACATGTTACCGAATATCTATGGGTGATAGAAAAATTCTGTTTTTAGATTTGATTTAAGGGTCTCAAAATACATAAGATACACCCAAAAATTGTCATGTCACAAATCCTGTGTTTATCAGTGCAATAGAAAGGTTTGAAAAACGTTCCACAAACATATGTATTTATTTTCACCCAAAACTACTTTAGAACTGTAACTTTGTAGTTCAGTAGGGTCCAACTGAATATTGGCAGGACTAATTATTTCAGCCAAAGTGATTATGAAAAGATTCACAAAAATTGTATATTTGATTTTTTCTCTAAAGGTCCTGAATCTGAAATTAGTACAGCATATAACAAGTGACAGAAGCAACATTAAGCCTCTGTTTCAAATGATTTTGAGTGCGAAAGAGGTCAGTATTTTCTGTAATCAAGTTAATTTTCCTTTTAATTCACTTACCACTTGAACATAATCGGACGTTTCTGAAATTGCATTCTAAGGGAACATTTTTTGCATTGTAAGGGAAACCGACAACGCGCAAAACTTTTCCACTTGGCGGAAATTTTGCTATTCTGGTAATAGATGGCGTTTTGCGTGTCTTATTTCGATAAATAAGTTGTTACTTTTGAACGCTGCTGTATGACAATGACATAAAATTAGGCAGGTTAGTTACGCATAAGTAGCTATGTTGCAACGCTGAAATTCCTTTCAATATTTGTAGTCACAAATGCGAATTCGGACACAAGGTTGCCGTAGGATAACGAACCGAAGCGAGACAATAAGAATATTTGTTTTTACAAGATAACAACTGTTAAGAGGCACTTCAGTGAGAATTGCGGCAACGAAGTGCCTCGGGCGAGTATGGTGCAACACAGTTGTCAATTGATAGTTGATCGTTACCTTCAGTAAAATTAGTAGCATTAATGATACGGTTTCAAATATTTTCCGTGGAAATAGAGTGTAATAATACACGGATTGCGAGACAGTGTTGCCAACTATGTCTACGAAAGGCATTCGCGTCTTTCACAAATATCTAGTAGGCGTATCAATAGGAAAACGAGTTCTTTTCAATTTTTGACCTTTTGAATCTCCCCAGAATTTATACCTTGTTGACAGTGTAATGTGCCTCTGGGGTAGTGGCACCAGTAGTTGAACAGTCATCTGAAAATTGCTTGAAATTAGACTTCTAATGTTATTTAGCGATACTTTAGGCAAGTTTTAGTCGTAGTAGTATCTGGTGATAGTTTCAAGTGTTCTCAAATTTGGATCTGAAATTCAATGTTATGTAAATTAAGACCAAGCGTGAATGTTAAGATCCTACATTTTCCTAGCATGATTACTGGTATTTTCGTTGCCAAATATTTGTCAGGATAAATAGCATGCATGTGAAACAGCTAGTAAAATCTCGTGTTCGGACACTGGGTCGAGAGAAGACTGGATGAAGACCCGTTTATTTACCGGGAAGCTATTTTTTCTTCATTTTCAGTAACAGTGTCAGATTCGCGACCCAGGAATTTAATAGTTTGTAATTCCTCATGGTCATGTGGCCAAATTTACTAGTGACTAGGAGTTCAATTACTTGGTTTATATTTATATTTCATATTTCCTACAGGTAAAACCCAATTACAGGAAAAGCTCAAATACATTAACAAAAAGAAAATAATGAGACACATTGAAAACTTAAACTTAGCATCCATTGGCCTAAGTAAGCTCAGAGAACAATCGATGACTTATAGAAATTTGTGATTGATTTATAGCTTTCATTATAAATATCACACAGATCACAAATAGAGTTCATCAGACTTCACATTACATAAATGGGAGATTTCAATATTACGTTCGTCCGGCCTGCTTGACAATAAAAGGCTGATTGTTGACGACTTTCAAGCCTTGGAATGCGGAAATTTATTTTTTCAAGTAAATCCGGACAGTCAATTTGATTGTGCATAAGGCCATATAAAAACGATATTACGTCTGATTGATAGTGAATCTAAATCGAAAAAATTCAAAAGGGTATGATGACGAAAACCTCTTTCTGGATAAGAACCAGTACATTTCAGGTAAAAATACTTAATAGCCTTACGTTGAATGCCTTCAATCATTGAAACTGGATTTAGGTATATTGGAGACCAGATCAGCGTTGCATATTCCAACTTGCTTCTGACAAAAGTTACGAACAAAGTCTTAAAATACTGACTTTGGAGAACCTCTTCCAGTTTCTGATACAGAAGCCAAGTAGTCTGGTGGTAGCCGATGAGATATTAAGTATATGTTTGCTAAACATTAGCCTGCTATCGAAGGTTACTACAAGGTCCTTAAAAGTGTAGCATCTGTCTAGAACCTGGCCGTTGACATTATAATCATCATACATTAAATAATTAGTCTTTCTTGTATAAGACACAACTTTACATTCAGAAACATATAAACTAAGACAATTGAATGAAAAAATTAAGTGTAAATTATCCTGCAGCATGAAGACAATCATCAACTGAGTCGACCGATGTGTAAATCTTAACGTCGTCAGCAAAAAACAGATTCAAACACTTGAGCTCAAGAGACAAATCATTAATAAAGATCAGGAACAACAATGGGCCTAGATTCGATCCTTGAGGCACCCCAGATGTGGCCTGATAATAACTCGACCTTTAACAACAGTCCATCAGATAGACCTACAGTCCTAAGCTTATCCAAAAGTACATAATGATCAACTTGATCAAATGCCTTCTGAATATCTGTATAGATTACATCAACTTGCCTCCGAGTGTCTAATACTTGGGAGATATACTGACTAATCAGGGTCAAGTTGGTAACCGTAGATCTGCCGCTCATGAATCCATGCTGATTGACAGAGAATGCACCCTTGACCGACCAGTAAACCGTATTATAAACTATGATCTCAAACAACTTACCGAAGTCGCATAGAATTGCTATTTGTCGGTGCGATATCACCACAGTTATGAATGGAACATATTTTAGTGGTCTTCCAGATATCTGGGTATGTCCCTAATTTAAGAATCAGGTTAACTACTGAAGCCAATGGTTTAGCCAATCTCTGACAAAGAAACTTGGGATACCATCACATCCAGATGTCATTTTGTTCTTTAATCTTTTCGAAGCTGTGATAACATCATCTTCATTTATATAATTGAGAGAAATTGTACTATTGGATTTAGTTGTTGAAGAAACGTTCTTTTGTGGATTAGAGTGTATAAAAACTGATGAAAAGAAAACAGCAAAACTGTCTACGATATCCTGAGGAGTATCGGAGGTATTGCCGTTAAGGGTTGTTCTAGATTGCTGTTTTTTAATATGAACGAATGACCAGAATTTAATATTTGATTGGATGTACGCAGAATATGCGCATTGATTTGGTTTTTAATGAGCCTTCTAAGATTACTAAACTGAATATGAAGCAAGTTGGTGCTGTAACGTTTCCAGTTCTTGATTGCCTTGTCTTTCCTATCAAGATTAACTATGATCTCACATGTGAAATGGTGGATATGAAAACTGTTTACTTTTACATTGGTTCAAACTGTTCAACTACTACTATTAGAACAGTTTGTATTTTTATAGTTTGACAGGACAATAAAAACGGTATCTGAAACAGGTGGATGGCAGCAAAATAGACTACGCAAAAGAAGAACATTACAAGAACAAAAAAAAAAAATAGAATAATGTCAACAAATAAGCGAAACATTAGAAAATAAAAGGCTTCAAGAAAAAAAAAATATTTTTTGATACTTGAAATTTATCATTTGACTAAATGATACAGGGTGATTCACAAGTCGTGACCAAAAATGAAACATCATACACAGGACCGCATTTTGACGGGGGTCTTCTATGTAACATTTTTTTCCTTAAGGGTTTCGTTAAAAAGATACGGGTGTCGATGTTTAAAAATAAAAAACAATTTTTCGAATTTTTGAATGTGGACAATACTTGGGTAAATCCACATACAAAATTTCAGTTCGAGGAAAAAATGTTACATAGAACCCCCGGACCTGTGTATGATTTTTCATTTTTGGTCACGACTTGCTAATCACCCTGTATATACAATTTTATAAAATAGGGATATTACTACGATTAGATGCATCATATTCCATTTGGTGTTCAAGAACTTTGTCCCTCTTATCGTGTCAAAGAACTGTATCTCAATTTTATTCCCTGAATCAATTTAATGATTTCATAAAAATTGTAGATAACATCTTTTGATACTAAGAAGTCGATATGAAAAAGTGAAATGACAACGGAGAATGGTAAAACGTCAACTATAACATGATTCAGAAAAAGAATTGTATGTTCCTTTACTAGTGAATATGAGTTCAATCACATGCTTAAAACTATTCAACTAATGAAGAAACGTACTTTTTTCAGTTAAATGGCTGTTCCACACCTATAAAAACTCCAACACTCAGTTTCTGTTTTAAATGGTTCTCTGGTGAGCCACCAAGAAAAAAATTACCGAATACTTATATGACTCAGGGGCCTTAAAATAAAATTTCAAAGTCGAAAATACATATACTAAGTGACATATAAAGCCGAACACCCAGTTTAAATGGTTTTATTTTAATAAAGCATAATAAGTAAATGATAAAAATTTCAAAATGATTGCACTGCTTTAAAGCCCTTTGACCTTTAATAATGTGTGCATGCACCCTGATGTGCTACGCATTCTCCAACGCACCTAGGCATGCTTCTGATCAGGTGGTCAATGTCCTCCTGTGGTATCTCATTCCAGGCAACCACCAACTCCTCTCGAAGTGCTTCTAGAGTCTGAGGAGGACGTTGCAAATTGAGCAATCTCCTACCCATCATATCCCACACGTGCTCAATTGGGGGTAAGTCGGGAGATCTTGGTGGCCATGGTAACAATGTGACATCATTATGTTGAAAGAAGTCTATTGTGACTCTTGCAACATGTGGTCGGGCATTATCTTGTTGGAAAGTTGGATCTGCCAGGGTGTCAAGATAGGGTAAAAGATGGGGTTCTAGAACTTCGTGGATATAACGCTGCGCGTTCATGTTACCTCTGATGAAGATTAAAGGTGACCTGGAACCATAAGCTATAGCACCCCCAAACCATAACTCCAACAGTGTGATGAACATGTCTTTCAACAAAAAACTGTGGATTCCTCCTTTCACCACGTCGCCTTCTAACCCTGGCACGACCATCGTGCATGCCTAAACAAAATCCAGACTCTCACTAAAGACAATACTGTTCCATTCCTGATCCCAGAGTGACCGTTGTCTGCACCACTCAAGGCGAAGTTAAAGGGAGGACCCAGTGTGGCCGGTATGAAAACAAGCCAAAACTTCTCATTCGTCGGTAAACACTTCGCATGCCAATAGGTCTTCCGTGTTCTGCAAACCATTCATTTGCAATGGACCTGGTAGTGGAGAAACGGTCCCTTAAGGCCAATAATCTTAGGCGGCGATCTTCACGGTCTGTTGTTCTACGGCGGCGTCCAGTGCCGCTTGCTCTTTGCGTACGTCCTTCTCGAAGCCATGCCTGACAACACCTAACCACAGTGTCTACACTTCTTTGCACTCTAACTGCAATTGCCCGAAAAGAAAGTCCTGCTTCCCGAAGTCCCACTATACGGCCCCCATTTTAGAGCGTTAGTGAATTAAAAAAAAGCAGTATAAAAACCGGAATGTCCAACTGATAAGGTTGAAAATTTTTTCACTTGTTATTTACAGTAAGATAAATACATTCACCAACTTTTATTAAAATAAAACCATTTAAACTGGGTGTTCGGATTTATATGTCACTTAGTATATAAGGGTTCAACTATTAGTGCACTATCCTATATATTTTTATTAAAAGTAGTTTTGGCTTTTCCTCGTGGTTTGACAGAAAAATCATTAGCATATTAAATCGACTGAAAACATCTGATGCGTCAGCCCATTTCCTGCACTTGTGGAAATTCCTGGACGCTTCTTCTAATGATCTAGACTGCCGTGAATAACAATCGCAATTCGGCGTATGTGCCGACAACAATTATCAGTGACGTCATGGTGTCTTTCCTTTGTATTCAAATATGCTTGTTATCTTTCTCGAATCGATTCTATATTCTCATCACGCCTGATGCTTTTATGGCGCGGTGGCATCTTGCCTTGCGTAATCACCGTTGTGGTTTTTAGTTACTAGGTCGATTTTTATTCACAATCTGTTACAATGACGATAAGATAATCGCACATCAGCGTCAGGTTTTGGAGCAAGTCTTTTGGTTCGCACATGAAATCGTGTATTAAATCGTTGTCAAGTAACGGTTTCAGTTTAGAACCTTTTATACAGGGTGGATCCAAAAGATGGAGCAAAGGCTCAGGAACCGAATATTTAGGTTATCCGGAGATCGATTTTCCCTTGACTATTTTTGAAAAACCGTTTCGTTTCGAGGATATTAGTCACACAAAGCTGTAGAAAATACCACGTCGGACATCTGACAATACCTGCTATCTGACATTTTTGCCCAGTTTGAGGTGTATATATATATATGTGTCCCCACCGAAAACAAAATGGACGGGTCTGAGCGTTTTTCCAAAAAAGAAACTGAGCTGCCAGTAATTGCGTCTGTTTCGTTTTCGATGCGCCACCCTGTATGAATTTAGCAATAAGGCTCTAACTCTATTTTGAGCACCAAACAATCTTAGAAAGTTATACACACTGCTTTCCTTTAATGTAACGATAGCAAATTGGATGGCATCAAAGATTCTTTTAAATGGAATAGAGCGTGTTAGAATAAATCGTTTTTGAGCATGTTCTCTTTCGGAAGGGTGTGTTCGAATATGCTACAAAAATAGAAAATATTGAATTTAAAGGAATATGGAAAACGTTGAATACCCCATATTTAATTGCATATTCAAAGGAAGAAGTTTGACATAAGCTATAATAGCATTTTGAAGATTCGTTTTTGAGCCATGAGCAAGTCAATCCACAAAAACTGTCAAATTGGTGCCAATCAGCCATCTTTTATGATAAGAAACTTTGAATTCTGGGATTATAAAGCATGCATTACAAAATCTAAAGTGATGTATCAAGCTCATATCCCATTTAAAACATTTGGAAGGAAGTTCAACTTGCTACCTTGAACCGTATCAAAAACAAAAATGAAAATGTGAAGCACTGAATAAATGAATACTAATACATGATATTACAACATTGGGTCTGGATTGCTGTGAATAACAAATAGCAGTAGCTCTCCTGAAAATGACACTAATTTAATTATAAACCAATATTTCGTAAAACCTTGATCTGTGATTTTGGATTCCGCATAAAATGTTTATATGTTCCGTTATCAAATTACTCTATCATTATACTTTTGTAAATTTGTTTTCACTGATTTGTTATTTTAAATTCTGATGTATTGATATTACGCCGTTATTAATAGTTTTCGTTTTTCCCAGAGTTTCATAGTTCATGAGATATTTCTACGCCAATTATTATCGACGTTATCATTATTACTCATAGTAATATAAATGTAATAATATACCGCCATCACACAAAATATATTTCACTAGAAATTATGGTATCGAATAGAACAAAATATGCTCTCGAAAATGTCAACCTTTGAGTTTCCATTTTTCCAGATCCGAACTTTAGTCTCATTCTCTCAAATATCAACAACTTTACGCTTTGTTCCTTATTTAAGGCGAAAATTTTATGCTTGATTAAAACGAGTGTCTCGAAAAGTAATGTTCAATGAATTGTGAAAACATACGTTTCTACAAAGTCGGAATGAAATCGAAATCTACCATTTATTTTCTCAGAGAATCCATAGAACACTTGTATGAGTTTTTATAAGAAACATGGTACTTTCCCATATTATTACAATTTTTGTCAAAAACAAAATAAGGTTTAAGCAACTGATAATATGAGACTACAGGGACATGAACATGTTACAACAGAATTTAAAGCGGGTCCACCGTCCCGTTTTCGAAATATTTTTATCGTTAATAAATACCATTTCAGAAAAGGAGGACAATAACCAAAATGTTTAAAACGATTACTGTTAAAATTTTGCTGCATCATTGGAAAGCAACATCTATATTTTAGGATCTTTTAACAATTTTCATGAAGAAACAAAAATAATTTAATGTAAAATTAAATTCGTACTTAAAGTTTCGAAAACAGTTAGTAGGTAATGAAAACCGGTAAAAAAGAATCAAAAAGGCTTACGGTATCTTTTTTCCACTTCGTTTGAAATCCCTATTCAATTTTTGTCTCTTATGGTTTCTTTCAGGTTTATCCCTCTTCAATATCGAGCAATAGTTTGCCATCAGGTTCGCATCAAATATTCTCTAGTATCTGTTCTCCATAATATTAATATCCTGGTGAAAACACCACCTTGTCTTGTTCTTCACTTACGACACCAAGATTGTCAGAGAAAGAGTCAATATCAAATTTTTTTTTCATCGAAGCAGCCGGAACACACAAATTTTGTTAATACGATTGTTGAACTGCCTAAGGTTAGTAGAACTGGGAAAATGTTCCTCTAGTAGATTGTTCCAAAATCTCGACATCCTCGGGACAGAGGAGCGGTCGTATCGGTCAGTTCTGGATGTACGAATTTCGACACGGTTAGGATGGGACGCCAAAGTCAGGCGGGTCTGACTGGCAGGCACATCGCGCGGCGGCATCATGGAAGAGAGCTCTGAGGAGCAAAGCTCGTTGGTGTAGCGGTAGAAAAGAGCTAGATCGCCGACCGCCCACCGGTGCGAAAGGGTCCCGAGACTGTCTGTTAGAGAAGAGTCATCGATCAGTCGGACCGCATCGGGCATGGATAATGTAGTCGGGGCAGCAGCACCCCAAACGTGTGAGCAATACTCGAGGCTAGGCCTGATCTGGGCCTTGTATAGAGTGAGAAGGTCATGTGGAGTACTTCTTAGCCCTAAACAAATAGCCTAGCTTTTTCTCAGCAGCTGCAGTTATTGACGAAATGTGTTCGTGCCAGATCAGGTGCTCGGTGATCTGGATTCCGACCAGCCGAAATGAATGACTTTTTGGCAGAACTCGGCCATACATCGTAATCGGATCAGCGGTAGTACGCTTTTTGTTCGTCAAATTACTGTGTTTTGGAAGCATTGAACTGTACTAGATTGTTGCGTCCCCAAGCAGTGATAGCCTCCAGGTCTCTTGTCAGAGAGGAAGTCGTGCAGAAACTTTGACATATTATTTACAAGATTTCCATAATATGATACCTACGGGATGGGGGATCGATTAGTGCGGTATTTGGTACAAATAATTTTTGAGTCTTTTTCTTTGTCAATCAATAACTAGTTGCTTTCACCAACCCCCCACCCAGTTTCTCGTTTCAACCCTTTATGTCCTATTATTTAGTAACACACACTTGAAGACATTTATCGATTTCAGACGTATATTTGTTTAATAAAAGATTACATCAACTTGTTATTAAATGACTGATTACGTTTTGAATTTCTAGCCCCCCTCCACTTAACGGTGAAAAGTATAATACGATATTTATTTGTATGTGAGTATATTCTAAATATCAGAGTTGGTTATAGTATCCTATAGTTTTTGGAGTCGCAGGTTTCACTAGATGCCCCATGGGTTTAGACCACTTTCTTATAAAAGAATTCTAACTTTTGGTGACAGCCTCGTCTGTTTCTGGCGATGATGTTAGGAAAAATGGAAAAGTGATTTTTTCAGAAAATAGGTTAAGGATTTTTTAATACTTTTCCATAGTTTAGTACCTAATACCCACTGAAATTGCCAATTGCTTTCTTAAGAAAGAAACTGTCGCGAGTCTGAGTAACTAGCAGTTGTCTTATGACTCATTAGGGAGGGCAAATGCCAAAAACATACCTACATAGAAATTATTTTTTCTTACATCGCATTAAACAGCAACGCTGAAAGTGGTTGACTGTGATTGAAGGCCTAACCTGCCCGCCTCTGAATTCTGCTACATGGGCGCCCATGCACGGCGGGTAGCCATTGCATAAGGAAAAACCAAGATATACTCGCGGAAAAATGTGTGTTTCCATATTTCAGATTCCAACTGGTGCACAGAATGGATAATCCGATTGAAAGTAATGCACGCGTTATTACGGCTTCCTTGGAATTCCATGACGCTGTTTCAGTATGAGGACGCCACGCATTTGTAGATGCTGCCCTTGAACTCTATCATGTACTTGTATAATAAATATTCTGGAATTTATAGCTCATATCAAGATATTGTTTACGTTCACATGATTATCCACATGATTATTTGCGCTGGACTTTAGCGCGTGAATGAATATTCCAAGTTTTGCACAAGAAGAGGACGTGTTACGACGATACATTTCGAGAGGGGAAGGGGACGGATTATACAGGGCTCAGACGGTTTACCTCTTAGAAAGCTATATAACCAGTTATTTATTTCTACAGACTTAATTTTATGGAAGAAGCAATTTGGTGCACGATAATTTTAAGTAAAGACTTTTAAATGTGGACAATACTTAGGTAAATCCACATACCAAATTTCATTCCAGTTGACGGTTATGAAGATATTTAAAAAAAATGTTTTTTATTTTTAAACTTCAAGATCCCGTATCTTTACACGTTACATAGAATGATGATGATATTTCATTTTTGGTCACGACTTGTGAATCACCCTGTATTTACTATTAAAACTTAGCATTCGCGTCTCGATACGTGCGTCGTGGTCCGTCTGATAGTTGTGCGTAATGCGACGCAGTCGGCAGTCGCTTCCGCACTGCTGTGGACTGTAAAGGTCATCCACGCGGGATTGGTCATGGCAACGATCATGTGCTTCCGCAGGGCAGGGAGGCAAATTCTAAGAAGTCTCAAAACCGTACTCAAAAGCATGCTTAATATGCGAATATTAATTGTATGAGCCCGTTTGACTGACAGATTCAGATTCAGATTCATTTATTGATCCAGTTAGATCTACTTTGTAGACATTGGATAAGGTGTATACAGATTAAAATATAGATAAAAGGAAGTAAAATACAAATAACAATATAACAACTAAGAAAATAAAAAAAAACCATATGATACACACATGGCAATAAATTATGTGTTAAGATCTATCAGAAGCACTGTGGAATGTGACAAATTCACCTAGGTCATAAAAACCGCAGTCCGATAGCTTGTTCCGCAAACGTCTTTTGAAAAGCCCTACGAAGTTTACGTTTTTGATCTCCGGAGGTAATAAATTAAAAAAGTATATTCCTGCTGTTATGGGAGATTTTGAATGAAACGTATGATATGACACGTGCCTAACTATATTATTTTTATTACGAGTGCTGTAGTCATGGATGTCAGTATGCTTAAGATAATCATGTCTGTGCTGAAAAATATATGTTAAAAGATTATAAAGATATATACATGCTACTGTAAGTATTTTGTGTTTAACAAATATCTCACGACAGGAGGATCTGGACCGTATTTTAAATATAATGCGAATGATTCTTTTTTGTAAGACAAACACTCTAGAGATTTCACTAGCCTGGCCCCACGCAGTAATGCCATATGAAATGACAGAGTGTACACATGCATAGTAGACATCCATTAATGCTGAGGTGTTTAACATCCTCCCTAGCGTAAGTATTAAATACAGACTTTTTCCAAGTTTCTTACATACGGAATCAATTTGCTCTGTCCATCTTAAATTGCAATCAAAGCTTACACCTAAATAGACAGTTTTTTTGGAAGTTACAACTGTCTTGCATTGAAGACTGAAATTAAAATTTGTCGGAATTTTTGGTTTCATAAAATATTCAACTGAAACGGTCTTTTTTGTATTTATTATTAGTCTGTTTTTGAAGCACCATTGACTGAACTCATTAACCGAATCATTATTTTTTTCTTGAAGACGATCTTGCGATGAGTCAGCTAAAATGATATTTGTGTCGTCTGCATACAAAAGTAATTTTCCGTAGGATAAGTGTGCAGGCAAATCATTTATGAAAATCGAGAAAATAAGTGGTCCAAGGACGCTGCCTTGAGGTGTGCCCCAATCTAAATTGAATTCATCAGATTTTTTATCAGCGACAGTAACATAAAATTTTCTATTCTCTAAAAAGCTAACTAGCCATTGATTCAAACATCCGCGAATGCCAACATGATGAAGTTTATCGGCCACAAATGACGAACTTACACAATCAAAGGCCTGAGACAAGTCAAATTGGATACTCACTACGTAATTACCTAAATCAAGTTTATCACAAACATACTGAACATACTCGATAATGCTTGTTCCAGTTGAGTAGACTGCCCTGAAACCATGTTGAGCATATGTGATAATAGCAAATTTAAGAAAGTAATTTTCAATTTTCATTGCAACCACTTTTTCAATGATTTTCGAGAAAATACTTAATAGCGCGATTGGCCTATAGTTTTCAACATCACAATTTTCACTTTTTGTAAATATCATAATTAACGATGCCAGTTTAAGAGATGTTGGAAATTTACCAGCAGCAACCGATTCATTAATGATGTCTGCTAATACTGGGGCAAAGATATCCATGTTCTGTTTTACTAAATAGATTGGAATTTCATCAGGCCCTGTAGATTTCTTGTCTGGCATATTCACAATCCGTTTAATTTTTCGATTTGTCCCGAATATAGTCCTTTATGAAAATGTGTGATTAAAATGGTGCTAGTAAAATAAAGCTATAAAAAAGGTCAACACAATATTATTTATCAAATATTCCAACAAATAAACAAGGGGTAAAAATTACTAGAAACGGAGGATACCTCCAAATACGAATCAACGTTAATGACGTCACCTTTGTAGGAACGATATTTGGGGTTATGGTCGTCTATGAAACCAACGATATCCATACCAAGAAATAACAGCTGATCTGTCGAACAGACGATGATGCTGATGGTTGACAGTATGACGTCTTTATAACCGTAAACTGTAAGCGTAATACAGGGTTTGTGGGGAAAGTAATAGGACTGAGTCGATTTAAAAAAATTAATGAGCCAATCGTTACAATTCTTTAAAAACTTTCAAAATAGGCTCCTTCTGCGTCGATGCAGCGCTGCCAGCGCGATTTCCAAGCAATGAAGGCGTCACGGAAGGCATTCTCCGGAATAGCGGTGCATGCTGCTTGGATCCCCTCTCATCTCAAAATGCTTGCCTTTCATCGGCCTTTTCAGGCGAGGAAACAAAAAAAGTCAGGGGGGGGCACATCTGGGCTGTAGGGCGGCTGCGGAAGCGTTGGGAGGCCTTGGTCAGGTAGCTGTTCACAAGAAAGGCGGTGTGAGCCGGGGCGATCGTTTTCACATTGGATTTGCTTATTCTTCCCTTTTTTGGGCGAGGAGACGCCGTCGTGCGCCACTCGGAAGATTGCCTCTTTGTCTCGGGATCATACTCAAAGATCCACGACTCGTCACCTGTGATTACGTTATTCAAAAATTAGGGGTCACTTTCACACATGTTCAAATTTTCTTGGCACACTTCCACTCGCCGCAATTTCTGGTCGTCAGTGAGCACTTTTGGGATCATCTTCGCGCACACTTTGCGCATGTTCAAACGCTGTGTCACAATGTCATGAACCACAGATTTTGGTAAATTTAACATCTAGGCAATTAAACGAATACTTAGTCGACGGTCTGAGTTCAAAACTTTGCGCACATGAGTCACATTATCGGTGTTTGTCGAAGTCGAAGGTCTCATCATCAGCGACCTCTTCCCGGCCCTCCGAAACACACCACTTCTTGCTAAACGTCCCTTATAAGGAAAAAGCCACAGCTTGTACAATGTAAGCAGTGTAAAAGCTTCCTATTCCTTATTCCTGACAACATACACGTATGTCAGCACACCTGCTGCATTTCATCAAAAATTGGAGATGATATCTTAGAAAGAGGAGTTTGCATATCAAAAGGCACGGAGTCGCATATCATGCACTGTGCACTAGTACGGATTTTAGTGAGATTTGTGTTATGCAAGATGATCAAACAGCTGTGAAGTTTAAAACAGCATGCGGAAGTTGTTTGCTAGGAATTAATATTTTCAACCAACTCCAAAAAAGAGATGTATACACACAGGTGCAATATAAATGGAACTAAAAAATGCCGTGTTAGGTCAATTAGTTTACAATTGATCTGCATGCAGACTTTTCTTAGCTTCTAACCATTGAACCACCAAATATTTTTTAATATTCTGCGATTCGCTGAGATCGCTTTGGTGAATCTTAAAATATAGTTCCAATCATAATACTCTTAGAATTTTGAGTTTATGAGCAGGACAAAAGATATCCTGAATTTGATTTTAATTCGCGAGAAGTTGAACCAGCCTTGATTCCATTATTTTCCATATTTATTGACGTAATTCTTACCTTTAACTTTGAATACTGAAATAAAAATCTAAAGCAGACCAAAGCTCAAAAAACTCATCGACCCTGGACTAGGCTATCGGATTACTAATCTTTCTTATTTCAAAAACAATTATTTTTACGTTTCTATCATAAACAGAAGCAGTACTTCCTAGCATTTATATCAAAAACATATGCATAGAGTTGCAATAACAATAACTAACCAAAATAAGATGCAATAAAATAGATTATGTATACTTTTATTGAATGATATTTTTCTGTATATATGATGGTACTTTCGAGAATTGTTTCCTAGAAATCTAATGCAGCAACATATTGTTCGGTATTATGAAATTAAGTCAACATGTTATTCCTTACGTGAAGTACATATGACTGAAAAATTGTTATACTGAAGCTATAAACACAGAGAAAAACTTGTTTCGGCATACCCAGACAAAATTGTATTTTCAATTGTTGGAATAGAAGAATGTAGAATTCTCATTTTTCCATCTATTCGTACACTGAGATATAAGCCGCCCAAGTGATAATGCATAGAGATGGGCCTTTAAGTGAGCTGATTCCATGGTTTCGATTCCGGTCTCTGAACCGCATCCTTCGAGTCGTTCCGGATTTCTTCTGATTACAAAGAAAGGTAACTGCAGTAGGAACCTATTATCCCTTCCGGTGTTCTCGATTCCTCAACCCGGAGTCGATGGTTCATTTGAGTTACAGAGCTGGAATTCAAATGATCGGAATCGGAATAGAAACTACAACGCCACACCGCTGGAGAGGATTTTTATCTTTCATCTTTAGAATGTAGGTTTTCCGATACTAGTTTAAAACAAAACTGAGAACACCCAGAATGTACATTTTGAAGGTAGATTATTTATATTCAGAGGGAATCAAATTTTTGGAAAGATGAGCCATTGAAAAACAGCAGGATAAAGTTCAATATTTCTTTCACTAATTCTTTCGAAGCGAATTAGCAACAAAGAAAAACTACTACGGCCTTTCTTTAGTATCCCTCCCTTAATTTATTTTTTGAATGGAACAAGTCAGGAAGTTGAAATTCGAGATCATGAAATTGAAGGACGCATACTAGATATTGTAGTGTAATAGTGGCAATTTATAACTCCGTCAGGGAAAAGTAAATTGAATAGAATGAGGGATCATATAATACACCACCTTGAAGCAACTGATGAACACTTTGTAACCCCATATAAAGTCAATAACTTTATATGCTGGAAAAAGACGTTGTATTCTATATCTACCAGAGGTCAACCAAAATATTTGAACACACATGTTGATTAAGTTCTGAAGATACTGGAAATGGCAACCTTGGACTATCTGAAAAAAGAACATATGAATTACCACCGTCGGGCAATAACTTTCATATCGTTCACGAGATATCAAAGCGGCCTTCAGTAGAATGACAATTATAGCTTTTTTACGATAAAATTAATTGCTGGAATATTATTGTTCTTTTATATCATTGTGACAAGGAAGATATTGGCTGTTATTGTTCTTAACATGACTGTTATTAATTTGTTATTAGTTTATTGCAAGTTTGTGCGTGTCCTCGGTCACAATTGGTGATGAGATGCGTCTTGGTGATACAAATAACTCGAACTATTTAAAAAGCATCATAAGAATTGCGATGCTCGTACAGACACATAGGTTAGGTTAGGTTTCTTGTGAGTGCATCAATAACGATTCTCCACTGCGACTCTTTGGTCTGTTGTGGCTCACACCTATTTATATTTCTCCCAGTAACTCCGATCTCCTGACGAAGTCGATCTACTTGTTCGGAGAAACATCCTTCAGGTCTTCTGCTTAGAGTACTACGTCTGTTGTACCTGATTCTGGCAATCGCAGGGCATCTGCACAATACATGCCTGACCGTTTCATCTCCCTCCATGCACAGTCTGCACTCAGCGTCTTCCGCCATGCCCAGCCTGCTCATGAGGTGACGCAATTTGCAATGACCAGTGTACAGTCCTACTAGAGCTTTGAGGCTACTCCTGCCATAACAAAGAGTCTGTTACCTCCTTTGTCAAGATTGGTGTAGTTGCCTTAGCATGGGTTAACCCTGCTAATTCTTCCCACTATTGATGGATCTTTCTGTCCATCTCTACGGAGATTATTTGTTTAGCCGTAATGTATGCGATCCCAATCGCTGTCCAGACCCTATGAAGGGTGTGCTAGCCCCACTCTTTGTCAGAGCGTCAGTTGTCTCGTTTCTCTCTAGACCTGTTTGTCCTGGTATCCATATGAGACTGACTTCATTTCCCTTCCCTATGCCACCGACAGCTTCTGTACAATTCCACACTAATTTCGATGTCGAGTAGGTGAAGTCAAGTGCTTCAAATGAAGGACCTCCACAGCTACAGTTGCTGTGGTACCAAAGGCACCAGTGATCAACATACAAGCTTCTCGATGTATTGCGATCAGTTTGGCTTGGATAGTTCTTTGTGTTGCCTTGCCCCACCAAGCTACAGATCATAGATGGTTATTATCATACGTCTAATAACCATGGTATAAAGCCCAAACATTTGCTTAGGCTTCATTCCCCAGTTCTTTTCACAGACCCTTCGGCAGTTCCATAGCGAGATCCTTGCCTTCTTAAGGACTGCTTCCAGATGCGAATTCCAGTTTAGTGTTTTATCTAAGATTATTCCTAGATATTTCACCTTGGATTATTGGAGGTTCAATCCCATCCAGTTTTCTCTTTTTCGTGGAATAAGACACGTAACTTGTGTCACTAGATACTTGACACTTGACATTTGACATTGCTGGACCAATTGCTCCAAGGGCCTGTTTCATCAAGGCCATTCCAATCTGTATGACTATACTCCGATACTACTTTGTAGTCAAGATTTTTTATCTCTCTATTTAGGAATACCTACCTTATTGGTGATAGAAATAATCAGGACATTTTAATGGCGATTATAATGATACCACTCCACCAGTCGAAAATAATTCACAATTAACTAATCTCGGGCAAGTTTAAAACATGTCGTGGCAACAGCGTGAAGAACTCAATCTTTGAGTACCACGCATCACTGATCTGTCAGGTCCTTCATCGTCATCATTATGGGGGTTATAACCCCACTTTTCACATATGACATATAACTTTTGGAGTTGTTTGTTGTTGTTGGTAGGTTTTATCAGCTGTGTAAAAATGTCTGCAAGCTGCGGGTTATCCAAATATAAAAGGAAACGCGATCCAAATGTGTAATATGAAGATAAGAGATGCTTGATAGAAATTGTCAACAAGTTCTTCCACAAGTCTGATATAATCCAGCATATCTTTTGTCGCAGCCTTGACTGGTGTGAGTCGCTCGTTAAAGTGAACTTTTCATCCGCGAATTCATCGTGAGCATCGAATGATAAAATCTTCATTCTCACTTTCGTCTTGATACGCCATATCATATAATCCCCTCAATGCCATTTTGTTCAAAGATAATTGGAAACGGAAAACAATTTTTCCAAAACACAATAGCCAATATAAAACACAGGCAGGTTGAGTTTTCAACTGTCATCTAGGATTAAATATAAAAATTCTTGGTCAACTTTTATCCAGGTTTAGTGCATTGAAGACCGTATCGTCAGTCGTTCCTACAATTGTAGGACGCCTTAATGGCAACCTTGATTTTCATAGTTTTTCCTGTCCTTCAGAAAGGAGCTCTATTTTGAGGTTATGTTATAAATACCTATTTGCATCAAATTGTTCAGGCTTTTGATTTTTAACATCTGTTTTATCAGCCCGACATTTTCTACAATCCAAAAATAAAACATAGCCTAACAATAGGAGAGTGCTGACGCTGACACGAAGGAGAAAAAATACTATGAAAATCAAGGAGGCCATAAAGGCGTCCTACAATCGTGTATGGTGACACGCGTCTATAAAAATTACCGATTCTGTTTTAATCCTGGTTCAAATATTCTGGTAAAACCCGTCAAGAATTGGCATCTGCAGATGAATCGATGAATGAAGTGATACCGTGCTAGGACACAAACCTCGTACACCGCGTCAGGCTCACTGAAATCATAGATCAGTGAAAAATAATTGAGGCTAATAACTTACCCTCTGTCCTACTTTTGACTTCGTAGGTCAACTCCTCAAACTCTATATCATACGCTTCAGTAACGGCAAAGCTAGAGCGTTTTATATTCATGATGTTATGCAATCACTACAATGCTAGCATCATCAGTACTTATCTTTATAAAGTACTGAACATTCTATTAAAAAATTACTCACCACTGATTGAGGAAATAGGCGGGGTCAATTTTCATTGTTCATACTGATCGTATAATAATTATACACAACCATTGGCGAATCCACGAGCCAGTTTTACTTAAAATCATGAGAAACAGGGATTCCAAATTCCTTTGATTTTTTCTTTTTTTATGTTTTAACACCTCTACATCACAAAATACCACGAAAAATCGATGGAATACCCTTTCAAACGAAGGAATCTGTTTGATGTCGTTCGTATCTTCCTTCTACCCGTGTAATATTAGTAACTAATGTACCGATTTTGATGAATAATAAACCACGATCTGCTGTGGAGACATATATGGTTTTGCTGACTTATGTTTTAGGATGGATTAGGGGTTAAAAGTGAAAAAAGGTATCTTAACTTTTTTATTAAGCGTGTATTCTATGTTCAACATGTTTTTGGACGTACAAAACATTTTCTAGACAAGATAAATCAGGATTAACGTTTCTTCAGTCTTCCTGTTCACTTTGGATCGTCCAAAGAATTAAAATCGTTTTTTAAGCTTATAGTTCCCTGCTTAGTTTTGATACTGACAGGTCGAGAACTTCAGATCTCTGCAGCTATACCGAAGGGAGTTTTCAAATCGATAATAAAGTCTTCTTCAAAAGTTTTGGGATGGGGGTCATTAGTCTCTTTATCTATGTTTGATTTGTCAATCAGTCTTATTATTGTTTACATAGATATTCCTGTAACTACACACGTCATGTTAACGACGGTCACTGATGTTTTACCGCGTTAACCATTATGTGTAAATGATAACAGTAACAAAAAGATTAAGTCTCTCTACCGTTGAACTGTGATGTAAACCTTGTACTGTAATGGTAAAAGCTCTTTTCAGAATAAAATTTAATGGGGATTTGACCACTATGTTTTGGTATATAGTTTCCCAGAAACTGCATTCAAAATAAATAAATACAAGCTTATTCATCGAGAAAAACAGTTTTTGGTGATTTCACCAAGTTTTGTGTCTGTCCATTAAGTATCCCTCATTTTCACGAACCATGGGGCGTTTATCTGCATTTTCGAAAACAACAACCACAAACATATACTAATCTACCCTCAAAACTTTGTACCACTACAAGGCTGATAAAAAGGGTTAGCTAGGGTATTCTATTTGATTTTTTTTTAAAGTGAAGTATATCTCTACGTGTGGAAATTGCATAAGATTTAGTATACTATATCAAATTTCTTTATTTAAAAAAAAATCTTCAGAATATACTAAAATGTTCTACATTAAAATGTATATTTGAAGTTTTTATCTATACTTTAAAATAACGGAGCTATCGACTGAAAACATTCTAAAAACTGACTTATCTATACAGGGCGCTTCACAAGTCTTTTCCTCAAGCGCTTTATTCATTAGTTTAAAAATAAGATTTTTTTTGATATCTTCAAAACCGTCAACTAGAATGAACAAGAATTCGGTACGTGAATTTACCTAAGTATTGTCCATATTCCGAAGTCTTTACTCAAAATTAACGACTAGTGGTGGAGATACAGGGGACTGATGGCAATAAGGCCTACTATTTTGAAACTAATTGTTTTTCGACTATTTATGGATGATCTAATTTGTTTTATTTTTATTTTTAGGAAACCAGTGCACTGCAGGGAAAAACCGAAGAATAATTATTTGTACAAATTGAAGGTAAAATTCGAAAACTTGAGCGTTTTGAAAGACACAGTGGCGTACTATTTCCATTTGGAAAAATAATGCCACTAGTCCCCTGTATCTCCGCCAATGCTTCACGTTAATTTTAAGTAAATACTATTGAATGTGGACAATACTTAGGTAAGTCCATATAGCAAATTTTAGTTCATTCTAGTTGACGGTTTTGAAGATATTAAAAAATTATTTCTTATTTTTAAACTAATGAATGAAGCCCTCGAGGAATAAATGTTACATAGAAGACCCCCCCTTAAAATGCTGTCCTGTGTATGACGTTTCATTTTGGTCACGACTTATGAATCATTCTGTCTAGATATCATGCATGCATTTTACTTCTGGAAAATGAATAGTGTTCAAAACTACTCTAACTCTAAATCATTACATATCCACTAATTCAAGGAACCGCCAAGGTATCCAAGTCGGAAATTTTCAGCACTTTCATGTCAGGTTTCAAGTAATAATATTAGTGAAACAATATCATACCTGAAAATTATCACCAAATGAACAAATTCATTACGAGCGTGACCAGCTTAATGGATAGGAATTATTCCGTGAACAATTACCCATGCTGATTACAAAATTATAATGGAAAAAAATGTCACAAGGATTCTTTACGAAACTCTATGTATATAACTTGCATTAAGCATGTGCGACAGTTATTAGAATCAAATTAGTTGTTTATTATATTTATTATATCAACTGCATCTATTCGCAATGTAATTATTACTGGCAGTGCCGTGACAATACGAGGGTTGTGTAAGAATTTCTACGTAGCATTATACACGTTTTATATAATACAATTACGACAGTTTATCAATACAACCAATAGGGTAAACTATACAATTATTGACAATTTAGTACAAGAAGCTCACATATTGGCGTTTTGTGTTCAGTGAGTAATCTACACGACCAGTATTTGTATTGACATTAATTCTACAGGGTGCGGCAGGGAGGATGGACGGTTTTAAAAAATCATAAAATAGTTTTTACTCGAAAATAAATTTATTGATGGAATCAGATTTACAAGGAAATAGCATTTGAGACAGTCAAGTGTCGAAAATCACATCAGACATGTGGTGGCCGAAATCGTTGATGCAGTGCTGGAGGCGTTCTTCGAAGTTCGCGTAGACTCTCTCCAACATCGCTCTCTCAACTTGGGCGACTTCCACGCGAATTTCGCCCTTCAATTCGTCCAGAGTTCGGGGCTTGTTCGCATATACTCTAGCCTTGAGGTGTCCCCATAAGAAAAAACCGCATATGGATAAATCTGGGGACCGAGGAGGCCAATGAACATCGCCAAACCTGGAAATAAGGCGACCAGGGAAGAGAGGGCGAATAACGTCCATGGATGCTTGGGCTGTGTGGGCGGTCGCCCCATCCAGCTGGAACCACACACGTCGGATTGGAACACGTCGCCGTCGTAATTCAGGGAGAAAGAAGTTGGTGATCATGTCGACGTAGCGCTCTGAGTTCACGGTAACATCACGACCATTACCGTCTTCGAAGAAGTAAGGGCCAATGATGCAAGTTTGCGATACAGCGCACCAAACTGTTACTTTTAGGCTGTGCAGCGGTCTTTCGTGTAACTGTTGCGGATTTTCATTAGCCCAATAACGACAATTCTGCTGGTTAACCATGCTGTTTAGGTGAAAGTGTACTTCGTCACTCATAAACAAAATGAGGTTCTCATTTTGATCGATCAGTGCTTCCATCTCACGTGCGAAGTTCATTCGTTGTGCATGATCTCCGGGCTGTAACTGTTGCACAATGGCCAATTTGTAGGGGTGAAAGCGGAGATCCATATGCAAAATTCGCCTTACCGAACGATCACTAAGGCGAAGTGAAGCAGCATGTTTCCGGGCAGATCGAGTCGGACTGCGAAGAAAGACCGGTCGAACGCGTTCAACGTTTTCAGGAGTTCAAACTGTTCGCGGCGCTCCTCTTGGTCTTCTGTTGATCAGTTCACCACGCCTGCAAAGTGATTCAACCCAATGAAGGATGGTCTTTCGAGAGGGAACAGCTCTATTCCGATGAATGTTGAAGTGGCGACGAAACTCACGCTGTACGACGATGACTGACTGAACAGTCATAGGCGAAAACGCGGTGCTCCACCGTCCAGGGCTCCATAACGACAACTGGTAAAATAATGCTAGGATCTTACGAGTCAAACAGCACCCTCCCCACCTATCTCGTAGACGGAGGCGGAGAGTACTACCCATCCCAAAAACGTCCGTCCTCTCTGCCGCACCCTGTATAAACGTTGGGGATTCTGCATTTCAAAGGTTTCAAGGCAAATTAATTCAAGCGCAAAATATGAGTTTGAGATAGTTATTGGCACCTTTGTGACAGTTTCACCCTATCATAAAAAATGTCAATAACACTTTTCAATAGTAATAAGGATGTAATATAACAAAAAACAAATAAATATAACCTATAATAATCAAAAAGGTAACCTATGCAATTACACAAAGTTGTTTTAAATGAGACTAACCGCAGAATCTGCATAGCACCTCGTGAGATACTCAAATATCTTATGTTCTGTTCTGTTACCCCTTCTAACATTAACGATAAGCACTTGAAACTTGACTAACGCTTTTTTGAGAATCAAGCAGTTCTCGTGAGTCATCCTAGATCACGATTCAATTCACTTGGAGGTCAAAATCCTAAAATAGGTCGACGAAACGAGTGTTCGAAAGCTGTGTTGTTATGCATCAACGTGAACTTAACAGACGTTGCATTATTCCCCGAAGAGCTATTAGTTGCTCTTGATGTTACAAGTCTGACCCAGGTCGAATTTTCTAGAAAAGTATATCCGTGCGTGTGAGGATTGCAACTGCCTGAAGCGCGTTCTAAGCTCCATCAGAAAGACGTTAATCTGGTTGAAACAAAATTGGAAGTCAAGGTAATTATAAATGAACAGCTGTTAAACACTTCTGCTATCTTATCATTAGAAAAATTCCAAGGAGTACTCGTGGTCCTTTCGGAATTTTCCATGTCTGTGAATGTTCAGGCTAATTTACCGTTTTCACTATTAGAATCAATCAATCAAGTTTTCAATATATAATCTGGAATTTCTGAAAAAAAATGTCGTCATCAGTTCATAAAGGATTGTATTCAGACCAAGAAACCTGCAAGAAAAAAGTTAGCTACAAACATTAGAAAAATCAAACGAATCAAGTCAGTCGAACGGACTCACACAATTAGTCCATAGACATTGTTTCTCTACTCTACCGGTAGTACATCCAAGACCGGCACGCTCTCCGGTGATCTCAGACAGCAGAAGCAGTGACGTGTATCAAAAGTACTACTTTATCCTTCTGTTTTAAGGGAAAATGTATTGGGAAATCTATGATGCATGGAATATGTCTGATAGGTGCATAGAACTACCGAGGTTGAGATCATGTAAGCATACTGAGATAACTCTCCTCCACCCCGAACAGCCCCCCACCCCCAATTTTTTACCGATATTTTTTTTAAATTATCAGCATCCTCTGAAACGCCAAAAACCGTAGTTAGAGCTATTCCCATTTTTCTAGCTTTTAGACGATTAGCGGATAGACACTCTAACAGACTGACATACTGACAGATAGACAGACCGACGGAAATGAGTCACGTGTTTTTCCTAATATGTATTTATGAATAGCCTCCTCATTTAGCGACACAAAAAAATTGCTTAATAAATACTTTTACTAAGCAGGAAAATAACTTTTTTGTGTACAATAAAATGTGGTTTAATTGATTTACAAAAGAGCTGTAGCCGTTGAAAATGAAACAATATGTAATAAGATTTTTATTAAATGTGAAGTCAGTTTGGTCCAAGTAAGTCTATAACAAAGGACCACTGCTTTTAGAAAAACCGCACTGCAGAGCAGTAACAAGAATTAGCAGTTTCGAACAATTGAAATCCCACTACGTATAAACTTATCTAAAACGCTGTTATTCGACAAAAACAACTGCAACCTTGACCAGTCAAAAGTAGATTCGTACGAATCTGAACAAACGGTATTAATAACATCATAAACATAAAATTGTATATACTTCCGCCGAAATATGCTGCGGTGCATGTAATTTATCCATGAAATGTAATTGTTTTTGTTTTCGATGAGAAAAATCTGAAGTAGAGCGGCGCCTAGGGTCAAGTCAAGTGTTCCATAATAATATTTTCGTGTAAACTATGATGCTGAAGTTGACCTAGACCATGATCGACTTCTTTTACAACTACGCAGTACTGCATGCACCTACATTAGAATAGTTATTGCCGTTGATCTAAATATGAAATAATAATATTTCAGGGTCTGTGCCGTCGGCTTGACCCTGGTGAGATTACGTCCCCATTCCCTACCCTAATGTATGCCCCTGTGCCCCTCCCTCTACTCCTATTCTACGTCGGCTAGCCCTTCTGCGCAGTCGCGGCCCAGCGTTTGCCTTCCGTTGTAACGCCACGAATGCCGCGATGCAGGAGGATCCTCAGTACGCTTTATTCCGCGCTAGTGTATGCTCCTATTCTGTACATATTCTTCGCGAGAGTGAATACAGTGCATTATGGTAAGTCCCCTTTGTTTTGATTTCATTCCCTCTACTCGAAATCATTAATGCCTAAACGGCATGTGAAGTTGTTTTGTTATTTACCTAGCAGACCGACATGTTGTTTGAGTTCATTACTTCAGACATCCTTTATGATTCAGAAACATCAATTTTATTGTTGTGAAGTGACTTGCACCCCCGGTCAATCACTTACATTACCGAGGGTAGTTCGCACCAAGCAGCTATGTACCTCCTTGTAGTTCCTTCTTGCTATATCAGCAGTTTCGGCTCGTTATACGTAACCGTCGGCCTCGACTTTCGAGCCGTCGGCTCAACTAGCTTGAATCAGTCGTCGGCTGGATTCGTGGACCCGACGACTGGAATTACGGAGACGTCGGCCCGATTCTGAGCGGTCGGGTCACTTAACAGGCCGTCGGATTGTTTCGTCGAGCCGTCGGCTCATTTTTGGGCCGACTGATCAAGTTATTAGCTATCACTTCAGAATACCTTGGCTGTACAGATTCTAACGGGTTGCTGTTTCTTGTCTGCAGGCAGCTCCAGGACCGTCCACTATGACTCTGGGCCAGTTAGCGGATCCGTCGCCAGAAGATCATGGAGACTCGCGGATCCTCAACCGCATTAAACTACTGGCATCGCAACACCTTCCGGATGGTTGGAAGAACTGGAAGGTGGCCATTACAGAAAGAACATCTCTATTTGAGGATCCAATGGATCCTCAGCTGATCAATAAGTTGAGATTTGCCCTTCCAACGGTCGGACTAGCACAAGCATTTATCCCGGATTGTAAGAACCTGTCGGAGAAAACATATCGGGAAATGAAGGTCCGGATGCTGAATTGGCCTTTTTGTGTCGGTCTGGTTATTGGTCCTCCAGCCTTGGCGTGTCGAATAAGGGGATCTGCAGTTCATCACGAGCTAGTAATGAGCTCTCTGGACTCACTTCGGCCATTGTTCATCTCAAGAAAAGAAGCGGCTCGGAGATTGGCAGCAGATTCTTCGGAGGGCGAGAGTTCATCAACCGGTGCTTCTGATCCGAGGCCAAGAAAGATGAGTCGAATGGATAAATTGGAAAGGAGCCAGGAGGAACTAAAGATATTAGTTCAGAATGTTTTGGAGAAGATCGAACAACGTTCCGACCAAGGCACGTCTATCCAAGATGTTAGGTATTCAGATGAGGAATCGGATTTGGATGATCAAGAAAATATTGCTCCATCTTTAGACCTAGGCTTCAGTGCACCAAACGAGACGGATATACTAGAAAGTCCCATAGATCACTTGGACTTCAGTTTTGTTCCGGTAACCAAGGAGCAAGAGCCTCTAGTCCCTAAAGCGGACGCACATATTGAAGCCCAGGGGGTGAACTGCTTGCGGCTAGGGCAGGCTTCTTTCAATAAAATCCGTTATGTTGATGCACAGAAGAAACTGCAGGCCTCGCCTGTTTTTAGCGCCTTAAAAGTCAACCCGCAACTTTCCAGAAATAAAGGAACGCCTGATATGTTAGCATCTATGGATGCTACTTTAGGCACTATTTTGCATGGCTTACTTTTACAACGAGAAGCCTTTTCGCATTCAGTAAAGGCCTTAGCGGCAAAGTATCCGGAACTGGGGAAGGATATCCGGGAGGAGTTCTGGGATCCTGATGGCGACTTTAAGGTCACATCAGATGCTTTGGTGCAATATGTGTGCGGTAAGCGCGCAGAAGTAATTGAAAAGAGAAGAAAGGCACTGCGGCCGCTCAATACACATGTAGGGGCGCTTATGGATGCAATTCCGCCCTCGAAGACTCATCTGTTCGAGGAAGAAGCATTTACCGACCTGATAAAACAATTTGGGCAGTTTTTTCGGGCCTCGAGGCCAAGATTTGAATCTCAAAACAGAGATGCAAGCTCCTTTCGTTCGCATTTGGCCACGCGAAAGATGCCACAGTCTACAATGGCAGGATCAAGCCAGCCGAGGTCATACACGAAAGATGCTGAGAAGAACCGATATAAGAAAGGAACCAGAAAACGCAGTTATTCCGTTTCAGCAGGATCATCGAACCCACACTCCACCCGCGTTCGTTGCAAGAAGCGCTGACAAAGATCAGTTCAGAGCAGGTCGCTTAAAGTATTATGCAAACCAGTGGCAAAAGGAAGGGGCGCCCAATTCTATTCTTCAAATAATCAGAGGTTATTCAATCCCTTTCATCCGAAAACCTCCATTATTCCACTTCTCGACCAGACACAGTTTTTCAACACCTCGTATGGAATCAGAGGTAGCGCAAATGCTAGAATAAGGTGTACTGGAAAGATCCCACTACTCGACGGGCTTCACTTCAAAGATGTTCACAGTTCCAAAAGCAGATGGTACCAAGCGACCAATTTTCAACTTAAAAGCTCTGAACGAATTTCTGCATCCAAACAAGTTTCACCTAATCAACCATTTAAAAGTCCCAGCCTTCCTACAAAAAGGGGACTTCATGGTCAAAATCGACATTGCGCAAGCATATTTCCACATCCCAATAAAGGAAAGATATCGAAGATTCCTCTCAGTGTTGCATCAGGGAATGCTATATCAAATGACCTGCCTGCCTTTTGGTCTGTCGAGCGCCCCTTCAACCTTTGCCAAGGTGTCAAATTGGCTAGCGAGCAGGTTGCGAGTCAGAGGGATACGTGTAATCGTATATCTGGACGATTTTCTGTTGGCGCATCAGTGCCCACTCATCCTGAAAAAACAGGTTTCAGAAGTAATGTTTTTTCTAGAGGCATTGGGATGGATTATAAACAGAGAGAAATGTATGTTGGAACCATGTACAACAGTGGAGTATCTAGGCATAAGGTGGGACACGGTAGGAAACACAATATCCCTTCCAAAGAAGAAACAAAAATGTATTCAGAAGACTTTGACTTGGGTTCAAACTCATCAACGATGGAACTGGCGCCAAGCTACAAGTCTCATCGGAAGGTTGAACTTCGCCAGCTTCGCGATCCCCTTAGGCAGGCTTCACGTTCGGGGGATGCAGAGAGCGTGCCTTCTCCTATCCGAATCAACGCCGAGGAAATATCTTCGAGCTCCCCCAGCTGTGTTATCAGCTTGTCAATGGTGGATCCAAAACCTTCACAAGGTGTCGCCAATTTTCCACCAAAACGCAACGATTTTCCTAACAACGGATGTATCGGACATAGGTTGGGGAGCAGTCTTAGAAAACGAAGCCTTGAAGGGATCCTGGTCCCACTACCAGAAGAATTGGCATATAAATGTCAGGGAAATGTTCGCTGTGTATGCTGCCATTCGACAGCGGAGTGGTCGACTGATTGGGAAGTCGATTCTTCTACAGTCAGACAACAAAACTGTGATAGCATACATAAGGAAGCAAGGCGGTACAAAGTCAAAGATGTTACTGGATGTTACCGTAAAGCTGCTGACCCTTTGCAGTCGTCTGGATATCACTCTGACAGCTCACTTTATCCCAGGCATATGCAACGACGTAGCAGACAGCCTGTCTCGCAACAAGGCCCCTCCCGATTGGCATCTGTCTATCGAGTTGACCAATCAGATTTTCCACCGTTTCGGAACCCCGGAAATCGACCTCTTTGCTTCAAAACGGTCGAAGGTGGTACCAGCTTATGCGTCGATGGACGTACGGGACAAACAGGCGGTTTTTGTAAACGCCTTCAGCAAGAGGTGGACTTATTCCCTGGCATATGTATTTCCGCCTCCAGCACTAATCCCCCGAGTCCTCCATCACCTGAACTCAGCGAAGGGAAGATACATTCTGATCACCCCCAATTGGGACAAGGTGTTTTGGAAACCGGATCTAATATCTCGGGTGATAGAGCCGCCTTTCAAGCTACCGGATCTGAACCTCCACTTGACAGATGCGTTGCCGGGCAGCCATTGAGCCAGGCTCGAGATCTTCGTTTGGTGGCATGGTTGGTACAGGGTGGGCTGCACTCGTACGAGGATGGTGTGAAGAAGATATTCAGCTGTTAGAAACTTCTTGGCGTGGTTCCACTTGGAAGACATACCGTTCTTCGTGGCTTGAATGGCTGAGATGGGCTAAGAGTAGGGAGATGTCACCTACCAATCCAGAGCCCTCAGGGGTAGCACAATATTTGGCGTATCTTTTTCGTGTTAGAAAGCTGTCTCCCGCCACTGTGAAGTTACACAAGTCCGTCATATCGTCGCTGGCCAATCCCCAGTTAGGAAGTCATCTCACGTCTCATCCTGTAGTCAAGCACATACTAAAGGCAATAGACATCAGTAAACCTATCCCTGGAAAGAAGTTCGTGTGGGATGTGTCCGATTTGATATCTTGGATGAAAGCCGATCAAGTGGACGAGGCTAGCTTATTCCAAGTCTCTCGACGGTTAGCATTGATCCTGCTATTGGCCTCTGGACGAAGAGTGCATGACTTGACTCTATTAAGGATGAATCCTGATAGGTTATTAATGGAAAGCAAGTGTGTAACGTTTTGGCCGGAGTTTGGATCCAAAACAGATAAGAGTAATTATAGGCAGTCGGGGTGGAAACTGCTCCAAAACGACGATACGAGCTTTATTGGACGAAACGTTTTTTATCTGTTTCTGCGCATAGAATGGCAGCAAAATCCCTGGATTCACTCTTTATCACTTGCCGGGCCCAGGTACGGCCTGCTTCAAGAGCTATCATAGCTGGATGGGTAAAGACAGCATTGGTTGGGGCAAATATTTTCACTTCGCCTGGCAGTATCAGAGCTGCGGTAGCATCGTCAAGATGGGAAGGTGAGCTTCCGTTAGACACCATTCTAAAAAACGGCAACTGGAAGGGTCAAGAGACCTTTTTCAAGCACTACTTCAAGGAAGTAAAACGTGTGTCTTGTCAGAGACCTCTTCATAGTATTTGTAAGGAAACATTTGTTCCTATTTAGCAGAGTACCTGTTATTTTAAATAATGGTTTAGTTCATTTGTTTTTTGTATTCTTATGCTGTTAAATAAATGTTTGAGTTGTGTTAGAGCTGTGTTCTTTTACATATGCATACACACACGCGCAGACTTCTTTCTTAAGATGCAAAGTACCTGATAATATTTCTTTTTATGGAATCACAGTACGCTTTTCTACGTCGTCAGATACCAAACACTTCTCACCAGGGTCAAGCCGACGGCACAGACCCTGAAATATAACTCGTTTTTCCCCCGAAGGGTAGAAAACGATTATTTCAGGTCTTGCCTAGGCTTGACCCCAATAAGTCCTTGACGACTATTATGAGGTACTGAGGATCCTCCTGCATCGCGGCATTCGTGGCGTTACAACGGAAGGCAAACGCTGGGCCGCGACTGCGCAGAAGGGCTAGCCGACGTAGAATAGGAGTAGAGGGAGGGGCACAGGGGCATACATTAGGGTAGGGAATGGGGACGTAATCTCACCAGGGTCAAGCCTAGGCAAGACCTGAAATAATCGTTTTCTACCCTTCGGGGGAAAAACGAGTTATATAAAAACGAGCTTCCTGAACATCAACCCTTCCACCATTCTCAAATACTATAGGTTTTAGACTTGCTAAGCTTTCCTAAAATCATGTTGATGATTGACCACAACAGACAAAACATCATATTGAAATTCTAATTATGCCTGCTGGAGGAGAAAAAGTGACAATGTTAACGAACTTTTCTTTTTGAAATGCTAAGTCAGGATAAAATAAAAACGACTTTGGGAAAATTCCGGTGTTGTGAAACTTTCCGATTTCTTAGTTGTCTTAACCGACATCGTATGTTACGGTTTTCGATATCCCAATGGTGGGAGTCGAATTTGTAGCACCTGGTACCAACTGCTCTAATACAACCTAACGGACTAAATATACTAAGTGACATATAAATCCGAACACCCAGTTTAAATGGTTTTATTTTAATAAAATTTTGTATAAGTACTTAATGAAGCATAATAAGTAAATGATAAGAATTTCAAAATGATTGCACTGCTTTAAATCCCTTTGACCTTTAATAATGTGTGGATGCACCCTGATGTGCGACGCATTCTCCAACGCACCTAGGCATGCTTCTGATCAGGTGGTCAATGTTCTCCTGTGGTATCTCATTCCAGGCAACCACCAACTCCTCTCGAAGTGCTTCTAGAGTCTGAGGAGGACGTTGCAAATTGAGCAATCTCCTACCCATCATATCCCACACGTGCTCAATTGGGGATAAGTCGGGAGATGTTGGTGGCCATGGTAACAATGTGACATCATTATGTTGAAAGAAGTCTATTGTGACTCTTGCAACATGTGGTCGGGCATTATCTTGTTGGAAAGTTGGATCTGCCAGGGTGTCAAGATAGGGTAAAAGATGGGGTTCTAGAACTTCGAGGATATAACGCTGCGCGTTCATGTTACCTCTGATGAAGATTAAAGGTGACCTGGAACCATAAGCTATAGCACCCCAAACCATAACTCCAACAGTGTGATGAACATGTCTTTCAACAAAAAACTGTGGATTCCTCCTTTCACCACGTCGCCTTCTAACCCTGGCACGACCATCGTGCATGCCTAAACAAAATC
This sequence comes from Acanthoscelides obtectus, assembly GCA_963669975.1. Lineage (NCBI taxonomy): Eukaryota > Metazoa > Arthropoda > Insecta > Coleoptera > Chrysomelidae > Acanthoscelides > Acanthoscelides obtectus. The sequence continues at coordinate 15,059,330 of CAVLJG010000008.1, read as the reverse complement.
GAGACTCGTCACTAAAGACAATACTGTTCCATTCCTGATCCCAGAGTGACCGTTGTCTGCACCACTCAAGGCGATTACGTCGGTGTTCTCGAGTTAAAGGGAGGACCCAGTGTGGCCGGTATGAAAACAAGCTAAAACTTCTCATTCGTCGGTAAACACTTCGCATGCCAATAGGTCTTCCGTGTTCTGCAAACCATTTATTTGCAATGGACCTGGTAGTGGAGAAACGGTCCCTTAAGGCCAATAATCTTAGGCGGCGATCTTCACGGTCTGTTGTTCTACGGCGGCGTCCAGTGCCCCTTGCTCTTTGCGTACGGCCTTCTCGAAGCCATGCCTGACAACACCTAACCACAGTGCATCGTACCCGATCGTAAAGGATGTCAAGAACCAAAATCCGCCAACGTTGATTCTTTACTGCGGCTGAAATATTCATTTTTAGAGCGTTAGTGAATTAAAAAAAAGCAGTATAAAAACCGGAATGTCCAACTGATAGGGCTGAAAATTTTTTCACTTGTTATTTACAGTAAGATAAATACATTCACCAACTTTTATTAAAATAAAACCATTTAAACTGGGTGTTCGGATTTATATGTCACTTAGTATATTTCGTTGAGGTACTTTTGCGTGATATTTCAAAAATGTATGGTCAAAGTGCATCACGCCTTAACGCAGTAAGTATAGCCTTACGCCTCATTTATTTTTTTTTGTACCACTATGGTATCTCATCAGAATGTCTTAACCTCGGTTGCCTGTTTTTTTATTATAACATAAAACAACGGTAAACAAAGTTCGACAATCAAAACCGCAAAAATCCGGATTCATACAATTATATTTTGGTTGACATATTCCACCACACCATATCTCACCGAAGTGCGAAAATAAACCTACATTTCGCGGGCCGTCATCCACAAGATATCCCACAGGTATCGGTACTAGGACCGCTGTTATTTTGCATATACACCTTTGACCTGTCATAATTTATGCATTATAAAGTTAGTTGTTACGCGGACAATATACAACTTTTAAATGATTGTGAACATGATAAATACGATGAAACAACAGAAAGCTCAAACAGCAACTTTCAAAAGATATCTGAAAATCAAAATCAGAACATATGGTTAAACTCTTCTAGATCTAAGCTCATGCTATTTGGCTCTAGAAGGAAAAGGAAGTTTCTAAAATCTTCCACGAATATCAAAATAGACGGTGTAGACGGGTTGGTTATCGAGAGTATCAAATGTCTGACCAATTATCGCTCACATATTTTAAATATTAGTAAAGTATGTAATTACAAATTTAAACTGCTATATAATTCTGACAATGCTAAAACATACAAGTGTGGTTTAAGCAAAAAAGAATATCTGTCCATCTATCTAACTATATCAACATAATATATGAAGATATGTCACGTTCATGTCAGGTTTGTTGTATGCGTAAAAGTTGATTCTATTCTATTTCCTAAACTTTGTAGTCAAATTGTTGTTACGCCTTTACTACCCTGTTTAAGAAAAAAGCTGTTTTTAAGGACAAATGTCTATGATAGATTTGAATGTCCTTACCATTCCAAGGCATCAGACAGCCATGAATCAACTTGCCTTCTCATGTCGTGGGCCAAAACAATTTAATGCAGTGAGTTTTGATATGAGAACAAGAACATTCTCAATAGTAGGTAGACGTTTTAAACTTGGTCTGAAGAGTTCTTCTTCTAGATAATAACCAACAACGACAGTCATGACATTTGTTACGTTTTTCTAATCATACCACCGCCATTTGGCATCGAGTTAAACTATTTCATATTTATGTCAATATACATATATACAGGGTGGCCCATCCATGTGTGGACGGAATATTACTCATAAACAAATACATTTTGTGAAAATCTATTTATGGGTGTCATACATGACATTTGAGGGCACATTTCTAGAATATTGGCCATTATACAGGGTGTCCCAATTTCGACCTACATAACGAAGTTGTGATTTTTCAAATGGAATGCCTCCAATTTAATTGCATATTTGGATAAACCAATTCAAAAAAAGAAAATGGATACAACATTTATGGGGTTTTGGTAATTAGCTACTGAGATATAAGGTGTTTTGTCTACAAAAATCTTCCAATTCGGCAACCCCTCAGTCCGCCATTTTGAAATTTGGAGTGCTGAATTCTGTATCAAAAAAAACTTTCACAACTCAGCTTTTATCTTATTTGTTACTTTTTCGAATTCCAATTTTTGCTCATACAGGGTGCTCAAAAACGCAAATTGAAGATTTCCCAAAAATTTCAAATGCATCACCCTGTATATTTGTGCAAGTTTGGATTCAATTTTTTTAAGCTTTTTTTTGGATACTAGTCACATAAGGATTTTTACGGCTATGTGTTCGGTTACACTGGTCAACAAAATTTTAACTTTGTCGTGCCACACGGACTTTTTTGATATTTTTTACTTTAATTGGTGATTGTAAGAAAAAATCAACAGTTAAAAAAAATTTGCTAGACAAGGATTTTATTCTATTGAGTAATTTAAAATATTAAGAAAAAACACAGATCTCGTAAATCAAAAGTTATTTTTTTTTATAAATGACTTAATAATCTAAGATTTTCTTGAATATTTAGCTTCTAGTTGGTCCCTTTTAATTGTCCAGCAGTAATCTGCTAACATATTTGGGCTCCATTTGCCCTGGTACCGCTTTTCCATATTATAAATGTACTGATGGAACCTCTCACCGTGCTCGTCGCTGACAGCCCCTAAATTGTCTGGAAAAAAATCCAGGTGCGAGTCTAAAAAATGGATCTTAAGTGACATGTCGCAACCCAATGCTTGATATGACAATAATAGCTCGCTAACCAACTCTCTGTAGCTGTCACTCTTGTGGTTACCCAAAAAATTTGAAACAACATTTTTAAAAGCCTTCCATGCAGATGTTGCTAAATCGCTTAATTTTTCTTCAAATCTTGAATCTTTTAACTCCCTAATTTGAGGGCCAACAAAAATACCCTCTTTTATCTTTGCATCACTTATTTTAGGGAATTTTTCTTTTAGATACAAAAATCCACTCCCATTGCGATCCATTGCCTTCAAAAAATTTTTTATTAATCCTAATTTGATATGCAATGGTGGTAGAAGCACATTATTTGGCTGTACAAGGGGTAAATACTTTACGTATTTTGCCCAGGAACTAACGATGCACGCGTAGGCCATGTTTTTTTATATAGTGATTAGTTCTGTCTCGGCTATCCCATTCACATAAAAAGCAGCAAAACTTTGTATAACCCAGCTGAAGTCCAAGTAATAGTGCAACAACTTTAAGATCACCGCAGATTTTGAAGGAATATGTACTGTAATTTATTTTTTCAAGTAAAAGTTTCATATTTTCATAGGTTTCTTTCATATTTGCAGCATGGGCCAGAGGTACAGACGGAAGCTTATATCCATTATGCAATAACACTGCTTTTAGACTTGCTTTCGAAGAATCAATGAATAAACGCCAGTGAGAGAGATCAAAATCTATGTCCAACATTTTCATAATCTCATTTATGTTATTGCAAAACACCAAATCTCCATCCTGAGAAAAATACGTTCTGAAGTGTTGATCACGGTTTCGAAAATAGCTAACTTTTGTTGTGATGTAGCAAATTCCATTCTTTCAGACGTGATCCTAATAGTTCTGACTGCTTTTTTGACAAATTTGAATCCCGAACCAAATCATTTAGGTCTCCTTGAGTTATCAAATGTGGCTCGTTTACAATTCCTTTTAACTCAGTCATCGACCTCGTCAACACATTCACCTGAAGTGGACGGTTGTGAATTGTTCTCAACAGGCGTAGTTGCAACTGGTATTAGTTCTGGCAATTTTTTACAATGAGAGACTCGTCTTATAGCCAAAGATAAGTTAGGGTAAATAACTGTGGTTTTTTTCTTGTAATTTATACCTTTTATGTCTGTGAGACAAAAATAGCAATCTGAAACGTGATCTCGCTGTTCAGTCCATATCATGGGTACAGCAAACGGCATAGGTCGTGCACCTTTCTTCCAGTCAGTTAAATTTTTCACACACGTTATGCAACAGACATGGGGGGCCCAGGATTTGTCTTGATGGGCGACAGAAAAACCAAAACATTGGTGATAACACTCCAACACAAGATTCGTAAAATTTCGTCGTTGTTTCTTGAATGTTAGTTCTCCGCAGACATAACAAAAAGAGTTAGGGTCATTATTACACTTCCTCGACATATTCACAGGGTTAATAAATCACAAAAAAGTGTTCAAATTCAACAACAAATATTTTTATAAGGATTTACTTGTAAGCGTTTCTGCTAATTTACTGCCGTAGTACTAGTTATGAGTATTACCGTATCACAACAAATATGAGGCTAATAGACATATGACAGCTGTCATGTAATAATGAGGGTAGACTGATAAAACAAAATTAGCTGTCAAAGTTCGTGTGGCAAAACCAGTGTTGACCAGTGTTATTAGCACGTCTTCTATGGAACAGCCTAATTCCCTAAAATATCTTATTATCCTTGGAAACAAATAAATTGTTGATTAGTTACAAACTGTCAAAATTAGCTTTGTGGCAATATGGAACTAGCCCACTGTTTGCTTTTTGTTTCCATGGATGATGTGATTTTTTTTCCTTAATTTTGGTGTGTTGTTCTATTAAAAGCTTAATAACTCAAAATCTAGTGATTTTATCTGAATCCAACCTTGTACCAAAAAAGCTTATAAAAAGTTGAATCCAAAATTGCACAAACATACAGGGTGATGCATTTGAAATTTTTGAGAAAAAGTACAATTCGCGGTTTTTGACCACCCTGTATGAGCAAAAATGAAAATTCGAAAAAGTAACAAATAAGATAAAAGCTGAGGTGTGGAAGCTTGTTTTGATTGAAAATTCAGCACTTCAAATTTCAAAATGGCGGATCGAGGGTTTGCCGAAGTGGACGGTCTTTCTGGACAAAATACCTTACATCTCAGTAGCTAATTACCAAAACTCCATAATAAGATATATCACTCTTCTTCTTTTGAATTGGTTTATCCAAACATGCAATAAAATTTGAAACACTCCATTTAAAAAAAAACATCTTTGATATGTACTATAGGTCAAAATTGGGACACCCTGTATAATTGACTACATTTTAGAAATGTGCCCTCAAATGTCATGTATAACATCCCCTAAATAGAGTTTCCCAAAATGTATTTGTTTATGAGTAATATTCCGTCCACACATGGATGGGCCTGTATATATGTATATATATATATACTAATTTTTCATGATGTAACTTAAGTTAAAGACAAAATGGTTAAGTAGAGTAGCTGTTAAGGCTAGACTTCAACCTTTGTGATGTACTATATTGCATATTACAATAAATACATAATTAATAGATTACATGTCGTTCACCTACGTGTAGCTTCAGATTATGGCATTACCTTCTCGGTCGTTGAGATATTGTGAAAATACAATTGCTTGGACATATACTAAGTGACATATAAATCCGAACACCCAGTTTAAATGGTTTTATTTTAATAAAATTTTGTTTAAGTACTTAATGAAGCATAATATGTAAATGACAAAAATTTCAAATGATTGCACTGCTTTAAAGCCCTTTGACCTTTAATAATGTGTGGATGCACCCTGATGTGCTACGCATTCTCCAACGCGCCTAGGCATGCTTCTGATCAGGTGGTCAATGTCCTCCTGTGGTATCTCATTCCAGGCAACCACCAGCTCCTCTCGAAGTGCTTCTAGAGTCTGAGGAGGACGTTGCAAATTGAGCAATCTCCTACCCATCATAACCCACACGTGCTCAATTGGGGATAAGTCGGGAGATCTTGGTGGCCATGGTAACAATGTGACATCATTATGTTGAAAGAAGTCTATTGTGACTCTTGCAATATGTGGTCGGGCATTATCTTGTTGGAAAGTTGGATCTGCCAGGGTGTCAAGATAGGGTAAAAGATGGGGTTCTAGAACTTCGTGGATATAACGCTGCGCGTTCATGTTACCTCTGATGAAGATTAAAGGTGACCTGGAACCATAAGTTATAGCACCCCAAACCATAACTCCAACAGTGTGATGAACATGTCTTTCAACAAAAAACTGTGGATTCCTCCTTTCACCACGTCGCCTTCTAACCCTGGCACGACCATCGTGCATGCCTAAACAAAATCGAGACTCGTCACTAAAGACAATACTGTTCCATTCCTGATCCCAGAGTGACCGTTGTCTGCACCACTCAAGGCGATTACGTCGGTGTTCTCGAGTTAAAGGGAGGACCCAGTGTGGCCGGTATGAAAACAAGCCAAAACTTCTCATTCGTCGGTAAACACTTCGCATGCCAATAGGTCTTCCGTGTTCTGAAAACCATTCATTTGTAATGGACCTGGTAGTGGAGAAACGGTCCCTTAAGGCCAATAATCTTAGGCAGTGATCTTCACGGTCTGTTGTTCTCCGGCGGCGTCCAGTGCCCCTTGCTCTTTGCGTACGGCCTTCTCGAAGCCATGCCTGACAACACCTAACCACAGTGTCTACACTTCTTTGCACTCTAACTGCAATTGCCCGAAAAGAAAGTCCAGCTTCCCGAAGTCCCACTATACGGCCCCTATCAAACTCACTAAGTTGACGAAATCGTACAGGTCTCCGTACTCTAGGCATCGTAACCGATCGTAAAGGATGTCAAGAACCAAAATCCGCCAACGTTGATTCTTTACTGCGGCTGAAATATCCATTTTTAGAGCGTTAGTGAATTAAAAAAAAGCAGTATAAAAACCGGAATGTCCAACTGATAAGGCTGAAAATTTTTTCACTTGTTATTTACAGTAAGATAAATACAACTTTTATTAAAATAAAACCATTGAAACTGGGTGTTCGGATTTATATGTCACTTAGTATAATTACAAAGGATATTGAGGGATGATCTTTCCTCGAACGGTTGAGGTAATGTTTAAGACTAAACAATTTTCTTTAATAGGGAAACGGAATCCGTTTTTATCACTTTTCCCACTACGTGTTAGCGATACTCGTTTCATCGGGAAAACGATTCGTAAAGTCACAAAAAATCAGAAAAGGCGTCATCAACATTAGTTTGTGATTCAGATCACACAATAAGCTGTGAATGGAATGAACAATTGAAATATTATCGTAATGGTAGGCGCAAAATTTACATTTTAAGGTAGTCACAAAAAATAAAAATAATTATTAACAACCGCGTTATATCCTGTAACATTAAATGAATGATTTATAACGATCATGACCGCTAAACTCGTAAACAAAGCGGATGGATCATGGATTGTAATGTCCAATTAGTTGGAATCATAGCCATTTGCATACTCAAATGCTATGATTCTCATAAATATGATACAATAGGCAATATAATTAGTTATACGTAAGTTACATCTCATTCAATTGAAACATAAAATCGTATCAGCAATCTGGAAGAAAAATATTCCATCTGACTCTGAAACACATGGAACGTATTCTAAGGATATCGCTATGAAACTTGACAGGAACTACTAAAAATAATAGTTTTCTGTTCAGGATACTGATTTACTAAGGCCCTAGCTAATGTAAAAATAAATATTTGATAATCCCAGAGCCCAGAGACAGAGCACTCTATGGGGATTCCGAATCACTTCCATGACCGGATTTGTTTTTAGTTTAGGAGTTAGGTTTGTTTTTCTGATTTTTCGAGAATATTCGAGGTCTGAGCTTATAAAACTTCATAAATAAGTGTGCTAGATGCCTGATTCTTTCATTATTGTGTAGCTAAGACTAAGGCTAAGCTGTCATACGTTTAATAAAATAATTAACCCTACATTTTAAAACTAAAATAAGGTCTGGCACATAACGCAAACGTGAAAAAGTCTACCCTCGAACGGTTTTTAAATTAACGCAAACGTGAAAAAGTCTACCCTCGAACGGTTTTTAAATTAGAGTAAACATGTTTTCGCACTCATAAGTATCTTTGCTTTATCAGATATTAACCATAAAAATTTCATGGACCTAGCGTAACTGTCTAATGATTGAGCCTTGATATAATTGTTAACAATTTTTTTATTCTAATTAATGATATGATCACGGTTAAACTGAGATACACTTCAGAATCTAATTTTGTAAGCTTTGTTTTGCAATATCTACTTCAAATGCTATCAATGATAAGGAACAATGTTTAAATAAAACACTGATCAATAAATCCGATTACAGACATACTAAATTATAAGATTATTGAAGAATTGTTTTCAAAATTTTATCTTCAACAAACTCAAATCATGCCAAATTCTAAAGTTAAGAAGTTGAAATGGAGGTGAGAATAATTTGTGATTGGAATTCTATCTTTCTGTCCAAACATTTGCTGGGTTTGCATGTATTGCCAAAAAACTTTAATAGCTCCTGAAGCTATGGACAACCAAACCAATATGACTACTACAGAGTCTCATCACTCGCCGAACTTGTTTCCTATTACCCGGTATGTGTTTCTCTATGTTAGCATCTTCAGCGGAAAATTTTGTATAAGGAGCAGGAGAATCCTATTTGTCTGTTTGTCTGCTTATCATGGGGCTTGTGCTTGTGATTTACTGGGTAATCAATGACAAAGAATCCGATCGAACTTTTTATGATTCTTGTGGGCAGTCAAAATTATCGTTTGCAGGTATCATAATTTAGATAATTTTAAAGTTTGTTGTAGGCGTTTTTTTATATTTTATGATTATCGAAGCGAATAGTAAATAAATTTTTATGGGACAAAATGGCTCTAGGCAAGATGACTTCTGATGCTTTAAATTTATGAGTCCTCGTAAGGAGGGAGTGGAAGGGGGGCAGAACATTGACAGGAGATAACTTTATGTGGAGGTGTAGCTGTTTTCAATACGTTTTGAACAACGGCGGCTAGCAAATTTTCTCAGGGCGGAATCACCAAGTTTGTAAACAGAATCAAGCTAAATTTGGTCCAATTGAATTCTCGAGAGAGCCGGGGTCGCCCTGGCACTCCCATGCACAGGCACCCATGCTGACACTTTCATAAAAATCCTATTTTTTTTTTAGTTTCCCGAATTTACTAACTGTTTTGATGAAGCTTGGAAGACAGTGGAGTTCAGAAATTCTATTTGTGTGAAACTCCAAAACTGATTTATTCCAATGCTCTCACGATTTAAATGTGAAATTCAAAGTTTTTGTGTCGACAAGCACTTTATGGAATTTCAGTAAACACACAAGGACCTATACCAAGGGGGCCCATATGTACTTTTTTTTACCGCTTAAAGTGAGAAAGTCCCTTTTAAAACTTGAAAATGTGGAAGACAGCAGTGTAAACTTTCGGGATGACTTCGTCAAGCAGTGTTAAATTTGAATTGTTTAACTTATATACTTGAAAAATTGGAGTGAAAATTGAAGTGCACTAAAGCTTCTTGGATGGGCTAACCTGAGAAGACAAGTTTCTTGGGCGGATATTTTATCTTCGTGTGAGGCTTTTAAGGACTACATAGGTCCGGTATTGAATCAGGATGAACTGTTCGATGAAGTTAGTCTAATACAAACGAACATTACAGAAAATTGCTGAAATATTTCTACTGAAGATCGATGGCTCGAAGCTTTACAAACAGAAAATGCATTGAAAGATGTAAAAATTTTACGTGAGTTTGTTTTTTGTCTGCCTGGGACCAGTGCGTCAATTGAGAGGTTATTCTCAAATATTAATAACTATTTTTGAGTTCTGAAAAATCGCAGTTGAAGATATCTACTCTGGAAGCCACTATGCAAGTCTACACAAACATTAATGTTACTTGTATTGAAATGTTTCATTTCCACAAACTTTAAAGTCAATTCATAGTTCCCAAAAGTAAGAATGGTACCAAAACGAAGATCTGAATGGTCAAGCTAGCACGTCAAAGGAAAATTAACTTTTAAAAATTTACGTACATATTTTTTTAAAAATCCTTTGTTATATTGCTGCTTCATCTGTATTATAATAAAACATGAATTCCTTCATTTTGTTTGATTAAAAATGTGTTAGATTTAGACAAAAAATTGCTCTAAGTATCAGTGGTGATTTTCCTTAAAAGCGTACTTTTTTGTTTAAAAATGAGGGTCGCCCTACCTATACCGCAATGCGATCCGCCACTGTTCTGACAGACACACCCTCTCACCGCACCCCTTATTTGAAGGATGTCAGATGTAAGCACTAGGATCAGCTGCTTTTAGGTTAGGTCAAGTACTATGTGATCAAAGAGATGCGACAAGAAGCATGGCAAAGGAACAAAATTACTCACCCCCTTTTTGGGAGGAATCAGGCACGGAATAAGTCAAATCCTGAAACTCGACGTCCACTGGCGCCGTCTTCGCGATTCTGTTCAACTGTTTCAAGGGTTGCTGCCGTAAAGGCAAAACAACCTCGCACGCCTCCTCTGATTTCTCCATTACCGTTCGGCCGTAACACCAGAGAAAGTTGAAAAGAATAAAGTGAATCTAACGTGCACTTTCACACATCAGCTGTCGCGTTGTCCCTCGGGTATCCCGCGTCGGGAACGGTCTGAGCAGTACTGTCGCTAGTACTGTATAGCGAGTACCGCGTCGGTTAAATGCGCTCTATTGTTTGGCCCGCGGCCTAGTGTCAGCCGCTTTTGATCTGGTGCGCCGCGTCGCGGACGTCGGGGCGGCGACACGCTGGGCGGCAGATGCTTGCCGTCGACTTTCACTCGAGCCTACTGGGAGCAAGCCAGTGACGTAGCAGCGGGGCATTTGTCGTCGCGACGCCTTGGCGACGCAGAGGGATAATAATATAGTCTGGTACCGAAAGGGATGAGCACTTTAGAGTAAATCGCAAAGGCTGAAAACAATCAGCGTGTAGGATACGAAATTGATAATATAATAGCAATATAACGATAAACGTGAAAACATCTCATCTTAGAAGATTTCGAAGTACCGCCCCGTACCATTTTATTTTTACTACATGGGCAGTACGTAAACAATTCGATATGGGCAACAATGTCAGGGTAGTATTAAAGTCACTTACTTGGTGACGAAACGACAACAAGTTATCCTCTTTTGGCAAGCGATAAGGGCGATATGATCGGATTGTCGGGGCCAACACCTATTTTTAGAAAAAGACTTATGAGTATCTCCCGTATTCAACTGACTCATGACATCACATGCACAAATCTACTATTTACCATTACATTAATGTACCCCAACTACTATTACGGATTCGTCATCGACTGAATCACGGGATCGTCATCACACAGACTAATCCTGACCGTCACACAGACTGATCGTTAAGTCGTCACACAGACTTAATAGGAGTCGTCACAGAGACTCACTCTAACTCTTTGGTCGCTAGGTGTATGGTCAGACGTGCTGAGTTTAACGATTGTTACAAAAAGACAGTCCAGGAACCGGGATATCACGCTGGCCAAGGGCCGTTGTGTCAATACCCCAAATCTCCGACGTTACCCCTGAATCAGAGGTAACCGAGCAATATGACTATCATTAAAGTAACAATCCCTTCACACATCCTGCCATGAGATACATTCAGACTCCAGCGATTGCCAATAGAAGATAGTTAAGGGGTCATTCAGACCAAGGACGCCACTTCGGCCAAAGGCTACCGTGTCAACATCCAAAGCGCTTCGACGTTTCCCCTGGTAAAGGAAACCGAGCAGTGAGTAACATAACTACCTCAACCCAGCAAAAAAAGTATAGCGGCTTAAGACATTCATGATCATGAACATAAAAGTATTATGGTTATCAATCCATGCAGTACAGTAGAATAAAGGAAACACTCAGTGATTGCTCACCTTTCAGGTTGCCAAAACACCACACCCAAATAGCACATCAACGCTGTAATCAAGTTCATAAAGCGCACTACTTGGTCTGAGAAGCGATCTCCTCCACGCAATAATTGAACTGTATCGCCGTCCACGCCCGTATATCAAAGTTTATCCTGGGAACAAGTACCCAGAGAAGCAATGGAATTTATAATGTAAACAGGCGTAAGGGCTGTCGCGCTGAGTGACACTAAGCAGCCTTGGGAACCTTCTGGAAAGGTTTTGTGTACTACAGGGTTGGACTCGCATGCAAAAAAATGTGTTTGAGATATTTCGTAAGCTTACAAGCGTATACTTCAATGATAGCAAATATGCTTACAAGTTTTACCAAAATTCGATAAATAATTCTGGGTGTCGCATTTTATATGTCAGCATATATAATTTTTTCCCAGCTCCTGACGGCACCCACACCTGTAGCCTTGATGTTTTCGCGTTTTGTTAGAGGCAATGAGAGCTGAATATAAGTGCTATTATGTATGTATCGAAGAAAGAGATTAAACCAAAACACGGATCATCGCGTGATTATTGCGTGATCAGTACACTGATATATTTGAAGAGAGAGGGAGCATAACTATTATTGGGCATAATAGGTCGAGCCCTTACACATAACCAATGACAAACCAGAGGGTGGAGTGGGAGACGATACGACCGTCCACGTGCATGGCGGCTGTCTCGGTGGTTGTACAGAGTTGGCATCAGATTTATACTGGTATTACTCTGTGCCTATTAGACTTGTTAGAAGTAGAACTCAAAATGTCTGATACGGATACAGATGATGAAGTTGTTGATATAAACTGCACACCGCCTAAAAAAAGAGCTAAAAAGCTTCATTCAGCGTTAGCGAAAAACAAATAATTATCAACATTGATAAATACGACATGCAAGGAAGGAGTGACTCAAGTGTTCAGGACATTGTTTGCAAAGCTGACACCTAAATATTTTTCAATACTTGTAAGACGAGGAATTTCAACTAAAGTTATACTATATTATTTTTGTTTTTGTACATGCTTAAACTATATCGAGATAAGAAATCAAGCAATCATTTTGTTGGGTTTTTAATGCTTTCAACAGGAGCGGTTGTAAAGTGTCGAAAATTAATTATTTTTAGGAAAATGTAAGCTACAGATAATTTGCCACATCGCTAATGAAGATGGATTTGTGTCCGATGCTTTATGGGCATTTGAATCCAAAGAAACGGGAGACTACCACGAAGAAATGGATGGAGCCTCGTTCGAAAATTGGTTCTCAAATACCCTACCGAAGCTTGAAGGTAATTCGGTTATATTATTAGATAATGCTTCATTCCACACGAGAAAATTAGAGAAAATTCCAACAACGTCAACAAAAAAATCAGAAATTCAAAGATGGCTTAAAAATAAAAAGATTGATTATGATGATACATTGTCAAGCATAAAAATGAATATAACCTGAACATAATTGATGAAATGGCCAAAAAACAAAATAAAAGTGTTTTACGACTGCCTCCTTACCATTATGAACTCATTTGGGCAGACTTAAAAAATATGTTGCAGCGAAAAATAAATGTTTTAAATTTTCTGACCTTAAAAATATTTTTCATGATGCTACACAATGAATAACACCGAATAAGTGGGAAAATGTATCAGCATGTAAAAGAAAAGGTCGAACCTAAAATGTGGGAATTAGACGGTATCATTGATACTCACGTTGCCCCTTCAATCATAAATCTTGATGACAGTCGGAGTTCCACGGCCTCAGATCTAGAATGATTTTTATTTTCAAATATAGGGTAAACCAAGGAAAGATGGCCATATTTTTTTAATCGTCCGTAATAATTTTAATAATTGGGTTTTAACAAAAAGTATAATATTTTAGGGTAGGGCATGGTAATTATTATTTGTTGCTCTGTGCAAATTTATTATAAATATGGTTTTTCATTTTGTTGATAAATATCGGTATTTTTTATATGTGGGCCATCTCTCCTATAGTGTTTAGTAGAGATGGCCATATCGTAGAAGGTAAGATGGCCATATAAAATTCAAAGAAAATAATGAGTTTTATAAGAATACTCGTGAAATACCTATGAGACTTCATTATTACATATAAGAGAAAAGAAACTAAAAACTCAATTGCCAATTCTTTTGCCAAAAAAGTAACTTACATTAAAAAACTAACTAACTTAATTTTTTTCCTTTCATAATAGCGACAGGAGGAAGAAAAGTGCGCTCGGCCTTACATCAGGCAACAACTGTTACAGTCTCGGCTTTTTCTGATCAAGCAACTGACGAAACTACTTTTGATCCTTTTACTGCCAAAACTTCCCCCGGTCTTGTATTTAGTTGCAATCCACCCTCGTCCATATTAAAAATATTTTCGGGTTTATCAAGATATTGTTTTCTTCGGCAGTACTTGCTGTGCACCTCGCCAACGACAAACTTTCTGCTTTTGTAACTGATATGGATCTCTGGTGAGAAATGAATGCAGCCAATCTTAACCAGCTTTCTGAAGCCGATTATTAAATTTATGTTTTAAGCCCAGCTGAACAGCAAATTTATAAGCTATGGTTCGCAAATCATCTCTAGTAAGTGGAGATCCACTTTTTGCATTTCTTTAATATGCCGAACCAGTCTGTTTTCATGTGCAGCTCCGAAAGTAGTATCTGGACCCAATGGTCTTCCTTCTTTCGCCTTTCCAATGTCTTTCTCGGAATGCCGTAAGTTTTTCCAGCCTGACGTACAGATAATCCCTCATCTTTAACAGTACTCATTGCAGATTTCAGTTGCTCCTCGGTCCATTTGGCCCTCTCCAATGATGTTCTTTTATAAATATTTGGCATCTAAAATAAATACAAATGATCTACGATGGCCATCATACATAGGAAAAAAGTGGGCCATCTCTCCTTTTCCTCGAGGAAAGATGGCCATAGCATGATTTAGATTTTATATACATTAATTCACGTAAAACGCTTAGGCAACATAAAACACACCACACATGGTAAAATAAACACCAGACGGATTGTTAAAAACTAATAAAATTTTATGAAATTTGGCTAGTGGAAAATTGTATTAAAAAACGATTGAACCCATGTAAACAGTTATTTTAAAATAACTTACCTTTAAACTTAGTTAATTGACTCAGAGTTTCTAGTATAGCAGGATCACACAACAGTACATTACGCCTTATTGAAAAAAACGCCCTCTAATAACTATTTAGGAGAATATCGAGTTGGACCATCTCTCCTCTATGGCCATGTAACCTCGATTTACCCTATGTATTTCCGGCTTTAGAGGTAAAATGTCTGTGCAATAAATTTTTGTATAATATTTAGTAGATATTATTATGTATTCAAATCCTTTTTCTTTCAACTCCACCTAACTATTAATTTTTTAGTATAATATTAAAATTAACTGTTTGCACACTGACGTTCCTGTTCAACCGGTGGTTAGGTTTACTTGTATGCATATGCAATTATCGTTTTAATGTGTCAAGACATTTTTTAAAAGGCTGCTTTATAAATGTGCCTTACGACACATTTCGAGTATAATTTCTTGACAAAACACTTCTACTAAAAACAACAATAGACAGTTGTTTTCTTCTTGTTCATGACAGTTAAATTGAAAAATACATTAATTCCAAGCTTTACGTTTGGACCCTATACATGCCTGCAATAATTTTGCATACTTTTTGATCGTGTCGTAGAACCAGAAATCATGTATTCTTAGTACGGCCCTGTAACGTGCTCGGCGTTCTGGAGCGCGATCACGTGGAGTATACGTTAATATGTTTAGGTTTGGTCTCTTTATTCGATGGATAGATAATAAATGCTTCTAACAAAGAGGCACAAATCACCTTCATGAAGGCGAACTCTTACTGATGATCTATTGAAGGGATTTGGGAGTGATATCGATCTCCACCACGTGCTGCTTCCATATGGATCGATAAAAACCATAATTTGAGTATCTTTACATGCAATGGTACGTTTTTAATTTTTTGTCACGCGAATCGCTAGTTCATTTTCCAATGTTTAGGCACATACTGCTTAACATTTCATCTAATTTCCTGTAAATATTGGAGTAGCTACTCATTAAACGAGCCATTTACATTAAAATCTTCTATTTTGCAAATAACCACATTTTTTTTAAGTTACGTATTTTTTCCAAGAAAGTGTACAATTTGGCAACAATGGACAGCATTTGTACCTTATCTGTCAATAAACAAAAGATATAAAATGGCACTTGAGAATCCTTATCTACTTTCAAATATTTCTTATGAACGCAAAAACTTTGATTTTATTGAAAATACGCAAAAAAATGGTTGAGTTTCAGGAAAAAACAACACCTCGACACAGTTTACCAAGTAAACAACCATCATTTACAGTATGTTTACTACATGGCTAGGTTTGATCCCTTTTTTTGCAAAAAGCCACGATTTTTTATAGTTATATATATATTATAGTTAATCTTTCCCGAGCTGAAGTGTAGTCTTACCATCGCAAATATTTTGTTTCTTACTAATAAATGAAAGATTTTTGTGTAATATGGACGAACATATAACAATTTTTAGGCAGCCACTACTTAATATTTTAAAGTAGGTACTTAGAATTTGCATTATGGGTGGTAATACCATAAAGCAGGTTTTCCGTTTTCTTTACAAAAACTTTAAATTATGTCATAATAGCATACGATGCATAGTAATGAGAAATTATTCATCGCAATAGTGCAATATTGTATCGTTTTTATGATGGAAATGATTATTGTTAATTATCTCTTATTTGAAATAAATACTCTCATCACCACCACCTACATTACCATTTGCGCTGTTGCCAAATTTCTCACGCAGAGCTGTCTTATCCTTATTAGAAAGTTTGAGCTGAAAACTTAGTAACGCTTTTTAGTATAAATCTGTATTTTCTCGAGATCCACACTTCTCCAGTTCTCGTGAAACTTTTTAAACATTGGAATGTCAGGGCTTGTAGAAAGTTGCTCTTTATTTTTATACCTACGATACAACAATCCGTAGACGTTCTTCTGCAGACTTGCGTGAATTTAAAGATGGCAACAATTTGCCATCCCAGTGGATAGTTACAGTATCCGGTACCGCACTTTGTAAATCCAGCTTAATAGGTTCTGCGGTCTCCTTTCGCTTTTCGGTACTAACTCTTTGAATGGGGGACCTGCTCATAGGAAATTCGTCAGTGCTATGTCCAAGTGCCTTAATGGCACTGAATTTACTAGCGGAACACAAGAGAGTAACTCTGATGTGGGCGTTAGGACATCCAGGTAACACGGGAGATGAAAGGGCGGATAAACTCGCAAGGAAAGGATCATCCACACCCTATACAGGCCCAGAACCTGCCTTGGAGGTGTCAGAAAGTAACGGGTGATTTTTTAAGAGGTATAGGATTTGATTTAAAAAAAAACACAAAAAATTTGAAAAAACGATTAAATTTTTATTTGAGTCGATAGAACGGTCGATATAATTTAATGTTTAAAGATTATTTCATGTAAATGTTGGCCGCGGCTCCGCTTTAGATGGCCCATGCGCAAGGTCCAATTTTGGCACACTCTCTCCAACATATCGGCCGGTATCTCACGAATAAATGCTTCAATATTGGCTTCCAGTGTGTCAATCGTTGCTGGTTTATCCCTGTAGACATTAGCCTTAACATGGCCCCACAAGAAATAGTCCAACGGCGTTAAATCACATGATCTATGCGGCCAATTGACGGGCCCCAAACGTGAGATAAACTGTTCACCGAACTCGCCTCTCAATAGGGCCATTGTTTCGTATGCGGTGTGGTGTGTGGCACCGTCTTGTTGAAACCACATGTCAGCCAAGTCCAGCTCTTCCATTTTGGGCAAAAAAAAGTTTGTTATCATCGCACGGTAGCGCTCGCCATTCACAGTTACGTTCCGGCCATTGTCGTCTTTGAAGAAGTGATGTCACCGGCCCATAATCCACACCAAATAGTGATTTTTTCGGGATGCATTGGTAGCTCTTGCAATGCTTCTGGCTGGTCTTCACTCCAGATGCGGCAATTTTGCTTGTTAACGTACCCATTCAACCAGAAATGAGCTTCGTCGCTGATCACAATTTTTCGATAAAAATGTGGATCTTCCTCCAACTTTGCCAGCAGTCCATTCACCAAATTGGACACGTTGTGGGAGGTCGTGTGGCTTCAATTCTTGCACCAGCTGTATCTTATAAGGTTTTACACCCAAATCCTGTCGCAAAATTTTCCACGTAGTGGAGTAAACAGAGGCCCAATTGCTGCGAACGGCGGCGAATCGACATTTCACGATCATCACTAACACTGGCGGATACAGCCGCAATATTTTCTTCAGTCCTCACTCTACGTCTGCGTGTTGGTGGTTTAATGTCCAATAATGTAAACTGAGTTTGAAATTTAGTCACAAGCTTCCGAATAGCTCCCTCAGTAGGCCGACCAAATTGCCCATAAATTGGAAGCAGTGCCCGATGCACTCTCTTAACCGAGCATGAATTTTGATAGTAAAATTCAATAATTTGCAAGCGTTGTTCGTTCGTAAGTCGATACATGGTTAAATTATAGACCAAACTGAACAAGTTTGACAATGACACAAGACACGATTCACGCGTCATCTGTCAAAAACAGTGTTGCCAAAAAGATACTAGCAAAAAAATCACCCATTACAATAAGGAGCCAGGTCAGGAACATTGGCTTTTAGGCATGGGAAAGAATTCATCTCGGGACCATGTCCAAACAAGACTGCGGAACTGCCCTCACTAGAAACCAACTCGTCGCAGTCACCGGGCTTCTAACAGGACACAATGGGCTGGAAAAACACTTGAGCAAAATAGGGCTGTAAACGTTGGAGACCTTACCTGAAGACAATGCGGAAAAGAAACAGAATGAGCCCTACATTTATTATGTGAGTGCGAGGCGGTGGCTAACAAGATACATCAACTCTCCTGGAAACCGAAACTTGAACCGAGGGAGTTTAGAACAGTATCGACAGGTCCAGAATACTAGACCGCTGGTTTGGGTACTGTAAGCTCAAGACACAATAAGCCCTAGAGGCAGCAGTTTCATCGGATGGCACCCGGAAAGGGAAGCCGAATACAAAGCTGATAACATGCACCCTTCTTTGATTTTGATAATATCTGCCGTTTTTTGGGAAAAGCTGTCTTTTGTGGATGAATCAGTATAGCAAATTAATAGGAATGTTGATTAATACTATAAAACAGAATTATTATTTATACTTGAGCCACTACAAGGCCTAAACACACTCATGGGTACCCTGGGGCTATAGAGGGATACAGGGGAAAGGGAGGACGCCACACGAACTCTAGCGAGGGAACACGAGCACGTTAGCATGCAACATGCACCCATTCTGGCCCCTCCCTAGAGATCCGACGGGTGGTGCCTCCACGTTCGACAGTCGTGACCGCCTACCACGGACAATCACAATGTCCATAGCCAAAAGAAAAATTCTCCGCGCAGAATGAAATCTTATCGTGATTTTTCACAGATAGTCTATCTGAAGCTCATTGAATTAAAAATGAGAACAAGTCAATATTTATTTACTGGCCTTGACCGACCAGAATGCATTCCAGATAACCATTTCGTAATAAAACGCAAGATACAAAGATGGTTTTAAGATTGTTTGCTTACAATTTCGGACACTTGTGATTAGGTGCAGAATATTAACTTTGTCCAATATTTACCAGCCAAATACTATATTTCAGTCCGTTTGCTTTCATGATTTACCGGTTACATGAGCCCAAAGAAAAATCGTATTATCAAAATGCTTTTGGAGTACCTAACAAGTACACAAAATTTTCCAAGTATTTTGCAAGGATGAAGTTTTCACTAATTTGTTGAAAAAGACATGTCTGAAAAAAAGTACTTTTTCCCCTGAAGAAAACAGAAGACAGAATGTTGTATTACTTGTACCGCAAGGGCGGAACGATATTTGGGGCTGATCAGTAGAACTTCTAGAATTTATGCTATTGTTGCTCCTTAAATCCATTGTGTTCTATCCGGCATAGTTGTTCTCTCAGTTTTCGAACCGGTGTTGGCATGTAGAAATGTTGGAAATCCTTGGAAAAAACTATATCTGTTAGACCGTAATTATTTTGATAATGTATGTTTGTACTAAACAAGTACAGGGATACAGGGCTGTACGTAACATATTCACGTATAGTGCAGCAGCTCTGCGATTTAAACGAATTCAATATAGCAACATAAATAGACACATACGCGAGAAGAGATGCGGGACGTGTGGTATTGATTTTGAGAATCGATCGACGCAGTTTCCAGACAGGCCACAGGCGCACCGCTGAACAAATCTCATAAATGTCAATTTCCAATTTAGGCATTCATCTAACATAGTGCTTCGCTGCAACACCAACCCCGAACACAATCAGTCAAGCTTTACACACTTTTCAACTTACTATTGAGCAACAAACCGAACCTAAATCAGTTTTTAAGTGCAATCTATATAGCTAATATATTACCCAGACTTAGATTTGTCACAAGTCACAATACTCGTATATACGTATAAATCGTGAGGATTGTGCTGTAAACAAGTGATGTCAAAGAGAGACAGCATTTGGAATACCAAAGGATACAAAAAAATCGTAATACTCAGTTCCTATAGCTATAACTTATAGTTAGTATGCCTCTGTCACCATGATGTGACAGAAAATAACACAATGGTCTTAGATTGCAAAAGGAAATAACAGACATCTAGAAGGTGAACGCGCCCCCGCGCCCCCCCTCTAAATCCGCCAGTGTTGTACCGGATACCAATAGAACGTTACCATATTATTCAGATGACATTGTTAATACCAAAGAATAACATCTGTAGGAAGCCCAAGTTCTATGGCAGAAGTAGTGTCTTACTGTAGAAAATTACGTCAAGCTTAAATTGTTACGTGAATATCACACGATTAGTATCTGCCATAGTCCATCATAAAGTATCGTGAAATTTGACATTTATTGACCGTGTAGACCGTAAGTATACAAATAACAGTTGAAGATGGTGGCTGAACGTCATTTTGTAGTATTTTTTAATTGGAATGGGGTTCATGTGATAGCTTGTTTTATAACCCTAGATTATAAAATCACTAGTTTTTAAGACCCCGGACTGGCAGGCTGTCAAGTTGAGTATTTTATATTTTATATATATTGAAGGGTGTATCGGAATATACAATAAGATACACTCAATATGAGAAACCTGTCAGATTTTTTTAAATGAAATTGTTTCATATTTCATTAAATATTCGGATGAGCCCTCCCTAGAGAAAAAGAGTTGTCAGCGACTCAATATAGAAAAACGATCTATTTCTATATCCTAGGGTTATTATCACATGGACCTTTATTTCATGTGAAAAAACCGATTCAAAATGCCACTCAGCTACCAAAATGTAAGTGGGGGATATTCTTAAAAAGCACTGAATAAGGTTACACCGAAATCCACTGGCATTCACGAAGTGATCAGTAAATATTGATGAAACGAAGTATTGGGCACAGTAAATACTAATCGTATGACATTCGCCTTACGTCATTGATTTGGCTCGAAATTTTACGTTTAAACTTTAGAGGTCCTCCTCTTCTCGGTAGATCATCGCGTGATATCGGCTTATGGTCCTAAAGTCTTCGTAATATCCAAAAGAACGACCATATGACACGATGAGCTTACCCCACAGTTCTGTGGTACAAGCTACACAAACTGGAGGATCCTCCGTTGATTGCTGATATTCCAGAAAATCACCATCGTCAGATGGCCCGAGAACCGATCCTTGAGGCTCTCCTGATGATACTAAAGCTATTGATCATAACATCTGAGCTGAGCTGGCAAAATCGAATGGTTGACGGTCCCAAACGCTAACTCTAAGAGAATCAAAGACGTTGCTTGATTGTTACCCCAAGTTCCAAAAAAATATTATCATTTAGGTCCAAAAATCATTGCATCCGTTCCTAAAACCATATTCGTTTATTTGTATATATATATTACAACCTAGAAAGTCAGTAGGTCTCAGGTCCACATAAGAGCTATTATCCACTTTGGGAAAAGGTTAGGCAAGAATGCTTTTCCATAACTTAGGAAATATATAATGATAATACTATTTATGATGCGCACTTAATATTCGCCAGTACCTGATACATTGGATTTTATTCGGATCAGTACATTCTAGTTAATGTAACTTTATTATGGGTGACCTTCTAGGTTCAAGTTTACCACTGAATCTGTATCAAACTTTGAAATTTGAAGAACAAGACTATTATTCGTGTTTTGCAAAAAATGACATCTTTCAAAACATATATGGTTTGAATTAATTGTTTATACGTATTTGTTTCACATCGACATGGGGCCTACATAATTTCATATAAACCGTATCACCAAATTTCACCGATATCAAATAAATGTCATGTGTGAAATATGTATGTAATTGATAAAAATTAATTTGTTGGATAAGATAATTGAATGACTGTCAATAGGACAGCTCACACGAGATTGTGTACCAGCCAGCACATTTTATACATGAATTGGCATTGTTTAGGGGGTGATTTTTGGGTCCAGTTTAAGAAGAAAACTTCATCTGGAAGTATGTATGAAACGCCTTAACTTTTGTTACTTAGTGCGTTCAAAACTAAATCCTATATTATTAATATATGTAATACTACTTCAGATATTTGAATAATAATTGGCGTATATAGATATATATATATAAATATATATATATATATATATATATATATATATAACAACAAGTAGGAAAATAATGGGCAAAATCCGCAAAAAGGAGGAAAGTGAATTCGAGCAGAAAATAGGATAGGTAACCCGAGCGATACGTATTTCTGCTGGTTGGCTTCATCAGGCCCGAAATGAATGCACATATGAAACTACAAAAGTAGATACACATGCCCACACATCCGGATACGGGTGTAACCTGAGGAAACGAAGTTGGAGGGAAAAAAAAACGACACACGAAGTCCACAACAAGAGCCAACCTACACATTGTAGTATAAAATGGCTATACGACCTCGAATTTTCAAGGAGACGTCTAACCACCACCACGCGGCCGGTTATAGCCACTTGCTGTAGTACTTCAAGCCCAAAGGATCTACAAAGAGAATATGATCATGGGGAGAAAAGTATATAACAACAAGTAGGAAAATAATGGGCAAAATCCTCGAATTCACTTTCCTCCTTTTTGCGGATTTTGCCCATTATTTTCCTACTTGTTGTTATATACTTTTCTCCGCATGATCATATTCTCTTTGTATATATATATACTATGTACCAAGAGGCATTTTCAATGCCTATTTTGGCAGACACTGGTGGCATGCCACTGATTTCTCTTAAAGTAAAGAACATTTTTGAAATCTCAATCATTTCTAAGCAGATGATTTTATCGCTTGGTTTTTTCATTGCGCTGTACCGTTTTCACCTGAAAAAAGTAAATTATATTTTACACCACAATGATATTGTCATATAAACGATATTGTTATGGTCTTACAGATAAGTAGTTTTTTTCCGGTAATATAGTGCTTTTCAAAAACGTCCCCCTAGTTATTTTACAAAGCACTTTTTACGATATAATTTAGCCTTACCTACCCGGATTTCAGTTTTCCATCTGCAACCGATTCAAGACTAAATATGCGGGACCTTTTTGAAAAGCACAGTATTCAAACTTCTGCCTTTTCGTGCCGTATTAGCAAAGAACCGACATACTAGCCAGTTCTTAGTTCACCGAGTTCAACAGAGTTTGAACGAATTCAGATGGAGAAGAGCCCAAAGGAGCAAAGTTCAAAAGTTGTCAATTTAATAGTTCCTCAATTATCGAAACTATTCTAGATAAATATATACATTCTAACTTCCGAGATTCCAATTATGATCTAATTTTACTTAATTAATGATTCAGTACCCTATATAATTTCCGCCACATAGTTTTTGCATATTGTCGTCAGAGAGACGTATGGGAAAACTATTTAAATACTAATTGCTCTACATTATTTTCCACTATTATTTTTTGCAATATATTTGCGCATTATTTTTCCAAAGCTCCCGATTCATAATAAATAATAATAAATTTCGTAATATCGATATAAATTTGAGGAAAGTTGTCATAGGAACATGGAACTAATTCTATATGCCCAACTACCACACTCGCATTGAAACAGTTGTCAGGAGGGCTCGCTTGTCTTGACAACTTGAAACATTTTTTTAAAGAAAAACTTCTTATCGTTTTGCCTAATTTAAAAATTCCTTATTTCACTATTGCCATCAAGAAACGCAGGGTCTAACCATTCTGGTTATTACGTGGTCTGTGAATTAAGAAACGTAACACTCGATCTGGCAACACTGGAGGCACCGGGTATGGAGGGGAGACAGGAGAACATTTGATCTGACTTCAGTACGTAAGTTTTTCCTATTGTCCTCTAAGAACGAGGGACATCAATTTCGAGCAATTGTGGCTTCAGTAGGAAGTTATTTTGAGGGTGACAATATAAGATTGTAATCATATTTGAACAATTTTAAAAATTAGTCTCATCACTTAATTTACAGACCCTGTATGTTTATACACTGAAAAAATATTTCATATGAATACTGAAACTACTAGTACTGATTGGTTGACAATTGTCCAATCGCGCACAAGGCATTTGAAGCATATTTACAATAAGAAACACCATCTGAACTTATATTTGCTGTTTTTTGCATATACATTTGATTTAAAAAGGAGTAAATTGAAATTTAAAAAGTTAAAATCGGTCCACCGACTACAAAGATATGTTGAGTAAGCGTTTTACAACTTTGCGGCCGTTTTTAAATTTAGCGGTCAAACGACCACGATTTGGATCGCGTGACCATGTTTTATATATATACGCCTACTACTACTTAGACCGCTTCTATTCCATCATTTGCCAGTAACAATTCTAAATGGTAGATGAATATTATCACACCGTTTGGTTTCGGGAGGAAACAGGCAATCAAACTAACAGTATTACTGAAAATTATGCAAAAAACAAATTAACTCAGGATGTTGAGAACATTTTTCAAACAGCTACGGGGAATTTTAATGACAAGTTCAAGGTAGCAACAATAGCTGTTAGATGGATAACACTTGAACTTGACGCTTTTACTACCTGCTGGAATCATCAATCATTTGTCGTATGCATAAAGAAATAGACATGGGAATACTCAGGTAATGAGTCACTGGAATTGAGAAGAATTTGTACTAGACAAAGGTTCATCATTAGGGAATGTTACAGGCTACTGTACCTTTGTATACTGTGTAAGACGAGATGAAATCCTTGTATTCGTGTGACAAATCTCAATTTTTGATTATATTGTATATGCGTAAAATGTTGAAACTAGGATATTTATTACGTTTTTAGATGTTATATGACATATCACTCATTTCCATCAGTCTGTCCGTCAGTCGATCAATCTGTCCACAACCCCTTGGCCTATCTATAATTTGAAAAATACTGCTGTTCGGATGAAGTTTATATACTAAGTGACCACTATGCAAAGGATGAAAGAGCTTTGCAGTTTTTGAAAGTCGGTCGAAAACCAAAAAAAAAGAATCGCTCAAACTTCGTTCTTTGGCATCATTTTTGGACAATTTTTGGCTCAATCATAGCTAATTGCTTCACGAAAATTTTATCTAATTTTCAGTAAATATTGGGAAAATTGGTTATAGAAAACGTTATTCACCTCAGAGATTACTCTTCACTTAAGCAGCCCCGCTGTTGCATTTTCCATTGTTTAGGTCTATGCTGCTAAGGATTTCATCTTTACCGCTTTAAAATAAATCATTCTTGAAACACACTTCGGTAAGGGAAGGTTTTAGCTTTGATTTAGGTATTTGGCAACCTCAAAAATAATATTTTTTAATCGAGTTCATAATCATCGAAGATGAGTATTTTTAGGGCTTTTCAGACCTAAATTTGCATATACCTTGGAAACGATTAACTTTAGAGAGAGTTACTAAGGACATTCTTGTCCAGAACGATCCAAGAAATCAGAAAAAAATTGTAATGATTTAAGAGGGGAGGGGATAAAAATCGATCAAAATGTGGACCAGCAAGAACCGGATTCTTCTTTCTGCATCAATATAAAAAACACTTACACATGTTTATCACTAAAATCCAATTTGTAATGAACAAATGGAGTTAATTAAGGCTGAAAATAGTGCCTCTTTTCTGAAACATATTGTCTTATATTAGCATACTAAATGAAAGACAACTACGAAGCAAATTACTTCTAAGTATAGACTAATCTGGTTCGCTTGGCAATATAAAAGAGAGCCAACCAAAAAGGTCTGCTAGTTGCCAGCATGAGCAGACTCTCAAACTGTGTTTGTGTTACTTTTCTGTTTGTTGTGGTTGGTGTGGCTTCAAGTGATGGTGAGCAAACCCTTTTTTAATTACGTTTTATTGAAGTAGCTGTACGTATGTCCGAGATTATTCCAAAAATTATAGTATAGCGCTTTTTGTTTGGTTTCACAAAACTCAGTCATCAATGCCTAGCTCCCGGCTTTCTGACTAGCACCTTTCTTATGCCTATACTCACATTGTATACTTTTCTTGAGAATCGAAGTTTGAATATTTTTTCGGCAAAAATAACGATACCAAAAAACAACTTTTATAACACATGCCCACAAAATGTGTGTGCTGGGAGCCCCAGTATATCTCTTTCATCTATTATTTTCCACTGACCAAGGATCTGAAGTCAGAATTGGGGGTCGTTGGACAAATCCGAAAGTAATTTATGCGTCAAGATAACATATACTAAGTGACATATAAATCCGAACACCCAGTTTAAATGGTTTTATTTTAATAAAATTTTGTATAAGTACTTAATGAAGCATGATAAGTAAATGATAAAAATTTCAAAATGATTGCACTGCTTTAAAGCCCTTTGACCTTTAATAATGTGTGGATGCACCCTGATGTGCTACGCATTCTCTAACGCGCCTAGGCATTCTTCTGATCAGGTGGTCAATGTCCTCCTGTGGTATCTCATTCCAGGCAACCACCAACTCCTCTCGAAGTGCTTCTAGAGTCTGAGGGGGACGTTGCAAATAGAGCAATCTCCTACCCATCATATCCCACACGTGCTCAATTAGGGATCAGTCGGGAGATCTTCATTATGTTGAAAGAAGTCTATTGTGACTCTTGCAACATGTGGTCGGGCATTATCTTGTTGGAAAGTTGGATCTGCCAGGGTGTCAAGATAGGGTAAAAGATGGGGTTCTAGAACTTCGTGGATATAACGCTGCGCGTTCATGTTACCTCTGATGAAGATTAAAGGGGACCTGGAACCATAAGCTATAGCACCCCAAACCATAACTCCAACAGTGTGATGAACATGTCTTTCAACAAAAAACTGTGGATTCCTCCTTTCACCACGTCGCCTTCTAACCCTGGCACGACCATCGTGCATACCTAAACAAAATCGAGACTCGTCACTAAAGACAATACTGTTCCATTCCTGATCCCAGAGTGACCGTTGTCTGCACCACTCAAGGTGATTACGTCGGTGTTCTCGAGTTAAAGGGAGGACCCAGTGTGGCCGGTATGAAAACAAGCCAAAACTTCTCATTTGTCGGTAAACACTTCGCATGCCAACAGGTCTTCCGTGATCTGCAAACCATTCATTTGCAATGGACCTGGTAGTGGAGAAACGGTCCCTTAAGGCCAATAATCTTAGGCGGCGATCTTCACGGTCTGTTGTTCTACGGCGGCGTCCAGTGCCCCTTGCTCTTTGCGTACGGCCTTCTCGAAGCCATGCCTGACAACACCTAACCACAGTGTCTACACTTCTTTGCACTCTAACTGCAATTGCCCGAAAAGAAAGTCCAGCTTCCCGAAGTCCCACTATACGGTCCCTATCAAACTCACTAAGTTGACGAAATCGTACAGGTCTCCGTACTCTAGGCATCGTAACCGATCGTAAAGGATGTCAAGAACCAAAATCTGCCAACGTTGATTCTTTACTGCGGCTGAAATATTCATTTTTAGAGCGTTAGTGAATTAAAAAAAAGCTGTATAAAAACCGGAATGTCCAACTGATAAGACTGAAAATTTTTTCACTTGTTATTCACAGTAAGATAAATACATTCCCCAACTTTTATTAAAATAAAACCATTTAAACTGGGTGTTCGGATTTATATGTCACTTAGTATATTTTGGTATTTTTTTTGAATGTGTATCCTTTAAGAGATCTCCGAAAGATGCAGATCCACCTCAAATACAACATTTATAATTCTGATGTCTAAATTACTTTCATGTTTGTACATGAACCCCTAATTGCGACTTCGTGTTCCGCAGGAAAAATGCAAGGGAAAAATATAGTCAGACTCCCAGCACGTACCACTTTTTATTTTTTGTGGACCTGTGATGTGATTTTTATCCTTATTAAGCGTTTTCTCCAAGATTTTTCCATCAACTCTTAATTTTGACTGCAGACTCATGTTCATCAAGAAAAAGTACATAGGAAAAATATGGTGAGACCCCATTACACCCCAATTCTTTATTTTGTGGAATTGTTGAGCGTTATTAAAAGGTCTTCGCCAAAAAGTCTGGTCACCGTGAATATTCTTATAGAGCTGTTTTGCAGGTTTGAAGTTCTACAGAACCTACCATGCACCTAGGAATAGAAAGGATAGTGACATGTCGTACAGTGGTGGTAAGTGAATTCAAAGCTTTGATAGTAAGTTTATGAGTATTATGCTACTATTTTCACAATTTTTGGCCGTTTCGTCACAATGCTATACAAATAAGTAAACAGAATGACTGACTGTACCATGTACGGAGTTTAACATTCCTAAGAGAAACTGCACAATGGAATGTCCAACCGTACCGCAGATGCTACTCGCTCTTGCACACACACATGAATTAGGAGATAGCGGACCGTTGTTCTTTCTGAAAATACTCAAATAAATTTAACGCGGACTGTGGACAATGTAGTTGTATCTTCAGGCACTGCAACTTTTTGTATCCAATGTCAACAAAAGGTAAGGTCAAGTATCACGCCCATTTCAACCAAGTTGTACTGACAATGACAGCAGAAATGTAGAAGACTCGCGTGATGGCGATAAAAATGTTCAAGGAGGTGAGACAAGGCTGAAAGCAACTGTTACATATGGCGAAATTGCAAAAAAGCTTCCACTGTCCAACGTTGCAGCTTCATATCTGCAAAAATGATTTCCTATCAGTCCTGTACTGTAATATCCGAGACATCTATCCAACTAAATTCGTGTTGTGCTTCGAGGAGAATACTTGCTCCGTATACCTAGTTGATTGCCAACAGTATTGTTGTTGCTTATACGGTTTACAAGACACTAGTTTGTTCCATAGACACATCATGATATTGTTATACCTTGAGAGATATATTTGATTCATTACTATTTTAATATCAATAAAGGAAAGTGCGTGCTTTGCTTCTTGTATAGCATCTGTGCGTTGACGAGAGTCGGTACAAAAGGTTGACTAAACTACAGAGAGAACAGATTCGCAAATAATCATATTTGCTGCCCAAAATGAATATTAAATGAAATACATGCAGATTAGTCGTTTTCTAGCCGATCACTCGAGAAATGCAACCAGTGAGTCAAAGACTATTGTATTACATAGGCATACTAAATGAAATCACTTCAGCCAAAGTTCCATTCTATAGGCAAACGTTTTTCGAAAAAAATCTTCTGCGAGCCCAATTTTGTTTAAGAAAATTTGTCAAAAAATCATCGATGCTACAGTGGTAGTCCTAGGTAACTTTAATGAACTTTTGGTTAGACAACTAATATCTCACTAGCTCAAAAAACCAATCTGTCCCTCTATTGTTTGCATTGTTTTTAGTTCCGCTGTTAAAACCATAATTTCTGGACCACCAGTTGTCAAAAATAGAAAATTTCCTTGGATTCCCTTGCATTTTCATAATATTTGACAAATGTTAAGAGAGAAATAACAACTAGACTGACGCAAAAACTTACACTACATATCTGTTACTGCAGATTCTTTTCTGTTCCCTTTTCATAATCATTGCTTTTTTTTCCGGAAAATATCAAAAAATTGGAAAAAAATGCAATTTCACCGATTTTCTTCAATTTCTGACATGTTTGAGTACGAAACCAATAATATTCAGTAAATTCAAGGATTTTCCAATTTCTGAGAAATGTCTAGGACAATATAAAGAACGGGGAAAAAGAGATTCACGAAATGTTAGCTAAGTCTTGAAGGAACAGCGAAAACTCGGTTTTTCCCATTTTTAGCAATTCCCCGGGATAAAATCATGCGTTGGAGAATGTAATTAAGAAGAACGCACAAAAAGACATACCAACTGAGTTTTGGGGTTTTGATTTCATACTCAATAAATGACCAAATGTGAAGTAAAACGGAGACATGGGGCTTTTCAGATTATTGCGATTTTCAAGAAAATGTCATGATTAAACAGTCGAACTGAAAAGAAGGTAGGAATATGCAGATATACAGTTTCATAATCACCTAACTAGAAATTCTAGGACGTAACAATGTAGCATTAATGGTTGTTTAATTTTTTTAAGCAAAATTGCACCTGTAAAAAAATCAATTTTAGGTTAGAAGCCCCTATAGACCGAAGAGGATGAACCTAATTTTTACTAATTGCTTTATTTGGGTTTTTTGTGGATTACCCAAATACACACAAATGAAATCAGATAAGTTGAAGTATATTAAGCCTGCTATCCCAGAGTCCTTAGTGTTAGGAAACATGTTTCTGAGATAAAATCAGAAGTATATATTAAATCAACTTTTTCCGGAGAATTCTTAATTCTAGAATTTAGAATCAAATAATCCACCATGATTCTAGTAAATGATCTGTATCTATTAAAAGAAAAATCAAAAGCTAATCAATAATTCAACACATAGTGCTCGACTTGTCGGAAAACATGCATAATCTGATCGAATCGAACAAAACAACATGAGTAATGAAATGACGTCAAATAGATTGATGATAAAAATTATTCTAATTGTATCAATTACACGTTGAATCACCATGAGGCTGGATGATATTTCCCTTTCCGGAGTGCTTAAGCCATTCTTGAATGTTTTAGAAAAAAGCACTATGCAAAATGGTAGGTACCTGTCAAATTCTGAAGAAGTTCGTTGTTTCTGGGGTTTCAAGAAAACTAGTACACGACAAATGCCTGAAATAGCAAAGAAAATAACTGAGAAATGCAGAACTATACAGGGTGAAGGCCTAAATGGATATAAGTACACATCACGCTAGATGGCGCTACCAGTAGCTGGATATACTTCGCATAGTATGTTCTATGCATGTTTTATTGTTCCGTGTCAAACGTGCTTGAGAAATTGACACTTCAGTACTACTTCAGATGCTTTCAGTTTAAAAAGTTTCAAAGTACATTATGTTAAGGTGCTAATCTACCTTCATATATCTATAATCGATTTTGATTAGATAAATTTTCAAAATGGTTCAAAAATAAATATTGCTTCGTCATAGGATGTAATCATCAGAATTTTACAGAACCAAATTCAAGATACATCCGATATATTCCAATAATGTGTAGCATAAGGTAATCCCAAATTTAACAATTTGGCAATGGGATCTAGTATTATGTTTGTTGATATTTTTCTGCAGGTGAAGTAGACGATTTAAAAGAGAAGACACGCATCCTCCTACCGAATCATGTAGTTGTATTTTATTTATAGCCTGTATTCGTCAAATTACAAAAAATACTTTTGATAAGCAAGTAAAACACGCTATTTACCCGTTTAGTTCTTTTTATAACTCTTACACTCAAGGTTTTAGCCATATATAGTTACATACACCTCACAACAGATGGCGCACCTAACACCAACAGACCGGCCTTTCGTTCTGAAGAGAAATGTTGTACGGGAGCTACCTGGTACCAGGAACAGGAAACGATTAAATCGTAGCTTCTAATCTTTCTGTCCCCATCACTCAGTAGCAAATTGAATACAGATTATTATGAAGTCCTTCTTAAATCCTTCTTAGCTTTGAAAGTCTCTTACGGAAATTATCTGACGACTTTTCCTACGTGGCCTTGACATGCTCTCTTTTGGCCTGTCAGTCCCTGGGCAACCACAGTTTTTTTGCTGCCCAACTAGGGCTTTAACTTTTTATCTACACCACCGCGCGTAATACAAAGCTCTATATCCATATATCTACAACCACTACTTCTTAAATACATAGCAAGAGATATTTAGCCAAAGCCAAAAGCTTTGTGATATTGCTACTGAGTACTCAGCTCGAGAAGGAGGTCATTTAATATGAGTATGCATCACTTATATTATACTGGCGAGTCGTTATAACTATAAGACAATAGTTTGTCTGTGTATAATTTTATCTTGCTGAATTATATTACTGTCATTTCAAAGACCTCAGAGGTAACATAATTTGACTCTTTTAGGAGAACCATAAAAACTGGGTCATGGCAAATAAATCAAATAAAAAATTTTTTTGGGCTCAATGTAGTATTTGAGTTTTAAAAGGGATCGGAATAATCTGCACAGTTTATTAATAATAGTAATAATGGAAAAAGTCCGGAGCTGTTTTATTTTGCATACCTACAACCCTGTAGGTTGAGCAAAAGAACTCTATTGATCAAATTGTTTGTTGCTTATTATTGAAAATTATTATTCAGAATTTCGAAGAAGCACATAGGGTTATCAGATCTCAGCATTTATTCTTTGTCACGCCACAAGACAGTTTTATTTAACCGATCTTTCACATTTAACGCAGTTACTATGTACAACTCTGTCCCGGAAATAATAAATAACATTTGAACGATCACCTCCTGCATAAATAATTGTATCTTTTGCATGTATGTGCTTGAAGGTTTAATTTCAAACTTATATAGATTCACATTATTTTGTTCAAAGTTATACCTTTTTCTATATATAAGTGGAAGAATGGCTACATGAGATAAACTCCGCCGTTGTATAATGTAATCATTTCATCAATGATTATTATTGTATTGTATTGGACTCAGTGATACAAATGAGAAGCATTGGACTCTTAAGTAAGTGATTTGCATCCATATGCATCCAAAGACATACTTGACATGTTGTTTTTTTCAATGAATGTGTATCACGTATCACTTCGATAAATTATGCCTAAAATACGCATCCGCGCTTCCAACAGTTACGAGAAAATTTGACTTAATGGGGTTTTCGAAATGAACGGATTCAATACTATCGTTTATATCTACCTTTGATACTATGAGCTTTCTATATTTATTCTTCCACCAAATCAATCAATATTATCTATATATGGAGCAGATAGGGATAAGATTTATTATGTAATGGATTGGTGAACAATAGTAGAGTAATGGCTGGAAACAGAGAAAGTAACAGCTATTTAATTGGTTATCTGCAGGATGGTGGCAGAAACTGATTCAGCTCTATATTGATTAGGAGAACAACTGAAAGTATATTACAATTTCCTAGAATTTCTGGACATAGACATATATATGTGTTCCTTAATGATTTGCGAATCTTTAAGAAACAATATGTGGTACATGCATGATGGTACACCAGGGCATTTCAGTGTTCGTAATTACGAGTATTTACAAACTGTTTATCCAAATCGTTGGATTGGCCGCGGTGGGCCCTAAGAATAGCCACCAAGGTCCCCTACCTCAACAGCTTAGATTTCTTTTTGTGAGGATATCGTAAGACACTAGTGTACACAAGTCCCATTAACACTGTAAAAGAATTAAGAGAAAGAATAGTTGCAGCTTGTGATAGAATAAAAAACACTCTAGGGATATTTCAACGAGTGCACAGTTCCATGAGAAGGAGGGCGGAAGCATGCATACTAAGTGAAGGGGCTCATTTTCAACAATTTTTGTACTCATTTCGTTGGTTTTAATGTTATGTTTATGTTGTCAGTTGTTGTTGTTCATTACCCCTAATGTGTTTATCTTTTCCGATTAAATTAATAATAATTTTGCAAGTTAGACAATAGAACGGTTTTTATTTTTTTTAAATCAAAAAACACGCATCGAAGGAAAACAATTTAAGTCAGGTCATTTATTTTAAATTGAACGGGGAATTCAAAAATGATTTTTATTTGGCAAAAAACCATTGGCGTATCATATTTATGTTAGAAAATATCGAAGTCAATACCCGCCCGCACGCCACTGTTAAAGTTAAAAATAATTTTTGCATTGAAGAATATGCAACGTTATTAACTTCCACTGCGTACTAAATATCAGTGAAATACCTGAAGCGGTTCTAAAAATATTGATTAATTTCTATTTTTTTTCCTAAAACTTCAACAGCACCAGTCTTGGTAAGGAAACATTTTTGGACCATAGTTTATAAAGCAAACTAACATTAATTTTCCATGTAGGTTCACCCCCTTAAATATTTGCATATCAGCGAACATAGTTCACATACACTTTCTTGAAACTTATTGCGTTTCATTGCTTCTTAAGTTGAGACAAATCTCATCTAATTCCCATTGCACAATACCTTACTCGAATTAACTTACTTAACAGGGTGGTACCACGTACAATTTGACTGAGTCACATAGTAAATCAAAATCTGAAATTGAACTGTCTTCTTTTAGGACCTAGGATGTTTTCACCACTAACAAGAACTGGACGTGGTCAGGCAGCATGGTCTAGCAACGATGATAAAAAGAACAACAATTTTGTGGACCTCGGAAATTCTTCACCTTATTTCTCTCAAGACATCGAAAAAGTTGCGTGTACATGTAAGATCTTATTATCAGTACATTTTTACAACTTATCTTCATAGTAATGGCAATAGTTTAATGAGCGTTTCAAGTTTGGTTGCCAAAACTGGTAGCTTGGAAACATGAGCTTTGTGACTGGGAGTTCTTTAATCCAACAAATTCCGGACCGATTCTGAACTGGTTCTGGTTCAAATTTGCTTGGGCGTCGATCAGCTGGTTGTAGCTGTGAAGCTGGGTCTTTGATGATACCCTCTGAATTATTTTATGAACACCATATTGAAACCTAGTAGACGAAAACACTTTTTGAATTTGATATCATGGATCTATGCCATCTATAGAATGTCATCAGTCATCTACGATACGATAAATTATGAACAAAAATTATAGAGATGCCGATATCTACACGATAATCAGTAACTACGTGGCAACACAAACCTGCATTTTTTAAATGGATTGCCTTATATATTTCAGTATATGTTCAAAGGCCCATTAAACAGAACGAGTTACATATTTTAGGGTCTATATCGTAACCTCTGGACCTAGGCATACGTTGTCCAAAAAACACTAGACTTCGATAACTTGTTAATCAGTCACTTAAGCCACATATCACGTGGCTTCTCGTCATTCAAGCATTCTCTAAATCTTGTGCATGTTCTATTCAGGGTATTAAACGCAAAATGTTATTTTTTGTGATTGTGATCAAATGAAAGAGCGTTTTTGTAGGTAAGCAAGGTTATATATGAAGTACTCCTTGATTTAATATTAGTATCAGGGGCCTGTCTTATACAAATCTATAATTTTTCTCTAGTTTGGAAGATACTTCACAAGAAATCGCGTATATTCATTAGATCCATTACATCAAACAAGTTTTTTTGATAGGATGAATTATTCTACGCGAAAGTTTTACGTCGCGAATACTAAGATCGGGTCTAAGGAACAATATAAAAATGATAGGACAGAAGACTGTGTAGCAATTTTAGAACGTATAAGTTCGAATAAAAAGTTGTTTCTGACGTTTCAGGTAGACCTGTCAAAGATCAACAAACAACCAGTAACAGGGAAAGTGACGAGGACCAAGCAGCGTTAACCCAACTCAAATGATCAATGAATATTTTGTA
Organism: Acanthoscelides obtectus; assembly: GCA_963669975.1. Taxonomy (NCBI): domain Eukaryota; kingdom Metazoa; phylum Arthropoda; class Insecta; order Coleoptera; family Chrysomelidae; genus Acanthoscelides; species Acanthoscelides obtectus. The sequence continues at coordinate 15,023,694 of CAVLJG010000008.1, read as the reverse complement.
AAGGTACAATAAACAAAAGACTAATAAAGTTGAATGAGCATCTCAATCTCCAACTTTCATCTGAAGGATACTCAGACATTGGGTGGAATTTTATTTCGGATATAGTCTGCCATAATAAAGTACTCCTACCAAAGCTTGAGCCTCCGATTCATTTCTGCAGATTCATTAAACAAAAATATAGGTTGCTATCAAAACTATGTATCGTGCAACCAAAAAACCTGTACTTTAATTTAACAGGTATCAATACTCAAATATGCTCTAGCATTTTAGATACCCCAATCTTGCTTAGCACAGTAGATTAGTAAAGTGCAGAATAGTAGAATCTCAACCATGTGGAATTCTGGTAAGCTCTATGGCAGCAAAGAATATCCTGTATTAGTGGAAAATTTTTCGAATTTGATGAAACACATGGAAAATCAGAATATACTTGGGATCTAAGATGTAGAATCAAAAAATTGGTTTGTTGCTCGAATTAGATGAGTTTGATGTTTCAAGGTCATATATCAAAACACTATCAAAAGCTACAGCCGACCAATGGTACCGCTGATACATTAGGGTTTTCGCTCAAACAGTTTTGGAGGCAGCTTTTTCTGGGATAGATACAAACATTTATTCGATTTGCAGTTAGGAGTATCTGATTTTCAAACTGACAATTCTCTATTCATGTGACAAAGCGAACTATTTGCGCCATTGCTAGGTCTCTATTGGCTCCACGTAAAACCGATTTCACCATAGAGATCACGCCTATATACTCCAGTACCAGGCCAACCATGTTTCCTTTTTTGATCGACAGTTCCCCCCACTAAGCACTTCGCTCCTGGCAAACGGAAATGATGATCATATTCAAATTCAAAGGCTATCTAATAAAGAACGAAACGTCAGTGAGTTTTTTTAGTCAGCAACTGTGATTCCACTTAATTATTGGACAATGAAAAAAAAAAGAGAAAATAATGTATGGATAAGTCGGTAGTTACATTCGTTTGTAGATGTGGAATTATAGATTTAGGATTAAAACATTTGAAAGGGTTTCTTTAAACTATCATCCCAACCTCGTTTTCTAGTTTCAGATCTTTTATTCGTATTTCTTTATTCTGTTAAAAATATTTAGTAGACTTATTTATAAAAACATGTGCTCAACAGGTTCTCAAGTGGTATGGACACATGAGCGCACTTTGGCTTCTGAGTCTCCAATAAAGAGATTATGCTATGTTACAAGAATTTACAACCAAATAATAAAATAAGTAAAGTTCGAAGCAAGAGAACGCGTCCTTTTTAGAATTTTGGGTGAAATTTGACAACATTCATGTCAGTTCCAACTGACAAGACAAGGTATCCTCAAATTAAGGAAACATTAAATAAAGGGAAACGAATATAAAATATTCCATAATTAAATAACTTCACAAAACTATACGTATATATTATCATACGGGTCCTCAAAACTTCATAGACATCTTTGACGTACGGTCCGATGTTTTCATTTACCTTTTCGAGAGTTTTGCAGTTGAATCTGGTTTTCCATCAGTCTGATACATCTTGTAGATTACTAACTTTTCGTCCGTAAAGTTTAGAAAACAGAAGTGGTAGGCAACTTTGAACATGTACAGGGAGTTTTCAAAGTTGAGCCATTTATTTTAACTGCTTGTAATAGTAAAAAATTAAAAATTTTAAAAATAAGAATTTTATTACACAGATTTCTTGATATTCTCGACCACTGCCGTGTAAAATCTTAGCGTTTTTTGTTTACTACTCTTATCGTTTATCTAAATGTGCCAAACTTTTTGTGTTATTGTTTGGTTTTCAGTACGAGTCTTTGGTTAGATCAGTTGTATCAGTCTTTTAGTAGCGCGTATACTTTCATTTGTCTGATTATTTTGCGCGAAAAATAAATGACAACATCTTGTACAGGGATTGGATTTGAACGATTAGAGGTTTAAGCTTTAAGTTACGTTTCCAATACACAAACTTCCTCAAAATAGTTCTTGTTTTCGAGACAGCTGACAATAAATATGATATCCGTTTGTCAACAGTCAAAATGATGATTGAAAAAATACCTGGGTTATGCTGAAATTCAAGCTCATCTTGTTTTTGAGGTTGCCGGTAAGAAACTGGTGCCGATTTTTTCAAAAACAGAAAATTGGCGAATCCAATATGGTGGACATCTCTGCAAAAAAGTCTATGTTGCTCTCGAATTTCAGCTTTTTAAGGCTCGCTGTTAGTATCGATTTTCCAAAAATCAGAATGGTGGATACAAAATTGGTTGAGAGAAGAGCAAATGGTAAACTTCGCCAATCAGTACGCTGTAGTTTTTTAATCCTGTTAATAAAGACGTGTATTATTGTCATTATATATGCAAAAAGATGGTCTAATTGCTCAATTTTGAGTCCTGTATATTCTCAAGGCAAGTTATTTGCCATATCTTAATGCAGTTCGTTCTTTTCAAATGTGGCGCTATTGGGTTATACACTTTGCGACATATCTGCGCTTAGAATAGAACGTCGAATGAAAGTCAGTTTTGCAGGTGACGATCATCAGATTTTTATCTACCTGTACATAAAAATGTATTGGCCACCTCTGACTTGGAAAATATAGAGTTCCTCTGAACGGGTGAGCTAGGTATTAGATCTGTTAGAACATTGGCTCAATGGCTCGAGGGTTCGAATCCCGACCACGAAAGTTATATTTCGAGCCAAGGATGTTGCGTTTGTCTATACACGTACGCACTAGGTAGCTGTAAGATTGAATAAATATTTGGCAACGCTGGAGCCGGTTTATTTAATAATCACTTACCAGCAGTTTCCAGAGCAGTACGGTCTACTGAGAAATTGGAAGCCTAGAACTTAGCGAACATGTAAGAGGGTAGAGACGTAAAATGGGAGCAAGCTTCTCTATCCTGTTTAAAGTTGCAACCAATAAAAAAATGTCAAGTGTCAAATGTCAGCAACTAACTCATTCCACAAAAAATAAATGGGCATTGTCAGTCAGATCACAATGCGAGCTGGCATACAGTTCTAACAGCTTTCTGTTTTCACCTTCGCAGTGGTCGATTCTGGTGTTAGATGACACTTTGTGCTGTCTTATTCCGGCTAAAAATGAAGTTTGAGCGATTTTTTTACTTTCAAAAACTACAAACCTCTTTCGTCCTTGACATAGTAATAACCTTAAGTGAAATCCAGCAGTACTTTCCGAGTTGCTAGAGATCAAGGACTATCAAGCAGGCGGAGAGACATACAGACTGACGGAAATAAGGGACATGGCGTTTCGTGACGTACCTGTCATGTAACATCATCTCCAGTTGGCGTACGAGCAAAAAATCTAAAAATTAAGTTGTAAACGAACCAAGGTTACCTTCTCCTACCTGTGAAACCCGACAATGCGCATAAAAGACATTTTTGAAAGTAAATAATGATCACTTTATTCTTTTCCAAGCGGCAGCATTCTACCATTAGAAACCGAAGAAATTTATAAGGATTACAAGCCTTCCTTTTGAAACGGTATAAAGTCACTCCATCCGTGATACTTTTGCTAAAGTGGTGGTATCAAAGTTAATTTAGAGCTGGTCTAAAATGAAGGTAATGAAAGGTATTTTTATTCGTTCGAGCATTCATTTTAATTTATATAACGGCTTTTCCAAGAAGGCGTGAGAGAGAGAGTCACAACGTAAATGAAAAGTGAATTCTCTAATACCTGTATCCATTTAACATCAGGCCAAGGGGTGAATAATAAGCAATTCATATACAGGGTGAGTTTATAAGGGCGCCTCGGTAGATCGGTGGTTAGAATCTCCGCCTCGGATGTTTAATTCCGAGCCATCGATGTTGTGTGTTGTCTATATCGCGCAGGTTGGTGTAATATTGACTATATCAGTTACCAGTAGATGGCTCGTGGAATGGAACAGTGTTGGGCCTGCGAGCTTCCAGGCTTCGAATCCCCACTACTATTGCTACTATTACTACAGGGTGAGTTTTTAGTGTGGACTCTGATATTATGCATGACATCGGAAAAAGGTGAATATATTGTAGCCAGTAGTATGGCCTCTACTTGGAAAAAATATATTTCTAAATGGTAATTTATAACTAAGTGATGACCAGAACATACACCTTTTTCAAAGGGAAAGCTCTACATTTCATTACAGATTTGCATAGGCCCTATATACTATTCGTCGGAGCGGTCCGGTGGACCTCTTAGTTAAAAGACTCGTCGGTCTGTTAGTCTGTCAGGTCTGGCTACCCAGATACCAAACATGTTTAAGGACAGAAAGGAAGGAAGAAATAGAGCAAAGAGAATAAGTAAATAATTTGAATACTCGAATTTTGTAGCTCCCAAAAATAATTTTCATCGGTTTTGTATACTGAAATAATTTTGGCTGGTCTGAATTTACAATTCAATTTTGACCACAGTGCGAGGCGCGGCCTGGAAAATTTGGGGAATTGCTCGACTGTGTAGTTAACTGAATCACGCAACAGAGGGTTGCTGTGCGATTCGGCTTGATTATAATGCCTGTTATTTTACATAATCCCTTAGAAATGGGATATCAAGATCTCTGTGAATGGTCTCATTCGACACGTATCAAGAGGCGTTAGTAATTGTGCGTAGGGTTCTGTTTTGCAGGACTTGCAGCCTCTGCACGTGCGTCTTGGAAAGAAAACACCAAGCCGCGCATGCGTAGGTGATTGCGGGTCTTATGACCATTCTGTAAAACCGAACCTTGTTTATTAGACTTAATTTTGAGTTTCTGCACAACAAAGGATAAAGCTACCGAAAGGTAATTTGGAATTTTGTTTTCAAAATATCAGTACGTTTCTGCCAAGTCAACCCCTTGACTCCAATATACCTGACAGATGGTATACGAGTTCCATTCATTGATATCTCTGAGGGGGCACCGCGACGTTTTTCAGTACAATAGATTGCCTGCGTTTTCGAAGTATTAATTTTGATCAACCACCGATCCGCCTACTCCAATACTTCCTCCACAGCACTCTGCAGCCTGTCGTGAACCAGGTTAGCAGAACAGCACTGGGCTGGCAGTGCAGTGTCGTCAGCATAGAGATAGACTTCACAGTTGCTGGGAGTCATATTTGACCCTGCCATGGTATAAATGTTACTGTTTTTGGCCATAGTAGTAAAACAAAACTTTTTTTACTCTCATAGCCTTCCTTCACGGAAAGGTACACTTAGTGACTGATTTTCAAACGATGGGGTCACGGGATACTCCGAAAATACTGATTTATTTTCTTCTGGGTACTTTTCGACACAATAAGCAAAATTTTGGTACCGCATTGAAATAAAATTCACAGGGCCGGTAAGATGAGCGAGTTCTACACCACTTTCTTCGTCACAGTACGTGCCCACTTCTGGCAGGGTCTAGTCTGTAGACACAATATAAACAAAGCAGATGCACCCCAAGTAAGCAAACCATTACTGTTAATATCTATTACCTCATCATCGATGGAGGCGTGGGAAGTAAAACGAATCGATGAGCCGTTTAAACCCATTTTTTCACAAAATAGATATATTTTTATCGGACGGGAAAAACTCGCTGCGTCGACATTCCCGGTACCTTTTGCTCTACGGTGATTATACGTGACTATATTTAAAGCGAAGGAGATTCTATGGTGTTTGAAAAAAGTTCGGAACGTGTCCGCGTGTCCGAACATCTGTGTAAACCTGTTCAATAAAACTGTTTGTTGATCGCCATACCAGGCCAGCTATATTTTCCAGCTACATGTTTGCCAGGCGACAGTTACGTGTCGACGTGTACGTTATGTACACGGTCATTAGACATGCGTTTTCACCTACTTTTATAAACTGGCGAAAAATGCAATCATCGATGGCCACGATTTCAACGTAAGTGGCCAAGCATTTGGATAGCCAAATATAACTGATCACAGATTATGCTTCTGTGAATTGAAGATTGAAATTCCAGAATACACTCCTAAAACATTTTATTGTCGTGACTTTTCCCACTTCAATTATGATGAATTTGCCGAGGATGCAACTGCTGTGAACTGGCATTCTTCGAAGTTGAGTAATTTATTTTAACAGTAAGTAGATCTGATCAAAAGAAATGTTTTTTCCATTAACATTTTTGTGGTAAAATTAAAGTAACAAAGTGATAGCCCTTTAGAAGTTTGAGTACCGCCCTGTCTCAATAATAATATTATGTGCTCGTGTTTGGCAACAACGGATATAATCCGCCTTATCGGTTCATCGCATCGGAAACAAAAAAGCGAAAGAATTTGAAACGCTTATCACGATGTTTTTACTACAATTTTATTCAGTTGTATTCAGTCAATGTGTCAGTCGGTAACGCGTGAGTGAATAGTGGTGTTTGTTGCGTTTCTCAAACGAAATAAAAAATGGCACATGTTTACGAAAATGCTGAACTTGTGGACATGATTTTTATTTACGGGGGGGGGGGGAGGGGAGTGTCTTTACAAAATGTTGCCGCGGCATCACGGATTTATGCGGATCGGTTTCCCAATCGAGTGCAACCAACCCCTCGTACCTTTGTTAATGTAGTACAAAGCGCCGCACGATCAAATACAGGTCCGCACTGAAATACTCGTGAGGATACTTTATAAAACAACGTAACATTTCTTTTTAATTTTTTTTTATTTTTACACACATATTTTGGTTTATCTTCCTTCAACAATCATTATCTGAAAATTGATGACTCAACTTCAAAGTCACCCTGTATAAAATATCAACTAAATAAGAACAGGAATAACCCCAGGCAACTATGGAGAGACTTCGCTAAGTGGAACATATACTAAGTGACATATAAATCCGATCACCCAGTTTAAATGGTTTTATTTTAATAAAATTTTGTACTTAATGAAGCATAATAAGTAAATGATAAAAATTTCAAAATGATTGCACTGCTTTAAAGCGCTTTGACATTTAATAATGTGTGGATGCACCCTGATGTGCTACGCATTCTCCAACGCGCCTAGGCATGCTTCTGATCAGGTGGTCAATGTCCTCCTGTGGTATCTCATTCCAGGCAACCACCAACTCCTCTCGAAGTGCTTCTAGAGTCTGAGGAGGACGTTGCAAATTGAGCAATCTCCTACCCATCATATCCCACACGTGCTCAATTGGGGATGAGTCGGGAGATCTTGGTGGCCATGGTAACAATGTGACATCATTATGTTGAAAGAAGTCTATTGTGACTCTTGCAATATGTGGTCGGGCATTATCTTGTTGGAAAGTTGGATCTGCCAGGGTGTCTTGATAGGGTAAAAGATGGTGTTCTAGAACTTCGTGGATATAACGCTGCGCGTTCATGTTACCTCTGATGAAGATTAAAGGTGACTTGGAACCATAAGCTATAGCACCCCAAACCATAACTCCAACAGTGTGATGAACATGTCTTTCCACAAAAAACTGTGGATTCCTCCTTTCACCACGTCGCCTTCTAACCCTGGCACGACCATCGTGCATGCCTAAACAAAATCGAGACTCGTCACTAAAGACAATACTGTTCCATTCCTAATCCCAGAGTGACCGTTGTCTGCACCACTCAAGGCGATTACGTCGGTGTGCTCGAGTTAAAGGGAGGACCCAGTGTGGCCGGTATGAAAACAAGCCAAAACTTCTCATTCTTCGGTAAACACTTCGCATGCCAATAGGTCTTCCGTGTTCTGCAAACCATTCATTTGCAATGGACCTGGTAGTGGAGAAACGGTCCCTTAAGGCCAGTAATCTTAGGCGGCGATCTTCACGGTCTGTTGTTCTACGGCGGCGTCTAGTGCCCCTTGCTCTTTGCGTACGGCCTTCTCGAAGCCATGCCTGACAACACCTAACCACAGTGTCTACACTTCTTTGCACTCTAACTGCAATTGTCCGAAAAGAAGGTCCAGTTTCCCGAAGTCCCACTATACGGCCCCTACCAAACTCACTAAGTTGACGAAATCGTACAGGTCTCCGTACTCTAGGCATCGTAACCGATCGTAAAGGATGTCAAGAACCAAAATCCGACAACGTTGATTCATTACTGCGGCTGAAATATTCATTTTTAGAGCGTTAGTGAATTAAAAAAAGCAGTATAAAAACCGGAATGTCCAACTGATAAGGCTGATAATTTTTTCACTTGTTATTTACAGTAAGATAAATACATTCACCAACTTTTATTAAAATAAAACCATTTAAACTGGGTGTTCGGATTTATATGTCACTTAGTATACATCAGAAATCCACTAATCAGATATCTCAGGACATTGAAGAGGCAGAAGCCATCAACAATCACTTTGTGAACTCGTTGCCAACCATTCAACTTAATGAGTTATTTCTTAACACTTTATCTGGACAGAAAAGTCACTCGTAACTGAAAGTTCGTTCGATCTAGTTACATCTGATGATATTGAAAAGAAACTGAGAGAAGTGAAATAAAATGCTGCTGGTATAGGAGGTATTACCACAATCATGCTGAAAAATGTATTTTCTTTTTACAAAGGTGAAATAACGGATATCATAAATCAATCTTTGAACAAAGGAGAGGTACCAACAGCAGTTGTAACGCCACTAGCAAAACTCAATAACGCTATACAGATGAAGGATTTGAGACCAGTAATCACCTTACCTGTGATGTCCAGGCTTGCACATAAACTGGTAGCTGACCAACTTCTTGACCATCTAGAAGTAAATGAAGTCCTCCCCGATACACAGTCGGGATTCAGAAAACACATCAACAGCGCTTATAAAAGTAACTAGCAGGCAGCAGCGGTGGCCGCAGTAGTAGACTCTTCGGTCTATTGTTCAATCGCCGTGCGCTGTGCGGGCTCGAATCCGGTCCCGGGAGAAATTTGTCTCTTGGTTATGGATGTTGTGATTGTCCGTAGGTGGTAGACGGTCTCTGACTGTCGAACGCGGAGGTACCACCCGGCGGATCTCGTAGGCGGGGCCAGAATGTGTGCATGTTGCACGCACACGTGTTACCTCGCCAGAGTCCGTGTGGCGTCCACCCTTTCCCCCGTAACCCCCAATAGCCCCCCGGTACTACATGGGTGTTTAGGCCTCAGGCCTTCGAGGCAGTTGGAGTATAAAAAAAGCGATATAGTCAAGTTCAAGGATGATGGTATGGTGACCATATTGGTGATGTTGGATTACAGTAAGGTATTTGACATGGTCAACAATGAAGTTTTATGTAAAAGCTACGATATTATGGTATGGCTAGTAATGTCTTACTGTGGTTCAACAACTACCTGGCTGGCAGGTCCCAGTGCACAAAGATATTTAACAAAATGTCCACTTTACAAAATATAATTTCTGGTGTTCCGCAAGGAAGTGTATTAGGTCCATTACTATTTATATTCTATACATCTGATTTATCAAATTTTATATCACATGATTGGAATATACATCTATATGCTGATGATGTACAAATGTATAAAGCTTGCAAGCCAAATGAAGTTAATTCATTGATTTCAGAATTAAATATAAATCTAGAAATGATTGTAAACTATTCCAAAAATTATTGTTTGAAACTAAGTACCTCAAAAACTAAAGCCTGCTGCATTGGTTCTAGGTTAAATATTTCAAAATATTAGGAATTGATGAGTACAGACATTGTTTTAGGTGATACAGTGAGATGATATTTTTCTTTTTAAAAAACCTCAGTAAGCAATACTCAAAAATGTTTGAGAAGCCAAATGGTACCAATAATGGCCTGAAATTTCCCATATCTGATGGATCTAGTTTTTTGTAAGCTTTTACATTCTTCCCGTTTTTCAAAACTTCTGGAAATTTTCCTAGGCAGGAAGACAAATTAATCAGATGTACCAGGGGTTTACTAATAGTGTGTAATGCATGTTTCAAGAGAAATCCAGGAAGTTCATCTGGACCAGCTGAATTCTTACTCTTGAATTTATCTTTTAACAGGTTTAAAAACTCGTCTTCGTTGAACGGATATAGAAACATTTCGTTCGCTGTGATTTTTGCGATGAGACACTGTTGTTTTAATGAACTGCCATGATATATTTTTGAAGTACGAACTGAAATGATTTGCTATATCCAGTGGATCAGTTATAACAGATTCATCTACTTTCAAGAGGTATTGTTGTTTATTTTCTTCTTTTTGAGTTATTTGAGAAACTACGGTCCAAGTCGCCTCACTGAGGTTTCCCGATTGGAAAATTTTGTTTTGATAGTAAGTTCTTTTGGCTGATGCAATTTTTTGGCTCGAAAATACACCGATTTGGCTTCTGGAAATATTTTGGTTAAGCCATATAAGTTTTTCAGGTTCCTGCTTGATATTACTACTTCATTCTTCACCCATTTCTTTGTATTCAATTTTTTAAAGCGTCTCAAAAGTGGAAAATTCGTGTTAAAACGATGTAAAATTATATCAAAAAAAGTTGTGAACGCTATATCCACAGTTATTATACACTTTCAACCAACTCCCAGATATTAAATTCCACATAAAGTTATTGACCACATTTTCATCGAATCTACGAGAATGATAGATTTCGTAACCTAAATCATTGTCAGGGGAGAAAATATTCAGTTCAAGGAGTACGGTCCTATGGTCAGATACAGTATTATCAATGACGCAGTTTGCACCATAGTTCTGAAAATTTAGAAATAGCTGGTCAATGGTTGTTAACGATGATTTCGCAATTCTTGATAACAGCACAGTGGCTATCAGACTGTTAAATGCAAACAGCTTGCTGTGCTCGATTCTGGTGATAGATGGCACTTTGTGTTGTTATTTATACAGACCTTATATTCTGAATACAGGCAAGTTGTCCAGCTTTCGATCTCTGTCCTACCTGCGAGCAAGCCTAGACAATGCTGATGAGTTGCCAAAAAGCACGAAACAGCTGTCCATGGTTGGCCGTCTATGGTTGGAAGATGAAAGCTACGTTACTAGCAGACTAACATTGAAACTTTTGTCATCGCAAATGCACAGGAAGTTTTACTGTATTCTTAAATATCAAACTTTTCGTATAAAATATCGTGAGTCCGAAGTACTTCAAGATCGATCCCTGCTAATGTGTGTAAGTTGTGAAAAAAGATCCTCCTCGAGTGATTAAGCACTTTGGGGTCCTAAATACCCTTATTTGCGGTTAACTGAATAGATATTCTTTCATTTGGTTTCCGTGAAACGGAGACGATGAAATTAAAACAATCCAACTTTTACTCCAAGGGCAAAGCTTTTGGTCTGACGGTACAGAGGGTTTTTGATACCCACCTATCAGGTGCTAGCAGTCCTTAACCTTTTGAAAATGTCATATGGCACATATAAATTCTTGTACATCCTGATCCTGATTTCGAAGTTTGCATCAAAAAGATGTGGATTCCACACAGGGATTCACGACTTGACCTGATTTTCAAGCTACTTGACTTGGCTTGAGATCACGTCAGACATTAGCAATCTAATATCAAATCAACTAGCTTTTACGTCTATCTTTCAAGTACTTGAAAATTCAAGTAGTCTTAATGTTAGTTGATAATTTTTGTAGTCTACTACATTAACTGAAAATAGTGGAAGTGACAACTGACCGGATTTTTAACCACTCTTCCATATAATAATGATTATTTTCAAGTTATGCTATACACCATGTATAATAGCCAATTTATTTTGTATTTGTAAAAACCATATGAAATTGGTTATTGCGTGCTTACAATATTAAATGTTTTGAAAGGCTCTATACGTCCCTAGAAATACAACATATCTGTATTCAAGATTGGACAGCAGGGACTTTGCTTTAATGAAGTTGCTTTCAAACACACATGAGTTGCTACATAAATAGCGGTGTTCTTAAAAATCCAGCATGCCTTTATGCCTCTTACATACCTCTAAGCGCAAATAGCTATTGTATCTTTGTAGTGCTTTATCACAGTGGATAAGGTAACTGTCCTTCTAGACGTGAAAGTGCTGTAATTTTCAGTTTATTGACCAGCGGAACAAAGCCTACTTTACTGCGATTATGCAAAATAATGGGAATTTGTTTCAGATGAGCTCAGAAACAAAGACAGAACAGTCTCTCTGCATTGATGTTTTTACGCGTTTTACAGTCAGCAAAAGCAAGATAAATGTTGATCAGACGTACATTAACAAAACTGTCACTTTCTCTGTCGAGGTCTTGCATGGAAATAAATGAGTTGGATGTTCCTTGCAAGTTTGTCTGCAATTCTGGTGGAATAGTAACTTGCAAGTCACCAATGCATGCAAATATCCCAAGGTCGGTCCGGTGGCTTATGTGGTATTATTTAATTATTTACTGATATACGTTTGATTTTTGGATACCATATGTCCTGAAGGTTAAAAAAAATCAAAAATATATAATGGGAATGCCAGGGTATATTTAATCTATACAGGTTGGCTAACTTTTGAAGAAACAAGGCCTTTTTGCATCCGAAGGATATAAATTGTCTTGCAGACAAGAGAATGTTGCCTTGCATGCAATGGTTTTGCGGACTATAAGACGGTCTTTAGAAATGAAATAATGGAAGTATGCTATAAGTAGGGCAGCATAACCATCGATATCTCATAAATGATAGGAGATAATATGTCAGAGACTGAGACTGAGACAATCACACTTAAAAAGTTTCAAAATTCTGAGTATTAAATAAACAAATTTTCCCGAAATCGCTTTTATTGTTGCAGACCTTATTTAAGGTATGCTTTCAAAATAAATTGCCGACTAACATTGCAATTTTTCCTCTTTGAGATGGAAAAGAAGTCTAATATGATGTTTGGTTTCTTGTCGCATATCATCAACTTGATCCTGTTTATATCGGATTTATACATAGAAGTTCCTTTAGAAGTGAAATTAAAAATAATTGAAGCATGCATCTATCCTGACATACAGACTTGCTGTATTCCCACGCATAAGTAAAAGGAAGACAAATCAGTGAAGCCAATCCAAATTAAGCTCTTATTCCTGATTGCTTAAATGTACGAGAACATATAAGAATTTCAATCATACCACTTGATTTAGGAGAGAGGAGAAACAGTGGCAATGCAAATGCGGAATTTAGTTTGAAATTCCATCTCAATTGAAGTAAAGAAAAAATATGTTTTTTCTTGGTTACCTAAGTAGACAACTCCGCCCCATTTAACCGTATAATATCTCTTACCGTTTTCTAGATCCCAATGGTGAAGGTCATCAGTAACTTTTAAGCGGGATTGCTACCTTATTTAGCATATGTGCACATTCACCAGATTTCAAGCCGTACTCAATATATTGCACTTTCACCATTTCTCGATCGGTATTCCGAACATGCCTAGCTCAGAAGCTTCCTGACACATGTAATTTATATTTCCTTAAAAAAATGAAATAGCAACCTTGATCGATGAATTTGATTTATCTATGTGAATACTAATGCACATACAAATAAGACTGAGATCCATAGGAGAATAAAATATGTTTAATTTTCTAGCAGCTGTCGTGGTACTCCGCCTTTACCAATCATAATATTGGGCGCGCTTAACCAACCTAAAGCAATCCAATTCAATTCAATTTATTATTTACTGCTAAGCAAACATAACGAGTTTGCAGAAACAAAGAAAATACAATGTTGACATTTATTGGCAAAAAAATAAAAAGCAACAATAAACATGAAAAATATACACAAGTTTGATAAACATCATTACAATCATAAACATTTGGAACGCCATAAGAACAAAATAAAAAACTACTGCAATTCTAAAAAGTTACTGTTGAAAGACTCTTTAATCTTATAGTATGCTTTGTTGGTCAATGGTTCCATTTTAAAAGCTTGACTATATCTGAGTTGCATTATAGAAGAGAATGCCGTGGTAATTAATAAAAAAACGAGTTACTTGAAGACGTGCAGTCAACATTTTTAGTTGTACAAAAGCATCTCTACATGTGTCCCTAAATCCCGGACTACAGATACAACACAACCACTCTACATTGCAATTTTTTGCATATGTGCTGCATGACCCCAGCTGAGGAATGCGTAGGACATCTAAAAGTGTAAAATCCCGTAATACGATGTCAACAAGACATTACTGGAAACACAGTTTTATAAATTTTTCAAAATGTATGTACACCTTGTTAGATACTTCATTACATGAAATACCTGAGTCTCTCAGGTCATATGTGCATAAAGGATTTTAGCTGGTGCAGGTTATTTAATGTTGTTTTTTCGTACACTGATAATCATAGACTGTGACCTATTATCATTAACCCTGTATCTGCCTTTGCGCGACACGTTATTGAAAAAATCTAATATTGACATATGTTATCAGTTATGACTTATAGATGACATAAGATGTTATAATAGTTGAAAAATAACCTGGGAAAATGACTTTAGAATTGGTTACTTGCAAGCAACATTGACCGATAAAATTAAACCGTTTTGCACTGGTTTATATGGAAATACAACTATACATTTCAAATCATTTATTTATAAAACGAATATCAAGAAATAAACAAAATATATATTTCTAGTTTCAGAAAATACAATGTAGCAAATGTAACAGCTAAATCTAGTTGGAATGGAAAAGGTAGAAACAATTCTTATTTGGGGTGAAACAAAGCCTAAGATTGCACTTGGTACAAAAGATTGTTGTAAATCCATTGGAACAGTGCCTGCATCTACCTTTTCTACCATAGGTTGGCCAATGACCTATGCCATCTTTTTGGGTGGTGATATCAGGTCTCGGCTGTATAGGGTTTGATATTATTTTCGCAGGAGTGGAGGAAATTGATGGTCTGCCACGCGAACTTTGTTTTCCTGCGTTGGCCAACGATTTGGCTAATTCCATCCGGAACTCCTTTAGCGGTTTTGACGTTACACGTGCTGTGTTGCAGTCATCTCTATACAGAAGCCAGGCGTTGTACACTGACATATCAAAAACCCATGTGAAAATTGGGAAGTACCATCTTTTCGATCTGATTGGACTGCGATACAGACCAAGTAATGAATTGGCCTTATCGACACCGCCCATGTGCTTATTGTGTTGCGTTATAACGGATGGACAACTGATGGCAATTTTTTTCTTTTCCACTTTCGAATACCTTTTTATCGATTTTACGGGATTTAGGCCACATAATGTACTTGCTAATAGAACACATTTATTGTCAGCCCATTTTACTACTATTATACCTTTGTCTGTACCTGCTTTATAAACGTAGGAACCTCTTCCCCTTTTTTGAAGCACTTTATCGGTTTCAAGTTGACATCCAGCTATTCTGTTAGACCTTATAGTTACTAAACTAAGTATCTCGAATCGGTCTTTCAGATAAATAAATAATTTTACACTTGAAAACCAATTGTCACAGAATATAACAGTGTATTTCGGTTCGTTTAGGGTTTTGCACAGAGAAATGACGGCGCTAGCACCTACACCTAGATTTACTTCATAATCATCTAACTCATCGTCTAAGCACTTCAAATGTCGCAGCTCCCTGATAGGGTATGAAGTCGGCAATATAACCAGAAACCCCAGCACGAATAAAAAATCTAAACCCCCATTTGTGGGGTTTATTTTGGATATACTGCCTCAAGTTGCCCGCATATGTGCCTTTCTAACACACCATTGTTTCATCAATTGAGCATTGATTTTCAAACTGGAGTTTATAACAGTGCTTGCGTACAATTTCTAATAAGGGTCTAATTTTGAAATATCGATCCTTTGTCTGGTCTGTTATGTTAGTATTATCAACCGTCTTAGTTTCTGAAACCTCTTCAGAGGCATTATATTGGCCACGTGATCTACTCTTGTACTAGCTGCCCAAAAATCTTCTATGGCAGGAAGTTTTATTACACCCATAATCAAGAGTATAGATAGAAAATCTGTTATTTCTGACGGATTTGTCTCAATACATTGCCCAAGTTGCTGAGTACTATAAAGACTTGTCTGGTAGACTATTTTATCTATTAGATCAAATGAAAAAAACTTTGTAAAATACTCAATGGGAACTGCAATGCTGTCAGGTTCAGGAAAGTGTGGTGAACGTATGTTAGCAGAAACTATGTCAGCTTCAATCCAAGAATATGATTCAGTTTTTCCTCTTTGTGGTGGTGACGGCTCAGTTTCATCGTCACTTTCTTCGAATTCAGAATTACTTTCTGTAACCACCACGTCAAGTCGTTAAGCTCATTTGTTTGGGAAATATTTTCTCCGTCACTAGAATCGTCGTCTGAGACATCGGAAATATGCGGATCTGTGGGAATTACGGTCGGTGTCTTCTTTTTGCCGAAATAACATGTAGTGCTTATGGTTGGAAAATTATCCAGATCGGAAGACTGAAAAAGAAATCGTAATTATTCTGGCAATGTTGCTTGAGAGATACATACTAAACAAAGTCATTTTCCTGCCTTATTTTCTGATCTATCGCTTAAAAATAATCATAAACATAAAGACTCTAACTTCTTTTATACCAACCAAGGCTAATAGAACATAAAAACAAATGATTACTTACCATTTGCAACTAAAATCCCAACTACAGATTCATACGTGCACCAAACACCTGTTACGCGGCAACCATATTGAAAATTTTGACTCAACTTTTTATAAACAGAGGTCGCTCATAATATTATTTCGGTTAATGAATAATGTAGCTTACGCGCAACACTGCACAAGCAGGGTCGACGAGAAATTGAGGTTTAAAGATGATGTTGCCACCAGATAAAGGGTTAAGGGTTATTTTATTTGGAGATGTTTTCAATTTACTTGTCGTGCTTTGACCGGAGAGGCCTTCAATTGATGTATTTTTTTTTTATATTCCAACTACCACGAAGGCCTACTAAGGCCTAAGCACCCATTGGGTACCGTGGGGCTATAGGGGGATACATGGGAAAAGGGGGGGACGCCACACGGACTCTGGCGAGGGAACACGTGTGCATACAACATGCACACATTCTGGCTCCGCCTACGAGAACCGCCGGGTGGTACTTCCGCGTTCGACAGTCAGAGACCATCTACCACCTACGGACAATTACAACATCCATAGCCAAGAGAAACATTTCTCCTGGGACGGGACTCGAACCCGCACAGCGCACGGCGACTGATCAGGAGACCGAAGAGTCTACTACTGCGGCCACCGCTGCTGCCTAGGTATAACTATTAATCATTGTAGTGTCATCAGCATATACTCGTAATATAAGGATCTCCATTGGACTACAAGTGGGTAAATCATTGATATATTTCAAGAAAAAAATAATTGAGCTCTGCGGGACTATTGCCTGGTAGTTGTGAAGAGACTGAACTGTGAAAATCTACAAGTTGATGTTTATAGCACAAATATGATCTATTATCGAAATTGTAGTATTATAGTTTTTCCAACAGAATTTGAAGTTGAACGCAGTCGCATGCTTTTGCGAGATCGAAAAGGCGTGCCTCCGTCTCAAAAAAAAAGAATGGTAGGCCTACCCGTTTAGGAGAGGTGTATATGATCTGACAGTTTAATTTTAATTTGTTTCCATATTTGTAGGAAACATGTGTATCTGTAATGTGTGCCTTCGCGCAATACGAAAATATACCTTTAATATATGGCGTAGCGTGACCCAAAAGTCCTTGATCTGCTGCTGATCTTGAGCCTACCGATTCTGTCGCGTATTTCAACGAAAATACTGAAAGGCGTGCTTCCGTCTTCCAAAATACAGGAATATGTTTATTTTTATTTAAAAAAAAGAATGGTAGTCCTGCACGTTTAGAAGGGGAGTATATGATCCGAGTTTGGGAGATAAAGAAACGGTAGAAGTTATGCGTTTTGCGATAGCAGAAGGCTCAATACGATAGGTCTACCGTAAAAACGGTAGATCATGCATCACTGCTTCTATCACTCTCAAGCGCCGTTCTCGAGGGTAGAATAAATGTAGGTGAACAAAATGACGGTGAATACTACTGCAGTGAAGAATAAATAGCGCAGGATATAGCGTAGGTAAAAAAATGCAAGGAATTATTTCACCAGAAATTCCTTTATGAATGCTATTATAAGAGAGAACTTCGAACAGAGTACGAGTACGAGACTTTACTGTAATCGTCCAAAATATATTTTAATAGGTGTAGGCGGCCGGAGAAGTATCGCTTTTGAGGAAAAATAAAAATTTTAGAGTAGAAATATGATGTGAAGATTTGTGACCTTTTTTGCAGAACTATGGAGATTTGAATAATTACAGCAGTACGAATACGTATCGTAACTGATATCGCAACTACTGTGTGTAGACCGGGATATTTCTTCCTACAACTCAAAAAAACAAAACAAAACGTTGTGTTTAAGGATTGCAATCCCGCGCAGGATCCCTAGGGTTTCCGCACCCTTAAAATAATATTATATAATTTGAAATACTCCAGAGCCTTTTCGCTTAGATCACAATTGTAATTTTGTGTGCAAAACTCTGCGATCCAAGCAATCCTTTCCATAATATAGTAACCAATTATTATCAACATTTTCATGACTACTCTTCCCTACCTGGGCTCAAGAACAATTATCAACTATTTTCAACATTTTATTAAAATTAGTAATACTTTATGAGCTGCAGAGAGGACTTATACATATCTATTTAACGTTTTAGCTACAGGGACGCTCTTATTTATTAAGTTTTTGTTGTCTCTCACAACACATATAAATATTTCTTGTTTTATTCAAGTACGCAATATTATTTTTATATGCTATTTTGACATATTGTCACAAAATATCCGCAGGAATGTCGCCAATGCGAATGCGAATCGTTTTAAGAGGGTTCTTTTGTCGTCAGCTGATACTTCATTACACTTTAATATTTGTTTTTTTTTTTACTTCAACTACCACGAAGGCCTAAGGCTTAAGCACCCATTGGATACCGTGGGGCTATAGGGGGATACATGGGAAAGGGGGAACGCCACACGGACTCTGGCGAGGGAACACGTGTGCATGTCTACTACTGCGGCCACCGCTGCTGCCTGTGAATTGTGACTCCAGTCCAGAAGGGATAACACCAAATCGTCTTGAACTAGGCAATTTTTTATGGCTGTGGAATCAATGAATGGACGAATAAGCATATCTATAATATTGAACCGCTTTTGAAAACGATCCAACAATCTTTAAAAAAATTTAAACTTAAAAGTTTGCCTCTAAATAATTTTGATATCTTTCTTTCTCAAAATACCTACTCTTTGAATAAATTCAACTCACTAAGCTTCGCAAACGATTTACAAATAAGTTTTATAGAGAAAATCATGACCTATCTTCAGGGAAGTAAAATTTTAGACAAAAAAAAGGGTTAAACTCAATTTTCCGCGACACACTTTTGCAGAGCCAACAGAACTAAATTCATTCATAAAATAAGGGGAATATTTTAAAAAGTTTACTACCATATTGTGACGGCAAAGAAAGACACTGTTCTAGAATTTCGATCGAAGGTCAGTACTGAATCTTAACCTCACTCTTTAGTAAACTTAAATTCAAAGTTTCACAACAATACGTTTCCCGTTGGTATCGAGAATTCAAACGTGGACGAGTCTTAGCGACGATTCCAGGGTGGGTGCACCAAAAACGGCAGTCATCCAGAAAACGTCGATGCTGTGCGCAAACTCATCATTGAAGATAGACATTTGACATATCGTGAGATTGAGGTATCCTTGAAGATCTCAAAGACCTCAATTCAAAAAAAATTACATGAAGAATTAGGAGTAACAAAATTACAATGCAAGCTCGCACACAGCCCAGAAAAGCAAGGCATTATTTAACCGAAGAAAACGTGGAAATATTGGACCATCCTCCATATAGTCCCGATCTAAGTCCTAACGATTTCTTTACTTTCCCGAACAGACTGCGTGGTCAAAGGTTCCAGTCACCAGAAGAAGCAGTTGACGCATTCAAAAATGCCGTTTTGGATCTGCCGGCAAACGAGTGAAATAAGTGCTTCGAACATTGGTTCGAGCGCATGCAGATGTGTATTAATCTTAGTGGAAAATATTTCGAAAAACAATAAAGTCATTTAAAACTACCTACCGTCTTGTTTTATTTCACTTAAACACTTAAAAGACATCCCTCGTACACATACTCGCTGTTGCGGAAAAATAGTATACTGGCTTCTGTCCTCGTTCAGTGGTACCGTGAAAATTGCCCATGAGACAACGTGGTGCAACTAGAAAGCGATTCGAGATAGCCTACGTATCCGGTTTGTGTCATTTGAACGCTGCCAGGTGGGGCATCAAGAAGCTTGAAAGAACAGCGGTATAAGCACGTGGGAAGAACTGAACTTGTCTCTAAAAGCCGATCATGAAAGTTGCCTGGCAGCTCGTGCTGAAAAATAGCGGGTGTAGTGTAGGTTTGATTCCCGCCGACGCCCATTTTTCCTTTCTCTGTTGTTGATGAAATTTGAAATTCGTATTTCACGGGCTACAGCTCAACCAGCATGGAGAATCTTAATATGTGTGATGTTGCATTTGTCTTAGCAGCCCGAGTGATGCTGGCTATACTTACAAAATGGCGAATTCAACCTTGAAGTTCCTATTTCACGGGTTACATCTTGAACGACTTGATGGGCTCTGACATCTGAGGTGTCTATAGATTTCTCGTGGTTACTCAAACCTTCATTCATTTCAGTGACTGAAATCGGGTTGTTCGTATCTTTCAACAATGTATTTATTTATTTATAAAATCTCAGCAACTACACTTAAAATATGTTGCTCTTTTTACTTCCCAAATCTATATTTCGTAAAGACCAGTGTTCACTTACTACTCTTTAGTAAAGTATTTTACATTTATTTCTCACAAAACATCCATAAAAAAGCATAACAAGCCAGTATTCTATCAGAAACAAAACTAGTACAACAATAAAAATGACGTCATTGAATTAAGCAGCAAGTGTATAGAAGCCAAATCTTAACAAAAGTATGTTTTCGCAAGCCTTTAAAAAATAACCTACTAGGTTCTGGTGTCCCAAGCCAAATTGGCAGTTATATGAAAGATCCATTCATTTCAGCTGATTGGTTTCCACATCACGAGGACTTGATTTGGCATGAACATATCTCGCCTATCACAACAGCTGCTAGGTAAGGTCTAGGTTACTTGTTTAGGGCTAAGAAGTACTTTTCTCCGCGCAAACTTTTAGCTATATATATGACCCGGATAAGGTACTGCTCACATGTTTGGGGCTCTGCCGCTCCAACTACGATGTCCATACACAATGTTATTCACAGGAGGGCTGCTCGACTGTTCTCTAATAGGAACCCTTTCGCACGGACGAGCAGTCGGCGATTTTGCTCTCTTCTACCACTATATCCCGGGGCACGCTGGGATAAGGGGCAATGAGACGGCGGACACTCTGGCGAAAACAGGATCAGCCAGCAAGCTCGTTGGTCCTGAGCCAGCTCTAGGAGTGACCGCATATAGAGCTCTCAGAAATGGAGAAGTATCTCCAGACATCTCCGCCAGGCACGGGAACTCATTGAAGGGCCCAGTGCTAAGGATGGACGCTTCTGCCTATCTCTGGATAGAGCCAACCTAAGGTTGCTGGTGGGACTGTTGTCTGGCCATAACACGTTAAGACGTCACCTGCACGTGATGGGGGTGGCTGAGGATCCCTTGTGTGAACGCTGCGGAGTAGAGGAAGAGACCTCGGCGCACGTTTTGTGTCGCTGTGAAGCTCTGAGCTACTATAGGCAGACTATACTGGGGTCCATTACTTTGGAGCCTCAGGACATCAAGGAGCTTGGACTCAAGACGATTCTCAACTTCGCTGAAAGGGCGAGGCTTGTGATTTAAGGATTGTATAGGTGCATAAGGTCCCGCTTAAGCAGCCTATGCACTGGCTCCTTATGGTGGCCCGCATGCCTCTAATTTCAAGATTCATTCATTGCACCACTATATCAAGAGGCTTTGCTCCTCAGAGATCTCCGCGTGTTCAGCTTGCCCGACAGACCTGCCAGGCTTTAGATGCTCTTTCGTTCCTAGGGTGTGGAGATTGTGCAACAGTCTACCTGATGAGATTTTTTCCAGTTCGGCTAACCTTAGTCAGTTCGGAAATCGGATTAAAAAGAAG
Organism: Acanthoscelides obtectus; assembly: GCA_963669975.1. NCBI lineage: Eukaryota > Metazoa > Arthropoda > Insecta > Coleoptera > Chrysomelidae > Acanthoscelides > Acanthoscelides obtectus. The sequence continues at coordinate 15,001,746 of CAVLJG010000008.1, read as the reverse complement.
TCTTTAAGTTCCTTATTACAGCCCAGGTGCCCCGGAATTAAGGCGTCTTACTACGCGACTACTTCAGTATGAGAACGAATATCGGTCGATTCACATATCTGCAAAGTAGACCGTTATATTGCCGATATGCCAGCATACATATCGGTACCCAGAGCATGACAACCCATCGAAAATACGGTGCATTTTTCGAAAATCTCTGTATAAGTGACGCGCGTTAGTCGTTGGCCTACGCATGACGCCCATGCCGCGCGTATATAAGCGACAAACGGCCGAAGAAGTTCAGAGTTATACACGAAGTTCTTTGCCAGTTACGCCTGCACGAATAATTGCAGCTATGGGCCGGTTCAGACATCAATGTGCGAAGTTCGCGATCCTCATTGTTTTTGTGAGTTACGCAGTGATGGCTACCTATGTTGGTAAGTTGATAAGTGATATCTATACAGGGTCATTTTATTTAACTTATGCTTATTGGTGTCTTTTCGATCTAACCAATTTCCTTCTTGGGAAGCTCTTTTTTAAATATTCCTTGTGACTTTCAATTATTGAACTTGATTTCATGAAGTCAGCTAGGGTAGCTGACAACACAACCTGTTACTTTTTATTTGAAATTGCTTTAATAACTTTGTGAAAATTTGTCAAAAGTTACGTTATGACTGAAAGATACATAATTTAGCGATAACTTCTCATTCGATGTAACCCTTTATAAATTCATCAATTTCTATTTTTTCTGTTGACTATTATTACTTATTTGAACTATTTAAATAGCCGGAACGAAATCGAAACCATGAGTCCCCAGACGAAGCAGTTGTTATAATTTCGAAGAAGTTCTCAAATTGAGATATGCTTATAAACTTTTTAAGATCACTACTATCAAAACTTGTTTTCTCGGCACTTATTGCCGGCAATTTTTGAACCGGCTATCGGTGTATCGGTGGCGAAGCAGTTGATAAGTCAGCTATTATACAAAGTCATCCAAAACTATCTAGCATTGAAAGTTTCTCAAGGACTGATAAACAACCTGATGAAGGGTTTATGAATATTCTTCGATTTAGGAAAATTATATGACACTGTGGCACATCAAATGCTTCTGGATAGAATAAATGACTTATGAATTAGGCGAATTGCAAATGATTCCGGTTAATGCTGATGTGCCATAGGTGACAGTGGGGATTCCCTTTCTTCAATATTCATATGGATGGGATATTTGTAGCATTTAGATGCATAGATATTTCTTGTTTTGTCGATGACACTGCAGCTTTTTTATACTTGAACAACCAGGAAGGCCTGCGCTAAACACCTAGTAATTATTGATCGAGATAGTTGAGATACAGTATTTCAAAAGAATGGAACATGCTATAACCAAAATTAGGATCCAGCTCAAAATGTTTTATTATTGAATGGTGAAACGGTGATACTATTGGAAGCTGTCAATGTAAGAATGTAATTCGAAAAGAGCAAAGATAACAGTTATTTACCTAACAAGTGCGGAAAATACTCACGCAAATGTTGGGTATTCGATTTTTTGTAACAGCGTGCGATAAGTACTGACTTTAAGCATGCATCTGCGTGCAGAAAGTAGCGCATGTGCGGAAACTGTACGCGTGCGGAAAAGTGCCACTTTCTGCGCGCAGATGCGTGTTGAAAGTAAATACTCTCCGCACGCTGGTTGAAAAAAAAATTACTGCTGAAAATTTAAGGACTCGCTTAGGTTATACAACAAATGAAATCATAAATATATTGTATGACCTTCAAAATACGTCATTTGGCATTTTTAAATGGGGTACATAGTATTGATTCTATTCGAACTTATGGTACGAACATATTACTAAAATTCTGCTATTTATGAATAATCAGTTTTCAACAGATTCAAAACATAACACTTATGATCCAACTAAACATCACATTATCGGATGGATTCCGAAAAACTTGGTGGTATTGTATTTTATTTAAATGAGAGTATGTATATACGCATGCTTCGAATAAACTTATTTATTTATAATAACAAGTTCATTATAATTTAATATCTCAATTGGATGTCTGCATGTACAGATTTGCAAATGAATTCATTAATTTTGACAGTGTATTTTTATTTTTACTATTCGTTCCATATCACCATTATCTTATTTTACTCTGTTCTGTGGACAGTTTATAAATGATTCGTTCAATAATAATGCCATCGTGTATGATTAACGAAGCAGCAATTTAACACATCTAGGATTACACATTGTCAATGCAAGGTTATTAAATAATAACCAAAACCAGTTTATGTTTACGTTATATGGATCTTGTTTTTTTACAAGGGCTTATCCAAATGTGTAATGAACTTTGATATGTGGAGCAAAGTTGGTACACCATGTATAGTTGCCAATATTTTAAAAATGTGCCCTCAGATACCATCATATATAATCATCCATTAATTGTTTTATTTGAAAACTTTTTGTTTAGGAGCGATACCCGGTCCTCGTACGGTTGGGACACCCTGTATCTAGTTTATAACGTGGCACTCTCAGCATTTTGCATAACGTAACATGATCCTCTCCAAATCATGATGCCATAGATGAAATAAAATGACAACAAAAATATGCACCAAAATGACAATCTTATTCATTCTAAAAAATGAAAATGTATTCAGCGAGCACGCACCGTCCCATCCGATTGCCTTACCATTATCTACCTCGAAGTTTTGATCCAATTTAATATTATAAAACTAATTGTCTGTTTTTCTTTTTAAATATATCCACTACATCGTGTCTTATAGTGAGTCTTCATAAGGGCCAAACTTGTTCTGCGCAGACAGTCCTTAGGCTTGAAAAAGATCTTTCTGGGGTAATGGTAGCCAAAATTTGTAGCAATGTGTAGATATTTGGATATAGTTTTCGAAGGCACTTTAGGCATTCCAAAGCAGATTTTGGAGTAGTGCATTCTGTGAAGGTGCTTGTCATAACTGCGTTCCATACTTCAAATTACGCTTTAATCACAGATTCATTTATTTCGGAAAGCACTGATGAGTACAGTTCAATTGCCGCTTCGATTTCAGAATGGGTCACAAAATTCGTAGGAAACACACAAAATAGTACTGATATCACTTTACGGTGATTCGTAAACCTTTTAGTCAATTGCTGAATTGTATGTGTAAGGAATGGGTTGAATAAATTTATTTTGAAATAAGCGCAGAAATGTTAGAGCGGTTCAACTGCCTTCCGACGATCCGCGGCATCCCGACTGTACCACCATTTGCTTCTTCATAACGATGGGAATACTCGTCGTCAGTTTTAATCCTCAAAAGTTGCGAAGCATTAATAACACCGTCCACGTGGCTGAATGCTGTGATGAGGCCAGTTATTGACCTTTAATTATAGTTTCAAATAGTTTCGGAAAAATATTTTTTATAACTTTCACAACAGTTTCATTTAACCGATTATTTATATATAAAAGACTGCAATGGTCGAAAAAGACCATACAGTCCATGGATCACAGATAACATTAAGTTTATGAAAAGGCTTCGAAATCAAGCTCTTTCTCGTTTTAGACGAACGCACCAACCTGGTCATCGAGCCTATTCTAAACAATTAAGAAACCTGACCACTTCTGCTATTAGAGCCGAAAAAAAGGCATATGCAAATTTAAAGTTTCAGAATTGCTCAGAAAAGGAAAAATGGGCTGAACTAAACAACTAAATATATTTAGAAATAAAAATAAATACATCCCTGACCATTTAAGGAATGTTAATGAACTTATTACCTACTTTGCCCAAATATCACAAAATAATACTCCAAAACAAGAATCGTTGCATTTCTATAACAACAACTCCTTGCTTAATCAAACCTTCTCATTCAACCTAATCGACGAAGATTTTGTTTTAAATAGTATCCTCAGTATGATGACGAAGACTTTTGGCGCTGATAGCCTGAACGTTATCCTGATTACCTTGTGTTGCCCTTTTATAGCTCCTTATATTACCCATATTATAAATAGTTGTATTAAAAGGTCTTATTTTCCTAAAAGCTGGAAGCTGGCCAATGTTCTTCCATTAGCTAAGGTTAACAATGCGACAGAATTTGGTCAACTACGTTCAATCTCGCTTTTACCGACACTTTCTAAACTTTTGGAAAAGGAAATCGCTATACACGTTGCTAACTACGTGTTTGCCAACAATATCATCCCTCCTAGACAGTCCGGCTTTAGAACCGGGTACAGTTGTTCCACAGCATTAACAGATCTTGTGGATGATGTCATCAGAGAACAGAATGCGGGAAATGCTCTTGTCTTGGTGTTATTGGACTACACGAAAGCATTTGACATGACTAATCATGAGATACTAGTGGCTATTTTGAAATATATTGGATTAGAGCAGCCGACCTATGCATTAACTTTGGACCGGAACATATCAGATGCAGTTACAATTACATCAGGGGTGCCCCAGGGCAGTATTTTGGGTCCATTATTGTATAGCCTATATACTTTTAATTTCATGAAGGCGTTATTGTCAATATCATCTTTATGCTGACGACACTCAAATTTATACCTCTTTTAAACCTGATCTGTCCATAACAAACCGACTGAATACCGACTTGAATAGCCTTCCCAAAACCTCTGAAGATCACTTGTTAAAGATAAACCTTAGTAAATCGACGGCTATATTGTTTTGTAGTGATTCCTGCAAAAACGTATTAAGCTCAAACTAGGGGACAATATAATATCATTTAGGGATTCCATGAAGGATTTGGGCTTAGTTGTTGACTCTAAACTTAAGTTTAGAGAGCACATTACTCTGTGCCTAAGAAGAGCATATTGAATGTTAAAAATAATTTGCCCCCATAGACATTAGCTATCACAAAATACTAAAGCCACGCTCTGCGAAGCTTTAGTGTTGTCCCACTTCAACTTTGCTTATATGGTGTATGGCCCATTTCTTGATAGTGTGGAACTAAAACGGGTTCAAAAAGCTCAGAATTCTTGTCTGAGACTGATATTAGGCATAAGGGGTAGGCAAAGAGTATCCCACAAACTACCTGAACTGGGATGGTTGAATATGGCGCAGAGGCGTACCTTGCACTCTACTTCCTTTTTTACAAGATTATAAAATTAAAAGCCCTCCCTATCTTCACTTAAAAATTAGTTACCGGACTGATGTACATAATCTAAACATTAGAAGATTGAATTTGATTACAATACCATCACACTATAAAGAATCATTTAAGAAATCATTCTCATATCAAATTACATTTTGGGTAAATAAATCCAAAATTAAAGATTTTTCTCTATCGGGAGCTTCATTTAAGAGGAACCTTAAAAGTGATTTACTATATCCATATTTCCGATGAATGGAAAGAACTACTATGTTCAATTTCAACAACGTTCGAAGTTTAAAGTTGCAACACATCTGAAAACTTTTTTAAATCTGCTTTTGTTAGCAAAGAAAAATATAAGTTTAGCATTTCAACCTACCTAATTTTCCAGTATTAAAAAAGCTGCAAATATGTGAAATATAGTACATATTGCAACATCCATCCCAGTTTTTATAAGGTTTATATAGGAAAAAAAAAGGTTGTATTGTGCTTGCCAAGTTCACATATGATAAAACCCTATCCTTTACGTACCGGCCGCCGATCTATGGTTCTATCGAAGAATCCTCATAGAATCCGAAAATATTGAAGTTACTCAAGAAGTAGTTGGTACAGCTGATAATGCTTATGACCCGATTCATCATTTATGTAATTGAAGATTTATTTTTGTTACCCCTTTTTTAAGTTGTTTTAGATTTGTTCTCTTTGACTGTTGAAACTATTTGAATTAACCTTTCCATTATTTCAATATAACGTTCGGGGCAAAAACCAGGTAAACCCAAACTTCTTAGAAAAAAAAAATAAAAAGGTTTGCTTCATGTCGTTATGTTATTACGTATTAAGCAGGTTTTTCATTACCTCGTCTATACCCGAAAACAGAATGGTTTCCTTTTCCATGATTTTAAAACAGAATATTCGGTTTTTTACTTTTCCAAAACTTTCTATTATATGATTTACCTGATTTTTGAAGTAATTTATGTTATTCTCAAAACAGTCATAGTACGCACCATTTGCCGTCTGTCTACGATCATACCACTGCCCCCCCCCCCCCCCCAGTGCATATTGCCGACCGGGACTTTTTCCTTGAATCCGCCACTGGTCCGTCAAAAAGTATTTTTTATCAAATATACTCACAGCTTAAGCGCGCACGAAGAATATTTTCCTACATCAAGCGGACCGTATAGGCAACCAGTCTTGCGCTGTCGTCTATAAGCTTGCAGCTAAATCAAAGTTGACGGATGTAGCGCTGCAAGTGTTTATTAGAAAATACCAGCACGGCATCCATTTAATATGTGCATTACAGATTTATCTAAGAGATTTGGAATTTGGTGATCGAACTAAATTCGCCTGGGGGGTCATGACCCCCCCTGGATCCGCGCCTGGATAGCACAGGTTATGAAAATGTCATAATAACGTGTTTGTTACATATTAGATCAACATTTAGGTATGAGAAGGATATCCGCGCATTGGGTGCCGCGTTTGCTCACGTTAGACCAAAAACGTGTGCGAATGAACATTTCCAACGCTCTGTTGGCGTAGTTTAGGCGCAATAAATCCGTGTTTTGGCGCCGATACGCTCGAAATAAAAATACAGCCAAAACACCGGCTACAAAAATAGCAAAAACTGGGAAAGTGATGGCAACTGTCGGAAACTTTTCAACCCCCACCCCCCCAAGTAAAGTCGTCAACAGGGCAAACGCTATTTATTGGTGATAAATTGGCACGGGAGGCATCTCTAATCAAATACTGCCAAACTCTCGTTTCGTTATTGAAATATAGTTTGTTCTGTACAAGAAGCCGGCAATTACGAGGAAAAAAGTTGCGGTCGCAAAATTTCCAAAAGATTAGTGTATATAGTACACACTCGTACAATAATGTCGTAAAAGTGTCCGTTTACACGAACTTCAATATATTCCGCTTGAAAGCAAAGCTACGAGACAAAAGGTACATTCACATACCGATCCTGCTTTACATGACGTCTGCGAGATACACGAGTAAACTTTTTAATGTAAGAGGATAGAATTTCAGGCTTCATGAAATAAACTTGATTCTTAGTATTTTTAAATTATCTTGTCCCTTTGCGGTAATGTAGTTCTAAAGTTAGTCTCAGGTTCGCACATTTTTGTATGTATTGAATATTTCATTTCCAGATGTACATAATTTTAAGTCAAGTTCTTAATCAGCTCTGAAGATTATTCTTCATTCAGAAATTGTAATTTCTACATATTGTATTTTGATACGATTAAATGAACTTTCGTACTTTTTCTTGATCTACCCAAGAAATATTTCCACGCTTTTCTGAAACCCTGTATATCAATTCTTTGGAAACTGGTATTTTCACCTCCAAACCCGTTTCATACGTAGAAAAACTCTCCTCTGCAAGGCAAGGCATGTCAATTCCTTGAACAACACAATTTAGCTTTTGTCCACTTTTTTCTAAAGGACTTCGTCGAATTGTATTTCGGTCATCCCTTGTTAATGTTATATAGGTTTGTACAGAATCAGCAATAGTAGAAAACGCCAAATCGAATTACCACTCAAATCACTGACAGTTGTGGACGTGCTACTCTGAAGATAGCTCTTTGGGATAAAATTTCTGTATATTAAAGTCCATTATAACGGGTGATTTTTTAAGAGGTATAGGATTTGATTTTCAAAAAAAACTAAAAAAATTTGAAAAAACGATTTAATCTTTATTTGAGACGATAGAACGGTCGATATAATTTAATGTTTAAAGATTATTTCATGTAAATGTTGGCCGCGGCTCCACTTTAGATGGCCCATGCGCAAGGTCCAATTTTGGCACACTCTCTCCAACATATCGGCCGGTATCTCACGAATAAATGCTTCAATATTGGCTTCCAGTGCTTCAATCGTTGCTGGTTTATTCCTGTAGACATTAGCCTTAACATGGCCCCACAAGAAATAGTCCAACGGCGTTAAATCACACGATCTAGGCGGCCAATTGACGGGCCCCAAACGTGAGATAAACTGTTCACCGAACTCGCCTCTCAATAGGGCCATTGTTTCGTGCGCGGTGTGGAATGTGGCACCGTCTTGTTGAAACCACATGTCAGCCAAGTCCAGCTCTTCCATTTTGGGCCAAAAAAAGTTTGTTATCATCGCACGGTAGCGCTCGCCATTCACAGTTACGTTCCGGCCATTGTCGTCTTTGAAGAAGTACGGCCCGATGATGCCACCGGCCCATAATCCACACCAAACAGTGATTTTTTCGGGATGCATTGGTAGCTCTTGCAATGCTTCTGGCTGGTCTTCACTCCAGATGCGGCAATTTTGCTTGTTAACGTACCCATTCAACCAGAAATGAGCTTCGTCGCTGAACACAATTTTTCGATAAAAATGTGGATCTTCCTCCAACTTTGCCAGCGCCCATTCACCAAATTGGTAAAGTGTGGCTTCAATTCTTGCACCAGCTGTATCTTATAAGGTTTTACACCCAAATCCTGTCGCAAAATTTTCCACGTAGTGGAGTAACAGAGGCCCAATTGCTGCGAACGGCGGCGAATCGACATTTCACGCTCATCACTAACACTGGCGGATACAGCCGCAATATTTTCTTCAGTCTTCACTCTACGTCTGCGTGTTGGTGGTTTAATGTCCAATAATGTAAACTGGGTTCGACATTTAGTCACAAGCTTCCGAATAGCTCGCTCAGTAGGCCGACCAAATTGCCCATAAATTGGAAGCAGTGCTCGATACACTCTCTTAACCGAGCATGAATTTTGATAGTAAAATTCAATAATTTGCAAGCGTTGTTCGTTCGTAAGTCGATTCATGGTTAAATTATAGACCAAACTGAACAAGTTTGACAATGACACAAGACACGATTCACGCGTCATCTGTCAAAAACAGTGTTGCCAAAAAGATACTAGCAAAAAAATCACCCATTACAAATAAGTCGAGAAAAAATCATTTATAAACGTCAACTCTCGGTATTACAAACTACCGGATTTTGAATTGCAGGTGAACTGTAATTTTATTGTTATCCAGATGTCAGCTCTTAAATCGTATTTATCAACGTTCGGTTTGTCCAAGTTGAATAGATAGTTGTAGTTTAACAAAAGGGTAATGATAAGACAGTTAGACAAGGCGAATAAATTAGAAAGAGATAGGAGATGTAACCCAAATCAAGACAACCACAAATCAGCTGATCGCGTCTAAACACCTGCTGTTCTTTCTCTGTGGCAACTATTTGAAAGGGCATAAGTCAATTTTTTATAGGTACAAAATCGACTTGAGTCCCTTTTAACAAGGAGACTAGACGAATTTGGTCCGAGCCTGAATTTTGATTGTGATTTTAATGGCTTTTTTTCATATATCCACTTGTACAATTTTTATGAATCGTCTTCTCAACGAATTTGCAATGTTGTCAACAAGTTGACTTATGCCATTTCCACTATTTACCATAATTTGATGAGAGATAAATACGGTATTGCCAGGTGGATAATTCTTTTTGGTTAATTCATTGTACATCACTTATTGTGAAAGCATTATTCAAATTTCTATGTCATGATCTACGAAAAGGAATTTTCTATAGCACTATCGATTTCAGTGGTAAAACACATACACCTACATATTTATGTCTCCAATACGAACGGTTGCTGAGATGTTTATTTTGAGCATATACCGTACGATTTTGATAATTAGATAAGACCTGAACAAACGTTTGTCTGTTCCAGAAACTCCCAAATCGGCGAAAAGGAGGGGGATAAGCTTATTTAGAGTAGGAAAACGATACGGAGATTCCTTTTATCCTTGGAATATACAGACAGGTAAGTAACATGTGAAGGGTTACCTTTAATCTGTTGAAGATAAAGGGCCTGTGTATCTGTTTTGGGATTTAGTGATTGTAAACAACGAAGTGAATGAGCTTAAGCACCCATTGATTTAAATAGCTGCAAGCTGTTATAGGTTCAAGAACCACCTTTACAATTATGATAAAACCGTTTGAATGAAAGAAGTTAAGCTCTGTTTCTGCACTTTCAAGATTGAAGGAGATTGATACACATAATTCTTCCTATAAGATAATACCTAGTATTCCTAAACAGGGGAAATAGAAGACAAAAACATTTTTAAACAGCTTTTGTTTAGCTGAAATAAATATTTGACAATAATTTTTCTTATTGGAATTACTACTCTTGCTATTAAAATATGACATGCTTTTAATGAAACAACTGAAACTTAACCTGTGATAAAATCATTTTTTGATCTTCTGGCCAACAGAAACCACTTTCCACTGACGTTTCAATTGTTGTAGACTGAGAGTACACAATAAGCCTTACGGCTGAGCTGTAAGTACTAGTGCACGGAGCCCTGAGCCCCTTGCTATAAAAGAAAATGGCATCCAGTAAGCTGACAATTTCTGAGCAACGTTGCCTTCAACTCATTAGGGATTATATTCGGTGCAAATCAGTTCCTCTTAGGCCCGTATCGTCAGTCGTCCCTACAATTGTAGGGCGCCTTTATGGCCTCCTTGATTGTCATAGTTTTCTACTTCTCCGTGTCAGAACTCTATTTTGAGGTTATGTCACAAACATCTATTTGCATCAAATTGTGCTTGCTTTTGAGTTATATCATGTTTTATCAGCCTGAAATTTCCTACAATTTAAAAAAAGCATATCTTCACAATAGGAGAGCGCTGACGCTGACACGGGACAAGTGTAATCTAGAAATTTTTCAAGGAGAGAAAGGAGTATGACAATCAAGGAGGCCATAAACGCGCCCTACAATTGTAGGATCGACTGACGATACGGGCCTTAGAGAAACGTTGGCTACGAACCTCTATAGCAAAGGGATTACATGGATCATGCCAGTCAAACAGGCTCATACAAGCAGTACATAGTCAAACAATGTGATTTAGTCTACCGCCCCCATATTTATTTTTTCTTGTTTTGGCCTTTTTTGCGCCGCCACTGGAGATGGTTCCAAAAAGCTTCATTGTCCATGGCATAGATGTTACCTTGTGCGGAAATTTCATCAGTATCCGATCGTCACCTCCCAAGTTATAGACGGGCTAAGTATTATATAATAATAATAATGTATTTTCCTTAAGACAAAGTTTGTACAGAAATCGTCAAGAGACATGAAACTATATTAAAACAAGTTAATAAACAACTCTTACACACTGATAAACTCACAGACATTATACAAACTTTGTGATTTTTATTTGCTATTCCTTGTATATCCGTTGGAAGGATGTTAAAGATTTTAGGACCAAGTATATTTGACGATTTATTTCCTACTTTGAATTTAGAAAAACCTGGATAGGAAGAATTAGCGGACAGTCAGACAGAAATGAGTGGATCCAGATGGTGTATGAACCCACCTAACAATTATATAAGGGTTGCGAAAACGTTTATATGTACAGTATAGTATTCCTTACATAGCATTGTATTTGCAAGAGTGCTTTAAAGCGAATATTCATGCGTAGCTTGTCTCGAAGAAGAAAAATATTGGTTGTGGCATTTAACCTAAAAAGATGACAGCAGAGACTTAGGTTATGGGGATGTTGTATATCTGTAAATATTGAGCAATAAATTATCCAGAGCACATCAATTTTGTTTTAAAAAAGTTGTATAAATGCTTCTGTTGGGAGCAACTTGTTGGCTAAAGTACTAATTTTGCACACCAAATCGACAAGGTTCGGCACGGGTATCACGTATCTTGAAAAGTGACATTATGCCGATTTTTTTTTACATTATGCTGTTTTTTTTTGACATTATGTAGGTTATTCTACAAGATGTTAACTTAGCACTTAGTTGTACGTGTTGCCTAAACGTCAAGAGGCTTGTTATCCATCTTTGGCTCTGATGTGATGTAAAATCTGCTACTGAGATGGCACTACTGGAGGTCTAAGCTGTAAGTTCTATGTGTTGATGATAATTACATTGGGTTCTTGTCTCATATCCACTTAATTGAGATTCAAAGTTAGAAATTAGTTGCGCATCCACTTTTTCTTATCCATTCTGAAAACTACATGTACAAATTTGCTGAATTTCAAAAATGAGAGAGATCAGAAATAATTATGTTCACTGTACACTGTCGAATTACAAGCCATATACATGTTAACAGTAATTACACACAACGCAGGCGCGGTGATGATTTCCCGTAATTCTCCTCAGTTTTTTGTAATTCATAACTTTGAACATAACCTCTCTTCAGGAAGCACAACATATAAATATCCCTTCATATTCAGCATATTGAGTAATGCTTTTCTCACACAGCAAATATCACTGATTTTATACTCATGCAGAAAAATAGACATTCATTATTCAACCAACTTTCTTCTCAGAGATAAAAACTACAGACGCGGATCACTCAGACTCACAAAAATATGCAACCAATGGTGCATGTGGTTAGTTGAGTCATTCTTTCATAGATGGACGTTCACAATGATCCTAATGAGCAAACGTGGAATGACTGTTTGCGCCCTAAAAACTACCTAGTCTACAAGTTGACATCTTATAGGTTTTTTTTGACGTTTTGTAGGTTTTTTACATGATACCCGTGCCGGTTATTTTAAAAATGTTACTATTTACAACATCACACAACTGTTTTGACTATCGAGCTGTTAGGCCATATAAAACAGTTCTGCTAACGTTTATGCAATAAGCAGGTATTGTTTGTTTTAGACGCCCCATTGAAGAGCAAGTATGCTGCAGGAAACAAAGCATTAAGTCAGCATTTTGGTATTCAGGCGACAACAAACGAGAGCTCTCACGGCTTAACACTTCTGTTACCGAAAACTTGTAGCACCCCTTGTTCGGTATAACATTCAGAAAACATACATTTCACTTTAGAAATTTTATGCAATACCTCTACACCAGTGGCGTAGGAAGTAAAAATAATCTCGGAATACCATTTTCACAAAAGCTTCTTGCAGGACTATCACATTGTCTCGTACCGACACTGAAGTACGTCGTAGAATGGATAATCGAAAGGACATCACGTTCAGAACTTTCTGTAATTGTTTCTCAAAAGTGCTTGTTCAAGGATCACGAGTAGACCCAAACTGCATTTTATACATCGACGTTGTTGAATAGTTCTGGTAAACTTAAATTGGTTATGGCGTTCACTTTGCAGAAATACACCTTCATACTTCTATCTACCGATCTGTTTATCTGTTGTCGGTTGAAATACTGTCTTATCAGCCAGGTTTACAGCGTGAAGCTTTCCATGCGGCTTTTGGAGCAAGTTTCTTCTAGGCTATTTTCGTAGATATCTTAGCTCTAATCAAGTATCATATTTTCTTATAAGAAAAAAGCGTGTCAATATCAAGATTCCTCTCATTGAGATAAGTTTTGGTCCCGAGATACTATTTCCCGTGCCAGAATCCAATAGCTGCGTTCCAATATTCTTCGTCTCTTACTCAATGTTTAAATTAGTTTTTTATTGTGCTCTTCGACATGTACATTGCTGCTTATAGCATCTGTCGCCTCAACGGCTTCGATTTCATGTGTGAACTTCTATTTAACTTGACCTACCTATGGTATATGTAAGTGTTAGACAGATCTTGGAACTGACTTTTGAACCGGTTAACCATAAGCGATAAGCTCTTAAAATATGGAGTTGATTACCTTGTACAACAGCTGCAACTCCTTATTCAAAAAATAATCACCACGAACAGAATACCGGAGGAATGGAGGAGAGCGATCATGCTGATGTTTTTCAAGAAAGGAGACAAGAAAGACTCCAATAATTATCGAGTAATAAATCTGTTAAATACAACACTCAAATTGACAACAAGAATAATAGGGACAAAGATAAACGAACGAATAACTCTGCAAGAGGAGCAGCAAGGATTCCGGACAGGAAGATCATCACGGATGCAGTTTTTGTAATAAGACAAATAAAAGAAAGGTCTCTGGAATACAACAAACCAGCATATATGTGCCTGATGGATTTGAAGGAAGCGTTTGATAGAGTGAGAACTATTGAGAATATATATAAAGATAACATACCTATGGTAAGATGTAAAGGAAAACTCTCGCAACCTATCAAGTATGAAACTGGCATTAGACAAGGAGATTCGCTGAGCCCACTAAGATTTAATCTGATAATGGATGAAATCATAAAGAAAGTTAAAAAAAGAAGAGGATATAGAATAACGCCATAATAATAGCAGAAAATGAAGACGACCTACAAAGATTAATTAAAGAAATCGAAGATACGGCGCTCATACACAACATGGTGATTTCAATAGAGAAAACTAACACGTGATGGAAACGGAATACTTGGGAATCAAACTGTCAAGATATGGAAAAGTGGAAGAAGAAGTCCAAAAACAAGTGAGCATGGCGAACAGGGCAGCAGGATGTCTCAACAATACAATCTGGAGAAATAAATACCTCACAACGGAAACGAACACTAGGATATATAAATCAACAATAAGACCGATAATGACGTACACAGCGGAAACAAGAGCAGATACGACGAAAACACAAAGATTATTGGAAACAGCAGAAATGAAAGTCTTACGAAAAATAAAAAACCAAACTCTAAGAGACAGAGTAAGAAGTGAGGAAATACGAGCGAAATGTGGTATGAAGGAAATAAACCTGTGGACCAAAAGAAGAAAAATAGAATGGAATTAACACATAGAAAGAATGACAGAAAATCGAACAGTACGAACAGCAAGAGACAAATCGCCAAATGGAAGAAGATCAATGGGACGACCGGGGAAAACATGGTCAGACAACGTCAATTGAGGCTAAAAACCGAAGTAAAGCAGGCATAAGCCTATTAATAAGGTAGGAAGAAGAAGAAGAAGAAGAAGAACCATAAGCCATAATACACAATATGCCGCCATTCTCAATGCAGTTTGGCCAACTATTATTTCCATAGTCTCCCCATCATATGAGTATCAGATGAAAACACTTGGTATGAGAAACATGATAAGCAGAGTGACGCCATTCTAAAATCAATATAGTGAACTATGTCACCGCCGCAGTCTGAGCAGAACAATCAAGCAGATCGTTACGTCGGGCGCTGAGCCCAGATAGCAGAAGGAGACGCATACCGAAAACATTTCTCTATCATTCTTAACGACAAATGTATGGGGAAGCCAATGATGAGTGAAATATGGCTAACAGTTGCGTAAAATTAGAATAGAACATTATAAAATTGATATATACCCGCCCCCACACCCTAATTTTCTACTCCTAAAATTTTTTCAAAGTCCTCTGAAACGTCAAAAACAAAGTTTGAGATTTTTTTTCCTTTTTTGCCTTCTCCACCGCCACTGGACCGATTTCCAAAAGATATAAAACAGACAGAGAGACAGACTGACAGGCAGATGGAGAGACAGACAGACCGATGCAAATAAGTGACATGGTTTTTCATGATGCACATGTCCTGCGACATCCAAAAACATATCTCATTTTCAAAATATTTCGCAACTGCAATGCTTCCTTGTCCAGTGGCGTACTATGTAATATAGGAAGGTATTTGGAAAAATGAAATTGATGCTCACTTTAAAAAAACTGGACATGTATATGCAAAAATAAAACAAAATAAGACGATGAGACTTCTGTGTTTAACATTTTTTTTAATATCCACTGGTTTCTAAGAAAGGAGATGACAAGGTATGTTGTCCATCTTATATACATGTCTCTATACAACCTCTTGGCGCCAATGTAGAGGATCGTAAATCCTTTTTTGTTTCATAGCAAACAAAATCGAACTTTCGGTAAACTTCTAACAACCGTAAACGGCATACGTGCGTCGGTGGTTATCAGCAATGAGCTCTTCAACTCCTTTGGGAAGATGTTTGCTGAAAAAGCGGTCTGCTTAGAGGGAGGATTTTTCTCCAGATGCAGTTTTCCTTCAATGCAGCACTTATGTCTGTCTACTTTATGAAAATGCCGCCTCTGCCGCGCATTGTTGAGAACTGGACAAGTTTTATCGGATTTTGTATATTTTGTATGGGACAAGGTATTAGAATAGTCTATGCGCTATCTATATTAGGAAGAGTGTTCTGGGTTGCCACATCGAGTTCTGTTCATAGTCCAGTGAAATCATCATGCAATTGACACTCAGGTTTCAAAAAATATATTTTTGTAATTCTTATCCGGGGGCAGGCGAGCCTCGTTCATCGACAAGAGGTAACTTTGTGTGAGAGTATCCTGCCTCCAAAACTTCTTGAAGAGCGAGGGTAGCGGATTTTCCCCGGGGATCTTAAAATGTCCCAAGTTGTACTCAAAAAAATGCTAAATATGCTAATTTCAATTACTGTATGCGCTGGTTTGACTGACTCATTTTTTGTTATACATGTGAAGGCCAATATCGTCATCACGCGGGATTGACCATCGCCACAATCATGTGCGCCTCTCAGGGGTCGGAGAAAAGTCATTTAATTTCTTGTTGTAGATGATCGTAGCTTTCTTCTCAGAGAGGCTGACGTGTCGAATATATAGCGATAACAGCGCTGTGTGCAGATTTAACCTACTTGTCGCCACTTGGCCATCTGGGTGGCATTTTTCAAAGTACAATCATTCTTTTTTTGTCGATACTACACACTATGTTGCAACAGCAGTCTAAATGGCCACGCACAATGCCGAAATCGCATGGATACATGTTAAATTAACAGCGCGGAAGCTCTGCAAAGTCCAAAATCGCATAAGCTACCCATTCGCATTTGGGATAGAAGTAGCGCTTTTATAGACCTTTCATAAGGCGTGAAGCTTCCCTGTAGTCAATGAATATCGGATATCTCATTGGAAACCGTGAAACAATGACTCTTCCTAGGTCATTTTGATGATAAAACTGGGACGATTTGGTCTATTTGTGCTAAATATCAACAAACAATGCAAAATAATGATCTGTTTGCTCCATTGAATAACAGGACAACTACAGGAGAGTAAACAACTGAATATAGGCAAGAGCTGCTATCTGCTTTTATTTTCAATGTTCCTTTCAACTTAGTCTATCTCCATTAAACCTTCTCCTCTTTTCAATATAAGATTTGGGTATTAAAATATCTTTTTTTGTGAAATACTGTAGTCGTTGAATCTGACAGACGTAATCGACAGCCTGAAAGCGGTAGAGCAGTTGGTTGTCTACATTCAGTTTGTTACTTCTCGGGATTGCGCTGTAATTCGAGGAAGCAAACATTATTACCTTGCATTTTTATTGATTTTTGCCACAAATAAACCAAATGGTCCAAATTTTATCACCAACATACAAAATAGATGCGGCCAACAAATAAAAATATTTCTGACATCGATGACAACTTATGATGACAACTGCTACGTACAGCCTACTGTGAAATGAAAATCTAAATCCTCTCTCGAACGTTCCTCAAGGAAGCGTCATGATTCCAAGGAAATATCTGGTGTTCGCTGTTTCCCAGGAAGCCTCACGCCTCAACGAAGGTCTATCAATCTGACTCTAAATGTTGTATCGTTGGAACGCTTTAAATTGCCAAAACGATCATTGTCATTTCGGATTTCTACTTAGAAAAAGGCCACCGAGGTGGCAGAAACGTCAATAAAAAATCATTCCTACATATGACGTTTGCGTATAAACCTAAGATGTTTCTTGGGAGTGTTTTGATTCCCCAACTATCCTGAACCTCTAGAGAAAGGCGGAAAAAACATTTTTTTCTGAAAGCGGGCGACAGAGGAAGTGCGTATGCAAAATATTGAGGACCTCGTTTTAGCAGTGGTCATTAATTGAGAATGATGATAAAGCAGAGCTTGTTTGCCCAATATTTGGACACAAGGTATTATTTTTTTAGTAATCAAAAAGATTTAAAAGATGATACTGTAAAAAGTTGTTTCCACAAAATATCGTTAAAATACGATTTGTTCACTGCGGGTGTCTAGGAAACTATTTTGCTGGTATTTTGGTCCTATTAGCTACCAGTAAGTTGCATGTGTTAGGTGCGCTAGTTGAATGATATATTTCTCTAACTATTGAACCCCCAAAAAAATCAATTAATTGCAATTTCCTCATTTCCTCTAGGCTCTTCACCGCCCCCCGTAAGTCCCCAACGCCGGCAAGGACAAAAAAAAGGTCACAGACGATAAATAGAGATAAAAAATTTCATTTCAGACATTTTGATGTCGTTGTTGTTCTAGTATTTTACGCTGTTGCCATCATCCACAGGTGGAAAACAGAACAAACATTTGTTGTCGCAGGTCGTAAATATCTATGATATTTAAAATATGACCGTAGCCTATTATTTTTATTATGCGACGCCTCTGGTTGAAATCTCAGTCTTTCCACCGCCCTAGCCATTTTGTTTTCCCCGCCAGTCGCCTCTGCTCCTGGCCACCAAGCAGTGTTTGAAAATAAGCAAAAGTAATATTATCACTATACGTCTATTTCCAAATTCGACCCTTAAAATTGGTTTTAAAAAAATGCTTCTTAGAAAGTTTCAAAATTCAAAGTGCTCTCGTAGAGAGACAGAAATAACTGAATTTTTCTAAAATAGTTAAAATTTCAAAAATTAATTGTACAATAACATTGCCACTTTTTTCCTCTGTAAGATCACATCAGAATTTCAATATGACGTTTCGTCTAATGTCCACCAGCTTTTATTTTTTCTCATGGACGCCATATCGTATATATACCAGATTTGTTACAAAATTATTTTATTTTTTTCCTGACTTTATTTGAGACGCGATTTCAAGATAAATCGAATATTGTCATTGTCACTTTTTTGCCTATAGGCCTGCTCAAAGTTTCAGTTGCCGGTTTCTTCTTTCGACTTACATCATCAACTTTGGACGCTACATTGGAATCGTGCACATTTAAATACTACCTACTAAAAATAATATTACTTCAACTAAATTTATGAATCATATTTTCATAAATATTATACTCATAACTAAATGCAGGATAAAATATTGAGCTCGATTTCGCAAAACTTCAATAGTGAGTCCATAAGAAAAAACAAAGTTGAGGATGGATGGTGGTCGACAGCAAAAATGTCTGATCGACAATTTTTCTACGCTCTTTTGCATTCGAGAGATAGAGTCGCAATACTCTCATGCAGTTTATTGTAAAATCCCATTTCAAATAAAACCAACAATTTTTCAATAAATCCGGTATACCAAGCAAATGACTCTTATAATTTCAAAGCCCACACAGGAAATCCAATTTTTTTAAAATAGTAAGGTTTGGCAATATCCATGTAAGCATGTCCATCTGTGCAAAAATCGAATATGGCGTCTATAAGAAACGATAAATTTGTTGCTGGAGGATAAGAGACGAAACGTCATATTGAAATTCTGATTATAATACCTTGTAGAGGAGAAACATTAAATGTGCGATTCATTTCACAATCACAATACAAATAAAGCCAGGAGTCATTAAAACAATTTTGAGAATATTCGTTTTTTTGCGTCTCTCCCTGTCACGGGTATCACGTATCTTGAAAACTGACATTATGCCGATTTTTTTTTTGACATTATGCTGGTTTTTTTTACATTATGTAGTTTTTTCTACAAGATATTAACTTAGCACTTAGTTGTACGTGTTGCCTAAACGTCATGATTCTTGTTATCAATCTTTGGCTCTGATGTGATGTAAAATCTGCTTCTGAGATGGCATTACTGGAGGTCTAAGCTGTAAGTTGTATGTGTTGATGATAATTACATTGGGTTCTTGTCTTAAATACACTTAATTGAGATTAAAAGCTAGAAATTAGTTGCGCATCCACTTTTTCTTATCCATTCTGGAAATTACATATATAAATTTGCTGGATTTCAAGAATGAGAGAGTTAAGAAATAATTATATTCACTGTACACTGTCGAATTACAAGCCATATACATTCTAACAGTAATTACACACAACGCGGGCGCGGTGATCATTTCCCGTAATTCTCCTCAGTTTTTCGTAACTTATAACTTTGAACATAACCTCTCTCCAGAAAGCACAACATAAAAATAACCCGTCGGGCACAGCCAATAGATATACTTCATTGCCAGCATATTCAGTAATGATTTTCTCACACAGCAAATATCTGTGTGGAAGTACTTTGAACTTCAGCGGCATCTTGCCAGTTACCTAAATACGCAACTTTGCACCCATTTCGTATCTCTTATCGTCGGTGGCTGAAACCCTTCCAAAAAACGTTCCTTTGCAACCCATTTATGACCTGATGTATACAGTGTGAGCTGAGGAGGTGTGGGTGTGGGGGTAAATAATGGACAGCTATTAAACTCACGAATTCTATACTATTGTTTTGGTATATTCCTAGCTAATATCTATTGACAAAATCAGGTACTCACATTTTGCATACCTAACCCTGACGAAACCCCATTTTTTCCCGTTTTTTTCCGTCCCGATGAATCTCTAGTTCAACCCCGTACATTTTGTCCTGCCCCCAGAAGAGAAAAGACTAAAAACATTGGTGACGTTCCCCCGGATAGGGCGGTCTCCGGAACAGGCGACCAGTGGCGGAGCAATCGGGGCAGCCTTCGACGACCCGGAAGGCAAACGCAGTGACGCCAATGGCCAGAACGGGATGTGGTTCGGGCCGCGGATTGGCCGGACACTGCACGACGACGAACCAGGATCGATGGCGCCATCTAGCGGTACGTCACCGTGGATCACTGCGGTCAGAGGTCAGTCAGTAGATGTTGAGTCGATGTCGTTTCTGAAAAAGGATGCTCTTACATAAAACTCTTCCATTGTGTACATTTTTGTTTTTAACTATATTTAATTCCAGGATATCTTGATATTATTGCAATTCATAGAGTATAAGAAAACTTGAATCCACGTTTTTAGTTTTGTGAGATGTCAGAACACTTGTGGGAAGTAATGATCAGAAACTTGGATTGAAGCATTCTATCTTTCAATTGCAATAATATCTATATACAAATCAAGACAAAGGGTGGAAGTCTCTCTTGGCAGACTAGTTGAAACTAAAACTTTGGTGATGCTGTTAAAGTTCATAAAGTTCTTCGCCAGGAATATTTCTCAAGCTTCCGCTAATGATTATTGGCTTTTTCAAGATTGGTTTGTGTAGATAAGTAGCAAAAAAAAAAGTATAAAAGAAATAAGAAAGATTACTGACATTATCATTATTTCTGTAGCGTTCATATAGCGCCACACTTTTGGCTAGATCTAATTACAAATATTTCTGCATAGCTCTGGGTTTCAAGTATTCAGGTCTAAGGGGCTTCCTTTGGAAATTCGACTCGGTTCAGTAGGATTTCAGAAATATTAGGTCGCAATCATCAAGTACACCTAAAAATGATGAATAATACATTATTCAAATATTGTAAATTGTTGAAGGCACTACAAACTTTTGTTTCTACATACACTGTGAGTGGAGGATACAAAAACCTTCAACAGTTCTTGATATTCAAACAAAAGTAAATATTTCGGAAAGATACAATGTATTTGAGCGGTCTCTTTCTAAGAAAAGAAGCCCGAGTTAGCAAGATAACTTCTGTAAGGCTGGGCTTTTATTTGGCAGTTCTGCTTGACGGTGATTCATGGTTCCGATTCTGAATCAGAACCCTTCCACTTCGAACGAAAGTCAGCCATTCTGGGATTGATTACACTCCAGGCAACATAAAAATATGTGTTCCACTGGCTTCCTAAGAAAACAAACCTTTCATAAGCCCAGGTATAGTCTGCTACCGAAACAGAAGAGAGTAGTTAAACATACGGTGCGCCACTGTTAACGGGTCGTGTCCTTGAAGTACGAAAGGTTGGAAAATCTCAAAACTGGAGATACTATAGACTAAAATATGTGAATAGACCTAAACATACCTTAGTCCAAAAGTTTTAGACACTTCCAACAAGTGAACCTTCTTTGTTGTGCAAATACGAGAACATAAGATATTTTAGTTAGCTGTTGTATACAGGGTAAAAAAGTTATGATAAGTTATTTACAGAAGTAACGCTGTCAGTTGCGCCCTCTAGAAGTTTGGCCAGAAAAAATAACGGATTCTCGTTACTATACTAGAAAACCTCCCTATACCGAGTTTCATGCCAAAATCTGAAACACAGCAAGCAATAAGGAAAAATAGAAAATAAAATTGTTAGTTTGACACCCTGTATTTCGCAAACTATCAACTTTTGGATTGAGGTATGTGTGGTTCAATTCACACATTGGTCTGTTGTATCCCCAGTTTCGGGATTTATATATTTCCTGGTTGTGTACTTTCCCGATTCGGTGATCAGAATTGCCCCTTAGATCGTGTGACTTAACACCATTAGATTTCTTCTTATGAGGTTATTTAAAGTCAAAGGTCTATGTTAACAAACCCAGCCACCATTACGCAGAAAGGTCATGCAAAATTTCGTACAAAAGAGTGCGTATGTCCCAGCAAGGTCATTTGGTGATATTCCATACATAAGTACTTTATGGTCCAACAAAAAATAACAATCTACAGTCTTAAAACTGTGTTTTCCATTTAATTCAAAACCTGGGTTAATCATGGGACACCATTTACAGAATCCGCGCGCTAGCACTGGCGTACGATATGTTATGCTACTCTATTCCTCTCTGGTACAATTGAATAATTTTGGTACGGCGGTCTACAATTCAATGATTTGACTATAATTCAGGTTCTAAGATACAATTTTGCTGTTCAGTTGGTCATTCCGTTTCAAAGATTATTGGTCGTATTCCGAGAGTACTTAACATTATTTCAATCCACCTGCGGATGTTGTGTAGAACTGGAGGTTCGCACATCGCATATCAATGACCTATCCGCAGTTATTTAATACCGTTGAGTGCACGACAAAATCTTTTCCATTAAAACTAAATTACTTATTTTTGCCACAATGTGAAAATCCTCCACTGCACGTAATCTATAATTGCTCTAAAAGGATTACGCTAAGAAATAGGGATACTTTGTATAAGGAAACCCTACAATTTGGGTATATTTTTTGGTGGTTTAGTCAGATTATTGCTCGTGATCTTAAACGTAAATAGATTTTGATAAACGAAATCTTGACAACCATCGATCGTACGTGAAAAAGTAGTAGAGACAATTTTATAGTGAATTAATTTTTCATTTTGCTTCTATGAAAAATTGTCGTATGGTCAACAGATTACGAGAAATTAAAGGGTATTTCCTCTCATAATGGCTAAACTCTAAACACTGTTTTCAGTAGAGAATAAAATTTGCTACAAAATAATAAAAACAATATAAATATAAAATACAAACTATCACGTTTCTTCGACACCTTGATAGTTCTCGTATAGTATAAGGAGGGATAGTTGAAAGATTGTATCAAAACAGAAACGCGGCATACTTCGCACGGTATTACTTAACGTGGAAATAACTTCATCATTATCTATGATTAAGTTCACTATTTTAATGTGAATCAAATTCCTAACGACTACGTGCAAGTAAGGAAAATGTATTTGTTCCTAACAGTTTGTGGTATTTCCATTGTGAAGATCAAGTCACTCACTCCTAGCTGTCAGTCTATTGGTAATTTTGTCACATAGTAATTTCAGTAATCGTTGCAGTGATTTTGATGAAAGAGCAGATGTAGTAGAAAATGCTGGTTTAGGGCCTCACTCCCTTCCTATTAAAATCTCTTCAACGCTCGCTGAGGCTGCGCAGTGACAAACTGGCGAAGAGTCAGACTAATGGAAGTGAGTGATTTGTATTTTTATGATCAAGAAAATTGAATACTCTATAAAAAGGATAATAGTCTTTATCCATGTTATATGGCCTTAGTAACTAAGCGGTTATTAAGTTAGCATACAATGTTGCTTACCCAGTGTCTCTATTTCTCTATTGTCTATTGCTTGTCCATTGTTATTGTCTATTTTCCGCTGATTCTTAGTCAGCATTTATAATTGTTTCAACAGCCACCCCGGCATTTGAAGTGTGTTCAATATCCGATTAGGCTCCGTAATAGTAACTTGTAAGCTCATTGTAATTTTGACCGAAGTGCAGCCCTCAATAAAGTTTTTTTGAAAAAGTTATTTCTAAATCGATTGATTTAAGTTACATTTAAATTGTTAGCCATTATAAGCGAAAATATCATCACATGAACCGTTACCCTCAACTTTTTAGTAACATGTTGACTATTTGACAAATTCCAATGGGAGCAAATTGATGGGATTTATTTGTCTTTAAAATTATGTTTTACATAGGATCGATAGCTTTCGAGATATTCGGTCGAGTTCGTTTTCAAAATCGTGACTAATGCCCCAGTCAATTCGAATGATCTAACGAGATAACGAAAAAAATTTACTGTCTCCAAAATTGTAGGCCTACATAGTAAAACAGAGAAAGGGTCATAAAAGATAATATCATTACGTTGTTCTGATGCAGCGAACTTTTAGTGAAGATGAAAATAAAAGATTGTTCCGTCCACAGAACTGTTTGTTCATTCAAATGCAATTTCAATATACATTCAGTTATAGAAGGTAATCAATATCGATATCTGTTTGGAATGATCCAAATTATAACGTTTAGGATTTATACGCATTGATGAGTTGTTGGAACGAGAAAATTATTCGATTCAGTTATTGCGCAGTTAATCTGCGGTCTGAAGATTTAAAAAGTACTATGCAGGGTGTTCCTAATTGACGTGCTAATATTGATACCTCAGATACTTTTATGAAAAAAAGTTTATATAAAGATACCGGGAGTTTTAAACACAATTGCCAAAGGGATCTTAGAAACGGTAAGAGATATGAAGTCGGTGTAAGGAGACAAAGTTGAGCATTAAAGTAACTGAGAAAATGGCACCTAGCAGGTTTTGCAATTCCGAATATTTCCGGAGACGGATAGACGAAAGACGTCAAAATTCCCCAAAACAGTTTTTATTTCTTCCTTACTTTATTTGTCATGGGATTCCAATATCAGAACAACATTAATATTGCTACTTTTTCTCATCTGGATAATTAGAAATTCAATATGATGTTCCGTGTCTTGTCCTCAATCATCAATTCGGCAGGTAATCTAAATATGCTTTAAGCACGCTTTTCAAACAACGATATACTGGATGAACAAGTGAGAACAGATTTTCAAAGCCAACTATGAGAAATGACTTAGGTTCGGCAAGAGTTAATCTATCACATATTACATTTTTTGAAATCAGTATTAAAAGCTCTATTCACCGGTGTCTAATATGGCGCCCAAAAGAAAAAATATAGATGAGTGAGCATAAGAGGTGAAACGTCATATTGAAAATAAAAACAATTATATACGGATATACACGGATTACTAAGCTAAGTACTATTTAGTTTTGAGTGGATGCGAACATACCTTAGTATTAAAAGATGCGATTGTAAGACTATAATTACTTAGAAAACACAGATTTTTTTAGAAGGCCTTGATATTATTAGATATCAGTAATCAGTAATGTTTCAAAATATCATCAGCCCAGGATTCCTTCAATTTTCGTGCTAAAATGACGCTTCTTGTAGCTGTTAAATTGGAAAATAATCTGAATGTCCTTGGTGATCAAATAAACATAAGATAAGCTGTCGCTGCCAAGAGTAACTATGAAAATATTAGTTTCTTTAGGTACTATATATTTTTGGAATCAGAATAAAAATTCTACCCACCCAATATGGCGTTCATAAGAAAACATGAAGTTGGTGGTTCAAGACAAGGGAAGAGATGTCATATTCAAAGAACTAATGTGGAAGTCATGGAAAAAAAACGTTTTTGAGAAAATTCTCTTTTTCCATTTATATCCGGGAATACTTTAAATGACGTAACTTCTCAAGTATTATTTTCTTAGTTATCTTAATGGACAGTTTTGGCCTCATTTACTTTGTATCTCTAACTGTCTTCGAGGTCTCCATGGTGGGAGTCGAATTCGGAATAACCGGTATAATAAATAGTAATATTTTATCGATAAATGGGGTTTTGAAAATTAAAGCTGGGTAATATCTTCATGTGAATTTGTATCCGCCATTAATAAGGAGAAATGACAAGGTACTTTTAAGAATGTTTAAAGTGACGTTCGTTGGCCATTTTAGATTAGTGAAACAAAAGAAACCTAATGAATCCCATGACTGTATTTGGACCAATTTGCTTAGGAACTTTTTTTTTTAACAAAATAATACGCATCTTTGAATTTACACTTAATGTCGAAACAACCTAAGTACAGTGGATTAGGCCTTCCGGGGATACCACTTTAAAAAAAAACGCGCCAAGTACCCTACCTCTTGGGTGGTGTGGAAAAGGGTGCACACCGCCAAGATGGAGGCCCAGCTGTTTCTGAATATTTGCAGTGAACATGGAATTGAACCTGAAATGACCAAAGTCTAACAACTGGGTACAGGTTGATTCCAATAGATTTTTATACTCAGGCAGACAAGAAGGTGGAACTTATGTGCCACGTTCCATGACAGCCGTAACTTAGTTGGTCAGTGTAAGGTAAAGATGAAGTGCCTTTGTCTCGTTTGCAATATGGCTTCATGCTTTTCGTGTGGCTTACATAACGGCGTTGGTGTAAATAGCAATGCTTCAAACCTTCTGGTGCAAGCACAAGAAGAAATAAGTTATTTGCTAAATACTTTACTCGGGGCAGTTTGACTACGAGGCTTATTATATCGCTTTTGATATACAATATACTGCATGAAGTATTGAACGTTCTGCTTGAGTTGGGCTACTTAGGTACACTACCGTTCAGAAGTTTCTGGTCACACATGATGTTCCATAATAGTGATAGAAGTAATAGAAGCTGTATAGCCCAAAAATAATTAAATACTTATCTTAGTTGGTTCATATACGGTGTGTTTATTGGAAAACTTCACACCACAAATTTATCGAAAACCAGTGATTAAAAGAATAAAACGCTGACACACGTTAAAGGATTTGGCAAGGGGGAGAACTTTTTAACTAAAAACTACTGCACCCCCTTTCACCATCTGCCCCCCAGGGTCATCCCCTTAGAAATTTTAAATGACAAGGGGACAGATAGAAAACAAAAGCACTCGAAAATATCACCCTTTATTTCAATAAGTGTAAAATGTTGCCCGTTATTGACCAAACAATGATTTAGGCTATGTTCAAATTCCTGACGAAATTTTCAAAAACATGTTGTGGGATATCATGGCAACTTTAGATGATGCGTTGACAAAGTTCATCCAAAGTTTCAGGTTGGGGAGTAAAGACAATAGATTTCAAATGGCCTCATAGAAAAAAGTCTAATGGCGTCAAATCAGGAGATCTAGCAGGTCATTCTATAGGCCCTCTTCGCCCTATCCACTTATCTGGAAACTCGTCGTCGAGCCATTGCCGGACCGGAAGAACATAGTGAGGAGGAGCGCCATCTTTCTGGAAATATATTTAAGCTTCGCCAGGTATAGGGTTTCCATCCTCTTCGGTTTTGTTTTCAATGACTTCAGTGATAAGCGGATTGATCGTACGGCCCAATCACTTTGTTTCCTATAATGCCTGCCCATACATTAATTTTTTGGGGGTACTGGATATGCCTTTCTACAAAAGTATGGGGATTTTCATTGCTACAATACATGTAGTTATGCTTATTAACAAATACGTTTAGTTAAAATGAGGACCAGTCTTTCTAATCGCATTTTGTCCATATTTTAACATGTTTGCCCAAAGGTGGCGTTCGATTCATGGCACTGCTAACTACAAGATTATAAACTGAAAGACACTCGAATCGCACTATTTTCAGTAGATATTTGACTTCACGGGCAATGTGCGAATTGTCTGTCTGTCAATGCTGCAGTACAACGGTATTAGCTGTCAAATGAGAGAGCTGTTAAGTAGTGATAGCGCAAAAGATATTATTCTGTGAATAAGTTAGAACAACATGAGTGATGAAGAGCATGTGGTTAGCGATGTTCATCGAGTTGCCAGAAGGAAAATGAATGCTACCTCAAACGGTAGGAAAGGTTCACTTAAAAAAATTTCAGGAACTTCCGACGCCAAAAGAATAATCATAAAAAGACAAACATCTAATAGTGGTGAAGTTTATCTACATTTTTAGTAAGTTTCTCAGGCCAACATTGGGTAACGTTTTAAGGACCGATGAGTCATGCTTCACTAGACGTGGGGTGTTAAATTTTCATAATGAACATATATGGTTGCACGAAAATCCGCATGCAGTTCGGGAAAGAAATTTTCAGCATGAATTTAGTGTGAACGTGTGGATTGGTATCTACTGTAATCGACTATTTGGACTCTACCTTTTGCCTACAAGGTTAAATGCAGCGACCTTCTTGGAATTTTTAAAGGCTGAACATGCAAATATGTGGGATGATGTTATGTTAAATTTAAGAAGATTGGCCTAGTTCCAGCTTGATGGTTGTCCAGCTCATTATTCGAGAATAGTTAGAAACTGGCTGGACGAAAATTATCCAGAAAGATGGATCGGCCGTGGACTACCAGTCGCCTGGCGTCCACGATCCTCTGACCTAAATCCAATAGATTTCTTTTTCTTTGTGTGGGGATTTCTAAAAGAAAAAGTGTACCAGACTCCCGGAACCACAAGAGATATGCTAATAGACAGAATCAGGAATGCATGTGATGAAGTAAGGCCTTATTTGAATAATGCTATACCACGTTCGGTCATTCGTAGATGTGAATTGTGTATTGAACAATTGGGTTTACATTTCGAGCAACTACTTTAGATTTTGTATGTTTTTCCTAAATATCCAATAGCATTTTAGTTGTAAATAATTAATTTAATTTGTTAAAAATAATATTGGACAATTAAACAAATTAATATTCTGTTTTTTTGTGTTTATTTGGAGTTAGGAATTATTGCTGTGTTTAAAAATACAATCTGAACGATCATCTTAATTACTTGTAATGCCCAAATCGTAAATGTAAAAAAAAAATATTATTTTCCCATAAATAATTAAAAATGCATCGAACCTTAAAAATCGAAATATCTCAAAAACGGCTAAATATAACGAAAACTCACAAGAGAGCTTTTTTATATTGAAAAGTGCGAAGAATCAGTTTTTTTATTCAAAAAGCAAAAAATTGAACCAAGAAAAATTTTTCGGTCATTTTAATACACTACAGGTACAGTAGAGAGCGCCCTCTAGCGGCTACAGTAAAACTATGCCCATGGTTCGTTTTGTCGTACCAAAAAACCCTTGTATACCAATTTTCACTGTTATACATCAAATATTGTTCGAAATATTTAAAAAAAAACTATTTTAGAAAGTAAATTTAAACACCCTGTATTTCGGAAGCCACGCATTTTTCGACCCATGTTTATATAGACTTTATGCATCAATTTTGAAAGTTCTATCGAATTTTAAAGTTATGCCACAATAAACTGAAACACCCTGTATAAGTACTTAGCCTTGTCTAACTGACTTCTCTTGGTATAACTTCTCTTTGGATCAATAATGTGCAATATAGAAACACATAATGAGAAGACTCTCAATCATGCCGGTGAATTTATCTGTTTTGTGAGCATTTGTTTTTATTTTTAGTTAATCTAGAACAGTGTCAAAAACTCCTATTTCTATTAGTTTTGTTTCCCTGAAGTCAAAGAAGTAAACATGTTTTGCACACAATGCCGGCGCGAATGTTGATCTCGGCTGAATCAAGATGTGTTTTTGAGAGAGAAACAGACCGACAGAAGGAAGGAAAAGCAACGGTTAGAGGTTACGATCGTCATCCATAAAACAACCCAATTAAAAAAATGCTTTCGAAAATAGAATTAGTCCCTTCGCTTGAGCTTCCCGTTAATTTCCCCCGGAAATTAATATTTATTACCTACAGAGATGAATGATCTCATTTAACTACAAATCCGTTAAAAATCAAATCAAACAGTCAAGAGCTTCAAAAAGGAATCCTGATGCTTATAAAGGCTCGTATTCCACGCAGCGGGACATATTCAGCTGCGGTTGACCGAATTCGCCCTTCCAACTCGCGGGGAGTTTTTTCCAAGCGGCTTTCACTCGAAGCCGTATCATGCCCCGGAGTGGATTATCTCATTCCCAAAAACTTGGAATGTTGGTGACCTACAAGTATTTTAGTTAAACTTGAAGAGGAGGAGAATTATTTTTTCGTAACGGAAACGAGATGGAATCCACAAAGTGAAGGAGACTTCAACGTTTTAATAATCATCAGATCGACCATGAGATGGAGTTTGCTGAATTCTTCGGAATTACGCGTGAAGGTGTCATGATTGAAATTTGACGCTAATGCGCAGTCCGTGAGCGATACTTAAAAACTTATGTGGATATCTTGCGCAGTTTAAGCGTAGCCGGAAATGACATATGGCTAATGTCTCCCGAGTGGACTTGTAGATATTACCCCAGATGTAAGGGAGATTTTTCCTTTAGTTTTGTTAAGAGATACGTAATCAAAGTTAGTTACAAATAACCCCTTTTAGTAAAAAAATACAAGCTCTTAGACGTATAAAGTGAAAATGGCATCCCAGAAAAGCTTTGCAGATGTTTGGCTGACTTTATCTCTGGCCGCAGAATATCCGTCGTAATTGACGGGTTCTCCTCTTCATCCCACAACGTCAACGCGGGTGTTCCCTAGGGATCAGTCTTGGCTCCGACACTGTTCCTATTACATATCAACGACCTATACTTCACTTACATATACTAAGTGACATATAAATCCGAACACCCAGTTTAACTGGTTTTATTTTAATAAAATTTTGTATAAGTACTTAATGAAGAATAATAAGTAAATGATAAAAATTTCAAAATGATTGCACTGCTTTAAAGCCCTTTGACCTTTAATAATGTGTGGATGCACCCTGATATGCTACGCATTCTCCAAAACGCGCCTAGGCATGCTTCTGATCAGGTGGTCAATGTCCTCCTGTGGTATCTCATTCCAGGCAACCACCAACTACTCTCGAAGTGCTTCTAGAGTCTGAGGAGGACGTTGCAAATTGAGCAATCTCCTACCCATCATATCCCACACGTGCTCAATTGGGGATAAGTCGGGAGATCTTGGTGGCCATGGTAACAATGTGACATCATTATGTTGAAAGAAGTCTGTTGTGACTCTTGCAACATGTGGTCGGGCATTATCTTGTTGGAAAGTTGGATCTGCCAGGGTGTCAAGATAGGGTAAAAGATGGGGTTCTAGAACTTCGTGGATATAACGCTGCGCGTTCATGTTACCTCTGATGAAGATTAAAGGTGACCTGGAACCATAAGCTATAGTACCCCAAACCATAACTCCAACAGTGTGATGAACATGTCTTTCAACAAAAAACTGTGGATTCCTCCTTTCACCACGTCGCCTTCTAACCCTGGCACGTGCATGCCTAAACAAAATCGAGACTCGTCACTAAAGACAATACTGTTCCATTCCTGATCCCAGAGTGACCGTTGTCTGCACCACTCAAGGCGATTACGTCGGCGTTCTCGCGTTAAAGGGAGGACCCAGTGTGGCCGGTATGAAAACAAGCCAAACCTTCTCATTCGTCGGTAAGCACTTCGCATCCCAATAGGTCTTCCGTGTTCTGCAAACCATTCATTTGCAATGGACCTGGTAGTGGAGAAACGGTCCCTTAAAAACCGGAATGTCCAACTGATAAGGCCGAAAATTTGTTCACTTGTTATTTTCAGTAAGATAAATACATTCACCAACTTTTATTAAAATAAAACCATTTAACACATTGACTGCGAACTGGGATGAGGATACCCACCTCAGAAACTGAAATACTTTTTTCCTTTTTTTGGAAGCCGGCAGAGAGCGTCGAAAGACGCCGTTCGCCTCCCACCACAGGAGCGGAGGGCGTCTTTTGACGCTGTTCGCACTGAACGTGTTAAACTGGGTGTTCGGATTTATATGTCACTTAGTATATATGGAATTTCACTCAAATCCATATACATCACTCATTTGTTAATTAGAATAAAAAAAGGATTTTATTGTGTTACGTCATCGTTAGTATAGAAGTATTTTCTGTTTTCCTTTACCCGCGCACAAGGGCCACCCTTCTGCGGGCTCTTCATTTATTTGTCCTCTATATAATTCTATGTGTACTGGTTGTGTATTTAGAAGACAAATAAATATTACTATTACTATTAATCCAATCCACAGCTCTGCTGATGACAGCACTCTACATGCAGGAATTCAGAGGGACAAGCCGATCTCTGCCGCTGAGCTGGGAAAAAGACGACTAGCGACGACTTCCTCTCTGACAAGAGACCTGGAGGCTATCACTGCTTGGGGACGCAACAATCTTGTACAGTTCAATACTTTCAAAACACAGTACTGTACTTTGACGAATAAAAGTATCCTAGCGCTCATCCGGTTTCGATGGATGGCCGGGTTCTGCCAAAGAGTCATTATGCTTTTCGGCTGGTCGGAGTCCAGATCACCGAGGATCTGCTCTGGCACGAACACATCTTGTCAATAGCAGCAGCTGCTGGGAAAAAGCTAGGCTATTTGTTTAGGGCTAAGAATTACTGTTCTCCGCATGACCTTCTCACTCTATACAAGGCCCAGATAAGGCCTAGCCTCGAGTATTGCTCACACGTTTGGGGAGCTGCCGCCCCGACTACATTATCCATGCTCGATGCTGTCCAGAGAAGGGCGGCCCGACTGATATATGACTCTTCTGTAACAGACGGTCTCGGGACTCTTTCGCACCGGCGGGCCGTCGGCGATCTAGCTCTTTTCTACCGCTACACTAACATGCTTTGCTCCTCAGAGCTCTCTTCCAAGATGCCACCGCGCGATGTGCCTGCCAGGCAGACCCGTCTGACTTTGGCGTCCCATCCTAACCGTGTCGAAATTCGTACATGCAGAACTGGCCGATACGACCGCTCCTTTGTCCCGAGAGTGTCGAGATTGTGGAACAATCTACAAGAGGAAGTTTTTCCCAGTTCTACTAACCTTAGGCAGTTCAAAAATTGTATTAACAAAATTTCTTTGGGATCATCATAGCAGCCGCGGTGTTTCGGCATTTAGGCTTCTATATAAAACAACATACAGGTATGCAAGCGACAAACTTTATTGCCTTTGTCAACATCTTCCAATACATTCCTTATTATGACTACATCAGTTTTTATTTCTGTTCTGTTTGTATTTGTACTGGAAGGGTTGTTCTAAAAATAAAATCAATAATACTTTGATATACTTTATAAAAAAATGCGCACCCCGTATAATGAAGATTGGACGATGTCATTCTGCAAAAGTGTAAATATCGATCTAATTTGAATTGTTTTTCAGAAAAGTAGCATTGTTGCAATAATATTATTATCATTTTTGATACCGGATGGCTTATATTGGTTCTGCCATTTTGAGAATACAGCAATTCTGATACATTAGCGTTCAGCAATCCAAAAAATCAAAAATACAAATTTTCAGATCACTCAGTTGACTTCTAGCCTTTCATCAAACTTTTTGAGAATCGACTTCACTATAAATTGACAGGAGTTGCATTGGAACAAGACTCATTTCTCAAAAACGACTCATTTGAACAAAATGAAGAATTATGCATTTTCAAGCTAAAGGTGTTTTCTAAAAATTTAATTTTGAAGCCCTATCATAGAGGCTGTATCAGCAATATTTGGTTAGTTCTAGCCCGTCCCTCACAATCTATATGTAGCTGATTTCAACGAGGATTATCATATGCAAACCTCACTGGTCACCATCCTGTCTTTATATTGCGCATTATCGCTAAAAAATTATTAAAAAGAAGGAATTTCCAGTGACGGGTAGAGTATATCCCCGGGTAAGCTCTCTCACTCCAAGGTGGGTAGAGTCTCCCAAACCCCCGCTATTTTGAATCTGTTGAAAGTTTTTTAAAAACCGGAAGAGATCATAACGATTTGCTGTATCAGTACTAAATAGTAAGAACCACACTATCAATTTATAGTCTTGCACTTCAGCAAGCGTGAAGTGAACTATTAGCACACCAGCCTACTTAGTCAACAAGCCGAAATTTAATCGTTTTTTTTACATTATATACCTATATATTTCTGCGTAGTAATCCTGACAGTCTTACATCTAAACCGAATTGACTTAAACCATATTGATACGCGAACGTAAAGAACAGCAATAGGTAAGTGTTTGGAGTGTGTCAAGGTCGTGAAGCTGAACTTGGAGCGGTTAATATCTCCTCACTGTTCCGGTTTTCCCCATACTGCAAAATGGCAGGGATAGCAATCTGATCGCCATAATTGTCACATTAGAACTACGTATAATTCACTTAATGTCTACTTGTAGTTGCAGTATGTGTTGCCTAAATGTCAAGATAATTGCGCTATGTGATGTAATGTAATGCTTCAGAGATAGTACCATCGGAGTCCATTCATATAGCTTCTATGATCTAAGCTATGGGTTCTATACTGTAGGTAGTTATGATAGTCCTCCCTAGATGGCGTTCACATCGAGTACGCGTGGTGTGGGCCAGCGTCTAGCTAGTGAACAAGTGATAAGCATGGCGATCATACCGACTTTTTTACATAAACGGGTTCCGAATTATGAAAGCTTCTGGGTTTACCGTATTCTCAAATATGTCTGCTCTGCCTGTTAGTGGAAAAATTTGCTGAAAGCTGCATTGCTTTAATATTCAGATCCGTTTTCGACCTAAATAAGAAAAATAAATGCCGAATAGTTGAGCAGGCAGTGTTTTTGAATGTTCACGAAGAGGACAATTCAAAAAAAATTTTTTTTGGAGTGCTTTATGTTGCTTTTACAGATATGCTTCAAATTGTACTTTTTATAATAACGATGATCGAATATTCTTTGGTTGTAGTTTTTGCTTTAGATTTGTTGATTTCAAATGCATGCAATGGAAGAGATTTATTTTACAAAAAGGGTCAAAGGTAGCAGTACTACAGTATGTTACCATGTCTACTTAATATCTCTGTAAGGAGCACGAACGCAACACTGGCTCACTGTTACTCCCATGAAGGGAATGGTATTTTTTTGTTTTTTTCGTAGAGATCAATCAATGTATCGATTTTTTTTTGTTTTGTAGAGCTTAATAGACGAGTTTATGGCCAGCGATTGAAATCCAATTTAGTTATACTTGTGCGGTTAATTCCTGGGTAATTAACGATAACTTTCTTCAGAAGAGAAGAGTCTTTGTGAGTACTGCCTTATGATTAACACTAAGTTTTTTAATTTGCGGACTGCACTTGTTTCTCCACTATTCTTACAAAAAATCTGAAACCGTGATACATACAACAAAACCAGACATAACCAGAAACCCCAAAACAACAAAAAAGTTTAATGTGCTCTTAAAATTTTAAAGCATAAATCGCCACAAGAAACTCGCATACACACTGAAGTAGTGCTTTTAGATAAAATCCATCTATATTGAGCTGGATTCATTCCTCAGTTGTAAGAACTCTGCTTGAAACAAGTTTATATGATTTCGAAGCAACGAGAATATGTACTTGAAATCTATATCAAAGAACGACCTTGTCAAGCATTGTACTTATACTATACAATACCTTGGAAAGATACAAACAGCGATAAGCGAAGTATACTTATAGAGAATGCCAGCTTTCAAAATGTAGTTCACCAGACTCTGACAATGTCGCAGGACAAATCCAGTACATTCTAGAAAATAATTTGGAAGAAGTATACCCAAATGCACACACACATAACAATCAAAATCATGTTCAAAGTTCCAGTCAACTCATCTTCTGTTGAAAGACTTTTATTCAAAGCTAACGTTGAATAAGACCACGATAGCTAAGAGAAACTCTCTGCTCTTTCAATTATAACAACTGAAGGAAATAGTAGCTGTTGCTAGTTATGAAACAATTCAGTGAGGCTAGAAGCCAAAAGGATCATCTATTCTAAATTGTGTTTCTTTTGTCAGCACATTCAATTTAACGTTTTTTTTTTACTGGGAAATAGGACAGTCTCGCAAAGCTGTTATTGACGATTTCCATTTACAGAGGAGTCCATATACCACTGACGTCGTACTGTGTATGAGAGAGAAGAACGAGAAGCGTTCAATACAAATGCTAGAAAGAAATAGAAGCACCACGTTGCCTAGCAGCCCGAGTGCCGCATGTCTCTCGTGACCATTACGACGTCAGTGGTATTTGGATTTCCCTGTATGGTTTAGCGCCGTCACTGAAACTCGTGGTAACATGCTGTAGCTTGTTCGGTTGTAATGTGTATTCGGAAACTTCATATACGCTTTCTTTTTTACAGACGCACAGGAAAAATCAAGAAAACCCTCCTCAAGTCCATACAACGATGGTTACTTACTGGAGTATTTGGACTACGACTGAACTAATATCAAACTTGTAGCAATGTAGTTTCATATCATTTTGAAATATACATAGTATTATTGGTGCGCATTTTAGTTTTGTTAAATAAATGTATTTTTCTTACTTCTTGATAGTTATCTATTCTATTTAAATATATTTGTGCGAGTTATGATTCTTCGTATAAGCACTGCATTGCCGAGACTATAAAGTATAACATTTAGCTGAATTTGAGAACTAACTGCTGCAACCAGTAATGCAAGGGATCCATTATTGGACACATGAATAATACCAGTCTCTTCAGACGTATTTCAGGCCATTTTCTAATGCCTATGATTGGTGACAAAGGAAAATTAGCATTAAACTGCAACTTGGAAGTACTGCAAATTTTTTTATGAACATCCGTAAGTTAAGATGATACTAATATGGAAATATGGAGAAAAATGCAACAGAAATTCATCGATTTCGCAGTCAAGGAACGATATTCAAACCGGATGGAACGGGCAGTGGTTTATACTTTGAAGTTGAGTCATTAATTTTCAGATAATGATTGTAGAAGGAAGATAAACCAAAATATGTGTGTAAAGATAGAAAAAAAATTAAAAAAAAAGTTTTACCTTGTTTTATAAAGTATCCTCCCGACAAGTATTTCAGTGCGGACCTGTATTTGATCGTGCGGTCTTTGTACTACATTAACAAAGGCACGGGGGGTTGGTTGCACTCGATTGGGAAACCGATCCGCATAAACATGTGCCATTTTTTATTTCGTTTGAGCCACGCAGCAAACACCACTATTCACTCACGCGTTACCGACTGACACATTGACTGAATAAAAACATCGTGATCAGCGTTTCAAATTCTTTCGCTTTTTTGTTTTCGATGCGATGAACCGATAAGGCGGATTATATACGTTGTTGCCAAACACGAGCACATAATATTATTATTGAGACAGAGCGGTACTCAAACTTCTAAAGGGCTATAACTTTGTTACTTTAATTTTACCACAAAAATGTTAAAGGAAAAAACATTTCTTTTGATCAGATCTACTCACTGTTAAAATAAATGACTCAACTTCACACCCTGCATAAAAGGGGGTCCCGAAGGTACATAATACTGATCACATTATAGGCGAATTTGACAATTTTTAGGTAAATTGTTACGACGACGGGACGGATATTGATCCTAAAATAACGCCGCTTCGTAGACACAGATACTATAATTACATTACAGGTAGAAAAAATTGAACAAATATAGTTTTAGTATATTTTTATTTAGAAATACTGTTTTGTACATATTTGTACTTAGAAATGATTTTGTGTTGAGCCATTGAGGTTAGAAAATCATTTTCTTATGTTCTAGGCTCTGCATATATTTCCTGTTAAGGTATTTCGCATATTAGAACAGATTGTAGAATCTAGGATAGGCATTTTGCTGATTAATCAACCCTTAGATCTTATAGGGTGTCGCATATGACGAAAGGCTCATTTCTAGCCTCAATAACTCAAAAAAAGTTTCAGTTCCAGGCGTGGACGCTAATTCTTAAAAAATGTTTAAAATTATAAGGAAAATCTCAAAATACAATAATAAAAAGGATTTTCCATTAAAAAATGTTTGGTCTGGCTTCAATTTGGGCTACCCTGTATATCAGAAAATATTTTGTTAATTATAATTTAACTTTTTTTTCAATTTCTTATAATCTATGATGCCCTGTACAACGAGGCTAGGAGTTTTCAAACTTTTAAATTCTCTTTTTTCAAAACTTACCTTTTGACAAATTACTTTTCATTTATTACGATCATAACTCAAATATAGGGACTCAAGGAGATTTCGCAAAGGCTTTAGCAATAAGAACAATATTCTTAATTTTCATTTTCTCCATCATCAACTCCGGGTCGCTCGAAAATTTCCAATTCATTTTCAACGTTTTCGTCATCAAGGATTTTGGTCTCCACATCTTCAAGTGTTTCGGAGTCTAAAGAGATCGCTCTACATTTTTGTATGTACTGAAAATTCACGAAACTATTTGCCCCCTCTAAAAATGAAGTGTCAGGTCCTTCGTAAAAGGAGATCTCTAAGGGGCAAACAATGTTTTTTGCACTATTTTTCATATACCATTTCTATGGGTATAAGGATTTAGGGGCAAAATCAGACTCTTTCCAATAATTTTTGCTGCCCGCCACTCCTAAATTCAATTCGGAACATTGTAAAATTGGCAACTTTTTTACATTTACGATTTCGATAATATTGTAATTATGAGAGACAGACAGACCCCTCCGCTGAAATCTATGGGCCCCACCCGAACTCAACTTCTATTATGTATGTATCGAAGAAAGAGACTAAACCAAAACAGTGATCATCGCGTGATTAGTGCGATATATTTCAATAGAGAGGGAGCATAACTGTTATTGGGCAGAATAGGTCGAGCTCTTACACAAAACCAATAACAAACCAGAGGGTGGAGTGGGAGACGATACGACCGTGAATGCAGGCTGTCCCGGTAATTGGCCAGATTTTTTTTATTATTATTATGTGTTTATTAGATTTGTCAGTTTAATTTCGTAGAACTCAAAATGTCTGTTACGGATACAGCTGATGAAGTTGTTGATATAAGCTAACAAATAATTATCAACATTTATAAATACGATATGCAAGGAAGGAGTGACTCAAGCGTTCAGGATATTATTTGCAAAGCTGATATCCACATATTTTTCAATACTGGTAAGACGAGGAATTTTAACTGAAATTATATTTAACTTTTGTTTTTGTGCATGCTTAAACTATATCGAGATAAGAAATCAAGCAATCATTTTGTTGAGCTTTTAATGCTTTCAATAGGAGCGGTTTTAAGTATCCAAAATGAAGATGGATTTGTGTCCAATGCTTTTGGGCATTTGAATCCAAAGAAACGGGAGACTACCATGAAGAAATGGATGGAGCCTCGTTCGAAAATTGGTTCTCAAATACCCTACCGAAGCTTGAAGATGATTCGGTTAAAGTATTAGATAATGCTTCATCCCACACGAGAAAATTCCAACAACGTCAGCAAAAAAATCAGAAATTCAAGGGTGGCTTAAGAATAAAAAGATTGATTATGATGATACAACGGTTAAGGAAGAATTGTTAAAAATTTTCAAGACGCCTAAAAATAAATATAACCTGAACATAATTGATGAAATGGGCAAAAAACAAAATACAACTGTTTTACGACTGCCTTCTTACCATCGTGAGCTCAATCCGATTGAGCTCATTTGGGCAGACATAAAAAAATATGTTGCCGCAGAAAATGAATGTTTTAAATTTTCTGACTTTAAAAATATTTTTCATGATGCTATACAAAGAATAACACCGAATAAGTGGGAAAATGTATCAGCATGTAAAAGAAAAGGTCCAACCTAAAATGTGGGA
The DNA here is from genome assembly GCA_963669975.1 of Acanthoscelides obtectus. Classification (NCBI taxonomy): domain Eukaryota; kingdom Metazoa; phylum Arthropoda; class Insecta; order Coleoptera; family Chrysomelidae; genus Acanthoscelides; species Acanthoscelides obtectus. The sequence continues at coordinate 14,962,166 of CAVLJG010000008.1, read as the reverse complement.
ATTAGACAGTATCATTGATACTCACGTTGCCCCTTCAAACATAAATCTTGATGACAGTGGGAGTTCCACGGCCTGAGATCTGGAATGATTTTCATTTTCAAATATATCGCTGGCTTAGAGTTATAAGGTTCTAAGTTACAATATAAGCTTTTATACCTGCTGGATAAAAAGTAGTTAGCAAGAAGGCTGCTATTAGCTTAATGAAAATTATTGGGAAAAGATTGTTGCAAAAAACGGAAACACATAGAACTTTGATTCTTAAATTTTATTTATTTTAAAGAAGAACATATAACTTGAAAAATGTAATATCAAAAATAATAATATCAATTCATAACATGTAATAATATATAGTCAACGCCAAACAAAGTGGCGTGCACGTCATCACGATAAAAATTCCCCGACCTAATGCCTAGGTTTCTATCACAAACAATTGCTCTATTGCAGTTTCATATTAATGTGATATATAAATTGTAAAATGGTCATTACTCTCTTATTATGGTTAATAGTCATATAAACATTGTTATTAAAATATCACATAAGTTGCTTTCTGATAAATTTAGACGCATTATGCGAAATAAAATGTTTTGCAAACGCTCCAATCACTTATCGACATGTAAACGCACTAAACCGATTTCGCAGCGTTGACACATTGTCACCTTGAAACTTATTTAAACTGGGAACTGACATTTGTATTAATTTTGACACTGAATCAATTTGTGGCATTTCAAATCTTTATAAATCCTTTGGCCCCGCATACTGTAAATCAACAACTGTTTGTTTCAAAACAAAATTATTCATTTTACGAGTAGATAAAGGCAATTTTGGTATATAAAGATGCCCAAACAGTTAAATAGTCGGTGTAAGGAACTCGTGGCCTCGTTAATGCACTACTTTGAGCAAGAAAGGGACAACAACGGGCCTTTGTTGCCTTTAAATGCTGTTCAAGATGTAGGTTACTAATAATTATATGTAATGTATATTAATAATAGTGAAATTTTATTTCATTTTTTGTAGCGTGTTGCTGCTGCTTTAAAAATTAGTTTAAGGACAGTTAGTCGTATTTCCGAGGGTGTGAAAAGTGATGCAAATTTAGAATCGCCCAAGAAAAAGCGGAGTTATATTAAACGTGTAACCAACACAGCGACATTGGATACAAGTGCCATTCGAGAAGTGATCTATAATATGTATCACAAAAGTAAGATCTTATTATAATAACTTATCAGAAATTCGCATTAATTTGTTAACTAAATTATAATGTCATATTACACATGGTTTCAGAAGAACAAGTTACGATATAAACTTTATGGTCTCGATTAAGAGATAAGGCATTATTTGATGGTAGTGCCACGTCTTTAAGGCGGTTGCTTAGAGATCTTGGATTTAAGTGGCTTAAGGACAATCCGCGACGAGGGCTCATGGAACTACCAAGTATAGCTTTGAAAAGGGTGGAATTTCTAAGGCAATACAATCAAGCCAAGGTTGAGGCCTTATACCAGTTTGTCTTCCTCGATGAAACTTGGATATTTCAAAGTGGGACCATAGGTCGCTCTTGGCAAAATGGAAACCAAAAAAGCGTGAAAGCTATTAAAACAGATGGTAAAAGGTATGTACTTTTACACAATTTGCACTATAAAATTTAAAACTAATATATTTTAGATACATTATATTACATGCTGGAAATGAAAATGGGTTTATTGAGGGTAGTGAAGCGATATTTTCTTCGAAAACAAAATTGAGCGATTACCATGGTGAGATGAACCAGGACAATTTTTTGAAATGGTTTCAACATCAGTTATTAGAAAAATTGGAGAGTCCATCTATGATTATACTGGATAACGCCCCTTATCACAGCATGATATTGAACAAAGTGCCCAACAATGCATGGACAAAAAAAAATATCCAAGACTGGTTGACAAATCAAAACATACCATTTTTAAACACAATGTTTAAAACAGAGCTATTGAGTATTGTTGCTCGGTACATAATGCTTCTTAATTATATATATTTTGGTCGACAGTTTATATTTCTTTTGTTTATTCCTATTCTTAAAATAACTGCTTTTTTAGAAACAAACCACCTAAAATATACGTGATTGATGAATTGGCGGAACAACATGGGCACAAAGTTCTTCGTCTGCCTCCTTACCATTGTATATTTAACCCTATTGAGTTAATTTGGGGCATAGCAAAAGGTTACTATAACAGACATATTGGTAGAGATGGTAACAGTGAAAAAGACTGTTTGGATATGTGGAACGAGGCTCTACAAACGGTTACCCCAGACATGTGGAAAAATAGTGTTCGACATACTGAGCAAGAAATTTTTAAATGGTATGAAAGAGAACGAATTTTTGATCGACCAGACATCGAACCTTTAATAATCAACTTTGAGAGTGATGAAGATTCAGATTCAGACAGCGCTGAAGAAAGAAACTCCGACTAACTTTATTGTACAGAAAAAGCTTACACCAGTAGCTTACCTAATTTTAGAATGCATTTTTCTGTATGAATTCTGTAAAATAAATACCATGCATAAAATTTGGAGGACCCCATTTGGATTTTTATTCAGTACCTTTAAGCTATCAATTAAATATGGTAGTTTCATAGTGTCATCTGATCAATAATTGTCATACTTAATGATTATGCAAGTACAGATCTATAATTTTATTATACTATTATTTTTGTTCTCATTTGAGGTTAATATTGCTTATAAACCTAGATATGTAAATAATAAATTTTATTATTTTACAAAAAGTTTGGCAACAATGTAAATTTTTCAACACACCCACCTTGATGACGTGCACGCCACTTTGTTTGGCGTTGACTATAGGTTTGAATTTTATACTTGTCATAGAAGTGTGATAGCATTTATTTACAAAAATACCAAATTGTCACATAGAACCTTATAACTCTAAGCCAGCGATATGTATTTCCGGTTTCAGAAGTAAAATGTCTGTGTAATAAATTTTTTTATAATATTTAGTATATGTTATTATGTATTCAAATCTTTTTTCTTTCAACTCCACTATTCATTTTTTAGTCTAATATTAAACTTAACTGTTTGCACACTGACGTCTCTGTTCAAGCGGTGGTTAGGTATACTTGTATGCATATGCAATTATCGTTTTAATGTGTCAAGACATTTTTTTAAAAGCCTGCTTTATAAATGCGCCTTACGACACATTTCGAGTATAATTTCTTGATAAAACACTTCTACTAAAAACAACAATAGACAGTTGTTTTCTTTTTGGTCATGACAGTTAAATTAAAAAAATATATTAATTCCAAGCTTTACGTTTGGACCATATACATGCCTGCAATAATTTTGCATACTTTTTGATCGTGTCGTAGAACCAGAAATCATTTATTCTTAGTACGGCCCTGTAACGTGCTCGGCGTTCTGGAGCTCGATCACGTAGAGTATACATGAATATGTTTAGGTTTGGTCTCTTTCTTCGATGGATACATAATATATAAGCTACTGGGAACAGGTGCAGTCTCCACGATGGGTGAAGACTAACTGATGTTGTCTTTGCTTCCTGATTACTCTAAATAAATTAAAACAATGTTTGATCAAATTTTTATTGAATTTTCTCTAAATCAACCCAAATGTTTCCTTCTGTAGACGTCAAGATGCCAGCTTTACTGAATACGAGTGGAGTCTTTGTTTTCTTATTTAAGGTGAACCTGAATCGTCGCAGTAGAGTACATAGGCCTAGCTTTGTTTGCAGCAAGCCAAATCGACTACCTGCAACAACAAGTGATTTCGATCAGAGTATCTTCATGATATCATCGGTAAATGGTAAAAGCGCTTCCTCGAAGTTGACCAAGCTAGCCAGGTAGAGGAGTTCAGGCAAGAATTCAAAAAATAGTTCAGTCTATAGCTAAGATATTCTGATCTGTCGCGTGCAAACATGTGCAATTGTGATTTGGGGGTTAATGAAACTGCTCTTAGTTTATCTTTCGCTCTTAGACCGAAGCTCCTGAAATACGTATAATACCTACCTATACATATCCTGGGTCCATCACCAAATGGTAACCAGGTGAAGCTCGGTCTAGTTGCTTTGTTCTCTTCGCTAAACCGTTCTGGATCAAACTTATCTGGATCAGGATAGAGCTCTGGATCATAATGTATACCTAGCACAGGTATTATTACTTTAGTACCTTCATCTATTGTAACGTCTGTATCTGGGATATTATACGTCTTGTTACAGGTCCTGAATAGAAACTGTAGTGCCGGATACTTCCTCAGGGTCTCTAAAAAATACGAGAATAAGCATCTCATTCATGTAGATTCCAATTGGAACTTTGAACTTGTAAAGACTAACAAAGAGTGACAAAGGTTACCATAAACAACTTTATCCATATAAGTCATCTCCATTAATGCTTCGTAAGTCAGCTTTCCTCCATGCTTTTCCAAAGTAAGCTCAATTTCTTCTCTGACCTGCTGTTGAATTTCTGGATGGAGGGACAGTTCATAGCATGCAAAACTTATTGCACTAGATGATGTCTCAAAACCTGTGGAGTAAGAAATAATAATAATGAACGTCTTTATCCGCCAAACATCATCAAATAAACTTACATTTATATACACACATCTGTTCTTCCACTTATCCCTTTTAAATCGTATTAAATTCAACGCATAATGAAAATATAACCGCCCTAACAATAACATATACACTAATCAAAAATAATAATAAATATCAAACTTGCATTGTCCATAGAATAATCAGTGTTGTGTCCGTCTGACATTGCTCTTGAATTTTGCAATATCGAATTTTTTAATTTCTTTCGAAAAACTATACATTTTGTAGATGAAGATTCGTTTAAAAAATTCACGGTGAAACCTAGGAGGAGACAGTAGTTCCTCAAATAAAAGATATTACCTTGCAATGCATTCAAATTGAACGTTACCGTTGAAAGGGTGTAGCAAGTAGCATATCGTGATTATTTCATAAGACGACTTTTGACGTTAGGTGAATCAGTACCTGCGACAAAAAACAGGAAACATTGGGCCACAATATCGTCTATGTTCAGCGGATCTTCTCCTTCTGTCAGTTCGATTAGTAGCTGCATAAAATCTTTTCTCACAACGTTGTTATCCTTTCTATAATTTACTGTCGCTTTTACCTGCAACCATACAAATAACATATGTTGGTTGGTGTATACACGCTTCTGTGGGCGTTGATGGTCAAGGGTGCTAACTATTCTTATGCCCGAGATACCTACAAAATTTGATCCACATCCCTTTAAAGGCTAAATAAAAGTGGGCATAAGAATAAATAAATTGATCATGCTGTATTACATCGTGTCGGTTTTTGAAGCCATTGGAATAATTAAACATGGATAGTTCTCGTTGACGAGGTCTGTGAATATTAAGTGATGAGAATGGCAACGTAGCGTTCGATCTGGCAACATTGGAGGCATCGGGCTTGGAAGGGAGACAGGCTAACATGTGATCCACCTTCAGTACAGATTTGAACTCGCTCGAGTCATTTAGTTGTATCGGAGTTCCAGCACTGCTGAGGAGTGGAAAAACCGGAAGTTATTTTTATATAAAATTGTAATTACCTATATTTGAACGAAAAATTCAAAAAAAGTCAGTCTCATCGCTTAATTTACAGATGTCGTAGGTATAATTTGAGGATAGCGGGAACTTATGTTACTTTACCGCCCTGGAACAAAAATGGAGTCGGTGGGCTGAAGATTAGGTTTAAGGCCCCGATTTTAGATCAAACAGTTTAGCACTTGTAACGGTAGAAATCTACGTATATCAATACATTGATACTTTTAACTGTTCGCAAAAGAAATATTTCTTATGGCCCGTACCTTACGTCTTTTGTGAAGATTGTGCTGATTGATTTGTTTCTCTTCAAATATTAACCCAAATATAAGTTAGGATATCCATCTTAACCCATGTAACAGTTGGTGCAGAGAATGAAGACAAATATTTTAAGGCCTATTTGGTTTGTGTGTAATGTCTAGGTTCGTAATCTAACGTACCATTCTGTTGTAAAAGCTACTGATGCTGCGATTCTGGGAATGGAAGTTTGTCAGTTTGAGTAGGGAATGTGGCACGAAAAACGGTAGGAACTGCCTGACAGTACCCTCGAAATCCAGCTGGTCTGTTACTTTCCTACCATTCTTCCTGAAATCGTCGTTTGGATCCTTCAAACTGTTGCACTCTATGCCGAAGGCACACGAGCCTAAAATAATAAAAGTTATTAACCTTAGACACATCGTATACGTGGTTATACCAATTCGCCTTGTACACAATGAAGTGCTTCCCTTATTTCGAACAACAGAGACAGACCAGAGAGACAGCTAACAGGGTAATGCAAAACACTAGAGTAAGGCATCGGGTTAACGCGGTATATACAGTGACGTTACCAGTCGTATTTTGATATTGAAGGATCCAGAGTTCTGGATACATATGAGCACCAAAGCTTCAAACCTACCAATCACATCAGTAGTAAATCGACTCATGATGTCCTTAATGTCAACTGGATTGTTCAATGAAGTTTCATCGAGCACCTTGGTGAGCTCGTCGGTGCACGATGCTATCAATTGGAACATCATTTTCATCTTTCCAGATGTGAATGTCGGTGATAACTTGGCCCTATCCCTTTTCCATTTTGGTCCATCCAGGTTGAACAGGTGGAATGACAGATTATCCTAAAAATCATCGAGATCAGAACATATTTTAGGCTTAGGCCGCACTGCGGTTTTTTCCCGCCAGCAAACCGCAAACTGGACAGTTTGTAGATGCATTTAAAAAGGAATGTGTTGTTGCTCTAACACTAAGAAGCGGAAAACGGAAACATCATCAAACATTTCGCAGATACTGGGTCCATCCACTGACTAGCGGACTAGCCGAAAATTTAAACAAGATCTCTTTCATGAAAAGTATCCAGATTTAAGAAAACACCCTGAGAAATTTTTTAACTCTACTATCGGAGCGGAAACGAGGACCAGCGGAAGTTCTGTGCTCTAAGCACAATGGCGTTTATATCAACGACATCCCATGCTAACACTTTTGACAATGTGTTGCTAGATGTACGATTACTGGGGAAAGGTAAATACGCAGAAAGTTCTGGTACTCGTTCTTCAATTTTCAGTAGTCGGTAACCCAATCTCCCCGTTCTTCTGTCGTCACACGATCACAAGAATATTCGCTCCCAGAAGTCGCCCGACCTCAAAATACCCCACCCCTACCCCCCATTTTCAATGAATTGTTTATTCTTATTATTTGGTTAACTTCTACTGGTGCTATTGCTGTTCTAATAAGGTTCAGTGTTCCCCATGTCGATCACTCAAAGTCAGTACCACTGGGCATCACTTGGATAAGCCGGTAGTTGGTAAGTGAATCGTCTAGAGTGAAGTCCAGGAATCATCTACGGAATTTAACTATCTTTTATATGCATTGGACTCCGGACAGAGAATGGCACTCATCAATAGTTTGTTTAGGAACAACAGCTACAACTGTCGGGGGAAGTCAAATACCTGGGGGTAATATTAGACTCCAAACTAACCTGGAACCCGCAGATCAAACGCTCTCGTGACAAAAGATGGGGATTAAGCCTTTCTATGATGCAGTGGACGTACATAATATTGGTTATGCCCATGAAAAAAAAAAAGATTTTATTGTGTTACGTCGTCGTTAGTATACAGGGTAGGGTGGCTTTGAAGTTGAGTCATTAATTTTCAGATAATGATTGTAGAAGGAAGATAAACCAAAATATGTGTGTAAAAATAAAAAAAAAATTAAAAAAAATTTACCTTGTTTTATAAAGTATCCTCCCGACAAGTATTTCAGTGCGGACCTGTATTTGATCGTGAGGTCTTGGAGCACCGGCATGCCGTCCCCTGTGAGGTCTTAAGTCACCTGATTCACGAGCCCGTTGTACTACATTAACAAAGGCACGAGGGGTTGGTTGCACTCGTTTGGGAAACCGATCCGCATAAACGTGTGCCATTTTTTATTTCGTTTGAGCCACGCAACAGACACCACTATTCACTCACGCGTTACCGACTGACACTGACTGTATACAACTGAATAAAATAATTGTAAAAACATTGTTCCAAATTCTTTCGCTTTTTTGTTTCCGATGCGATGAACCGATAAGGCGGATTATATCCGTTGTTGCCAAACACGAGCACATAATATTATTATTAAGACAGGGTGGTACTCAAACTTCCAAAGGGCTATAACTTTGTTACTTTAATTTTACCAGAAAAACGGTAAAGGAAAAAAACATTTCTTTTGATCAGATCTACTCACTGTTAAAATAAATGACTCAACTTCGAAGTCACCCTGTATAAGTATTTTATGTTTTCCTTTACCCGCGCACAAGGCCCACCATTCTGCGGGCTCTTCATTTATTTGTCCTCTATAAAATTCTGTGTAATGGTTGTGTATTTTGGAGACAAATAAATATTACTATTACTATGACTTATGTTCTTTATGATGGTGTTCCGAAGAATGACAGTACCGCGCGCGGTTGCCGCATCAAATGTGTGCGCGCCAATATAAGTTTCATGAACTAAAAATTTTGGCGCGGTTTTTTCCCGCCAGCCATTCTGTAACAAGTCGCGGTTTCAAAATCAGTCGCGGGAAAAAACCGTCAGTGCGGCCGCTTCCATTAGTTTACTTTACTCACAAAATCAGGCGGTCAAAATCCGCGGCGGTATAGCCGTAGTGCGGCCTGAGCCTAAAAGTGCCAGTATTCACCTCCATCTATGACCTTGTAACGATATTTCTACAGATTGTATATTTTGATATTGACCATTATATATGTACTTACTGTCTTGTTGATGAATGTACCATGTCCCCAAAAATGTGCAAAATCCACTTGGAGCACGCGCTTTACTATTTCGACGTCGACCGCGATCAAAGTTGGAAAAAGCATTTGGTATGCTCCGCCAAACTTGTGTCCCTAAAAATCATGAATTACTTGAGGTGTCATTCCTATTAAATGAACTAACTCCGATTATCCCAAAAAAATAGATTCAGATGATTTTGATCCCGATTCCCACGAATTCCATGACGACTCCAGTAGTTTCGATTCCGATTCCTAACACCGAGTTGTATTTGAACTCATTTTTTCAAAGGATCGAATTCGAATATTCTCTCTACCGCAACAGGATCCTCGCTGATACGCTTTCATTTCCAACTTCTCCAAACTGGTAACGATCTACTAGGTAACAATCGTGGACCTTGGAGTATTGGTGATTTTTGGACACATGTTATGCTGCCAAAGCATTACAGCAGCAAAAGCGTCTTCATGGAAAACAGTGCGAAGACACATTCTAAATTAGTCCTTCTCTATCAGAACAAGAAGCCACAAAACGTAAATTCTAGTCTAAGCCCACTGATTGCTGTGAAAATGTGACCATACTCAATTTCCAATTGTAAATTGTTGTGTGTGTGTGTGTGTGTCAAAATATTGGTATTGGAAACTGGAGTCCATTTGCCACAAAATGTTGTCAATGGATTTATATTATCTGATCATTGTGAGAGACGGTAAGAAAGAAAGAAAAGGGGTGGATATAACTGAATGGTTACGAATTCCAGACAAGGTTTATTTTATATAGTAATATTTGCCTTTTTAAGGAATTGAATTAGCGCTAAATAAATTTTTATATCCGGAAAGGATAAAATGGTAGTCAGACTTAAAGGTAGTTGGAAGCCAAGTTTAATCACCTGAGCGATTAATTGGTAGGAGATATTGGTGTAAAGATTACAAGCGAAAAATATGTGATTTAGATCGGCTATAGAAGATTCATCACAAGCACAATTTGGTGACTCTATTACACCTATTCAAGAAGATGAGCAGGAAAGCAACCATGACCCAATTTCAATCTCGTTATAATTGTGGAGAATCTTCTATTGATATAGAAGAGATCTATGTGGGGAATTATATTGGGAAGGGTCGGGTGAATAAGAGCATAATGATTTCGAGAGTTTACTACAAAGTTGGACCAGATCAAATCCCATATTTTCTTGTTGTTACCTCTGATCTCTATGAATAAATCAGAAAAAAGTTGCACATGGGTAATCGTACTAGAGTGAATTGCATTTTTTGCAGCTTTATCAACCATCTCGTTGCGTCTGATGCCAGCATGCTCTTTTACCCAAACAAAATTTATCTTTGCTCTTTTGGCTTGATAAGCGACGAGTAAGTTTCTGATTTCTGATTTTGCATAATAATTGCTTCTAAGACTGACCTCGAATCTGTAATAATTGTTGCATGATTATTTTTTTGCACCAGAGGCACCAGAAAATCGCCTGTAAATATGGAGCACAGGTCAGGAATCCTGTATCCCTTGCAATAATCTTTTTGTGGGACGTAGAACGCGCACCCAGTACCCATCTCACTTTTGGAGCCGTCGGTATAGACGACAGTGTGGCAATTGAGATCTTCCAATACGGCAGATAGAACAGACCTATTGTACAGTTTTCGGTATATGTAGGGATTGTGATGGTTGTTTCATTAAGGCAAACTTCATAAGGGCCAACATATAACGGGTAATTATCCATAGGATGAATTAAATTAGCGAGATGACTGGTCTCTACGAAAGCTTCAGCTAGCAGTGGTGAGGATTTTTTTCCAGTACTTGTTAGTCAAGTCTGTAGTTACTAACTATGATATCTTATTAAGCAAGTATTTGTTATAGGTTCTGTATTTGACAACAGCCTTCCCTGCAAAGTACCTTCTTCGTAATGCAAGAGGAGGTTCCCTTGCTTCAGCTAAGATTGCTGGACATGGTGTTGATTTCATGACTCCCATGCAAATTCTCAAGGCCTGATATTGTATTCGGTCAATTTTAGTTAGGTGAGACTTAGCCGCGGAACCGTACAGCACACAACCATAATCCAATACGGACCTTACGTATAATAAAGCGCTATTTTAGGATCTGATCCTAAATTGTTAAAAGTGTCAAAAGGCTCCAATCAGCATTGCACTTGTCGAGGGGTTTCAGTTAATATCCCGCAACACCACTTTTTACCTGTTTGAGAAATGTACCTATAGCACACTGGCACTACAGATAGTGGATCTTCATTAGGAGTCTTTAAAATTAAAAGCAATATCCGAATCCCAACGGAAACATGTCCTTCAAACAGTTCGTCAAGAATTTCTTCCTAACGTTTCACTAGCATGAGTGGAAAGCTTCTTCAGAGGTCCTTGCATTTCCTGACTGAGTCTACATCCACCCGTGCGAAATCGGAACCATGGAATCGAATGGCTAAAAGGAAAGATTGAGACTAGCTGTAACCTTTACCTTAGACTTGAGATCAAAGTAAACTTCTTTCCATATTTCCCCAAGTGTTCTCCTTTTTAAAATAAAATCTTTGATATTGCCAAATGGTAGGCTTGGTTCGGGGCCAGGTACACCCTTTCTTTTCCAATATCCAAAAGCCCATTTCACGTACAAGTAGGCAATTGTTAGGAAAACGGCTAGTAATGCCACAAAAATGTTGTTCTGGAATGAATCAAAAATATTATTGAAACGAACCAAACATTCAAAAGAGCTAGTAGTAGATAAACAGCCAAAAGTTATGATTTATATACTTTTCAATCATTAATTTCCAATGTAGTCGATAAATTGCAAAAAGTTTGTTATCTTCAGTCTACAATGTAACGTTTTACGCATCTACTTGGTGTATTGATAACATACGGACGAGTACAGATAGACAAACATATATTAATTTGTAAGTGAAGAATATTATCTAAATCGATAACAGCTTAATTGAAGGTCAGGAATACCAAATAGTAACGTTCATCTATGACAAAAATTTGATAGCAATAATTTGGGCATAGTAAGGTAGTTTGCAACATTTGGCATATTTTATGATACTTATAACGAGTAAATGACTTGTTTGAATCGACTGATAATTCACAGTAATATTAATTATTTTTCATGTTTCTATAAAAATACGCAAAAAAACACCATATGCAAGAACAGAGAGATTAGAGAGCTTTTCAAAGTATTTTGTATTGAGCTGGTTCGTTGAGCAGTACTACGCGGTTTGTAAATTTGATCCTTAAAAAAAGGCGTCAAGTAGGTTGACCTCACACTTCTTCCGTAACGCTGTTATCATAAGGGATTGTATTCGGTACAAGTTGGATCCTCTTAGACAAAAAAAGCGGACTATGAACATGTATAACAAAGGAATTAAATGGACTGTAGGCATAGTCCAACGTCGCAGTCCTGCACGGGAATATATTTATAATAACTGGTGATTTTTTAAGAGGTATAGGATTTGATTTTAAAAAAAAACACAAAAAATTTGAAAAAACGATTAAATCTTTATTTGAGTCGATAGAACGGTCGATATAATTTAATGTTTAAAGATTATTTTATGTAAATGTTGGACGCGGCTCCGCTTTAGATGGCCCATGCGCAAGGTCCAATTTTGGCACACTCTCTCCAACATATCGGCCGGTATCTCACGAATAAATGCTTCAATATTGGCTTCCAGTGCGTCAATCGTTGCTGGTTTATCTCTGTAGACATTAGCCTTAACATGGCCCTTTAAAAAATAGTCCAACGGCGTTAAATCACACGATCTAGGCGGCCAATTGACGGGCCCCAAACGTGAGATAAACTGTTCACCGAACTCACCTCTCAATAGGGCCATTGTTTCGTGTGCGGTGTGGCATGTGGCACCGTCTTGTTGAAACCACATGTCAGCCAAGTCCAGCTCTTCCATTTTGGGCAAAAAAAAGTTTGTTATCATCGCACGGTAGCGCTCGCCATTCACAGTTACGTTCCGGCCATTGTCGTCTTTGAAGAAGTACGACCCGCTGATACCACCGGCCCAGAATCCACACCAAACAGTGATTTTTTCGGGATGCATTGGTAGCTCTTGCAATGCTTGTGGCTGGTCTTCACTCCAGATGCGGCAATTTTGCTGGTTAACGTACCCATTCAACCAGAAATGAGCTTCGTCGCTGAACACAATTTTTCGATAAAAATGTGGATCTTCCTCCAACTTTGCCAGCGCCCATTCACCAAATGGGAAACGTTGTGGGAGGTCGTGTGGCTTCAATTCTTGCACCCGCTGTATCTTATAAGGTTTTACACCCAAATCCTGTCGCAAAATTTTCCACGTAGTGGAGTAACAGAGGCCCAATTGCTGCGAACGGCGGCAAATCGACATTTCACGGTCATCACTAATACTGGCGGATACAGCCGCAATATTTTCTTCAGTCCTCACTCTACGTCTGCCTGTTGGTGGTTTAATGTCCAATAATGTAAACTAGGTTCGAAATTTAGTCACAATCTTCCGAAAACCTCCATCAGTAGGCCGACCAAATTGCCCATAAATTGGAAGCAGTGCTCGATGCACTCTCTTAACCGAGCATGAATTTTGAAAGTAAAATTCAATAATTTGCAAGCGTTGTTCGTTCGTAAGTCGATTCATGGTTAAATTATAGACCAAACTGAACAACAAGTATGACAATGACACAAGACACGATTCACGCGTCATCTGTCAAAAACAGTGTTGCCAAAAAGATACTAGCAAAAAAATCACCCATTACAACCTCAAATTTTTAACCCCTGCAAATTTTTGTCTGGAAATGGTCAGGAGCCTCTGAAATGTAAAAAAGTTTTAGCGATTTTTTTTCACGTCTTTGCCCTACTCTGCCGCTGGTCCAGGTCTGCAAAGATTTTTCGTGCTTCCTTGTAAAAATTTCATGCAGATCCAAGCAGAACTTTCCAAATTATAGGCGGTCCAAAGATTAACGGGTAGACATACCGATAGGCAGATAGACATATCGAAATACATGACATCCAAAAAACATGATATCTTATTTTCGAAATTTTTCAATATTTATAATGTATAATATAGTATTTCAATTACAATACTTCCTCGCCCAGTGGTTTAGGAAATAAAAAGAATCATATTTTCACTGTTAGTGGAACAGATGTGTAAACTGTGTCCAATGAGTACCACGACAAACTTAAGGAGACGGTAGGCTTTAGACTCACCTCCCAATAATAAAAATTTACCTATAATAAAAGTGCTCCGTTTTTGAGATATTGAATTCTTTCTTGAAATTTAAAAAAAAACGAACCTTTTCATCTGTGGTCTTTAGCTGCATGTACAAATATGGTTACACTTTGTTCATTTTTATAATAATAGTTGCTTTACAAACTTACTCTAATATAATCATATTATATCTTTTTCAACTTATAAATGTAACCTTTGACCGTTATTTACTATGTTGTTAGCTATCGTATGAAAATGTATTAACATAAATTGTTTACAGCTCGCTGTTTCATATCTGGATACTAATTTGAATAAGAAAATAGTATTATTATGATTAACCACCACGATGAATTGCTGTAATGCACTGCTATAGTATTGCGAGTACCAAAGATTGTCTCTGCCTGACAAGAAAGCTTCTAGTCAGATTCTTAGATATCCCTGACGCCCGGGGAAGCAATATCCTAGGACATGCTGAATCAAAAAATCATGTTGCCTAAATAATTGCACAGACGGAGCCTAGCGTGCCGAGGCTCCCTAGTTGATCATTAACGTAATCACTATATACACTAGAAATACTAACAACGCACAGCATCACCGCGCTAGCAGCGTCTTCACACGACTGAACGGATTTTCGCTTTGACATTCACGTCCATCACGTACGTTCAATTAAACTTTTAATCCAGTCATTTGAGATTCATTAAGAAAGATAAAAGAAGAAAGCTTTTTAAATCTTTGTAGCAGATCTCTAAAGGAGATGGGCAGGTTTGGCTCGTAGAAGCTAGCTAACAAAATAGGGCTATGATGACAGGTTTTTAAACCCTCACAGCCCCATCTAATAGATAGAATCTTTGTTATTTCGGTAGACCAGCAGTTGATGATATAGAGCGTGTCAAAAAATAGAAAGCTGCAATAAATGTAAAAATATACTAAGTGACATATAAATCCAAACACCCAGTTTAAATGGTTTTATTTTAATAAAATTTTGTATAAGTACTTAATGAAGCATAATAAGTAAATGATAAAAATTTCAAAATGATTGCACTGCTTTAAAGCCCTTTGACCTTTAATAATGTGTGGATGCACCCTGATGTGCTACGCATTCTCCAACGCGCCCAGGCATGCTTCTGATCAGGTGGTCAATGTCCTCCTGTGGTATCTCATTCCAGGCAACCACCAACTCCTCTCGAAGTGCTTCTAGAGTCTGAGGAGGACGTTGCAAATTGAGCAATCTCCTACCCATCATATCCCACACGTGCTCAATTGGGGATAAGTCGGGAGATCTTGGTGGCCATGGTAACAATGTGACATCATTATGTTGAAAGAAGTCTATTGTGACTCTTGCAACATGTGGTCGGGCATTATCTTGTTGGAAAGTTGGATCTGCCAGGGTGTCAAGATAGGGTAAAAGATGGGGTTCTAGAACGTTGCGGATATAACGCTGCGCGTTCATGTTACCTCTGATGAAGATTAAAGGTGACCTGGAACCATAAGCTATAGCACCCCAAACCATAACTCCAACGAATGAGAAGTTTTGGCTTGTTTTCATACCGGCCACGCTGGTTCCTCCCTTTAACTCGAGAACACCGACGTAATCGCCTTGAGTGGTGCAGACAACGGTCACTCTGGGATCAGGAATGGAACAGTATTGTCTTTAGTGACGAGTCTCGATTTTGTTTAGGTATGCACGATGGTCGTGCCAGGGTTAGAAGGCGACGTGGTGAAAGGAGGAATCCACAGTTTTTTGTTGAAAGACATGTTAATCACACTGTTGGAGTTATGGTTTGGGGTGCTATAGCTTATGGTTCCAGGTCACCTTTAATCTTCATCAGAGGTAACATGAACGCGCAGCGTTATATCCACCAAGTTCTAGAACCCCATCTTTTACCCTATCTTGACACCCTGGCAGATCCAACTTTCAAACAAGATAATGCCCGACCACATGTTGCAAGAGTCACAATAGACCTCTTTCAACATAATGATGTCACATTGTTACCATGGCCACCAAGATCTCCCGACTTATCCCCAATTGAGCACGTGTGGGATATGATGGGTAGGAGATTGCTCAATTTGCAACGTCCTCCTCAGACTCTAGAAGCACTTCGAGAGGAGTTGGTGGTTGGCTGGAATGAGATACCACAGGAGGACATTGACCACCTGATCAGAAGCATGCCTAGGCGCGTTGGAGAATGCGTAGCACATCAGGGTGCATCCGCACATTATTAAAGGTCAAAGGGCTTTAAAGCAGTGCAATCATTTTGAAATTTTTATCATTTACTTATTATGCTTCATTAAGTACTTATACAAAATTTTATTAAAATAAAACCATTTAAACTGGGTGTTCGGATTTATATGTCACTTAGTATAGTTCGGTATCACAAATAATATAGAGTCAACAACACATATACAACAAATTGAAATCAAAATAGAATCAAAATCACGAAGTATGACATTTGCACATGCATGAATAAGTAATGTAAAAGCATATCTGTATATACTAAAAGTGTTGAGGAAAGAATGACTAAAGGAAGGAAAGAAAGAAAAAGATCTAAATGCATCACTTGTCCGTAAAAGCAATCATAATAAAATGAAATACTCATTCGTAAAGTAGTAGAGTCTTCCCCTGTTCTTAAATGATCCCACTGCAATTTATTGAACAATTTTGTAGCCATTAGGTTTGGGCTATTTGTAGTGGATGACAATCTGTGTAAGGAAATTTGAAGAACAAACGACCGTCTGGTTGATGATCTGTTGTGATCACTTAACTTTGGAATATCTGCAAAGTTCTCGAAGATCAGCAGCTCTAGGATGTAAGTCTAATATTCCAAGGTGTCGGCAATATTCCCTACAATTGTTTTTCTATTTGTACCCACAATTAACCAGACCGCTATTTTTTGTTACGGTAAAAACTCTGTCATAAGCTAAACTCATGAAAACTAATAAACGTCACAGGAATGAGTCAAACAAGAAAGTCAAAATAAGAGAAGAATTAACAGAAGAGTTGGAGATTAATACAGGGAGACCCACTAGTATCTACACTTTTATTTAATATGAATCGCTAAACGAGAACTACCTATCCAGAACTATTGCCTGAACATACATTATGCAATATTCGACTAGTAATACTGTATTTTATCAGTTTTATTGTCATTTATGTAATAAGTGGACACCCAAATAAAAAGACAGTTATTCTTACAATTATTATTTGCATTGTTTGTGTGTCTATAAGCATTGTACTATTTCCGTTTTCAGTGAAAATAATGATACAAATATTATTTCAAATGACCCAGGAATACGTTTTTGTTCGACATCGCCTAAAATAGCTAGATTATACGCAATTGGAGTACATACTCTACTATCTAATCTACTTCATCATTGAAGATCGTAGCCACCTGCATAACTATCATATCAGGAACGCATATAAGGCAATTTTGGATGTGGGATGTATAATATGTACTTTAAAATGTTCGTGTTTGGTTTTGTTTGACGTTGGAGAACGGCGTCATATTGAATTTGCTGTTGAGAGGCCTGTACACAGGACTGTTGGAGTCATGGCTTGGGGGGCTATTGCACACGGTAGCCGATCACACCTTTCCTTTGTTCAAGGCAATATGATATGTCCAGACATCGATCATCTCATTTTGTCTATGCCTAGACGTATACAGGAGTAGGGATGCCCAAAATTGAAAAAACATCGATACTGGTATCAAATGATGTATCGAAAATTGAAAACATCGTTCTTTCCGATACATCGATATTTTCAAAAAAATCGATGTATCGAATCAGCGAATTTTGCTAGTTTTGATTAGTAAAGTAAATAATCATAATTCAAATCATTTTTGGAAAAACTAGTCATTAAATATTAAAGTAAAAAGTCTATTATAAAGGAGACTCATTTTATTTAAAAATATACTTTTGGAATATAGTTATACATTAGATTACAGATTACTCTAAACATATAATCCTAAATCCATATAGAAAATGAACTGCAACATAAAATAAAAACAAATTAATTTACACATTCCAAAACTTCTTATTAACACTATTTAAAAATAGTAACTTTGAAAGTATTTTTCCTTTCAGACGATTTCTCGTTTGTGTCAGTGTTTGCCCTGCCTTAGAGAAAAGACGTTCAGAAGGTACGGAGGTTGCCACAATCGATAAGTATTTCTGCGCCAATTTTGCTAGGATGGGATGTGTTCCAGACATTGCTTTCCAAGTAGACAGCGGGTTATCAGAAAAATTGGAAATTGGACTCCTTAAGTATTGAGTGACTTCTGATGTAATATCTGTAGAATATTCATCTAATTGTTTCGATTTCGTTCGTTCAACAATTGTATGGTGACCGCTCCACAAATTAAATTCTTTTGAACTGCCTGAAAAAATAAAAATAGATGCAAAAATTAGCTTTCATTTTATTGAAAAATATTAGTTTTACCTGGATTTGCATCTACATTGTCAATTCCGTCAACATCGCCAACGTAAGGTTCTCCAGCTTTCTGTAACTTAAGTTATTCTTTGTAAAGGCATTGTAATAAATTAACAGCATTTGCGCAAGCTAATGGGTTCTTAAAATGAAGTCTTTTAAAATGTGGATCCAGTAATGTGGACACTGCTAGTATCTCTACGTTTTCAATATCTCCAAATCTCTTTTCCATCTGTTTAAGCAAACTTTTTTTTAATTCTTTACCAATTTCTAAAACAGCTGACGTTTCATTAATTTTACCGAGAAGGCAGTGTACCATTGGGATAACTTTGCTGCTGGTTACATAATGTTCCCCACATAATTCTCTAGTTGCCGCTTCCAAGGGTCGCAATAAGTGCTTAATCTCTTCTAGTTCTTCAGCTTCTTTTGCACTGATCATATTTGGTGCTGATCTATGTCGATTAATAATTTCATTTATGGTTGGTCTTAGTTCCAAAAAACGCTCTATCATAAAGTACTTAGAATTCCACCTAGTACTAACTTCTTGAATTAGTTTTGTTTCAGTACCAGTTGCTTTTCTTAGTTCGTCGCTAGCCACTACGCTTGCTTTAAACCAGGTAACAATCGTTCTTAATTTTGATATCAGAGTAGACAAGTTAGCAACGTCACTAACAGATTTTTCAGCAACCAAATTAATTAAATGTGCAAAACAGGGAATACTATATTTTTTTCGAAACCCCAACTCTACTGCTTTTAATATGTTGGCACCGCTGTCAGTTACGATTGCTGAAATATTTTCTTTTTTTATATTCCACATTCTGCAGATGTTTACTAATTCATCAGCTAAATATTGTCCCGTATGTCGTTCTTGAAGCTCGATTTCACCCAAAGTACTTGATGCTAGTTCTGTTTCATTATCAGAGCAATAGTATACTGTAAGGCCTAAAAAGCTTCGCGTCTGCATCGTATCAGTCCACACGTCCGTGGTTAGTGTAATATTCTTTGTTTTACTCAACTTTTCACGAACATTCGCAGCTACACAATCTATTTGAGGTCCAAAAGTTGAGTAAAGCTAGTTCTATTTGGTACTTTAAATTGAGGAACAGTTACCTTCATCAAATTCAGGAAGCCTTCATTTTCAACAAAAGAAAATGGTTGTAAATCTTTACATATCATATATAAAATCGATTCCTTTATTTGACGATTTTTATTGCCACCTTCTGAAAACGATCGTATATACTCAAACGAATCTGTCATGGTTTTTTTACGCTTTGGGGCAACTGTGAAAGATGAAGATGAACTTTGTTCTGAACTTACTGGCTAAGGAGATCGAGATCTTGCTTTGGATGGCCCTGGTAATACATCGTCATCGTAGTAATTGCTTTTGGAGGCAGTACCTGTACCTGCAGGTTCTTTTTTAGAGTCCACTGGCTTAGTTGGATTAATATTTTTATGCAGGCGATCAAGATGCAGCAATAAATTCGTAGTATTTCCAGAAGTTTTTAGAATTTTAGAACAGTAACGGCAAGTGGCAGTATTTGCTGAATTTTTTGAGAAATGTCGCCAAACGTTGCTTTTTAGAGGTGCCATTTTGAGCTTAAAAAAAGATAAAAATGTTTTTTGTTTTATACGATGCTAATTTTGATTAATAATAAGTTTGCGACAAGCGTTCGCAACATGATTCAAATTTGTAAAGACAAAAAAGTACTTACTTGTAGAGTATGTAATTATTAGTTATTTCAATGTAGAACAGACACAAATACGAACATTGAACAGCACCGTTCGAAAATAACGTTACATTAGCTGCTTCAAAACAACACTAAAAAACTGTTTACAAGTCGGCACAATTCTGCAGTGTTGGTTAAAAAAATGGGATTCCCCGAACGCAGGGCATCAAAGCATTGTTGCCAATGTTCCTTTTTTTTTGTTAGATATAGTGAAGCGATTCGATACATCTATAGGCAGTACTTCGATACATTCGATACATCGGAACAAAAATATCGATGCAAAATCATCGAAAATCGAAACAAAAATATCGATACTTTCGATACATCGATACATCGTGGGCATCCCTATACAGGAGTGTATTCAGCTGTGGGGTCGCCCAACACATTATTAATTTTTTCTTATTATTTGTCAATAAAATTTCGTGAGAATGTTATCGTTTAGTTCTACTACCTCATTGCCAAAAAATGAAGTTGAAATTATTTTTTCTGGGTGTAACACTTTTAAGGTCACTGAGTATATAACAGCTTTCTACCGCATATATGAGGTAGGCCGGTCTAGGTATACGTCAGTACGAGGCGGAAATTCCCCCTATAAAACTCCATTCTATTACGTGCAATCCTTTGATTTCTAACCCCTTCGTGTATCGATCATACTACCATCGCTATGGCGTCACTATGGTCTAGTCAGGTCAGGACTAGCTTACTCATAACCTCTAAGACAAAGAGTCAAATCATGTTTTTACTATGTAAATTGCTCACAATATTCTTACACTGATTAAATCGATTGGAAAATTAAATACTTAACAGCCTTTTCTAAATGTTAAATCAGCAAAAAATGCGGTAGCGAAATATAGTTAACAGGTTTAATATAGTGTTATGGCTTTACTACATAAAAAGCCCTCATTAACCAGATGAGTTACGGCGTCCAGCTGCCAGCGCAACGGCTTGAAGAGTTTTGAGTTCGAATCCCGGCCTCCGAAGTTACATTTTCGGTCATGTATGTTCTGTTTGTCTATACAGGGTGTCCCAATACTGCGTGGTACTTCGTTTGTCAGTAAGAGGGCGTCAAATTTCTCTTTTTCAAAGACATTTTTTCATATACTCTTGGTTGAATTTTAACGAAATCTGGAACACGTATGTTTTAGTAGACGACCTAAGATTTGACTGCTTCAAAAAACCCACCCTACATAAATTATAGCAGCATTTCCTTATTCAAAAGGAGCCTTTTATTTACTTCATTTTCATTTTTTGTCTCTCATAACAACATGCCATCCCGCATAGTTTTATTCGGGGCTGGTTCAACTCTTGGTTGAATTTCAACGAAATCTGGAACACGTGTGTTTTAGTAGACGACCTAACATTTGACTTCTACAAAAAACCCACCCTACATAAATTAAAGCAGCATTTCCTTATTCGAAAGGAGCCTTTTATTTACTTCATTTTCATTTTTGGTCTCTCATAACAACATGCCATCCCGCATAGTTTTATTCGGAGCTGGTTTCTAGAAAAATTTATTATTAAATAAAGTGTTAAAATATTTTTCGACGCATTGTTATGTGTAAGAATAAAAATAGTGATAATATTGAACACCTTTTGCGAATGATCCGCACTACCGCGTGTATATATGTAGACACTTCAAAACTGTGAAGCTATTAAACTACAGTGCTCTCAATCGAGCATTGTCTGAAATAAACTGGTCCAACCTGCTTGCACAACGTAGCACTGAAGATATGTGGGATATATTCTCTCGTCGAATCCAACTGGAAGTCACTAAGCATACAACCACAAAGAAGATATATAGTCACCCAAGAAAGCCTTGGATTAACCATAACCTCTCAAGGATGTTGAGGCATAAAAAAAGCGTTATGGCAAAGATTCCATAGAAGTAGACTACAACAGGATTATGTATCTCATCGATCTTTCTCTAACATCCTTTCCAAGAACCTGAAAAACGCCAAGCGCAATTATGAGCAAAATCTTGTGTCATTGAAAGATAAGAAGAAGTTGTTTAGATACTTGAGATCCACCGTGAACTCTAAGGTTTCTTCCCCACAAATCCGTGATCCCAATGGCCACCTACATACTGATGCCGAAAAATATGCCAATCGTCTTGCCGATGATCTCAGTGAAGATTTTGTGAATGAACCTGACGGTGATGGTACTCTTCCGGCCCACATAGATGCCTAGCGGCCATCTGTAACATAGATTTTCAACCTCAGGACATTGAGAGGCACCTTACTAAACTGATAACTTGTTCGTTCCCTGGAAAGGATGGGATTACTTCTGCCGTTATGAAGTACTGTGCTTCAACTGTCGCATACCCCCTGTGCATTATATTCAAATCCTCGTTTCAAAATCACATCCTTCCTTCCTGTTGGCGTACTGCATCTGTGACACCGATATACAAAAAGAAGACAAAATATCTGCGAAAAACTACCGTCCTATCAGTCTTGTGCCTATAGCTGCGAAAATAGCCGAAAAGATCGTCCAAGAACAACTTATGACATTTCCGTTCAAGAATAACCTGCTGCCTTGCAACCAACATGGTTTTATTCCTGGTAGATCAATTATCACCAAAATGTTACACTGCATCGACAATTGGACCAGATGTTCTTTCGATCGAGTTCCGCCTAAAAGGCTCCTGCACAAGCTTGAACATCTCGGAATCAGGGGAAACTTGTTGTTATGGTTTGATGCTTTTTTGTTAGATAGATCTTTCTTCGTCCGTGTTGGAGACGCCTATTCTTCTAGCCATCATGTTCCTAGTGGAGTTCCACAAGGATCTGTGCTAGGCCCAATACTTTTTCTTCTTTATACTAGCGACCTTCCCACCCGACTTTCTTCTATGTTTTCCATCTATGCAGATGATACTAAAGTTTATAACACTGCCATGAACTCATCTGTGCTTCAAGAAGACCTCAAGCTGATCAGAAAGTGGTCAGAACTTTGGCTCCTGCCTTTAAATCTCTCTAAATGCTACGTTCTCCACCTGGAAAGAATAATCCTAACTTAACATATAGGATTGCCAAACATACCGTAGAGACTGTTTTTCTTCACACAGATCTTGGTCTGACAGTTAATGACCGGCTCACCTGGTCGGAGCACATTCAGAACATAACCTCTAAGGCAAAGCGGTTGCTATATATGATGGAAAGATCATTTAGCGGTTGCACCGTTAGTACCTCCTCCTTCTTGTACACAACTTTCGTACGACCCCTACTGGAGTTTGCTGCTCCGGTATGGGATTCAAACCTTGTTCGCGATAGCAGCTTATTAGAGGACATTCAGCATCATGCTACACGTATGCCTTATGGCACACGTAAGCCAGGTTATGAAGACCGCCTCGAGTTATATAACCTGCCTGCTTTTGCTGATAGAAGAATGCGAGGAGATCTCATCATCACTTTCAGAGCACTGCATGTTTGGTATGGACATGTCGCATCTGTTTCATCTGGCGACGAACAATCTCAGAGGCCATAACTTCAAATTGCAGAAGGAAGCTTTTAGAACCTCTACTCGTCAGCGCTTTATCTCAAACCATGTCTTCGATGCATGGATCAGTCTTCCATCTTATGTAGTGAACTCGGCATCCGTCAACAGTTTCAAAAACAATTATCATAGACACCGCAGTGCTTAACATATTGTTCCCATTCTGTATATGTCTTGTCTACTTCAGAAGTGCTAAGATTGTCAAATTGTTATATTTCTTTTGTCTGTGCACTATTATCTATTATGTGTTTGAGTTTATAGTACTTGTACTCAACTCAAATTTGTTGTTTAATAATAATAATATTAAATAAAATTGTGACGGTTAATATCATAACTGCTCATTGTATCAAACTACTTAACTTGTCACCCTTTTCGAAACCTTTGGAGCTTTTGTAACGACTAGCAAAGCATATTATGTTTTCCAAAATCTTACGGGTACTTTTATGTTCACGAAATAGTGGGACACCCCGTATCCTCAATAGATCGGTGCAAGCATGTATAGGGTGGGAAAAAAAGATCAAAGGTGGCCTAAATGCCAGCTTTGCTTTGTCTCCCCACCACTACTGCGACAGAGGTGTCACGCCGTTGTGATGACGTCATATTTTGGAAAGTATAAGTTCTTAGAGGAACCTGCTTGACAATAAATCTGAGACCTCACTTCTTCATAATGCAATTTCGTGTTTGTTCATAAATGAGCTGCAACAAAGTGCATATCTCGACACATTGACCTGTTTCATATCAATGTTAATAGTTTGGTACGAGAATCATACACAGAACTGTTATTTTTGGTTGTTATTATTTTGTTCAGGATTGAGACTGGTATCACTTCACGACAACGAGCAGTTTTGCAACATAATACCGGAAACCCAAAGCAACTTTTTTGTTACACATTTGAACTCATGATTCAAGAGAAAAGAAATGTCATTTTTCATTAATATCGTAGTTCGGTTAAGAAAAGCCCAAAATTATTTTCAAGTTTAAATGATAATTTAGGCTAGTACTGGCCTGTCATTGGTATTGTCATCCCCACGCAGAATTAAACACGGACACGTTTCTCCTGGGGTGGAAACTTTAGTTGTGGGTAGTGGAGTGCTTCCAAAAGCTACGTTGTTATATTGCTATTTACAGTTTTTTGTGGGGATTTGATTTCGATCTAATTGTAAGTTGATTTTAAGGATACGCGTAAATAATAGAGTCAATATTGTTTATGCATGAGATGCAAAACTTGATAAACACCTGCAACGAAAGCATTGATGCTATACTTTGTCTCTCGTATATTTTGGTGAATCAATCAGACAATAAACAACATTTGATGGTAGAAAATTGATATCAAGGTTGCATTTTGTCGTGAAGAATATTGTGGGAGGCCCTTGTATTGTAAATTTTCGAAATTCAAGCTGTCAGTGAATATTTAAAAAATGTCGCCAACAATGGCCAAACATTCGCAACGACAGAAAACGCGTTTGAAATACGATCGTCTTGCACTTCTTCTTTAGAAATAATTCAACCCATAGATTTAATGAAAGGTCTGTGGAGCAAATGTAACTATAGCTAATAGTAACAGCCTAAACTGAAACCTGTCTTCACAACGGTTGAAGATGTCGCATATTTCGAATGTCCCAGCAAGCAGTAGAACCTGTGTCATTGATAAATAAACCAGTTTTCCGGAATAATATATTATTTGAGTTTTAACCGATTGAACTGTCGAATAACCTTCACAGTTAATCAACAATAATGGAAAGATCCGAAAAATAATCATACTAATCATATTTTGTGTGGCTTGTTATTGAAAATTACACTTAATAATAGCTACATGTTTTAATTCTGCATGTTTTGATATCTTTAAGGTACATAGGGGGAACCCAGCCAAAGCAAACAACCTGATAATATATAATTTCCCGTTTTACATCCGAATCATGAATAAGGCATCGTGAAAAGATGCACAGACTTAGCCGTTCGTCCTTCTTCAATAATGTATTTTCAAAGAAAAAAAATACTCATTTTGCAAAATCGCTGTCGTGCGTGTAGTTTCATTTTTTTACTATCTATACGAAGATTTTGGGCAAAGCGGACACAGCGAGGTGGTTTTGATTTTGCCGGTTACATTATTTTTGTAGTTACTAGCTCTAAAATTAGTATTTTGATGCTAATAGCACAAAAATATGAAAAGAAAACAAAACAAGGATCCTGGTACTGATTCTAAAATGACCCGTTTAAGTTCTCACCGTCGAGTACTGAAAAATAAAATAAGTCACGTGATGTATGTTGTATTTGCAATGAACGTGTATTACGCGATATTACTTGAAAGGGAAAGAACTGGATATCAAGGTTTTTTCACCCGTTTGATCAGGAAATCACATTTGAGGGTAAAACGAAATGCCTCCACATCACGTGCTTCCATATGCATTCAATTTCCGATGAATCCTGCAGACAAGATCGAATATCGGTTTTTTAACTAGCGATCAAACACAAGAACATGGCATTATTACGTGAAGGTCTTTCAGTTCTGCTATCATACTTACAATAAAATTAAAATATACTCTGACAGGAATGTATACAACAATAATGAGAGGGTCAAAGAAGATATGATGAATATGTTTTGAACCATGGAGGAGGCTCAAGCAGCAGGATCTGTAGCTTCTGGGAACACAGAAGAGGACTGGCACGTATACGAGGTTCTTTGTAAAGATATAAGGGTAAGTTCAGCTTTATAAGTATTTTTTGCTCTCCTCAACGTGATCCATGGACTCTTCAATTATACAGGGTGTTCCTTAATGATATGCGAATGTTTAAGTGTGTGAATCTACACGAAAAATTAATGTAGTACGCTTTATTTTTTTTTAACTATGGTTCAAAAATGTTTCCTTACAAAAAAAATGGAAATTAATTAATATTTTCAGAACCGCTTCAGATATTTCGCTGATATTTAGTACGAAGTGAAAGTTAATAAAGTTGCATCTTTTTCGATGCAAAATAAATTTTAGCTTTAACAGTGGCGTGCGTACGGGTATTTACTTTGACAAATAAAAATTATTTTTGAATTCCCCGTCCAATTTAAAACAAATAATCTTTCTTGAATTGTTTTCTTCCGACGCGCCATTTTTGAGTAAAAAAATAAAAACCGTCCTATTGTCTAACTTGCATAGCTATTATTAATTTAATTAGAAAACACATTAGGGATAATGAACAACAACAACTGACAACATAAACATAACACTAAAACCAACAAAATGTTTTCAAAAATTGTTGAAAATGGCCCCTTTCACTTAGTATGCATGCTTCCGCCCTCCTCCTCATGGAACTGCGCACTCGTTGAAATATCCCTGGAGTGTTTTTATTCTATCACAAGCTGCAACTATTCCTTCTCTTAATTCCTCTACAGTGTTATGGGGACTTGTGTACACTAGTGTCTTAAGATCTAAAGATCTAAACTGTTGTGGTCTGGGGACGATTTCGATAACAGTTTGTAAATAATTACGAACCGCTACAGTGAAATGCGCTGTTGCACATACTGTTTCTTAACACTAACATCTACACACATCATCAAGCAGCAACGGCAACTGTTGAGGTAAGTCTGACCGTCAAGTCGTCCCGGCAAGAAGAATGGGCCAATAAAGTGGTTGCCAATCATTCCTGCCCATACGTTAACCGAAAATTGGTGTTGGAAATGGGTTTCGGTCACGGCATAGGGATTTTCTTCTTTTCTTCTTCTTTCTTCTTTCAAATTGCGGATTTTGTGTAATTTTTTGAAGATACCACTGACAAAAGTTCACACGCCTTGAAAAATCAATGGCAAGTAATGCCTGTACCCTTGAAATAAGGTAAGGATGTAACAAAAAATCCACTAAAATTCTCCAAACAATTTGATGGCAAATATTTAAGTGTCTAGCGATCTTCCTCTTACTCGTTTCAGGATGTGCTGCCTCAATTTTAGGTGTTCTCACACTTAGAGGTCTACCTTCAGATGTTCCTTTTCGGACAGAACCCGTTTCAACAAGACGACGATGAATATTAGAAAAGCTTCGACTAACTGGCAAAGCACGATCGGGATATCTCTGGTGATAAATTCGTCTGGCTTGCCCACCATTACCGTCGGCAACGCCATATACGTAATGCATTTCTGCCATTTCTGCATTTGAATAACTCACCATTATTAACAAGATTGTGAAAACTAAATAATAAAAAAGATGTCACAGCGAACAGATCTGAATAACAGAGACTTGTCAGATGTCAAAAGTCAGTGACATATTCCAGAGCAACTAGATATTTATTGATAAATTCAATTCTTCAATTATTACATTAATTTTATCGGACAATAGAACGGTTTCTATTTTTTTACTCAAAAATGGCGCATCGAAGGAAAACAATTCAAGAGAGGTCATTTGTTTTAAATTGGACGGGGAATCCAAAAATAGTTTTTATGTGGCAAAACATTATTGGAGTACCATTTTTTTCTTAAAAAATATCGAAGTCAGAACCCGTACGCAAAGCTAATAATTATTTTTGCATTGAAACATATGCAAGTTTATTAACTTTCACTACGTACCAAATATGAGTAAAATATCTGAAGCGGTTCTGAAAATATTAATTAATTGCCATTTTCTTCCGAAAACTTCAACACCCCGAGTTTTTGTAAGGAAACATTTTCGGACCATAGTTTATAGAGCAAACTAACATTGATTTTTCATGTAAATATTCGCGCACCATTAAGGAAGAGCCTATATAAAAACGGCATCATTTTGATTGATTTTATAATTTCCACGTCTTCAACACTGCTTCTAGTACAGTTTTCCTTGTGTAACATCAAAAAGACGTAGGTTTTGTCAAGAGCATATCAATGCGCTGTTTGGGCTTTACAAAAAAAAATCCTCAGATTGCAAAAATAAGCGCGGCGCTCCGAATACGTCTGCTGAAATGTACGGGAAAATCTATGATGTGTGGAATATGTTTAAATATGGTAAATAGGTGCGTAGAATCACTGGAATTGGAAGTGTATGAAATCATCAAAAAACTATATTCCCTACCCGACCCCCTACAACCACTCAATCTCAACTTTTAACCCCTACAAAAGTTTTTCAGAAAATAATCACGACCATCAAAAGATGAAGTTTGAGATTTTCTTAGTTTTTCGTACTTAGCAGCGGATGTCAGAGAAGCGACTTAAAAAACTACAAAGCTTCTTCGTCCTTGGCATAGTAGTAAACTTGTAAACAAATCGGAGTCTTGGCGATGTGAGAGTTTTTCCTCAATTAGTGGCGAGCTTACAAGCCATTGATAGTTTTCGGCCTACATTTCAAAGGCAAAGAATTAGAACACAAGAATTAACCGGGATATATTGAACGAAATTCCTTAAGTCAGGCATATCACGAGATCCGATGTAATAGATCTTTTATTCTTTTATCTACCCATGAGAGACGTCAGGAATGCATGAAGCGTGGTAGTTAGCACTTCGAGCATTAAAAACCTTTCTTTTTTAAATGGCTCCTTCTTAAAGCCATAACTAATAATAAAAAGAAATTCCAGAAAAATTAGTTAAAAAAAAATAAAAATTCAAGGGATTTCCGTATCAAACTTTCTTTGGCATAAATCTTAAGTTAGGAATAAGATATCGAGATGCGGTTTTTGTGAGCTTGTTTAGACATCATTTAGCTACTCTTTCATTGAAAAATCATACCAATAGATTCAACTTTTTTAAGAAAATTAACCATTTCTGTCGGAATTTCTAAAAAACCACTCTAGCGGCCGCACGTGAAACTAGCAAAACTTCAACTGTTATAGCATTTGTAGACTAAGAATAGCTCTTCTCAACTAGCCCAAGTTTGTTAAAATCGGTTCAATCGTTTCGAAGATACAGGGTGTTTTTTAGGGAAACCTTTGAATACCCGCAACTACTTTATTTTCAGATTTACAGCAAAAATTGTCTAACAAAAAAGGTTCAGATTATCCTTAAGATAGCTGTTATGCCCCCTAGCGGTCATTTCAGAAACTTTAAAATTCCTTCCAGGTTTTTCACTTGACCGTTTCAGTAGTAACTGTTACCGGTAATCTGTATAATTCAGGTATTCTATACAATACCTAGGCAATGTATAGATTACCTGGGTTGCCCAAGCAATGTATGAAATATTATGAGTATTATTATCCATTATATACTTTACCTAGGAAATGAATACAATTTGTAGGGATTGTACCAAATGAAACAAGTTATTTATTTTTATTAAAATTAACACATTAAGTGCTCCTTAAAAATAAGCTTGATGAAAAGGGTACAAAAAAACACCTTTCTGTTTCTACGGTAAAAATTAACGTAAGCCTAAAAATTATTCTGGCTGTAAGTAACAATAATTGTCTTGCTTACAAGTACATACGTAATACGTAAAATACTGAAGAAACAAAACAATCCTTTTAAAATAATAAATAGGTTTACTGCCTAGTCAAAATTTTAATTAAGTGAGTGAAAAAATTATTTATTTTTACATGAGGAACTATTGTGACATTTTGAAGTGCACAAAATATTCCTTGTTCTCGTCTTTTACATACATCACCGCCTGCGAATTCGATATTGTATGGAATACCTAGGCCAAGTATAAAACAGATATTTCATACATTACCTACACGTTTTAGGTATTCTATACATTACCTAGGTATTGTATAGAATACCGGATTATACAGATTGCCGATAACATATATACAGGGTGTCCCGAAAAAGTGTGCAGTATTCTACCAGAGGTTTCTAGAGCTTAAAATAGGAAGAAAAGTTTATATAAACATAGGTCGACAAACGTCCCCTAACAATTTTAGACAGTTTTGTTTGGAAGCGTATGTAACAGGGACGGACTCAGGTTATTTTAGCCCCAACATTTTTTTGTGATTCTATTTTTGAAATTCAATTTTAGAATCTGAAAATTTAGGGTTTTCTACATAAAAAGGTACTCTTATTGAATATAGATAAATTGTGCCATTGCCAGATGTATCTGAAATTTCTTTAGAATGAGCTCATGGATATAATACCATTGGATGTGCGCCAGCAGTTTCAAGAAAATATGTTTTTTCAACATGATGGCGCACCTGCACATTTTGGAGGCAATGTTCGAAATTGGTTGAATGTCAATTTTCCAGACAGGTGATTAGGCCGAGGACGTCCTATAGCGTGGCCGTCACGTTCACCTGACCTAAATCCATTGGATTTATATTTTTGGGGGTCATTAAAAGACCTAGTTTACTCGACTGAAGTAAATACCCAAGAACTTTAACTTCAAAGAATCCATCAGGCTGCAAATGAAATAAGAGAAAAAGGTTTGCCACTTTTCGGGCTACGCAATCATTAGTTCGTCGAACGAGACTCTGTATCCAACAAAATGGGAATTTATTTGAACACATATTCTAAAGCTAGTTTTAAGTATATCCAACTGTATGTCTTCTTTTTTAAACAAATTTTAATTTCATTCGTAGAAAAAAATTATTTCTTTTGTTCTTGCCTAAATGTTAGCTATGTTGCAATAGAAATATGTATTTATGTAATATTTACCAATTATTAAATTAGTTTTTTCGTTGCCATGGCTATTTATTCAACAATTCATTTAAATTCGCACTGCATTTCCTATCAGGAGACAAATTTTTTAGTTTGATTTTATTCAAAAATGGCACAATTTGTCGATATTCAAGAGTAACTTTTTTATGTAGAAAACCCTACATTTTTAAATTCTAAGATTGCATTTCAAAAATTGAATCACACAAAAATTTTGGAGCTAAAATAACCTGAATCCGTTCCTGTAACATACGCTTCAAACAAAACTGTCTAAAATTGTTAATATTTTTAAATCCAGCATAAAAAACTAGGCTAGCATACCAAATTTTATGTCTTTATCTAGACACGTTTCGGAAATATTAAGGAAAAACCATCTTGTAGCGCCCTTAGGGGACGTTTGTCGACCTATGTTTATATGAAATTTTCTTTCTATTTTAAGCTCTGAAAACCGCTGGTAGAATATTGCACACTTTTTTCGGGACACCCTGTGTACTTCATTTTCGAAGTGGCGTGTGGCCAGTGGCGTGGAAAGGAAGCAAATAGCATTTTGGCATTCACATCATAAAAGCCTTCAACTAAAAGAACGCATCGTACCAACCTACTCTGGCATGCGTTCAAAGCTGTGTCACCGCATTCCTCAGCCATCAGTCAAAAGCCTGAAAGAGATTCCGTTTCCAAAGAAGCCCTTGTCATATCGAACATGATGTCACCAAAGGCGCCCTGCTTCGTGCCAGGATGAAGCGGATCTCACTATTGATTGCAGTTAAATTCCGGATTTGTGTATAAGCATAGATGAATATTGTAATAGTTTGAATAGTTCGGCACGGAGCGAGTGTTATTTAGCTCGTGAAGATGGGTGAGCTTTTAGTTTTGTTTTCTGTCGTAGAAGCTGTTGTTGTTATCCTAATTCACCGTTTAGACTTAGATATTCTCTCTAATAATGCAGATACTTCGTGCAAAAAGCGCAATTTGATTATTGAAGCTTGGACAAACGAAATGAAAAAGCTGATAGTATAAAATTCCAGGGTTGTTAGACATTACCTGTTTACTGAAGTACAAAATGTGAGACAATCCGTAGCGTTCCTATGTGCTCTCTACACTTGCGTATTTGCTAAGTGGGGCAAAGGGCCGACCTACTGGTAAAAGATGAAGATGTTTAAATACAAATAAGATGAACTTAATATTCTGACGGCTGTAGTAGACAAAGCACTGTTAGACACTTCCCGTCGACCAAAATTTCTGTTTTGGTGAACTATTTTAAGGCGATGCTAGTCGGTACTATCTTCACTCTGCGCATAACGTACTGAGCTATTCAGTACACTATACCTGCTTGTTTACTTTCAGTCTGCCTGTACCTCACGACTAGACCGTACTGGTGATTGCTAAAAACGACGAAACAACATTATATGCGGTTGGTCAGGGTTACTGACACGGGAAGCAAAGAGGTTCAATTCAACCCTACATTGTAAATAAGGCCTGTAATGCTTTTTATGAAGCCTGTCTGTCAATGCAAATTACACAGCCCCACAGAAAGTAGAGGTCAAGATGATATTTCTATCTATTAAAAACTACCCGTAGGAGGCGTGAATATCGATTTTTGGATGCCAGACACAAATTTTTATATCCACACAACTATGTAGTTTCTGAAAATAGGCCCATTGGCGTTGCAGCGAAGGACAGAAATATTAGAAAATAAAAATTGGCTCCAGATCTTTTTTTAGAAAATTTTTTTTAGGTGTTAAAGAGTTGAGGATTATAAGGATGGAGGAGTGTATATTAAAATATTTTGATGTTAGTGTCTTTATATGCTCCCAACCCCGGCAATTCTATGCACCTATTATTCATATTTCACTCATCATAGATTTACCCGAACATTTACCCTAGACGAATGCGCGTACTCCCTACGTTCCGGTGCGGACGACTAATCTATCCGTACTGCAGGGAGGAAAGAGGCAACGTAGCCAGATGCACAGTAACTACCTGTAGGACAGGACAATAATCTCGATAGACTAATTATATGGGCCTGTTTGATTGACTTGATCCGTTTGATTTCTCCGTTGTACATGCTCGTAACTGACTCTTTTCTCAAAGGATTTGAATTGCGCTGAACTTGATGAACTGATTCCATTCTGTTGTGGGCCTGTGTTATTGTTCTTCTTGTAAGTCTGAATAAGGAACACGTAAGACGTAATATTATTTTCGTCCCGTTTTAATGCCACAAACATTGGGGTCCGAATCTGTATTTTATAAAATTGGAATATTTTGTACAAGTTACCATTCGGTTTATAAATGCTTCATGGGTTACAAAATGCTATACTCATCAGCTATTTGAATACAGGGACTGATATGAGACAATAATAATAGACGCAAAAAACAGAGTTATGTTTATATGTATACCTAGATTCATGACGAACAGTTTGGTATATTTAACTGTCGTCCTATATGATTAACGGCACGCATATTAATGAGCATATTTTTTTGGCTATTGCTCGTTATTTTTACATGGACCCTGACGGTGCTGCTTCCTTAGTCAACTGATAAAACAATCACGTTTCATTCGAACGAACGAATTTTGTTAAATCTTGAATAAGTCTGTACTTTCTCATTTTGCGTCAAAATGTAAGTAGGGATCTCAAGAATACTGCAACGTGTTTTCCATAAATTGTTTTATACGTGAAAATGGAAACACGTTTCTGCTAGTAAGTTTTCTGAAAATTTAGTCAAAATGGATTACTCCATCGGTTGTTTCATACTATAGGAGCGTTACTTAAATGAGGCAAATAGTTTTGCTTATATAATTTTCTATTTTAACAGAAACTACAGGCCCAGCCTGCCCTGTACATTTTGGATTAAACAAAAATAAACCTAAGGCAGACGAGTAAGACTCCAAAAACAATTACCTGTAAGAAGTTTGTATTGTATTTTCTTCTTCTTGGTACTTGGAATTACAAAAGTTCAGTTGTTGAATAAAAAGAGTTAAGAGTTAAAATTAACAACTTTTTAGGAGAGCAAAAAGAACGGTGGGTGTTTGGATTAGCTATCGAATGATCTTATAATCCTCCATGTTTGTCTAGTCGCAAAAGAAACCTCATCTGCTAATACTGTCTACTAATGACGTTCTGGCAATGACGGTTGGCTTTTTCAAGAAAATACATGTTATTTTTTTTGGTGGTGTTACAACTTATGCGACGATGTCTCAAATTCCAAATATGTTGGAATAACAATAATCGCCTTTACATCATTAGCGGAGCATCGACATATTAGCACCCCACTTCCTGCTAGTTTGGCGAACGTGAAACACTCCTGACTATATTCTGCGGTCAACTACCTACGGGTGACCTTCATTACCTGGATGTTACCTTCCTCCTCACCGCCTGCTATATCACAGACACCACAGTTAAGCTCCATGTAGGATTTTGGATATGTCTATATAATTCCAGACACCTCGCGAGAAACTATTTTAACGACGGAGTGACGCTACTCTTCTATAGTCCATCATTTCGCCACTATCTAAAGGCTTTTTGACCACCTTAATACTTAATACTGAGATCGGGTTATCCTTAATGACACAACTGTGTAACTGTAAATATACAAACTTTCAGTCAGCCTTTTCGTTCAAGAATTGATTGATTGACCATCGTACCTTGTTTGTCTGGTGCGGCAATGGCTTGTACTTTTAAGAGTAGTTTTATTATCCACTGCAAGCTTCTGTGTCTCTAGATTTTGGATGTAGAAATCGCCTCCTTGAAACCTACTACTTTATAACTACAACAGCCTTTATTCTGGATAATAAAAGCACATGCAATTAAGGTCACATGTCCTTTTGTTTGGACAGGATTCCGAATATTTTTCATCTGATTATTTCATAGTGTGTTTAGAGATGAAAAAACAATGTTTTCAATCTTTGTTGTAATCGTTGCTTGTTAAAAATATTAGTTCAGCTATGAGATTGCATGTCAAGAAAAGCAAAGATTTTTTGATCAGAGAAAGTGATAAAAAAGTAATCATCAATTGTTCCATGAAAATGTAATATTCACACACAATTTTTGAGCTATACTATTATTTTTAACAAATGAAGAAAAATGCATAAAAAATGCACAAAAATGCCTTTTTTGACAATGTACCATGGACCATGTAACAATCAAACGAAATTAATAATACTTCTAACGACAGACTGTTGGAAAAAGGGACAGGCGACCTTAAGCATCTTCACTAAAAGTTTGCATCATTCAAAATTATTTTATTTGACCAAGTGAAAACATTTGCGGTATTTCCATATTTCGCTAATAATGTGTTGGCCATTTTGATGCCGCACACAGTGGTCCAATCACCGGGGAATATTGCTAAGGAGGTATATCATCACAAGGTAATCGTACTTGATTCCGAAAAGGTGTTAGGTATGTTCTCCTTATACCTCACACACGTTGAATAGGCGGAAGGTCTCGAGATCTAGGAGGCCAAGGCAGGAGACTGACTTGAATGAGGCAAGAGAGAAATTCTCACGGCACCACGCTGCTTACGTGTTCTTCTTGGCCACTGAGTATATGAGTAATATTAGAAATAGATGAATTGAGCTTTGAAAATTAAACTTGACATCAACATTGCTTTAATCTAAATGTTGCTTTTTAGATGGATGACCCAGGTGACGTGGATGTAACAACCTCCTTACGTAGCGAGATAGCTGCCCTACAGTATAAGCGTGATCGATTGCAGACAGACCTAGAAGAAATGCGTTCCCAGGTGAGTAAACATGCGGTGTCTAAGCCGACAAAGCCTTAAGCAAAGATTCAGTTATCGACGATAATTTTTTTATACCGAAACAGTCCCGTAGACAGAAGCGTAAAAACCAGCGCACCGCGACTGCTATGATGAGCTTAAAGAACTGGCAGCCATTGGATCTTGCACTAAAAAAGTGGGGCCAAAAATCACATGTCTAAGGGACACCTTTCTATGCCTTCTTTATTACCGCACCCCAGCATTGAAAAACCATGTAATTTTTATTTCAACACTGACAATAACACCAAAATTGTTTTTAGGTCCGGTCACGTGACCAACGCTGCTTGGAGTTGCAAGCTGAAGCTGAGCAGCTGCGAGAGCAATCTGCTAGACAGGTAGTGTTTTACGTGTGTTTTCATTCGGTAATATTCTCAACTAATATACTGGGAATGTTATGTAAATAAATGGTAAAGCTCTGCTTTAACTTGTTGATAACACCAGCACCAAATATTTTTGTAACTTTAGATGTGTTGTGTCCTTGTTAGGATACATCAGTGCGACCTCGAGACAGGTGGTAACAAGAGATGAATAGTGCTTCCTAGTTTCCCATTACTATACATGTCTGCAGAGTAAACGTTTTTAATATTAATAAATAAATTTGCATGTCATTTGATTCACCAATTTTCAGGGGGCAATAGTAGCATCATTGAAAAAAAGAGTGCACGAACTGGAAGAAAGAGAAAGAGCATGGCATGCAGAAAGAGGAAGACAAGAAATGCAGATGCAGACAGCGATACGGGAAGTGAGGTAAATATTGATTTAATATGAACTCTTTATTTCCTTAACTTAATTGAGCGAATTTATTTTTGCTAAGGTACAATGAAGAAAAAGTCAAGGAACTAGAAGCTAGAGTGAGGAATCTGGAGATGGACTTGAGCGGCGAAGAGCAAAAGAAAGAATCGGCTCGATTACAGCTTCAGGACTTTGTACGAAGGTTGTCAATCGCACTTGGGGCTGATATATCGGACTATTCACATGTGTCTCCAGAGACGTTGGTCCATAAAGCTACTGAGCTAGTACAGGTGAGACTTTAAAGAAATTACTGGGGGACATTGAAAAAAGATCATTTTTTGGATAGTTAAATAAAAGGTCTATCTTTATTTCTCTATTCATATCCACTTGTTACAAATTTGTACATGCGGTAAAGAAATTGCATAGAAAACGATAAACAATACATATCAATGAATATTAATAACTATTGATACCATCTTTATGTACTCAAGTACAAGTTCGTACATGCCAAGTACAAAATGAATTTTTTAACAATAATTTCTTCGTTTGTAAATGAAATACAATTTCTAATTTGATGAAATTTAACTAATCGCTTATTGAACAAGATGTCGCAGTTGTAATATAGGGACTTTTTTAAATAGGCGGTAGTATGATTCTGAACTATTTTCAAATTTTGATTTTATGTTGTGTAAAAATTTATTACCAGGTCCAGCACGCATAATATTAACACAAGGCATCAGGCTTTCTTTATACTGCCAGTCCACCGTACTGTTTTATATTCAAGAACCTTTATTTACAATGCCGTTAAATGTTACAACAGTATTAATTTTCATTTTAAAAATATTGCGAATATTAAAACTTTTAAATTAAAATTGAAGTCCGATCTTCTCTCGCAAACATGAATTGCCACTTATATTTTTTTTATTGGTTAATGATGGTTGATTTTAAAAAAAATCCATTTGATCCCAGTTTTGTTGGGTTAAAACAAACCGATTTAAATGTATGTACCAGTTAATGTCATCCATGTCTATGTAATTTCGTATAAATTATCAAAACGGGGTTAGATGGAAGAATAGCTCACGCTAAACCTCGCCTCTCGTAATGTACTAAATGTTTAGTGCAATAAAGACCCTTTACTATTATTATTATTATTATTATAACCATTGATATTTGGAAAGAAACTATTAGTATAAGAAGAAGTATCTTAACATAGGTTTCGCATATCAAAATATAAGTGTAATACACGTTAACAATTTCCCTTGACTTAACAGTTGCTCTGCAGGAGTCAAGTGGCTTCATTCCAATAATTAATCTGATGATTCTTTTTTGGAACACAACCCCCCCCATACCATAATGTTGCAAGCATGTGGCTATAGGCCAGTGCTATATGCTATACCTAATTTTTTACAAACATGACCAATATGTTCCTGAAAATTTCGTCTGCAATCAAAATATGTGCCGAGTAACTTACAAGAGTCAGATAAAGTAAGGTGATATACAGGGTGTTATCAAAGTTGAGTCATTTATTTTAACTGCTTGTAGGACTCGTCAAAATGGGTTGATATACCAAAAATAGTTGCATAATAAATGAAATTACACAGATTTTTTGATATTCTCGACCACTGGCAAACAATTTGGCAAACTTTTTGTGTTATTGTATATTTTTCAGTTCGAGCCTTTGGTCCGATCAGCTGTATCAGTCTTTTAATAGTGCGTATACTTTCATTTGTCTGATTATTTCTTGCCAAAAAATGGCCCATGCTTACGAACACAATGAATTAGTGGACATGCGGAAATGCTTCTTTTAAGAAATCATCCGGCCCCACGGAGGTTTGTAAATTTAGTAATTAGACTTCGTGACACATGATATTTAGAAGAACAACGAGGAGGTCACGCTGGAAGACCTTCTCAACCTGAAATGTTACAAATTGAGGAAGACGCTTTAGAAATGGTCGCAGAATCCTTAGTATACTTAGTGACAAAGAAAATAGAACGCCCAGTAAAAATGATTTATTTTGGATGAAATTTTGTCTACAGTTAGACGTAAACCAGAGGAAGTCCTGATTGCCTTTAAAAAGAAAAACACGGTATCGCCAAATTTCGTGAATCCTGGAACTGTACCTATAATATTATTAAAATATCAGTTCTCTGAGGTAGAGTATAGTTTAAACTTAAAAAGAAATCTAGTTTGGGTTGGGCTGCTGGAGTTTAGACAAAGTAGGAAATGAGGAAACAAAAAAAATTATTTTTACTAACAGGACATTTTGAGATACAATCACTAAATGGTGTATAAGTGTACGTGTACTGAGGAGATTAGCGATAAAGCTAGTAGACAATTTTTAGTACTCTTAGTGCATTTTGCATGACAGTCAAAACAAAATTATTTGCCATCTGTGCACTCTATAGGTTGAGATAAAGCTTCTTAAACATTTCAAAATATTACATACTTATTTGACTTATATCAGACTTCAATTGTGAAAAACACGGTTTTGGAATACCCATACGTTGTTGAAACCGGTCGAAAGTCCAAAAATTGCTACCAGGCATTGATTAACGGATTCTGCCTGACCCTGAAAATACCCAACCTAATGCTATATTATAGTGTCCCAAACATCATCTGAGATAAAATACGAGACGGTAACGCCATCTATGAGAATGTGTCATAGATCTTTCTCTATTTACTATTATATAATTTGAAAATGTAAGTCTAACATGGATGACGCTGTGGATAATTATACGAGCATATTCTTTTTAAAGTATGTCTATCTTGGATAATTTTTTGAAGGCGGTTTGGCTGTCTTCTAGTTAAATACGTTACGCAATGCATATAGTTGTCACGTTTACATTAAATGCCCCCGCTTTGTTTTTAAACTTAATTCCCCATAGGCTTGAAATGTCAATGAGTAGGTATTTGCAGCCTTATGATAATAAACGGCAGTTGATTTACTTTACATATTCAAGCATGTGATCACCGTATTTTTTTCAGGAAACTTCTAGATTGAAGTCAAAATCGCACAATCTTGACGACACCCTCAGAACGCTAGAAATGGACCTAAGAACTTGCAGAGAGAACCTAGAAAGAACCATTGCTGACAGAGAAAGTCTCCAAAGACAAACCGCGTCTCAAATTCTCGAGATTGACAGACTGAGACAGGTACACATTGTGCTACTGGAAACTATATACATATAGTATGCTTGATTAATTGTTACCATAATCAATTAATTTTTATTTTACTGTCCACGCCTAATGGCGAAAAATTTAGAAAATGTTTTTTGGATCACGAAAACGCACGTCACTCATTTCCGTCTTTTTTTCCCCGGAGAGGGGAACCAACAACGGCGGTGCGTGGGAATTCCAGAGTCAACCAAGTTGACGCCATTGTTTTATTGTAGGAGAAGGAGTCTTTGGAAATGCAGCAGCGTGTGATAGAGAGAGAACTGAATGAGCTAAAGGAGAAGTTATCTCTTACTAACAGGACTTTAGGGAACGCTACAGGGAGCATATCTCAACAGGAATCTATGATATGTCAACTTAGAGGCATGTATCTGATATAAACAAGAAGACTGTGTTTTGTTCTGTTTGGAAATGTGCCATAGTCTATCATAATATCGTATGTTACTGTCAATACCATTATTACAACTTTATCTGCACCAATAGCAATCTCTTTCATACGTATCTTAAGACCGCTGGTTTTAATAACAACTCGAAGAAAAAGACATGACTGATTACGAGAAGTTGATATTTTTCCACGTAAATACATAATGGTTCTTTTTGCAGATGAATTGAAAGCGAAAGATGAGAGAATCCAACGTCTTCAAGCAGATAATAAACACACCTTGGAGTCACTTGCTATAATTCTAAGCACTCCATCTAGGTTCGTCGACTCTTTAGAATCGTCCCTGAAAGATCGAATCCACGAGATCCTTGACGAGAATAAGGAAAAAAATGCAGTAATATTTGTTGTACTATGTTTTACAGTTAATTATGTCAAAACGTGTTAGATTACTTCGGTCTAGATAGCCCTGTGCAACGTCTAATTGGAAGACACGAAAACCGCACCAGTTCTGTAATTTTATCAAAATACTGATAAGTCGCTTAATAATTTTATCATAAGGCAAGCTTCTTTCAGTTTACCTAATTGGGGGAGAACGTTACCAAACTACCAGTACTCGACTGTATACCAAATGAACTGTTTTTTTTTTAATTCAAGAAACTCATAATGCATTTAACATTCGCTTCGTTCAGTTTAAGTCAGATATAATCCGAACACATAATGCGATACTTAGTTCTTTAAGTAAATGATCTATTGCCTAAAAATTACGGATGTTCACCAGATTCAAAAGCTTTCAAGGTTTTCAGCTGCTACGTATTAAAATCATGACCGGACTATGAAAGGCAGATAAGTGAGATAAGCTTGCAAAGCAGATATGCCGCACGGTACGCTATGTCTTGTATTCAGTGTTGCCTAACACTATCGTCATGAAAATCATTTCGCAGCTCTCTAATGCCGGCTTCTCACTGCGCGTGTTGACCCGCGCCACGCCGCGCCGGCACGCGCCTCGCGCAGTGTGAAGAGCTTGGCGCGGGCAGGCGCGGCGTGGCGCGACCTATCCGCTAAAAGTCGGTAACTTCAAAGGCGCGGCGCGGCGTGTACCTACCCAGACAGACGAACACGATTGAACTCGTTCATTTCATTTTGACTCGTCCTACGTTGAGGTACTGTGGTGAATATGGAGTGGCCGAATGAAACGATCGCCGAATTTTTAACTTTGTATGAAGGCGAACCCTCTCTGTGGAATTCGAAAAATGCGGAGCATAAAAACAAAAACGACCAGCATGATGCCTGGCTGCGAATTGAACAGAATTTAAAAGGTGGTACCATACCGTTACAAGAAATTAAAAAGAAAAGGGATTCTTTAATGGGAACCTATAGAAAATTAAGAAGTAAAGTTTGCCAATCAATAAAGTCTGGCAGCGGTGCTGATGAAATCTATAAGCCTGACTGGCCATTTTATAATGTGATGGCCCAATTTTTGAATGATGTGTATACTCCAAAGAAAACGAAGGATTCTGAGGTAAGTACTTTATTTACTTAAAAAATTAATAATTATTTTGCCAGGCAACCGCACCGTTTGTTATAAAATATTCTGCAAGCTGGTCTCTTATATTCTTGGCGGAAAGAGGTGCTCTTCTTGGCCGATTTTGGAGTGGTAGTAGGGAAGCAACTCCATTTTGGTCATCACGCCAAGAACCGGGCTGAATCTCGCCATCATCATTTTCGGTATCAAAGGATCCAGGAGGGGTATATATAAGTCTAGACCTTTTAGACCGTCTCAAAAAATTGTGTAACAATGCACATGTCATCACAATATCAGTTACAATATCTGGTTGTAAAAGCATGGGTTTTCTTAGTACTCTAAACACCGCAGACATAATGCCAAAGACATTTTCAACAATCCGTCGAGCTCGTGAAAGGCGGTAATTAAACACGCGTTCTTTAGATCCCTTATTATGAGTTCCAGCGTAAGGTTTCATCATATTTTCCGTTAGAGCAAATGCACTGTCTGCAACAAATACGTAAGGTAGAGGTGTTACTTTCAGCGGTAAGCAGTCTGGCGGTGGAAAACCCAATTCCTTTCTACAGATTTGTTTATATAAGTTGGTGTTTCTGTATACACCACCATCGCTTATTCGGCCCTGGCACCCACAATCCACAAAAATAAAATTGTAATCCGCGTCGACT
This sequence comes from Acanthoscelides obtectus, assembly GCA_963669975.1. Classification (NCBI taxonomy): domain Eukaryota; kingdom Metazoa; phylum Arthropoda; class Insecta; order Coleoptera; family Chrysomelidae; genus Acanthoscelides; species Acanthoscelides obtectus. The sequence continues at coordinate 14,919,752 of CAVLJG010000008.1, read as the reverse complement.
AAAGCCATTAATACAACACTGAATGTTTTGTGATAGTTGATAAACTCAGATCCACTATGAATAGGACTTTGTATTAGCACATGTTTTCCGTCGATAGCTCCTAAGCAGTGAGGAAAATTCCAAGTTCTGCGGAATCCTTTCTCTATCCTTAACCAGTCAGATGATGTCCGTGGCAGCTAAAACAAATAGAAATATTGTAAATTATCATGAATATTTCTTATTTTTAGGTCACTGACGACATAGAAGAAATAGAAGATAACCGTGATTTAGATGCCTCTGAAGATAGTAAACAGGATGATGAAGAATCAGTTCAATTTAAAAGACCAAAACCTCTTCCTAAAAAACGTGCTAAAAATATTGATATAGAAAATAAAATGAACGAAGCATACGACTATATAAAACAAATGACTCAAAAACCCCAAATCCCGCAAGATGAATGTTCATTATACACACAATTATTGTGCAAAAAATTGAGAGGCTTACCAGAAAATACACGTGAAATAGCGATGTTGGAAATTGATAGATTGATTTTCAATCTGAAGCAAAAATAACTATCGTCAAACCCACATGCACAAATACTAATCAACCCACCACAGCCCACGAGTTTTGGACATTCCGGCAATCTCTACTATCAGCCATCCACATCCTACCATCCATATCCTTCTCCACAGCAATCCCCAACCTATCATCCATCGCCTTCTTCACAGTCATCCCCAAACTATCATCCATCGCCTTCTCCACAGCAATTCCCAACCTATCATCCATCGCCTTCTTCACAGTCATCCCCAAACTATCATCCATCGCCTTCTCCACAGCCATCCCCAACCTATCATCCATCGCCTTCTTCACAGCCATCCCCAACCTATCATTCATTATCTTCTCCACAGCCATCCCCAAACTATCCATCTCCACAGCTGTCGCAAGTCGAAACATCAGCTTCGCAAAGTCTATTAAAAGATTTCTATGAAGAGGAGGGTAGTAATTTAGTTTAAATGGATGATGTCAATTTCTATTTGTTTACGATTTGAAAAAAATAAATGCTTAATTCTACTACTTACTTTTATTTCTTGTGATAGTTCTTTTATCAATGCTTTACAAACGTCCGTGACACAACTTGAAACTGTTTGGATAGATACTTTGAAAAGATATGAAAGGCTTGTGTAACTATCTCCGGTTGCTAAAAATCTGAGAGCAATTGCAAACCGTTCTTGTACTGGAATACATTTTCTCATATGGGTATCTTGTTTTGCAATGATAGGGCCTATTTTATTCATTAGATAGTTGTAATCTTCTGGTGCCATTCTACAGAAGTTCTCAAATTTTCTGCTCGGTTCTTTAACAAAATCCGATAGCATATCTGATCCATTGTATCTGAAACAAAAATACAATAATTTTTACTAAATTTTCCGGCAGCAAAGTTTCATTTTAAAACGCGAGTTATGTTGCCGTCATTTAGCACTTTATTAATTAATATAATAATTGCATTGTATTCCTTTTTGCTAGCTCATCACTTTTGGTTTATATTAACGATTGTATCTTAATTATGAGTCAGTCATTCAATCTCAGTCACAGCGAACACACACACTGTAATTCCGGTTCGGTCCATGTAAACTATTGTTGGAATCAAATAAAGTTTTTTAAAAACGAAGTTTGAAGTTCCGACTACATAATTGGCGCAGCCGCAGTAGCATTCCCAAAGGGATTTTCGCCGATTAGCCCTTGAGTCCGAACTCTTAATTGGGAATCACGAACCTCCGTGACGAGCCGGTACAACTGAAGAAAGAAGAAAGAATTTGGACCACAAGTGCCCTTTGTCCTGTTGAAGTCAACGTCCACCTGAGGAACCTAGGCCAAGAACGGGATGAAGTACTGGACCTATCAGTAAGTGCTCATTGTATCCTTATTTTTTCATGAGTGACTCACCCCGACCTGTAAATCCTTTCGAAGGTGATAGTGCAGATCAAATCGCTAATCGCATAGCAAGCTTAGAATTAGGACGTAGAGAAATAAGACAAGCAAACGAAACTATAGAAAGAATAATGACGACCCCCAGTAGAAATAGTACCCCCCAGTTCGACATAAAATTACTCGAAATTGTCCCAGAATTTGATGGGAATCCCTGTAGACTATATAGATATTTAGAAATAAGTACAGATTTATTAAATAACTATTGGAACACTGACGATACAGTATGTGTCCAAAACAAAATACTGCTGCATGGCATTTTCTCGAAATTGACTGGTGCTGCAGAGCAAGTATTTTCTCTTAGCGGTTCCACCGACTGGCACAGCATAAAAAATTTGCTAATTGCTCATTTTGGTGATCAAAGAAACGAGAGTAGTCTTATTTCAGATATGACTGCCCTTAGACAAAATTCTAATGAAAGCTCCTTACAGTTTTACTCTAGAGTTGTAACCATGCTGAATCATTTGCATAACTATATAAATATTCATGAAACAGTTGATGCTATTAAAACAAGTAAAAAGGCACTGTATGATAGTCATGCATTGCATACACTTTTAGTAGGTTTAAAGGAGCCACAAAGTTCCATGATTCGGTCGATGAAACCTAAAAATTTGGCAGAAGCTCAAGCTTATATTTTAGAAGATAATAACATTAGATATTTACAAAAGGCTGGTGCACATTCAAATTTCAAAAAGCCACCTCAGCCTGCCCTTCCATCCAAACCACATTTTCAAAATTTGTTTAAGCCTCAAATGCAGCCTATGAATCAATTTAGGCCTCAGCAAAATTTCAATTATCAGCCTCAATTCCCAAGAGGACCAGTTCCGATTCAACCTAGACAAAATCCTCTTCCACAAAAATTTCCAACAAACGCACAAGTTTTTGGCAATAGACCTAATGTTAATGTTTGGCGTAATCCGCCTAATCAGGGACCTTCCTACAGGCCTACTCCTATGAGTGGTGTTAGTAGCATCAATAGAAATAAGAATTTCCAAAATAATTATTTTAGGCCTTCTGGCCCAAGGAACTTTGCTTCTCAAGAATTACATAACGTTGAGAGTGATCCTTATGATCAAAATTTTGTAAACAATCCTTACGATGACTATTACTCGGAATATTGTCAGGATAGTGAAAATCAGTATGACTGTTCTGATCTATATTACGAAAACCCTGATGAGACACAAAATGATGTTTCTGAAACTGGTCAAAAGCCTGATGAAGAAAAACAAAATTTTCAGATGGCCGTGCCCATGATAGAGGAGACATAATATACTTAAACACGATTTATGACAAGACAGAATTACCTTATATTGAAATTAGAAATCCGCCTTTAAAGCTTCTTATTGATACTGGTGCAACGAAATCATTTTTAAATCCTGATCTTGCACAATTGCATTTTCCAAAATGTATTTATAAAGAACCATTCGAAGTAACTTCAGTTTTTCAGCATTCGAAGAGAGACTATTGTGCTAAAATTCCTGCCTTCTCAGAACTCAATGTTAGTGAGCCTATAAAATTTCATTTGTTCAAATTTCACAAGTATTTTGATGGTCTGATTGGTTTAGATATTTTGAAACTTCTAAATTCGCATATTGACCTTAGAAATTCTATTTTGCATACCAAAAACGCCAAAATTCCAATCAAATTTCATGATTTGAAAAATCGTCTGTTATTTTTCATAGAAATTGAGCCCTACACGGCAGCCCAAGCCAAAATTCCTGTCGATACTTATAATGGAGAAATTTTGATTCCAAATTCCAAAATTAGAGATTGTGTAATCAAGGAAACGCTTACTCATGCTATAAACGGTTATGCCTTAGTTGACCTAGAAAACCCAAGTAACACTTATCAAGAAATTTCCTTGTATGAGCCTATTGTTTCATTTCCATTCGACGCAAACAATTACGCTTTATTCCACGCTATCATTAAACCATCTGAATCAGCTTCTCCGTTGCGACGTGATATCAATAAACTGATACGAACATCTCATCTCAATAATGAAGAAAAAACTCATATTCTAAAATTGTGTCAAACCTACTCAGACGTATTCTATTACGAGGGCGATGCGTTAACTTTCACAAACCAAATTAAGCATCATATCAGGACCACAGATGAAATTCCTGTTCATACAAAATCGTATCGTTATCCACACATGCTCAAAAACGAAATGCAAAGCCAAATTAGATCCCTTCTAGATCAGAATATTATTCGACACAGTAGCTCAGCTTGGAATTCTCCAGTTTTTCTCATTCCCAAAAAACCTGATGCTAGTGGTAAAAAGAAATGGCGCATGGTGGTTGACTATCGAAAGGTTAACGAAAAGACCATAGATGATCGCTACCCCATTCCATGTATTTCTGACATTTTAGACAAATTAGGTCGTTGTAATTATTTCACAACTTTGGATTTAGCTAGCGGTTTCCACCAAATTGAAATAGCCCCGGAAGATATTCAAAAAACAGCGTTTAGTGATGATGGAGGTCATTACAAATACCTTCGTATGAGTTTTGGTCTTAAAGGAGCACCAAGCACATTTCAGCGAGTTATGGATAATGTCTTGCGAGGACTAGATAACACTATGGTGTATATGGATGACATCATAATTTATTCTACTTCTTTACAAGAACACATTGTATCATTGAAAAAGGTTTTCCAAAGATTAAGGGAGACAAACCTCAAAGTTCAATTAGACAAATCCGAATTTTTGAAAAAGGAAGCAGCTTTTCTTGGTCACATTGTCACATCGCAAGGAGTAAAACCAAACCCCGACAAAATTCAAGCCATTCTCAAATATCCATTGCCTAGAACCACCCGCGAAATTAAACAGTTTTTAGGTTTGATTGGTTATTATCGTAAGTTCATTAAGGACTTTGCAAAAATCACTCGCCCTTTCACCCTATGTTTGAAAAAAGGAGCAGAAATTAAACATGACGAAAAATTTCTCAAAGCTTTTGAACATTGTAAGAATCTTTTAACAAATGAACCATTATTACAATATCCGGATTTTGAAAAGCCCTTCGTATTGACTACCGATGCAAGTAATTTTGCTGTATCAGCTATACTTTCTCAAGGCCCTATTGGCTCTGACAAACCAATAGCTTATGCGTCTAGAACATTAAATGATTCTGAACAAAATTACAGTGCGACAGAAAAAGAATGTTTAGCAATAGTTTATGGAACTAAGTATTTTAGACATTATCTTTTTGGACGAAAATTTAAAATTGTAACAGATTGCAAACCGCTTCAGTGGTTAATGACTTTAAGAGAACCAAATTCTAGATTACAAAGATGGCGCTTAAAATTATCCGAATTTGAGTATGATGTTATATACAAAAAAGGTAAAGAAAATAAAAATGCTGATGCACTTTCTCGTATTCAAATTCACGCTACCGAAACTGACCCACAACCTTCTACATCACAAATCCAAGATGAAGAAGAGTCCCCATTTATCCGATACATGAAAACCTTCAATAAAGACTTTTCCGAAAAACCTGCAGATGACCAAACGTCTATAGAAAATAATGTAGGTGATGAACAAACAGTACGCAATTTGCTAGACTTGAGTGAACGAGTTGAAAACGTAACTATTCACTCAGACGATGAAAACCCCATTAAAGAAATTAACCCTGTAGAAAAACCTATCAATGTTTTCAAGTACCAAATTTTTGTTAGAAAAGCCATTATGCCCAGAAAACTCACACTTCAAACCTTATGGGATCCGAAGAAATTCCTATACACATTGTATATTGTTAATGATGATTTAACTCCTATTATACACTTTCTCAAAGACTACGGTGTACCAAAAAGTACTTATGCATTTTATTTTGAAGATAATCATAACGACGAAATGTATAAAAATCTCGCGCACCTTGTATCTAATACATTCAAAAATTCTGCGTTCAAATTAGTTAAGTGCAGTAAAAAGCTTGAAAATATTACTGACGTTTTGAGACAAGAGGAAATCATGAGGTATAATCACGAAACCAAAACTAATCACCGAGGAATCGTTGAGACAGTTAACCAAATTAAAAGAAAGTATTATTGGCCCCACATTGATGATGACGTGAAGTTATACGTCAATACTTGCGATATTTGCCAGCGAGGTAAATATGAAAGACATCCACCTAGAATTGAATTTGAGATTACCCCGACAGCTAAAATGCCATTCCAAATTGTTCACTTAGATGTATATCAAGCTAACAATAAGAATTTTTTAACAATAATTGACAATTTTTCAAAATATGCGCAAGCCTTCCCAATCGAAGCAGCTGTCGCTATCTCTGTTGTAGACAATTTGATCAAATTCATGTCATTTCATGGTTTACCCATCCAAATTGTTGCAGATTCTGGTACTGAGTTCAACAACTCCTTAATAAAAGAGTTTGCAAAACTCCATAAGATAAAGCTACATTTTACAACTTCAAAAAATTCAAATAGTAATTCACCTATTGAACGATTCCACTCCACTATAACAGAACATTTAAGAGCTCTTGCATTGCAATTTCCAAAAAAGGATGTTAATTCTTTGATGCCTTATGCAATCCTTGGCTACAATCAGTCTATACATTCAGTGACGAAACGAAAACCAATTGAAATTATTAACGGACATTTAGACGTTAGAGATCCTTTTGATCTAGACGTTGATCGAGAATTAATGAACAATTACCTTCAAGAACACAAGAATAGGACAAAATTAATTTATAGCCTTATCTATGACATGTCGAAAACCCAAAAGGAAAAGGTTATTCGAAAAGCTAATAAAGATCGCGAAAAACCGACCGATTATTCTAGAGAAAAAGTAGCCTACCGACGTGACGCGAAGTCCCGAGGTAAAAAGCTGAAACCACCCTATATAAAAGAACAGATTCTGACTGACAAAGGTTTAAAACTAAAAACTAATAGAAATATTTATCATAAAAGTATTTTCAAAAAGCCCAGAAAGAAAGTAACTCAAAATTTGTTACAGGATGATACTTCTTCTGATAGTGCATCTGACACATCAATCCACGGTGAAGGTCACCAACCTTAAAACAAATCCTGGTATACTACCCTTCAGATTAGGTGATGCTAAAGTAAAGATAGGAACACATACATTTTTACACTATGTAGATTTTGAGCCGATAATTAAGGAAGTAAATTCGCTAAGTACAGTATTTCAAGAAATCAAGGACCAAACAGAAAAGAATAAATATAATTTAGGATTCATTCCAGATACACATTTGGCAGATATAGAACAACATATAGTTTACTCGATGTCAAATTTGAAAAACAAAATAATGTCCATATATCCATTCTGGAAAAAGCAATATCGCCCAAAACGAGGTTTGATAAATGGTTTAGGATCAATTATCAAAATGATTTCAGGGAACTTAGATGATGACGATGCTAAAAAATATGACCAGGCTATTGAACAATTACAGAAAAATTAGAACCAAGTAATTAAGACAGTTAATCAGCAAATTTCCTTGACCCACGAAGTTCTCAAAAATAACAATAAGACATTTAACCTTATGGTTCACAATCAAGCTGTAATCGAACAAACTTTGGTAGAGATGCAAAGGAACAATACATACTATTTTACTATTTTGGATACACTATTACAAATAAAGTTCAATTTAGATACACTGCTCTCTATAACTAGTAATTTGGAAAATGCCATCGCATTTGCCAAAATTGGGTCATTGCACCACAGTATTATTTCGATAGACGAATTAAAGTCAATATTCCAAATATTAGTCAAAAATCATAATAAAGCTCAGTGGGTGTATTCAGACATCAAAGATATTTATAAGCTTTACGACATAATTTCAGTAGAAGCATATTTTTCTGAAAATCGATTAGTTTTTGCCTTACATGTTCCGCTTATGCACGTAGACAAATTTAAGCATTATCATCTTTATTCCATTCCTACTGTTAACCAAACTACCATTATTCCCAAAAATTCCTATTTCACAATGAGTACCAAAATGTACCAATATGATGCTGAACCATGTCAAATGATAGAAGATATTTTTATTTGCCACGAAAACAAATTGGTCCATGTTGCAGAAGAAGAAGACGACTGTTTATTTGCTATTTTACAAGTAAACAAAAAGCAGCCAAATTGTAACAAAATTCCCGTAACTCTTAAAATGGCCTTAATTGAAGAAGTTTCAGAGTCCAAATACATTGCTATTTTTCCGAAACCTGAAAAGCTGATAATCAAGTGTGAACAAGATGACGTCATAGAGTTAAAAGGCATTTACCTACTTGAAGTGCCTTACCAATGCAGCATACAAACGAAGGACTACATTTACAAAAATCAAAAAGGAACAACCATGGAAAAGCCGCTGCTGCTTCCAGAGGTCCACATTTCATCAAAAACAGAAAATCCAAAGGAAATCAAGTTAGTACATATTTCCTTAGATAAACTTCATCACTTGCAAGAACAAGCCGACCAAATCCAGGTAGATCTTCCCGAAACAGTGAAGCACCCCTACAAATGGAGTCTACCCCTGTATGCAATTATGTTAATTGGAATTGCATGCATCTTCGTGAAAAACTATTACCAGAAAAGAAAAGGATCAAGAAGAAGCCAGCAGTTAGAAGAAATCGAAATGCAACCCCAGAGGCACGAAGTTTTGTTTGTGCCCTCCAAAACTTCATCTTAAGGGTGGAGGAGTTATGTTGCCGTCATTTAGCACTTTATTAATTAATATAATACTTGCATTGTATTCCTTTTTGCTAGCTCATCACTTTTGGTTTATATTAACGATTGTATCTTAATTATGAGTCAGTCATTCAATCTCAGTCACAGCGAACACACACACTGTAATTCCGGTTCGGTCCATGTAAACTATTGTTGGAATCAAATAAAGTTTTTTAAAAACGAAGTTTGAAGTTCCGACTACATAATTCGCGCCAAACTTACCAATAGATACCATCAAATATATTGATAGGATTCTTAAAAATTACGTACCTATGTAATTATCTCAAAATACAAACAATGATTACCTTGACCGGCTCTTATTGAACGTTGACATCCACCAGCGTCTCCTCTTCTTGTTTTTGTTAATTTTATTAAGTAAACGATATCCACAAAATAAGACAAAAACGGCTGATGCAACAGCCATGCCTTCTTCTTCAGTGGCATTGCTCCATGGCTGGAGGTGGCAATTCGACTCACAAGACATAGTGCGCTGCGCTAAACAGACTGAATCAAACTGAGGTGTAAAGCCAGAAGGCACGCGCCGCGCCGCGCCGCACAAACGGGTGGCGCGGCGTGTAGCGTGGCGTGTTCTTGCGCGTGGAGCGGCGCGACGCGTAGTAGCACGCGTAGTGAGAAGCCACCATAAGATACGAAGTCTGCTATGGAAAATGAAAGCTTCGCAAAACAAAGATGAGCATGTATAATTGTGAATTTATTTGAGGGCTAATTAAAATTTTATTTCAAATGTAATATTTTTGGTTTCTATAAATGCTTACAAAACCGACACTGCTATTTTTAAAGCGTTTTTATTTCTAAATTGTCTTCTTTACGGAATGATTTGTGTATCGCAAACATCATGGAGACAACTTAAGTTGAATGGTCTGTTTATTCGCATCGATAAAATGAAGGTAGGCTTTGTAACGCATCTTCACAAAACCAAGAAACTTCTGTCAGGGGAGGTTAAGAATTTATGGCAACGCATCTTCAAAAACCTCAGTTTTGATCAAAAGATTATTTTGTTTGGATTAGTTTATTATGTCTAATATTATGTACTGATTTGGCAAGAAATACAACTGAATACGACGCTATGATGGCACTATCTAAAAGAAGGTAGCGGAATTAAAAATATAACTATTACGGTGACGTCAGAAATATAGATTTCTGCTTATCTAGAACGCTATCGTTGAGTAAAAATTCGTTCATAGAAGAAGCCACACTGTGACAGCATCAATCAGCGAGCTCCTCTCATTCCCGAATTTGTTATTGCTACTAGTTCTCCGATAGCCTTCTATACCTGTAAATAAAATGTTATCCTTATATTTCACATCCTAGGAGTATTTGGCAGTCAAGTACTCCGCATATCGTCAGCACACTGCAAAAACAAGATAACTCCATTTTTCTACGCTTTTTGAGTGGAATATACTTTCCAACTTATACCTGTGCAATTTCAGGCGACTTGTAGCTGAATTAGAAAACTTTTTGATAGATACAGCACTCGGCGGAACACTTTCTTCCATTTTTAAACAAAAACGAAACTTAGTTTATCGATTTTTTTGTGCGCACGATATTGCCCTTATAGCTGCCGATTCACTAATGTTTTGATGTTTGGGAGTAAACCTGACCTCACTTGTTATTTTAAACATTGACTACACCATTGTATACATAGTATACATATCGTTTACATTGTATACATTGCATACATTGTATACGAGTACAGTGTACGCATTGTACCTACATTTTATACATTGAATATATACTTTATTTACATTGCATACATCGTATACATTGTAATCATCCTATATATTAAATACATTATACAGAGTGTTTTAAAGTTGAGTCGTATATTTCAACTGCTTGTACGACTCGTCAAAAGGAGTTGACATACCAAAAATCACCTATATAAAAGTTGCATAGCAAAAGATTATTAAGTACCTCTAAATGTGAGACAGAATATGTGGTTCCTACATGATGGGACTCCACCACATTTTAGACGAGAAATTCATGAACATCTAAGTAATGAGTTTTCGAATAGATGGATAGGGCGCAATGGACCCTTTCTTGGCCTGCTTGCTTCCCGGATTTAACACCCAGCGAATTTTTTCTGTGGAGCTATTTAAAAGATTTGGCGACGATGGAGCAGTAAATATACTGGAAGAACTTCAACAGCGCACTGTTAAAATATATTACTCAACTTTGAAAACACCGTGAATACATCGAGCCGTAGACAATTTTAGTATAAGCGTAAACGTCCATCACCGTGCCTAGTTAGGTATAGTGCTACAATTAAACCCAGAACTACTTTGTGTTATACTCTTTGGTTGACTACAGTCAAAAACTTCTTTCATAGCAAGTGGAATCCCTTCGTGAAAAACTGAACCACGAAACTCAGCAACTAGCCAGGCAGCTATCACTGTGCGAACAAGCAAATCAGAGAATTAGAGCCCTAGAAGAGGAGAAAAATCACATGGAAGCAAGACTTCACAAAGCTGACACTGAGATAACTGCTTGCGAGCTCCACAGAGATGGTCTTAAGAGAGATAAGGCTACAGTAAGTACTCAAATTATCTCCGAATATACTTGCATCATGTTTCAATAACCAGCATGACCTGCGCTGTTCATAGAGTACACACGTCAGCCGTGAGCGCCAGCTATGAAGGAATGGCACAACGTCTGTTTTGCTGACATTTGCCTAAACTACTATAACCCGCATTTGGATAGCATGTTTTGTGGGTATCAGGGTCATACGTTGGATACTTTTAGGACGAAATGTAACGGAGGAAATGTGATCGAGTAGAAAGATCGCATTTAGCTGCTTGTCTGCGCAATAATGGCCATGTGTACAGGTTAAAAATTATTTGCAAAAATCGTCATCATAATAATCATATAAAATTTGACATCTAAGTCGCAGTTTGGTAGCTGTAGCTGCAGTTACGTCGAGACTAGCCGCCAAAGTCCAAACACTTATTTAAAAGGAAAAAGCTTTATAATAACTCACCATCAACAATCTTTGTTTATGCTACATTTCATGCCTTATCCTTAGGTACCTGTACATGTAACGTACTTTAGAGTACGACGAAAGAAACTTATATCACTGAAATATAAATTCCAACTTTCTTCGCCATTTGAACTTCCTGCCTTTGTCGGAATATGCAGTAAGGATGAATTATCTTACGACTTTGAAAGTTGACACTCACTTTTATTACGTACGCTTTATTCCTGCTTTCAGGAGAAAAATATTTTCCGCTGGATAGAATTTCCTATTGTTATAGCGAGGAATTTTCGGTCTCATTAGGGATGAGACGTTAGCGCTATAAATATACGGATGCTTTGTTATTTGGCAGAGCTTGGGGAAAATGGGATCTATTGAATATAGTTTTGAATCAAGTTATTATATAAGCAAAGTTTCAAAATGTAATCTGCCCACATTTTCCCAAGCAGCTAGCGGGGATTACGATACAGACCTCTGTAAAAAGCCTACTGGCAAGGAACTGATAGTCTATGACCGTATGTTTGGACATCTAAGCTGCTTTGCATCCAGTTGCTTCCAGGCAGGTCACGGTTGAAAATTGTTGGCCTCCCTGATTTGGACCCCGTACACACCAACGACACCTACTGTGGGATAATCGGACCACAGTTAGTCTACGAATTTCCCTTTTTGGAGAGCCAAACAAGGATCGTTCTACACCCAACATGAGAAACGTGCGCATGTTCAGTGGCACTGTGAAGCATGCCACAGAATTCAAACATTTGGTCATAACTCTCAAGGCAAAACGCTTCATGAAAATCTTTGAGTCCAGACTGTGGACAATTATGAAGGGCTAGAGTGGCTACACCCTTGCATCGTTATTGCAACCACTATTTCCTTATAAAATTAGCTTTCCCTTTATCCATAGTTTATGAACTTCCTCGATCGGCTTGCAAGAGCTCTCAACATGGATGAAATATCGCATGACCTTGGTGTGGAGCTACACACAGAATCGTTATTGATGAGGGCGGAACAACTAGCTAGACTAGAGAGTGAGAAGCTGGTGGATAAGGTGCGTATATAAGCTTTTTGAAAAATACCATTATATATGGTAACAAAAAATGTAAACAATGCCTTAAGAAAATAAACCATGCGATCATCATGTCAACTTTTCTGAAAGTTTACTTACACGCCCTCGTTAGGCTGAACCCCCATATTTGAAAATATTGGAAAATGGCAAAATATCAATTTGTTTGCAGCCTTAAGGAACATCCATGTCATTAACAGGTGGTTCCCATTTTGAATAGCAAGAGCTCCAAAAATCCTAACTTAAACAAAAAACATCTTATTTTATTGTTTACGAGTACTTACTTTAGGCTTATTTCCTTTTTTAATAACCTCGTATTTCCTGGTACACTGTCAAACTTATTTCGTGCCGTTTTCATTGGAAGCGTTGATATTTTGCCATATGTTTTTTTAGGAAAAAAACTAGTTTCTTCCATTCTTTGTAGGAGTGGAGTTTGCTAGACTCAAGTTGCTCCTTTACGTCTTTATATTAACTCAGGTATTTTGGCAATAGTTAAAATTATTCACCTTCATAGACGTAATCTGGACTTCTATTGTTGCTGGGCTGTACTGTACTGCCTTCCAAAAATCTGCTGCTGCTTTGCTTTGACGCTTTAGTGAGCTGTGTATGACACGTAGAAACAGGTCAAGTTTCCAGGCGTAAGCCACGTATTTCGAAGTATCTAGGTAAAATACCCTTACAAACCTCAACTACAAGGGAAGCGAAAAACTACAAGTGCAGGGATTGGCATTAGTATTTTTTCAAGAATTTTTACTACTGGTTCTATATTATTATTTAATTGTACACATTTCCTCTTCAGATACGCTGATTCATGGAAAAAAATTAAATTTACTGGAGCCGAAATTCACAATCTTCAATTATCTTTCAAATACAGGGGTTTAGCCTACAAAATAGAAGGAATTAGGTCCGTATCGCCAGTCGTTCCTGTAACTGTAAGACGCCTTTATGGACTCCTTGATTTTTATAGTATTATCTCTCCTTCAGAAACGCTGGGTATTTCTGGATTTCTACTGTTCCGTGTCAGAGTCCGCGCTGCCCTACTGAGAGGTTATGTTTTCTTTTTGAATGCTAAGAAATTTCACGCTAATAAAACAGATGATAAAAATGGATTTCTTAGAATTTAAAAAGAAAACATAACCTCGAAATAGAGTGCTGATACGGAACAGTACAAATTTAGAAACACCCCTATGAAAATCGGGGAGGCCATATAAGTGGCCCGTAGTCAAACCTAAAAAGTTAGAACTTATGATGATTCGAAAGTACTAATAACACTATCGTTACTACATTACTATACTATTGTAGTGGTTTTCATGCTGTTAATCCGCCATGTCTGTCTGGCCAAATCAAACTACCTATATTTTTAAAATTCCTCTTCATTACATGACTTTCGGCCCCAAAAGTGACCTTTCTATATTGTCAAAAATGCCAATTGTACTTGAAAAAGTTCACCGTTGGGACTAAAACGTACAATAAGGAGGAATTTTATAAAAATCTTGTTTCTCAAACATTCACATCACAGTATGGTCAAATTATATAAATAATGGAAATATGTTGCGTTTTGTACTCAAGTATCAATATGGAAGAGAGTAAAATAACGTATCGTACGCCGATGTGAATGCGAGAGTATGGTGAGATCCGCGTTGGCAGTGGTGTACGCAGAGTCATGGATTATAATCTCCTCCATTTTGGTACCTGACTAAAATAGTGTTTGTCTTGTTTTGTGTGAGTAGCTGCTTTGCTGTGGATATGGAACGTTGCCTCGACTTTGCCACTTGAGACGTGAACGCTCTTTTCATGATCTGCCTTTGCGTGATGTAAGATTTTCGAAATTGCTGTAGATGCTTCAAATTTTGCACAAATTACAAAGGTCAACATTATATCTAAGAGTTATCAATGGACCCTAAGGCGTTTTTAGGGGATCGCTGAACTCAATACCATAACCGGTTGACCACTATGGCGTCAGGTTCAAATTTTTTTTAGGGCAAAGTCCACAAGAAAAAGAGATTTAAAAAATGTATCTGTGGTGTCTGAGATTTAGTCTGGAGTTTGTTTTGATCACTCAGATCATCCCCTCTGACATTGAAGTAACCTTATTCCGACCCTGGAATAACTTCTAGATCACCTCACCTGGTTAAACAAATCACATATTCAGATTCAGCGACCAGCGACACCCAAAACCTGTGTGTTTTCAGATAAGCTCACTTTTTTTTTTTATCTGACGTTGAAACAACCTATGGACGACCTCTCTAGGTAGAGCAACCGTCAAAAATCTTTTGGAAATAAAATTGACCTTGTTATGACCGTCAACCTGACATAATGAAGGTTAACCGACTTTGGCATTGAGACCGCCCCCACCCAAAAAAAAAAACACAATAAGTTACCTTTATCGGGTCCAGTGAAGCCTCAGATGAAATGTTGACCTGCGTTATATTCAAACCACCAACCATGTAATCATATTAGGGAAGCTGTAGTGTACCCGATGAAAGTAAGGTTTCAACGTTTCAACTATTGAAAAATAAAAATTGCCAGTACTTGTAGTTATTATCGTAAAACTGTCGAAACGCCTTTTTCACTGATATACGTAAAGCTGAAAAGTCTATAGCTTTAGAAAAATTCATTTCCGGCATCGTAAAGCTTGGTTTGAGAATGAACTAGAGCAGTGGTCGCCAAGCTTTCCAGTTAACAGTTCGTCAGTATCGTCAGTAAGCAAAATTCACCTACAATGGCATGTCACATACGATTTAATAAAGGTACCTAACTAAAAATTAAAAAAAAGCAACGCACTATTTCAAACAAAAACATGTCCAGATAAAAAATGCCTATTCAATGAGAAACCTGACACTCAGTCTGACTGACAATTTTTTAATGTTTGGAGAGTAATTTGATACAGCCAGTCGATACAATTATCCAAATGTTCATCTGTCGATTACTGTATTTGTTTTTAATAAACTTCATATTTGACCAAGAAGATTCACACAAGTAGGTTGAACGAAATAACGCTTTCACTTTCAAGGCAACACGACATAAAACTGAATGTGTATCTTCAATCACTGAAGGCCAGATATATTTTGTATTTGAGACTAATGAATTCAAAGCTAAATCGTTTTCAAACGTAGTAAAATTCTGCATAACAGAAGCTGCAAACTGTTGGATATTAAGGGTGAAACAACAAATTGAGCCACTATAGCAATTTCGTTGAAATCCTTGTAACGATTTTTAAAGTTATCCTTCGAGTTAGAGATTGTTTCTACATGATATTAAGAAAGAAGTATTGTTCTTCACATTCCGAATCTTCTTACTACTGGTCATAATGTTTTTAATTGCAGACCAACTCTAACCCAACCGCTGGACTTTGTGCTGTTCAGTTTTAAACTAAGCGCACTGTAATCGAGATCGTTCTCGAACAGATCGCTCATCGCAGTGTTGCCGCTGCTTGCGCTTAATATGAAAATTTACAAAATTAACGGAAGCTTCTATGATTTTTACACCTTTTTAAAATATGTTGGCGACCACTGAACTAGAGCATGACGCAGCTCTAAGCACAACAAAGGTCAAAGGGCACCTGCCTTTGGCAATGCGGGCAGTAGTACGCTCACTTTTTATTACGCAGATAACATGTTAAAATTCGCCTCTTGGGAAGGGAACAAAAACTTGCAAAGAAACAACTTTGAAGTTGCTGAATAATGTTCTTTATCACTATGGGTCATGAAATTTTGAGGAAACGAGATAAAACTTGCAGCTTTAATTTATGGCACTGGTGTAGGAAGAATGTAAGACAAGTAAACCCTTAGTTATTATCAAAATTTTAGCGTCATGCCTTCACGTTAGATACAAGTAGACTTCCGTATACATAACATGTCTGAAAATATTAAAATATTAATGTGAAGCCTTCTGGAACAATTTTAAGTAGGATAAGCTACATGCGGAGGAGTAGGGAAAATGATATTCTTGTATTGACGAGAGCAATACTTTTATGAATAATACTCGTAATGAACTAATTAAGAATATAGGTCGTTCTCTGCTTTTAGGCTTGCCAACGATTTTTCCACACTTGCTTTCTGCCTGGTAGACACACATTCTTTGCATTATTGACTTGTTCAAAATAACAGCTATGATTCTCTGAAATCGGTGAAACTTTTTTTTGCTTCTTGTTATAAGTTTCCCTAACATGAAATATAAAAGTTCATAGTTTCTCAGATATCGGTTGAGCGATACTTTTCCAATAACTTGTGGCTGAAATACAAAAATGGTGCTTAAATATTAAGGTTTATTAATTGAAAGCTTATCTCATCTCAGATATTTGAGATCTATTGTTCCGCTATTTTTTTTTTTGGTGATGGGGGAATGCTTTTATGCACCATACCATAGCCCGAGCTACGGCGTGTGTGGGACTCCAGGTTGTCTTGAGGAGACCACCTAATACCCACTAAACCCTAACCTCCACGTGGCCCGACTCATCAGCGTCTCGGTAGACCATGTGTTGTGCGTGACCTGCGGTCTGCTACAACGTCTCCTCATGTGTTTCAGTCTCTGGGAACGCCGGGTTGGTTCCCTTTACCTCGCACAGTTCTATCGATGTCGTTAAGCGAGCATCGATATAGGGTTTGCTATGTTCTCTTGAAACTCTTGTTTTCGAAAAATCAAGAGTTTCAAGTCCTCTACTACTTGTATGTTACCTGGTCCTGAAGGGTCCTGGTTCTGGTCCTGGTCCTGATAGGTCCTGGTCCTGGTGGTTCCTGGTCCTGATGGGATCTGGTCGTGGTCGTCCTATTCCTCGTCCTCTGCTTCCAGGCCTTGGGGGAGGGGGGGGAAGCAACTGCGGGTTCTCCTAGTCTCCCCTAGTCAAGGTTCTAGTTAGCGGGTGCCAACTGGGATCCTGGTCTAGGGTACTAGGATCTGCGGTTGTGAGGCCTCTCGTCCAGATCGTAGTCCATGAGGAGTCGTAGCTGCTCGTTCGGGTGGTCCTGAGCTTTCTGGAAGGTCTTCTCCGCTTTTTTCCTCATGTACTCGTGAATGGTGTCCCAATGCAGGTCTCTACGCAAGGTTGAGTTTCTTACGTAAGATGGTGCACTGGTGGCGATCCGGAGTAGCTTCATCTCTAGAGCAGCAAGTCGCTTGCGGTAGCTGGGAGCAGCGTACCCCTAGACCGCGGAGGCGTAAGCGAGCTGAGGTCTGGCGATGGCCTTGATTAGCCGTAGCTTGGTCGCTAGCGGCATCCGGCTGTGTCTACCCAGTTATGGGTAGAGTTGGGCCATGGCTGCTCTGGTCTTTACGATGACAGCTTCTATGTGGTCTCTCCAGGTGAGGGGCTTGTCAAATACGATCCCCAGATATTTGACTTTGTCGCTCCACTGAATATCTTCGTCGAAGATGGATGCTTCGAGAGGTCTTGCAATCCTTGCAATTCAGAGAAGTTCGCCAACTACAACTACTTGCCAGTTTTTGTTTACGCTATTTTTTGAGCTTGGAAGAAGTCAATTATTTTGCAAAAATGATTTTGGATCACGCAAGCCACCTTCAACTTTCTCCAACAGACTGCAATGGTATACCAACTTCAACGCAGAGTACGCAACCTGCGAGAGCAGCTCCAAAGAAAAGAGTTGCACCTAGATTTGCTAAGAAGAAAGCTGTCTTTGCAAGAGGATACAACAAAAGCCAAGTGCCTCTTGCAGCAGGAAAGAGACGAAGCAAATGTTAGAGTAAAGAAGCTTGTGAAGCAAGTCGATAGGCTTCAACTCCAGCTGGCCGAAGCTAAGAGCCAGATCAGGGAGTTGAATTCACAGCTTGCTGAAGCTGCCGATTATAAGGTAGGCCAATTTGGTTAGTAATATTACCAACTTAAAGTAACTTTTATTCGCTAGCTTTAAGTAAAAAAAAAAATGGTTGAGCAAAGGCAGATAAAAGACAACATCAAGACTGCAAGGATCTTAGCAGAGTAACAGTTTTGAATCTGTGGCATCTGCACATCGGCCTATCGGCTTAAGCAATCGCCACGTCGTGCTTTCAATAATTTCCCATCCATCAGTAAGGAATTAGCACAAAGCTTATCATATTTTATACAGGGTGTCCCGAAAAAAGTGTGCAATATTCTACCAGCGGTTTCTCGAGCTTAAAATAGGAAGAAAAGTTTATATAAACATAGGTCGACAAACGTCCCCTAAGGGCGCTACGGTCTTTTAAAGGGGCTCCCCTGAAGATGGTTTTTTCTGAATATTTGAGATAAAGACAAAAACTTTGGTATCCTAGCCTAGTTTTTTATGCTGGATTTAAAAATATTATCAATTTTAGACAGTTTTGTTTGGAAGCATATGTAACAGGGACGGACTCAGGTTATTTTAGACCCAAAATTTTTGTGTGATTCTATTTTTGAAATTCAATTTTAGAATTTGAAAATTTAGGGTTTTCTACATAAAAAAGGTACTCTTATTGAATATCGGTAAATTGTGCCATTTTTGAATAAAATCAAACTAAAAAACTTGTCACATGGTAGGAAATGTAGTGCGAATTTGAATGGATTGTTGATTATACATAGTTAGCCATGACTGCAAACAAAAGTTGTTTTGATTTGTTATGACTTATTTTGACGTTAAGCTGACATTGTTAGCTGTGTAAAATTACTAGATTAAAATCAAAACTTTTATTAAATCGATTTAAAATTCCGAGATTTACAGACAGAGAACTGACTGACATGCATTTTGTGTACGGGTTCTGCAATGGCAGTTCATTGGCAGCCGGAAGAGAATATCAAAGAAGATTTCCCAATCGCATAGTACCTGGACGTCGAATGTTGACTGATATTCACCGGAATTTGTCAAACCATGGAAGTTTTCAGCGTATGCAGGGCTCAGGAAGGCCACTGGGAAATCATCGTATGGATATTGCTTTAAATATGTTTGAAAATAATCCGCAAATAAGCATACGAAATGTTTCAGAAATTATAGATATACCTCGATCAATAGTAAGGAAAATTTATGAATACCTATTTGATAGTTATCCTAAAAATAATAATTTTAGATAGGAAGAATGACAAGAATGCAAGGGTTACATCCTTATCATTTTAAACGTCTGCAGCATGTATCGGATGCAGAATTTTTACCACGAATCGAGTTTTGCCAGTGGATATTAGCAAATGGAAACACTATCCCTAGAATATTATGGTCGGATGAGTCAATATGTACTAGGAATGGTGCTTTTAATTTCACTTGTCAGATGAAAGTCCAAATGTTGTTCGCCGCACAAATTTCCAACATAGATTTTCATTGAACTAATGGGCAGGAGTAATTAAGGACCAAGTAATTGGGCCTATTGTACTTCCCAATCGTCTTAATTCAGAGGTGTATCTGAACTTTCTTCAGAATGAGTTCATGGATATAATACCATTGGATGTGCGCCAGCAGTTTCAAGAAAATATTTTTTTTCAACATGATGGCGCCCCTGTACATTTTGGACGCAATGTTTGAAATTGGTTGAATGTCAGTTTTCCAGACAGGTGGTTAGGCCGAGGAGGTCCTATAGCGTGGCCGCCAGGTTCACATGACCTAAATCCATTGGATTTCTATTTTTGGGGGTCATTAAAAGACCTAGCTTACTCGACTGAAGTAAATACTCAAGAAGATTTACTTCAAAGAATCCATCAGGCTGCAAATCAAATAAGAAGAAAAAGGTTTTCCACTTTTCGGGCTACGCTATCATTAGTTCGTCGAGCGAGACTCTGTATCCAACAAAATGAGAATTTATTTGAACACTTATTGTAAAGCTACTTTTAAGTATATCCAACTGTATGTCTACTTTTTTAAAAAAATTTCAATTTCGTTCGTAGAAAAAATTTATTTCTTTTATTTTCGCCTAAATGTTAGGTATGTTGCAATAGAAATATGTATTTATGTAATATTTACCAATTATTAAATTAGTTTTTTCGTTGCCATGGCTAATTATTCAAGAATTCATTTAAATTCGCAGTACATTTCCTATCATGTGACAAATTTTTTAGTTTGATTTTATTCAAAAATGGCACAATTTATCGATATTTAATAGGAGTTTAATAGGAGAATTCTAAAATGGAATTTCAAAAATAGAATCACACAAAAATTTTGGGGCTAAAATAACTTGAGTCCGTGTTACATACGCTTCCAAACAAAACTCTCTAAAATTGTTAATATTTTTAAATCCAGCATAAGAAACTAGGCTAGAATACCAAATTTTATGTCTTTATCTCAACACGTTTCGGAAATATTAAGGAAAAACCATCTTCAGCAGAGCCCCTTTAAAACACCGTAGCGCCCTTAGGGGACGTTTGTCGATCTATGTTTATATGAACTTTTCTTCCTATTTTAAGCTCTAGAAACCGCTGGAAGAATATTGCAAACTTTTTTGGGACACCCTGTATATATACCATCATGTTATTTATAATAGAAAGCAGAGCTATAAGTCTGTAGTTGTAAGTGTCGGACAAAGACTATCATCTATCTTTGTAGGTTGTACATAAGTAACAAAAAAAACGAGCAACATGGAGCAAGCTTTGATAGAACATGAAGCTTCTACAGCATTAAAACGAAATCTTAATGATTCTTGAGAAGAAGTAATGCATATCTCTATTGAAGTCAGATCAAAAGAAGCGTTCACTGAAAATTATATTGTTTAACTGTTACAGATGATTTACCTTTATATACATTGCGGTTACAAACCGCTTATCATAAACCATACTATTTTCCATGAAAAACTATAATTCACATTCTAATACGAGCAATTTTTATGTGCCATAATATAATCAACTGTGAGTAGCGCATTCTGTGGTTTCACAGGTTTGCCATCGCTAGGCAAATTGATGTGAAATCTATAATCCCACATTTTTATGTACATTTCCTTATGTTTGGTTTCCCGCTGTGAATTGTTTTCTTCTTATTGTTGTCATTAGAATATAAGTGTATCAATGCAAGGCAATACAAAGTAATTAGATTTGAATGAAAGCTATACTCCGACTGCTCGGTATTGTAAGAAACAATGATTTGTTCACAAAATTTCACACACTAGCCTATGTCCTAAAAGCACGAAATTCATTGATTTGGAATTCCAAACGTAAAACGTTATTTTTTCACTACCAACTTGATTATTTATCGCATTTCTCTAAGGAGAGGTTAAATTTGACTTATTTCGCACAGAATTGTCATTGCTATTGAAGCCGTCATCCATTTTTGAATATTTTTGAATATTCTTATTTACTACGAGTAAATGCAGGATCTATTTCATAACTGAAAGTAACAATACTGTATATATTTATACGATAATTTTGACAGCTTCAATGATTTGTCGACGTACGTAGCATAATTCATCTTTCTCCGACCCTACCATGTAAGGGTAACGTCCCTCTCATAGGTATCGTTCTGTGATGCAGACATTGCGTCAACTTTATCTGACAGTGTTGCTAGACGTTGAGAAAATTATCAGATATGCTATATTTCAAAGTCTAAGCAAATTAAACGTAGTAATATATCACAATTAGCAGTGAAAGAATAGACACATCGGTGGAGGAGGTAATAACGTCCTTGTAATGATCATTTTTTCACACTTACGTAACTTATGTTGCAGATTACCGCATTGGAAAGAGGCAGAAAAATAGAGGATCTGCAAAAGCGACTGATTGAATCGGAGGCATTGAGAACCAAGTACAACAGAAAAGTACAGCTACTAAAAGATCAGGTAAGCATTTAATAACAGTTGAATAGATGGCCAACTCTAAAATAACTATCAACATTTTGCGACGATTACCAACTGTTAAGTGACATGTTACAAAAAGATATCCAAATCTTGCATATACAGGGTGTAAACGTTACGGGAGTCATTATTGAAATGGGTAATAGGGGAGGTCAAAACAAGTCAAAAAGTTCATATGCCACATGGTCCAAAAGTCAATAGGTTTTCGTCTAAATGGCTTTATAGTTTACAACTTTAAGTGCTTTATACCGACCACAATCACCACAATCTTACTAATTTTTGACCCCCATGTTATATGAAACTTTTTGCTTCTTCTAACCCCCTCTCTCACCATTTCAATAGACTATCATAACGTTCACACCCTGTATATTTTATTTTTAAAGTGTATCAATCAGTTTATGTCTCAGGTTCGAACTACAGGAGAGACTATAGAACAAGAACGAACTATCAACGAGCATTCAATTCAGCTACTGCGTGACGAACTAGCCCGTATCAAAGAAACCCTAGGTGAAGTGCAACGTAGAGAAGCTCAGTTACAGAGCTTCAAACACTCAATTGCGAAAATCTTAGGAGCGCCCATGCCCATGCCAGACTACGAACTTATATCCAGGTATGTTAATATACAAAATGTTCTCTGGATGTTCTCTTACTATATCAAAGAAGCTGATATTTTGAGAGAGGTGATCCTATTATCAAGTTCAAATTATGTACTACCTTTAAAGACACACATGCGTACTGGACGGCTGCTTGTCGCTGCCTGTCCAGGCATTTATGGCCCGCTACTTTGAGGTGGAGTAAATGAGATTTGAGACATAAGTCTTCTTGTGCGACTACAATTTTGTCTTCAACGTTATACTATTTCTTAGATTGCAAAAGCTAGTGGATGCACACCATGACTTCACTTTGGTTTCAAGACGATACGACGACCCAGCGTTAAGGCTAACAGCCAGGAGTCCTACTCTAGGTAGCAGAGGAGCGAGAACGCCTGACAGAAGCCTCAGGTACGAGGATTCAGGGTATGCTGACGTGGCTGCTGATATCAGTGATGACGTAGATGATGATATGTTTAAAACAAGGACGGGGAGATTATAACATACGTATAAAGGTAGAAGAAGTCTGTGGGAACCGTGAATTATGTGGACCAAGTAGACGTGGCGAACAACAAGCATTAACCTTGTTGCAACTGCATAAAAATTGGTCTAAAAGATACGGTAAAGGAAAATTGGATGAATATAGTTACAAAATCGTTAGAGACTTTTAGAAAAGCCCTTGGCATTGCCTTAAAATGATTGAGAACTTCAAAATCATACAAAAAGGAAGCCACCGTTCGTAAATTTGGCCAATTTAAAATCTTATTTTTAATGGCGAAGTGTAAAGATTAGGAAGAGAAAGGTTTCTGCTAGAAGCATTGTAGTCAGCTTGTTGCTCAGTTTTTGAACATATTGTAAAAAATTTTTGAGAATCACAAAGGTAACTGGTATCTTTTGCTGGATAGATTCATAAATGTCACTGCCAATATCGACTAGATCACAATTCTGATTTTACCTGTTATGTTCTATAAGGTGTCCCACAGTATCTCGATAAATCTGAAAACCCAGATCTTACCTCAAAGATTAGTTCATGAGTAAGGCAATTTAAAGAGCGTTCTGTATTCTTGTTAAATACCTCAAGGAAGCTGTTGCTGTCACACACCTTTTTCTGGTACAATTTGTATTAGGAGACTAACAGCCAATTATACGGAGGTAGGACGTGCATTTGCTAACTTAACACAAAATCTGGTCGTTTGGACAAGTATTGCAAAATGTATAACAACAAATTTTACATTTGACACGTGCCATTGCATTTTGCTTTGAATGCCAGATTCCTTTGTAGCCTGCATTTTTTAAAAGTAAATTGAACTGTGCATCAGATGGTAGCAAAGTCATCAAATAGCGCTTGGTCAAGTTGTGCATAACACTGTCCAATTTTTCTTCGTACCATACATAAAAACCTCTATGACTCTGCCTGAACAACATATGAATCATACTGTATATTTCATTGTTTCTTGGATACCCTATATATTATTCTGCATACGGCTGTCGCGATATGCAACATATGCTTCCTGTTAACACCATGTACGTGTAATATTGAGTACATCATATTGTTATTGTTATGTCATTGTTGTTGTTGTGATCGTGATCTACCAATACTCATTGTCATTATTGTTTTACACTATGTGAATATAATATTATTGTCTGTTGATTTGTAAATAAAGAAATCTCTTGTAAACCTACCTCTAAAATTGCTTTTTTCTTTCTCCCTTTTATTTGTGGTTGAAAAGAAAAATTACCAAAAATCAAACGATCATATTCATGGTCAATATAAGATCTGAGATTATCCTGTGGTTTTCATGTCGATAATCCCAAACGTTTCTCTGTCCAATCAAATCACATGTGTTTAAAATTCTTCATTTTATACATTTATATACTAAGTGACATATAAATCCGAACACCCAGTTTAAATGGTTTTATTTTAATAAATGTTGGTGAATGTATTTATCTTACTGTAAATAACAAGTGAAAAATTTTCAGCCTTATCAGTTGGACATTCCGGTTTTTATACTGCTTTTTTTTAATTCACTAACGCTCTAAAAATTAATATTTCAGCCGCAGTAAAGAATCAACGTTGGCGGATTTTGGTTCTTGACATCCTTTACGATCGGTTACGATGCCTAGTGTACGGAGACCTGTACGATTTCGTCAACTTAGTGAGTTTGATAGGGGCCGTATAGTGGGGCTTCGGGAAGCTGGACTTTCTTTTCGGGCAATTGCAGTTAGAGTGCAAAGAAGTGTAGACACTGTGGTTAGGTGTTGTCAGGCATGGCTTCGAAGGCCGTACGCAAAGAGCAAGGGGCACTGGATGCCGCCGTAGAACAAAAGACCGTGAAGATCGCCGCCTAAGATTATTGGCCTTAAGGGACCGTTTCTCCACTACCAGGTCCATTGCAAATAAATGGTTTGCAGAACACGGAAGACCTATTGGCATGCGAAGTGTTTACCGACGAATGAGAAGTTTTGGCTTGTTTTCATACACTGGGTCCTCCCTTTAACTCGAGAATAGCGACGTAATCACCTTGAGTGGTGCAGACAACGGTCACTCTGGGATCAGGAATGGAACAGTATTGTCTTTAGTGACGAGTCTCGATTTTGTTTAGGCATGCACGATGGTCGTGCCAGGGTTAGAAGGCGACGTGGTGATAGGAGGAATCCACAGTTTTTTGTTGAAAGACATGTTCATCACACTGTTGGGGTTATAGTTTGGGGTGCTATAGCTTATGGTTCGAGGTCACCTTTAATCTTCATCAGAGGTAACATGAACGCGTAGCGTTATATCCACGAAGTTCTAGAACCCCATCTTTTACCCTATCTTGACACCCTGGCAGATCCAACTTTCCAACAAGATAATGCCCGACCACATGTTGCAAGAGTCACAATAGACTTCTTTCAACATAATGATGTCACATTGTTACCATGGCCACCAAGATCTCCCGACTTATCCCCAATTGAGCACGTGTGGGATATGATGGGTAGGAGATTGCTCAATTTGCAACGTCCTCCTCAGACTCTAGAAGCACTTCGAGAGGAGTTGGTGGTTGCCTGGAATGAGATACCACAGGAGGACATTGACCACCTGATCAGAAGCATGCCTAGGCGCGTTGGAGAATGCGTAGCACATCAGGGTGCATCCACACATTATTAAATGTCAAAGGGCTTTAAAGCAGTGCAATCATTTTGAAATTTTTATCATTTACTTATTATGCTTCATTAAGTACCTGTACAAAATTTTATTAAAATAAAACCATTTAAACTGGGTGTTCGGATTTATATGTCACTTAGTATATTTAGACAGAAGAGTTTCGAATTCATGTGGTATCATTGACCAAGCATGGGGGATTAAATATATTCAAACAAAATGGGGTTAGGTAAATTAATTCTGTACTTCAAATCGGTCATGAGCATTATTTAGAATTGAGTACTCTCGTATATATTTTGATACTTACGCCGTGAAGTGATCTATACAGATGAAAAACGTCTAAAGGTAAAGTTTGGGTTTTTTAAAATTTGCTTGTCATAATATAGTTTCCAAAAATACAATATTTGGGTTTCGAAATTTTTCTTGAGTACAAAACTACGAAAATGAAGGAGGCCATAAAGGTGTCCTATAATTGCAGGAACGACTAGCGATACGGCCCTAATGACTTATACGACAACCTGCATCCACTACCTTTCTCGCCAATTAATAGAAGATTCCAATCGTTACCACACCCAGGCGCGCGGAAAAAATTGCATTTCGCGAGACTGCATCTGAGGAAGCACCGACAGACGTACTGACGATGGTCCAGCGTAAAAAAGCCACAGGTCCCCAGAGAAAGTTCCGGACCAATGAGAAAGTTGTTTGGTAGTGCTTGAAAATTCATCATTCAAAACTGAATGTTGGTAGATAAATATGTTACAAACGTATATTGGCTACTATACGAAAGATTGATGTGGTAATGTGCTTACATTTTTACTTTCACAGGCGTTCGTCAGTGTGCTCCTTCCTGATTGTAAACGGACAGCTGTATAAGATTTTCGCATACAATGTTTTTATGCAAATATTTATTAGTTTGATTTCGATAGTAAATGAGAAATGGTAATCGATTTTTAGGAACTTTTTACACTTCAATTCTGAACGGTGGAATACCTAGAAGAGCTTCAGAGTCAGGGTTGCCATATTGTGGGATTTTTCCCCAAATATGGGGCATTTTTACGTCGCTTGTGGAATTTTTGGGGGATAAAAAGTTTTGGGGGATTTCTTGGGGAAAAAAATAAAATCGTTGGGGTATTTTATTCCATCTTTAATTACAAAATACTTCTAGTAACAATTTTGTCTCTGTAGCTTATTCTTTCTACATGTCGCACCCATCTCCATAAAACATCTACGCTGACCCATCTCTACACCTTCATGTCAATTGTAGGTTAGTAGACATGCAGCCGCAGTCATAGAACACCGAAAAATAAGATAATACATTGTGAACTGGTTGGTTGATTCAGGCATCTTTGTCTCACACGTGTGTTTCGGGAGAAAGAACTAGACGACTACTCGTCTTTCCTTCAGCTTGCACAGATTTGCTCGTCCTGTAGATCCACGGCCCTCCCAATCCTAAAATGGCAAAGTGATAGCCAATGCGCCTATCATTTCACGTTCATAGGCTATCGGGGCTCTAGAAACAAGTTGTTCTGACAAGTTTAAAAAATAGTATAAATTCGTTGGAAAAATATAATATACCCCTACCGTGGTCCACCCCCGACTACTGACTGAAATATGATTTTTTATTTAAAAGTTGCAAAACTGTGGTTCCGGCTTCCTGCGACATGGCACCGAGCCGGCATATTTACTCTACGACAGTCAAGCGGTGTCAGGACACGATCACCTCTAGTTTAGAAATACAGTACTGCTATTGAGAGCTTAGACCGTCGCTTAGACTGATCCAAAGAAGTGCTTTGGATTTCCTGAGACAACGGAGTACTTTGTAATGAGAGAGCTGGCTAGGCTGTGTGCCAGGGGCTCCTGCATTGGTCCCAGGCCTAAGTTGGGTATAAGCAGATGCCAGGTCAACGTCGCGCTGTGTGAATGGGCTTAAAGGGACTTGAGAAAGGTGTGGCGAGTGATAGATGACTGTAATCCGCCCAAGAGACTAATAACTGGCCTCGATAAGCATCGGACGCATTGGCTTCTGGATGAACGTAGAGAATCGCGTAATCTTCTGGTGGGGGTTCTTTGGGTACACTGTGGAATGAACAGTTATTCACAGTCAGTTTTTGAAGGCTAGGAGAGATCTTACCTACCCTATGTGTTGGGAGGTGGACGAGGCAGCGTCCCATCTCCTTGATTTTTGTCCTTTATCTTGTAGGCCAAGGTCAGCGAGCACCAGTCAATAGTATTTCAAAACAGAAAATATTTGAAATTGGCGACATCAGATCGTTCTCAATACCGAAGCTACACAGATTTACTACATTTATATATGTAACCAATTCTCATATTTCCAGCAACAAACTAATTTATATTTGAATCCTCTTAATTGGTGATCACCACCGTAAGTACTAAATATACTAAGTGACATATAAATCCGAACACCCAGTTTAAATGGTTTTATTTTAATAAAATTTTGTATAAGTACTTAATGAAGCATAATAAGTAAATGATAAAAATTTCAAAATGATTACACTGCTTTAAAGCCCTTTGACATTTAATAATGTGTGGATGCACCCTGATGTGCTACACATTCTCCAACGCGCCTAGGCATGCTTCTGATCAGGTGGTCAATGTCCTCCTGTGGTATCTCATTCCAGGCAACCACCAACTCCTCTCGAAGTGCTTCTAGAGTCTGAGGAGGACGTTGCAAATTGAGCAATCTCCTACCCATCATATCCCACACGTGCTCAATTGGGGATAAGTCGGGAGATCTTGGTGGCCATGGTAACAATGTGACATCATTATGTTGAAAGAAGTCTGTTGTGACTCTTGCAACATGTGGTCGGGCATTATCTTGTTGGAAAGTTGGATCTGCCAGGGTGTCAAGATAGGGTAAAAGATGGGGTTCTAGAACTTCGTGGATATAACGCTGCGCGTTCATGTTACCTCTGATGAAGATTAGAGGTGACCTGGAACCATAAGGTATAGCACCCCAAACCATAACTCCAACAGTGTGATGAACATGTAGTTCAACAAAAAACGGTGGATTCCTCCTTTCACCACTTCGCCTTCTAACCCTGGCACGACCATCGTGCATGCCTAAGCAAAATCGAGACACGTCACTAAAGACAATACTGTTCCATTCCTGATCCCAGAGTGACCGTTGTCTGCACCACTCAAGGCGATTACGTCGGTGTAAGGGTTAGAAGACGACGTTGCAAGAGCCACAATAGACTTCTTTCAACATAATGATGTCACATTGTTACCATGGCCACCAAGATCTCCCGACTTATCCCCAATTGAGCACGTGTGGGATATGATGGGTAGGAGATTGCTCAATTTGCAACGTCCTCCTCAGACTCTAGAAGCACTTCGAGAGGAGTTGGTGGTTGCCTGGAATGAGATACCACAGGAGGACATTGACCACCTGATCAGTAGCATGCCTAGGCGCGTTGGAGAATGCGTAGCACATCAGGGTGCATCCACACATTATTAAAGGTCAAAGGGCTTTAAAGCAGTGCAATCATTTTGAAATTTTTATCATTTACTTATTATGCTTCATTAAGTACTTATACAAAATTTTATTAAAATAAAACCATTTAAACTGGGTGTTTGCATTTATATGTCACTTAGTATATTCGTACCCATGGAGTTTGATAAGGAAGTTGTATACGCGAAGTGGTCGAACATTCCGACTTTCATAAGGAGATAGGGAAGGGTCGATGAATTAGTGAATGAGCATGGAGTAGAGTGTTCGTACACACACTGGGTCGGCAAATATGGCCAAGTTGCCAGACTTTGCCTTCCCACCATCACCACTGCTACCACTAACAGTATTTAAAAAATAAAAGCCTCTTGTGGGTAATGTGGTAGTAATTATTCAGTAGCTTCTTTTCTGGCCTTTGACAGTGTTGTGGAGAAAATACAGAAAAATGATAGTAATCTTTTACACACTTTCTGTGTCAAGATTAAGTTCCTGAACATCATCATCCTTCTTTGGAGATGATTCTTCTTGGCGGTGGTTAGACCCAAACGTATTGAGCAGAACGATGACTGTTACAAAAAGGAATGTACATGAAGTTTCAAGAAAGTTTTAGTCGGTATCTCCCATACGTTTCTTCTTCAGGTTTTGGCCTCATGCCTCTCTGAAGCTAATAAGATTAGCTAGTATGTAGTGGCGCTGGTGAAAGCTTGAGACACTAATGGATCACATTTTCCATTGCAAACCTTAAAATATAGTATTTTGTATTCGTAAAGCACCACTGGCCAGATACATAAGAGTGGTCAAGTGTAAGGTAACGCCTACACTATCGCCAGACCATTACGCTGTTACGGCAGTAAACTTTCGAAACGAGTTTTAAATTCGCACAGGTTCACGGCCAGCCAAGAGATGAGATGTTGCCACATGTAAGGATGGTTCGTCTGTCTCGCTGAGAGGAGTGACTCAGAGACCAGGTAGTCTCACAAGAAGATGTCGAAGTTATACAGCTTTTTAAAAAACCTCCATACTTATTTCCTGATCGGGTTAAGTTGGCATATTGAAATTGTATGATTAATATATTTCACCCTGAAAATAACAAACGAGGAATTCAAGATGCGGGCTGCATGCCATTTTGGAATTTGTTTAAATCGGGTTTTTGTGTTCATTGAATCGCTTATAACTTACTAAGTAATCATCGAAATGTTAAAGTATGTTATACCAATCTTCTTCTTTCGGAAGGATGAACCCAGGTGTGCAATAAAATATGAAATATTTGTTTTAAGAAAGATGGACAGTTGCAAACGAGAAGCGCTCCGTTGATTGGTTGTTTAGTTATAAGGAACTCACTGTACAGAAAGCTCTTTCAGCTTACCGGTTCGTCTTATTGAGAGGCGTTGATTCTGTACTACAGTGTTATAAAGTTAAGATTGCTCATAAAAGTGAAAATACAATCATAAAAAAGGACTTACAAAACTTAAAGACAAAATTCCAAGAGAACCGAAATCGAATGTTGTATGTATACTAAGTGACATATAAATCCGAACACCCAGTTTAAATGGTTTTATTTTAGTAAAATTTTGTATAAGTACTTAATGAAGCATAATAAGTAAATGATAAAAATTTCAAAATGAATGCACTGCTTTAAAGCCCTTTGACCTTTAATAATGTGTGGATGCACCCTGATGTGCTACGCATTCTCCAACGCGCCTAGGCATGCTTCTGATCAGGTGGTCAATGTCCTCCTGTGGTATCTCATTCCAGGCAACCACCAACTCCTCTCGAAAAGCTTCTAGAGTCTGAGGAGGACGTTGCAAATTGAGCAATCTCCTACCCATCATATCCCACACGTGCTGAATTGGGGATAAGCCGGGAGATCTTGGTGGCCATGGTAACAATGTGACATCGTTACGTTGAAAGAAGTCTATTGTGACTCTTGCAACATGTGGTCGGGCATTATCTTGTTGGAAAGTTGGATCTGCCAGGGTGTCAAGATAGGGTAAAAGATGTGGATATAACGCTGCGCGTTCATGTTACCTCTGATGAAGATTGAAGGTGACCTGGAACCATAAGCTATAGCACCCCAAACCATAACTTCAACAGTGTGATGAACATGTCTTTCAACAAAAAACTGTGGATTCCTCCTTTCGCCACGTCGCCTTCTAACCCTGGCACGACCATCGTGCATGCCTAAACAAAATCGAGACTCGTCACTAAAGACAATACTGTTCCATTCCTGATCCCAGAGTGACCGTTGTCTGCACCACTCAAGGCGATTACGTCGGTGATCTCGAGTTAAAGGGAGGACCCAGTGTGGCCGGTATGAAAACAAGCCAAAACTTCTCATTCGTCGGTAAACACTTCGCATGCCAATAGGTCTTCCGTGTTCTGCAAACCATTCATTTGCAATGGACCTGGTAGTGGAGAAACGGTCCCTTAAGGCCAATAATCTTAGGCGGCGATCTTCATGGTCTGTTGTTCTACGGCGGCGTCCAGTGCCCCTTGCTCTTTGCGCACGGCCTTCTCGAAGCCATGCCTGACAACACCTAACCACAGTGTCTGCACTTCTTTGTACTCTAACTGCAATTGCCCGAAAAGAAAGTTCAGCTTCCCGAAGTCCCACTATACGGCCCCTATCAAACTCACTAAGTTGACGAAATAGTACAGGTCTCCGTACTCTAGGCTGTCAAAGGATGTCAAGAACCAAAATCCGCCAACGTTGATTCTTTACTGCGGCTGAAATATTCATTTTTAGAGCGTTAGTGAATTAAAAAAAAGCAGTATAAAAACCGGAATGTCCAACTGACAAGGCTGAAAATTTTTTCACTTGTTCTTTACAGTAAGATAAATACATTCACCAACTGTTATTAAAATAAAACCATTTAAACTGGGTGGTCGGATTTATATGTCACTTAGTATATCATTCCGTCCAAACATTGTAATAAAGTAGGGACAACACGAAGGAACTTAAAAACTGGAATATCAAAGCACAAAAGAATTTTCACCTGAAAGAGAGACACACATCACTAGTCCAACCTATGTTTTCAGAATTTCATGTGTTCAATTTTGATTCTTGCTAGGTCATATGTGTTGGAAATCAAAAGCACAATAATTAATTTCGTGAAGACACACAATATAATATTTAACAAAAAAAAGGCAAAACATCAAATATAACAAAAAATAGCTCTGATTTTTACTATTTAGAAACACCTTTTCTCCGTTCCATCATTCTGTGTCTAGCTGTACCGCGTGAAGGGTGAGTTCGCTATAGTTTCTTTTTATCGTTGTTTTATTTTCAATTTATTATTATGTATATGTTAGGAATATGGTTAATGAAATTCGGGGATGAGTTTAAATAGCTCATGTTATATAATGTCTTAACCAAAATAAGTATACTTATTATTTGAATTGTTAATTATTGTATATGTAAGGTTAGTGTCTTTTTTGTAGAGCCATGAAGAAGGAAATACATTTCTCCGAAACGTCGTCAACTCTATAACAGGAAACTTTGTTTCTTTATTCCCCAAATATAATTTATTTCAAAAAATTCTTGCCCATTAGAAAAAAAATTTGTTATAAAAAAACTCACAAGGAGACTCAAAATAGGGTCTGATACCCCTTTTCATTGAAAAAATGCTACTAAACGGCACACAGCCGCCATCTTGGAATTTTCAACTGTCACTTCACGCACATTCCATCATCCTGAATTTCAGCTTGCTGGCTTGGCTCATTTCAAAAATAAGGACTTCCGAAAAGCACTGTATAATGAAGTTATTGTTTATGCCAAAAATAAGTACTTTGCAAGTTACAACGTCAGAAGGCAGTCAGACTATTCTTCTGGTCACTGGTTGAACAGATCGAAGAAAAATTCCCTTCTACCGCTGACCTGTCAGGAGTCGATCATTCTAACCAACATCAGGCCTTAAGCGGCAGTACTGGCCAAGCTATTTGAATCCAACCCTATCTTAGACGTTTCAACCAATACCCTTGTGTCGTCAGTACCAAAGGTGTTCCACACTATGAACGACAGCTTCTAGGGTTGACATAACGCCTGTCATGCTACTGAAGAATTGTCGAAAGGAGCTTACTTTAATTAACTAAGAGCAAAGGTCCGCCGGACCGCTCTGACTAATAATGACGAATAGTAGTAGTACCACGATACCTCCAGTAATAATGAATTTACTAGAACACTTCTTTTGTATACGTGTCTCTTAGGATTTGGTAATTGAGCGAAATTTCAGAAACCTCCAACTATTGAAAAAATTTGTTGCGCCTTCATGATGCTTCACGCACTCAGGAACACGTCTGATTGTGTTCCAGGCGTGGGGAGGCCTAGGGGCCAGTGCGACTTCACTCGATCTTCAAAATGAGCCAACGTAATTATTGTGTGTGTATTTAGACTTCTGTCAAACTCACTAAGGTTTCTAGTTTTCTCACTCTGGGCATAATGAACAGGTTGAATCAACACTTCATACGATGACTTAGGCCCGTATCGTCAGTCGTCCCTACAATTGTAGGGCGCGTTTATGGCATCCTTGATTGTCATATTCCTTTCTCTCCTTCAAAAATTTCTAGATTGCACCTGTTCTGTGTCAGCGTCAGCGCTCTCCTATTGTGAAGATATGTTTTCTTTTTAAATTGTAGGAAATTTCAGGCTGATAGAACATGATATAAATCAAAAGCATGCCCAATTTGATGCAAATAGATATTTGTGACATAACCTCAAAATAGAGTGCTGACAGGGAAAAGTAGAAAACTATGACAATCAAGGAGGCCATAAAATGTAGCTATAGCTTACTTACTTTTACAAAAACCACCTTATCGATACGGTTGGAAAGTTGATCGTTTTCATCCTAACCTATAGCTGGAAGATCATTGTAATACATTTCATATTACTGAGTATTATTTCTTCAATATATCCATATATCTGCCCCTTTCGTGATTAGCAAGGAGAAGCAGAAGTGTATCGAAAGTATTTTGAGCATTACGGCCTTATATACAGCTCGTGTGCTCAACTAAGGCACTGAAATGCTACCTAATAAGCCCATAAAAAATAAGCTCTATTTTACCTTCGTACGTGCCTTTTCAACAATAAGTTCAATATCGATTTGTGAAGCTACCTTTAAGACAAAAATGTCCTCCGCACACGATATGACAACACTGCACTGTAAACTTGCTGGTCTGCATCACTTCGGGTCCAGGAATGCGACGAGGACCGAACGCTGCAAACAACATTTTTTGAGATTACGTAAGTTGGATGATGCATATTTTCCAACTTGTTCCTGAATAAACAGTTTAAATAGATCGATAAAAAACATTGGTAGTATTTTGATACCAAGGCTTCCGCCCTGCGTTGAGATCTTCTCACGAAATTTTAAGCAAATCATAGACATGTTGGTGGACAGCTAAGATCGTCAAATCAACAAGGTGCTTTTGGTTCTGCGACCGTGGTTTACTCAGAAAGCTGATGAAAATCTTCGCACCGTAAACAACATGTGGTTTTCGTGTTCATAGGACTTCATTGTCTGACCGAATAAAACCACATCTAGGTTTTACTATCTGTTTAGTGTCCCACCATGATGGCTGAAACGTCGTACAATAAACAGAAATGTAGTTTGATTCTGCCAGACAATTTAGTCAAACCATGTGCAAAATTATGAAATAAATTCATCTAAGAACTTCGAGATTTTGTTGTGTACTTATGTGCTAGAATCATTAAAAAAAGCCTATGAAAGGACAAGCATTGCTTGCAGCATGTTACATTCTTCAGTATTCATCCAAACCATAAGGAAACTGTCAAGAAGGAAACGTTTCACCTAATAATATGTTTTTGAAGAATCTTCCAAGCTCTGCTGCCATCTGTGTGAAGAGAAAGATATCTACTTCCCTTATGTCACCGCACATTTTCGCTTATCAAGGCGGAACAACCCTAATAACGAGATCGAGACTAAGCCAAAGTATGGGAACCAATGAAAACAATTATTGCGACTGTGACAACACCAAAGATTCAGATTTAAACCATATTTTCTTTGTATGCACAAGAAATGAGCTTCAAGTTGAAAGATTAATTTTTGAGGGTCAGATATTGCTTCCAATTCAACTTTCATAATTGCTAATTTCTGGATAAAATAATTGAGAGCAAAATTAGTTAAGGTAGTGACATAAAGCACCAAATAACACAAACTATAAAATCAGTGGCTAATGGAATTTTGTCCAAAGCGTTATAACAGGGTTTGAGAAATACGATTCTTGAAAGCATGGAGACGTCTATAATAGTTTGTCAGAATAGGTGAAAGGGGGTATCATGAAAGCTATTCTCCAACCCCCGCCAACAGGTAACGATACTCTCCCCGGAATAATGTAATGCTTGATAGTTTTCTTGTACTACAAGTCACTGAACTATATATACCAGTTATAAAGCTACACGTACCATGCTTTATAACAAAGAACATAGTAAAAGCGTCCAAGACATACACTTAAATCAAGCGGAAAGCGTTCAGGCATCAATTTTGCTTAAGCTAAATGAGTTATTCAACATGCGCGTTCATCATTGCCTGATTACAGCCATATGTTTATATGTGTGCAATTTAAATGCAAAATCTTGCAGATCAGTAATTATACCTGGAAGTGCTTTGAGTAAGCACTCTATTAGGATGTTATTTATCGTGATAAAATGCAGGCAAATCGAACATCAGCTTAGCTGGGTTAAATACGCTGTCCTGTATATAGTGTTCGTAAAGTTGGGAGTCTCCGTCAAGCAACGTATTATTCTTGGAGAAGTAAGCGAATGTTCATGGTAATACACAAACTAGAACCTTTGATATAACCCAGTCACCAAGTTCTGCAACATCCATGCAAACGGAGGTCAGCGTGATCGTGTAGTACCGTCCAATAGCATGCACGACATTTTCCTGATAACAGTGTGTAAATTGATTTTTTACTTGATATTTGTTAAACAAAAAATAATATCAATAAAAATATCATCAAGCAGAATTTTCTACAGCAGCGGTGAGATACTGGCATTCTCAATAAGCAAATTTAATTGCTGTTGTATCAGTCTAAATAAATCAGATTTGTGACCATGCTTGGATTAAGGCGCAAATCTTTATTTTTTATTGTTGCATTATATGATTAGTGCAGATTAGCAATTTAGTGACCGAACAGAAATGAAAACATTTTTGTAGCTAAACCCAGTGATTTATGACGTATTTCTATAGTAAGGGAATTAGGGGCCCATCTTATACAAATCATATAATTTTTCTCTAGTTAGGTCTAAGAGGTGCCAAATACAAATCTTGTCTGCCAATTCTTGAAGTCATGGATCTATTAGATATGCATATTTTATGTGTTTCTTCCGGAATATGATACAATTGTAGCCAATTCACTCTTGAGTACCAAACAGTTAAAAATGATATTTCATAACTGTATTGCGGTACACAAAGTGTTTATTATAAAGAATAAAATGTAGCCAACATTCAGCAATCAAAATTCTTTTTCTAGACTTCCGCTCACACGCGGCAAAAATAATACACCTACATGAGTGAAAAAATTAGCCATTGTTGCAACCACCATTCTGGTGTGGGTAATTCTTGTTTGGTTTTACCACAATTATCGCTGTGGTGCTACACAAACAGGCATTATTTTACAAGAATTCGTGTTCTTATTATTGCAGGGTTACTGAAGTATACAGACTATGGATAGTCGAATCGCGTCGTAGTGAAATCTCGATAATCCTCAGAGTTACCACGTATGCAATAATTGTCTTTTTATAGGATAATTTCAAGTAACTGTACGATGTACGACGCAATGTGTACGATAATAGCTACACGTACGATTATTTCGTGAATGAGCTTCGATAAATATGACGACCGCAAGAAGTTTGTCATGGAGGGGGGACAATCATCGGCTAGAGATAAATTCTTCCTAAAATCCTGAATGTATGCACAGGGCGCAGGAGGTCCGTGACACCCATGAGAATAAGCAACACACACAACTAGCGGAAATTACTAGCAGCTAGTATCCAAAATAAATCTTGAAATTTGACATAAGGAATTGCAATCTGACAGTCACTGTTTTCCCTCTCTGCCTTGCTGACACCTCATGCATGGGACCGGTGACCGTGTCTGCTATTTCCTACCTTATACGTATCTGTTAAGCAAGTACCTCAAACTGAACTCATTTCTATCCGCTAACACTGGAAAATGGATCTCGCTATCAGGGCAATCGTTTTCTAGTTTTCAGTGAGTGAGTTTTAAATATCCGTGGGTACCATGTGACTACAGATGGATACAGAGGAAAGAGGAGAACGTTACAGAGACTCTACTGAGGGAAAAGACGTGTATGTAACATGCGAACACACCGCCTCAGAGGATCCGCCTGGTGGTACCTCCACGCTCGACGGTCTGTTGTCGTCTATCACCTAACGTAAGGCCTGAGTCTCTTGGGACGAAGTTAGCTCACAGCGACTAGGTTAGTAGACGCAAAGCGTTAACCAATAAGTACGCAAGCTTAGAAGCCGCAATGTTTCCTGAGCGTTCAGCCTCTTAGTCTATCTTAAGCATAAGCATGCGAGACCGCTCGGAGTAGTTATTTTTCAGGATGGTGTGAGTGAGTTTACTTCTGGTGGTCTGTATACATTGGTGTTACTCTAGATAAGTAGATAAATGTAGGCTGGTGCAGTGCCTTGAGGATAATTAGCAGCACTTTAAAAAGTGGATTAATGCTAACTCGTGAAGTTGTTAATGGATTCTAAAGTAAGATGCTGACATAACAAATGCGAATGAATGTTTGCCCTCTTGATAGGTTTTGGTAGGCAGTCATCTGCAATTGCAATCGTTCTCGATGAAGAGCTTAATCTTTAGACTAAAAATTTGGATGCACCTAGTAAAAGACTCAAGCCACAACCTCTGACGGGTCTATTAAAAAAATTGGCAGTTATGAGTCAGCATCTACAATCTGAAATTATTAATTCTTAGTAGCGATTTCTGGGAATATTTTGCTGGATACTCTTTTGAAATATTGTCCTACACAGTTTGAAAAAAAGTCGTAGGATCTATTTTCAGTATTTTGGACGTAGATGGTTAAAGTTTCATCACAGAGAAACTCTGGATCAACAACAAGTTCTCGACGTACTTGTATCGAATTTCTCTGCTCAACTGCTCCATAATTGAAACTTATGAGAAAGTAAGCAATTAATAATAATGGTAATAATAATAATTTATTCGGTATCCATTATTACAACTACATGATCATGAAACACAATATACTCGAATAAAGTACCCACAGAAAGGATCATACATCCTTTGTGCATGGGTGGTAATTGTTAACTAACTACTAGGGAATACGAGCCCCTTCCCACTTCAGTTGGCCCAACTATTGAAATCTTAGTTTTTTTCTTATCAAACACAAATAATAAAAACGTAGCAGGGTGTTATAGGTTTAAAATATTAACAATTAATATTTTGATAATATAATAATATAGTAGAAAACAACAAATTTATCACTCCCTAATCAAATTTGCAGCATAAACCTAACACATGTTACAATTACAGCATATCAACCTATTTTCATTTCAATGCAAAATAAGTCTATAACGCATAGGTGGCTGTGAAAAATAAAAGCCATTACAACTGTTTTTATTAATCACAGCTGTCGGAATACGTTTTAAGTTTAAGTTTTGGGCAGTTAAGGTTTTCAAAATGGGTAGAGGAAAGGTTATTAGTGAGAAAATTCGGTTACTGGTAATTATATTTTTTAATTATGTGAAATCAAACTCAGAAATTACAACTTTGTTAGACTTACCGCGGTACGGTGTGAGAAATATTGTTAGAAAATATAACGTAACTGGTTCAGTTAATATTAAGCCACGATATGTGAAAAAAAGTGTTATCACAAATGCCGACCGAACAGCATTGAGAAGAATAATCGTGAAAAACAGGCGTGCCAATTATTTACAATTAAGTGCTCTTTGGGGTGACGCTGTTGGAAGGAGAATTTCTAGGTCCACAACTCATAGAGAGGCCCACAAACTGGGATTTAGCACTTGCAAGGTAAGTTTTCTTATAAAACAAAGTGAAGTAAAAACCTTAAAGTTGCACAACTTGTTTATAGGCCAAAGAAAAGCCACTATTAACTCCACTACAAAAGAAAACTCGTCTTAGATGGGATAAAGAACATAGACAATGGACACCTCAACAATGGTGTGCAATACAATGGAGTGATGTGGCCCGATTCGAAGTTTGTATTGGTGACAGTCGCAGTAGAGTTATTCGCAAAAAAATGAAGCATTCCATGTTGACTGTCTGAAGAGAAAAGTGAAATTTCCAGCATCCATTATGGTCTGGGGTAGTATGTCATCAAAAGAAGTAGGAAAACTTACCAGTGATGGAAGAATGTTTGACATCCGGCCAGGATTTTGTGTTTCAGCAAGATGGTGCAGCGTGCCATACCTAAAAAAAGGATATAAAATGGATGGAAGAAAATAATGTACCACTTTTGAAATGGGTTTCTAGCAGTCCAGATATGTCACCTTTTGAAACTTTGTGGCACGAGATGAAAACGGTTCTACGACAACATCCTGCTCGTACAATCACCGAACTGAGACAAAAGCTTCAAGAAATATGGGATTGCTTTAAACCAAATTTTTGCCAAAACTTGGTTAACACTATGCCCCAAAGAATTTCAGCCGTAATAAAAAATAAAGGTGATGTTACCCAATGGTAATCTTTCAATTGTTGCTTGGTTAACTTCTCGCATTTATTCGCACATTGTTTATTTGTTCAGATGTTCTATTAGTTATAGGTCAAATTTCAGATACGTATTTTTTACGACTAGAGTGTATCTAAAATGTTTTTGAGAAAATAAATTGTTTTAGAAGTAAATAGTTTCGTCATGTTTAGTCTATAAAGGCATATTTTGGTACAAATCTTGAAGTAGGCCAACTGAAGTGGGAAGGGGCTGGTACACAACATATAGAGAAGATAATATTGTACTGACAATATGAATAGATAAATAAAAGTATGCTAAATAAGGAAAATCTAAGTTTTAATTATCATCAGTGATACGAAATACATTTGTTGAAACGATACAGTGATTGATTTTATGAGATTATGGGCTGGTAAGTACATTTAGGATGCATCTTGTCTATTTCACACAATCGATATCATTATTATGTCTCAATCAGGGATCAGATTTGTCATAGTTCGGTATTATGTTTTTCCATTATTCTAGATAGACATCAATCGCATTGTGAACGAATGACCGATTTTTTGACAGTATCCATTTCTTCACATCAGTTTATACTATTGTTCTTCTTTATTTCTGGTGGTAGTAAATTATAAGAATGCGTATGATCTTTGTAATATGTTTTTTTTTTTGTAATGGTACTCGTAAGTTGACTTTCTTTCTTGTGTCGCAACTATAAGTGGTGTAATCTGCTGCGACCTTGTTTTGTGTTGTTCTGTGACGATCTAGAAGAAGCATGCTTGTCGAACGTCAAGTATTTTAGTTTCTAGATAGATCATGTCGCTAGGGTAAGTTATTGGTCGATTATAAGTATATTGTCTTGAGTATCAGTTTCTGGATTTTCTCTAGCTGATCTACGTATATATGAGTCTTGTTAGCAGATCCCCAAACTATATATTATACCCCATACTTGATGTTACTGTTGATCAATGCGTAATATATTATTCTAAGTTGCTGAAGTGTTAGATAATGCTTAAGGTGTCTAATTTTGCAGATAAGAAATCTCAGTTTTTTCACTACAGGTTCAATTAGGAGGAAAGAAATTTTTTATCAATTTCCATTTCTTAAGATAAAAAAAACATGACTTACATAATTTCAGTCGGCTATAGCTAATCTGAACGTCAAAAGGTTCCCTTATATGTAAAGAAAAGTAATTAATGGTTCGTTCAATATACATTTTGAAAGGTTGACAAATTTTACAGTACTTACGTGTTCCATGGAGGATGCCATTAATCTTTTCTGACAGTCGGTAAACTTAATAACTTAGTTAGACAAATGGTTGTCAGTCATGTGTAGGAGGATGGAATGCACCTATGGTACTGGATAACAGAAAAAGTTGTTAATGACTTACGTTGGATATACAAAAAAATAAAAACAATTATATTTTTTTTACTCATGCTTTAACCATTGGCTGAGAATCAACCACTTCGGGATTGGTATGGTCATCGTAGTGAAAGGCAATCATTTAAAAAAAAACATCGACCTTTCACTCCATCGTATAGAAAAAATAGATTATTAAAAATGCCAAAATCTGAGAGCTATTGAAAACCAAAGACTATAAGTTACATTTATAACCTGTGTGTAGTGAGTAACAATTTATTTGATCCTAAAAACATACCCGTATCATTCAAATGATATATGACCCTAATAATTGAGACATACTATAACGCTATAAATCAAAAACGTTTGTAAATATAGTGCAATATCACCTTGCGGTTAGTCTTGATTTACTTTCTTTACGTGTTATATAATAATTTCAACCAACTTTTTAATAACTGCGACTCAACAACGTAGCATTTTATTTGGGTAATCCAACCTACTTGGCATTAGAAGACAATGTGTACGTTTTGCAAACAGTAGCATAAAATCTTAGTTATGAATGAGCGAATAAGTAATGCTCAGTGTATGAAAACAAGGAAAGGCACGCCATCATTATTATCGAATAAGTCCAGTCTGTAATTATCATGTCGAAAGTAAATTAAAAATGTATTCCGCCATATACGACCTCATTAAATTTTAATTTCAGTAGCTAAGAAACTCCCCACTACGAGTGATGTCTTTTAAGTTTTGCATATAGAAACATAGTAGGCCGCGCGGTTCGAACGTCAGTACTGAATCTTAACCTCACTCTTTAGTAAACTTAAATTCAAAGTTTCACAACAGTACGTGCAGTGTTCTCACTACAGTGAATTTCTAAGTGTCACCAAGTCATTAGAAAAATGGAACTCAACCGAGAACATTTTCGCGCCATAATTTATTACAACTTTCAGGGACAATTATCGCAACAAGAATGCCTTGCTGAGTTACTGTCTGTTCCGACATTGAGGCGTCCTTGAAGATCTCAAAACCTCAATTCAAAAAATTTACATGAAGAATTAGGAGTAAGAAAGTTTCTCGTTGGATACCCCACCTGTTGACTGAAGAGCAGAAAGCAGCCAGGGTTAATTGGTGTCAGAAAACGCTTGACCATTTTAATTCCGGAAATTCAAAAAATGTGTACCGCATTGTTAGTGGTGATAAATCGTGGATTTACTATTATGAACCAGAAAATAAACGACAGTCGGCTGTTTGGGTGTTCCAAGGTGTTCCAAGGGTGTTCCAACGTTAACAGAAGAAGCAGTTGACGCATTCAAAAAAGCCGTTTTGGATCTGCCAGCAAACGAGTGGAATAAGTGCTTCGAAAATTGGTTCGAGCGCATGCAGATTGTGTATTAATCTTCGTGGGGAATACTTCGAAAAACAATAAAGTCATTTAAAACTTCCTACCGTGTTGTTTTGTTTCCATATGCAAAACTTAAACGACATCCCTCGTAAACAATTTTTTGGAATACTGTAAGAATATATAACATTCAAGTCTGAAAGATAACCTATCTTACGGTACAACTTGAAGTTTGAAATTTCAATGCAAGCCTTCAAGTTACTTAACTAGCTTCTATACTCACAAGTGATCTTCAGGAAAGTCCACTGGAAAGAAAGATGGAGCAATAATTGAGATAAAAGTGGGACGCTTGAACTCTGGGTATACAAAAATCTCATGGGCTACCAAAGTTGCCAACAAAGAAGTGCTAAGAAGGATATAGGGCAATACAAAAAAGTTATTATAGGTGATATGCGGCGAAATGTTGTCGTGCAGGGTAGAATCAATGAGAAAAATGGGCTCCGAAGTATTCAAGAATGGAGAAACAGAAACGTAGAAGGGTTATTCCACGCTGCTTTACGAGGGTGGGGTGAAAAGTTTCCTCCCTTACCAAGAGATAGCGTCCTATAGAATCATTCCTACCAAGCTTGTATGTACAGTTCCAGCCCAATCGCTACATTAAGCAGTGGGTTTCTGAATTTAAAATGGGTGTGTGAGCACCTCTGACGAGCCTCGCACAGGACGGCCCGTTGAGGTCACAACTTCAGAAATGATTGAGAAAATCCATAAAATAGTGTTGGAAGACCGCAGGTTGAAAGTGCACGAGATATCTGAGACCTGTAGGATGTCAGCTGAACGTGTGCTAAATATTTTGCACAACCATTTGAACATGGAAAGGCTGTGTGCAAAGTGGGTGCCGCGTTTGCTAACGCTCGATCAAAAACTGCGTCGAAAAAACATTTCTACCGACAATTTGGGGCTGTATAGGCGTAATCCAAACGAATTTTTACGTCGATTCATCACTGTTGATGAGACTTGGGTCCACCACTACACTCCTGAAAGTAAAGAACAGTCCAAACAGTGGGTTGGAAAAGGGGAACCAACTCCAAAGAAGGCAAAAACAATTTTATCGGCAAACAAGATTATGGCTACTGTTTTTTGGGATGCGAGAGGAATTATATACATTGATTACCTTGAAAAGGGTAAGACTATCATTGGTCAATACTACGCACAGTTATTGCAACGTTCGAAGCACGAGGTGCAAATTAAACAACCTCATTTGGCGAAGAAACAAATTCTGTTTCATCACGATAACGCACCAGCGCATTCGTCGATTATTGCCATGTCCAAAATCCACGAAT
This sequence comes from Acanthoscelides obtectus, assembly GCA_963669975.1. Lineage (NCBI taxonomy): Eukaryota > Metazoa > Arthropoda > Insecta > Coleoptera > Chrysomelidae > Acanthoscelides > Acanthoscelides obtectus. The sequence continues at coordinate 14,875,402 of CAVLJG010000008.1, read as the reverse complement.
TGAAGTCTGAATTGACGACGCATCCTCCCTACTCTCCAAACTTAGCCCCCAGCGACTATTACCTGTTTCCTAACCTCAAAAAATGGCTTGGCGGTAAAAGATTTAAGAGCAACAAAGAAGTTATCGAAGCTGTAAATCAGTATTTTGAGGAGCTTGACGAATCCACGTTTAAAACTGGTATAACTAAATTGGAACACCGTTATGAGAAATGTATCACTGTTGATGGAGATAATGTTGAAAAATAAAGCAAAACATACATTTTTCTTGGTCAGGCCGGAAACTCTTCACCCCACCCTCGTAGATAGCGGACCAAAAAAGCGGCCACCAACCTCCGTTCATGGAGTTGGGACAACAGTTTTGGGTGGGTGTCCGCTTTCCCGTGGTCGCTTGTCGTTTTTTTGGGCGATGAGCGAGAGTAACGCGTCTGGAACAATAAACAATAGATAAGTTTATGCTCGCATTGGAGAAGCGGAATGTCTCTACGATGAGGAATGTCTACTCCAGACCATTTTAAAATTGTGATGATGACTTAGTGTGATCTCGGCATAGTGCAGGATCGTTCAGGCTGTTGTTGTAACACACTGTGTAGTAGCGGCTCAAATAAAAGAAGACAGATAATATAGAAAAATATTTTGCAACCTTCACTAGTTTGATCTGTAATTAGAAAAAAGGCCACCAAGCTGGCCCAAACGTTAGTAGAAACTCAAGCTTATAAAATTTGCAACCGTATACGCGAGGAAGTGGGGAGAGGTCTTGATCGACGCATTAGGCGTGCGGGGTGCGGGTTAAATAGTCACAAAGGAACGTTGGACCGGAGCGCAACGTGCTTTTGCTATCGAGGCTTACTTTAAGAGTGGTGATTCATACGCAGCTGGCCTTCGGAAATTTTGTACACGATAAAACATTCGCCGATCAAGAGATGCCCCGTGTAAAACCTATTGAAAAAGTGGAAATAGGCTCTACTCTTAGTCAAGCCATTCTTGGCCCCACACCTACTGTAACAACAGAAGAAAATGTGCGTCGAGTAAGTGATTCGGTCATTCCAAATCCTCGGCGTTCTGTACGGAAGCATTCCGCTGGTGTGGGAATCCCTAGGTAAACACTGCATGGTATAATGAAGATAAAAATGGGTTTTCATCCTTATCCAATCAGTCCATGCTTTAAAGGAAAGTGATTAGATATTACGGAAATCTTGTGCTGAACGTATGTTGAATCTTTTTCCTACGCAGCCCAGATTCGAGAACGTTGTTTTCAGTGAAGAGGCCCATTTTTACTTAGACAGTTATGTGAACAAGCAAAATTGCAGATATTGGCCACCAACGAACAAAAAAGAGAAACATCAACAACAGCTGCATAGTCAAAAGGTGACTGTTTGGTGCGCCATATCGTCTAGCGATATTATTGGGCCGTATTTCTTTGACGATAAAAACGGTCATGCATTGACAATCAATTCCGAGCGAAACAAGGACATGATTGACACTTTTTTAGCTCCTATTGTAGGAACAGAACGTCGATTTAACAGACACACATGGTTTCAACAGGATTGGGCCACTGCTCATACTTCCAGAGAATCGATGGACACGGTGAAAGTTATATCGAAGTTTGGATACATTCACTGGCCTCCTAGGTCACCCGACCTCACGCCATGCGATTATTTTATTTTAAAGGCAAAAATGTGTTCCAACAATTCACGAACATTGGAAAACCTTAAAGAGAGTGATCCGAATTTGCGCGCGCGATCTGAAGAGTGTTGCCAAGAGGGTTGGAAAACATTTGGACCAAATAAAACCCGCCAAATTTACGAATATGCTGATAGTAATAAATATTTTATTTTAATTAAATTTGTATTTTTGTTTCTTAAATCAAAAAGGGAACTTTTCCACTGGACATCCTTTATATTTGATTTCATTTAACGGCTAGACAACATAAGGAGTTAAGATGAAACTAGTTTGACTTCTAGGTGTAGGTACATATATGCCAGCATGCGGCTACACTAATTGTCATTATTTCTAAATATCTATTTCTCGTATTATCATAAATCTACTTAGATTATGAGTCACGTTTCATTACATTTTATTTACTATTCTTAATTCATTAACGAAAATTCTATCGTGTCTGTAGCCAGTTCAGTAAAGCGCACTGAGTACCGATCCTGTAGTACCCTGGCATGATGCAAGAGAGATGTCATTGCCTTCTTACATAAACAATCCACATCTTTTTTGCGTGATTCATTAGCTCAACCGTCGTTTCTTCAGGTACTACCTCAGGTACTCACTTAGTCGATTTCCTTGAAAATCTCGGTCAAGTTGACATGTTAGGATTACATGAAACCTCGAGGCAAAAGCACGTACTAAGGTTGAATTTCTTTATGCTCGTTCTTAACTGCGATCTGGTAAGCAGTTTTGTAGACTGAGTGTCGAGTTTCATTTTTGTTATGCATGTTTTCGCGTTTACTTCCCACACATGGGTACTTGGAATAAAAAGTGGAGGCACATAGTTGTTTCCCGCGCATTGTTAGGTGCTCATTTCGGATAGGTTTTTCTGGCAATAAGTAACAGTTTTTCTGACTAATAAGTAACAGTTTAGAAAACGTTTATATTACAGAAGTAGATGGTCGAACAACCAATCATAATTAATGACCCCAAACTAAAATTGTAAGTAATTGTAAGTTATCAACAAAACAGGTCAATTCAGAGTACAACACGATATATGAAATGTTACAAACATTCTGTAGGCAACTATTTATGAGAGAAGGGTTCTGAAACTGTAGTAAAATGTAAAGTTTCGTTTTATCAGCATTTAATTTCAAATTGTGTTATTTACAGTGACCATATTTGTAATTCTATATTGGTTAAAACAGTTGCCTGTTTCACAAGAGATGGTACAAAATGAAACAGAATCTGCGTGTCATCAGCATAAGATTGAATGTGTGAATACTGTACAGATTTTAAGATATCAGCAGTATAATGAATAAAAACGGTCCTAAAACGGAATCTTGAGGTAAGCCTGATGTTATTGTTGTTATCCCAGATCTATTACTATGTAGAATAGTGCTTTGCCTACGAAGTCTTAAGTAATTGCGGAATAAGTTCCATGCCGCATGGTCAAGGCCATAATGATAGAGTTTTCCGCACATAATTGTATGGTAAATTGTGTCAAAGTTTTTTGAAAAATCCAAGGATATAAGTAGAGTGGCAAGCTTCTTATGTAGGGACCGTATAATTTGATCATTAAGTAGTCATAATGTACTGGATCGATGCAAATCAACGTAGCTACATCGCAAAACAGGAGCTGGTTTATTCAATGATCAGTCAGCAATAGTAGTACAGTGTTGGTACTACGGGGTCTGCAAAAAGGGTTAAATGTCCTGTTGTTACCAGGCTTCATATCCACGTGGTTACTTCTACCTCTGGTACCCCGCGGTCACTGCATCAATTTTCAAACTCTGCAACGGAGTAGCGGACAGAAAAATTGACCGACTGAAACGAGTCGACATGACTTTCCGAGAGATACAGGTCATATAAAGAAAAACAGACCTTATTTTTTAAATTTTTCGAGACTACTATCTTTCATCAGTTGCAGTGGAAAGTAAAAATGGTGTCAAGGAGATCCATTTTGCTTGCAAATGAAAACTTTAGTTCCTAATAGCAAGAAGTGAGTTATACTTTGAGAGTCCCTTTGAATAAAAAAAGAAAAGGATACCACAATACGATCGCATTTGGTACAGTGCATTAAGGGTGGATTTCACAATTTAACAAACCATTATTCTGCACCAATAGGGTACGAGTATCAAACAGTCCCTTAAATATACCCTATCAGCCTCAAGATCTCTCCGTCAAACTTTTGGCAGCAAATAGCATCAAAGTATTCAAAACAAAACACTGTAAAATATGAAGTGACAGCTTGCCATTGAAATCTTTTCAGTTTATTAAATATTATGAAATTATGTAAAACTGAGCCAAAATTTTTAAAAATGCTTGATGTTTGAGTAAAATCTATTTTTTCAGATTAGCTGGAGGTTTTTCCATGTGTACTGCAACTTTTGTAATTCATATGTGATTGTATCACCTACTGTGTGCTTATAGTTTATCCTATATTTCCAAAGTTGCACTTCCAAACCCTTACATGAAAAAGCATTTTCACTCAAATTTTTGTTAAGTGTTGCATTTCAACACATTCATACACTTTTTTAACCCCACTGGTCCGAAACTGTTCAACAGTTTCAACATTCATACATACAATTGCAGTTGCAGTTTTTTGTTAATTTCAGTGTATAATCAGTCGCACCATCGGTGATGGTATATTCAACATAACCACGTATTTAGGGGTGCGTGCAGATTTAACGTGTACACGACAGTGTAATATGTATTTCTTCACAAAAAAATCTTGGAGGGAGCACTTTTATATGGAAATTTGTTGTTAAAAAGTCCATTTCTCACACATAACAAAACAAGTGATCACAAAACATAGAATACAGTGACGTTGTAGAAGGAGAATAGACCAAAGGAGATCGGAATTGATATTTGAAATTAGTGTCTCATAATGTTAGTGATGAGAGAATACACTTGCGATCAGTGGAATGTATTGGAACGGTAGAAAAATATGAATTGAATCGTTTTTACGTTATCTCGACTGAAAGACTGGAATATCTGCTCTGTTTCTGTATATATATTTTTTGTGGTATTGTTGCATAAAGTAGTTAGTTCACTAACTAGTTCCTAGAACTGAACGCAACTTAATGAAACGAACTGGAAACCACATCACTTTTTCAAGTAATCCAAGAAGGGACAAATTGTCATTTCATCACACTAGTGATGGGAGAATCGAAAGCCTGAGATTCGCTTTGCTTCTGTGGCTAAGAGATATAGTGCTTTCTTCTGATAAAACTAGCACAGTTTTTGTGTTTAAAATACTCTACTTTAGTTAATACCTTTGATCCTAAAGTTGCTCCCATAACAATATTAAACAACTCTCATGTCGTGTCGCGTATTTTGAAACGATGTCAAGGGCTGGCAGGGGAATATCCTTCTCTGAGAACTGAAAATCATTAAACGTGCTGTTTTCAGTCTATTCTATTCTATCCCTTGGGGAATGAAGAAAAGACTACAGTGCTCAGTGGCCACTCAGTGGCTCAGTGCTCGTCTGTAATGATAATATTCAAATACTACTAAACACCTAAATAGCTTTCTGGCCTTTCAATTTCGAAGCTACCAGTCCTCGCCTAGAGATGGTAGCACAGTTAAGGATAGCCTCGGGGTATACGGTTACGGATGTTTATGATTCCTCTCGATATCGATATATCGTCATGAAACCATCGATGCGTGAAGATCGATGTTCTACGTCCGATGTATCGATGTTTTCGATACATCAATGTATCGTCTATTATCGCCATCCCTATATTGTATCCCCACCAGTCACCAGTCAAAAACCTTAACTTCCAATATTTTATCAGTATTTATAATTCTTTTTAGCTCTTATTTTTCAGTAGTTACTAATAATTTTAGGTCTATGTCTACAGTAATAATTGCATTATGCACCTCGGAGATGTAGGGATTAACATGTTTTACACATATCGGTGTTTTAGGATGGGCACGACATAATGTTTTGATTTCTTTGAGAAATTCATTATCCCCATGAATTTATAACAAATGATTACTATTATGATGTAAAGAGAAATGAGGAATTGGTTGGAATACATTTTATATTCTATTTTCTTGCAAATCTGTACAATTCAACAGGTATGTGTAGCTATAATGATCACATATTCACACAGTATATTGAACTTAACAAATTTCGAGATTGCCATGAATTAACAAACGACCAAACCTGCTGTCAAATTTAACAGCTAGAAAATCGACCCATTATTTCTCCAATTCCTATTCGCTGAGGGGATAATGGATGGTCAAATGAACAGCTATAACAAAAATCAAAATACATGAAAGTTAACCTGTTTTCTCTGTATAAAAGTATCATGTTGGAATCAAAAAGTGGTCTTGTTTATAATACAGTCGTATTTTCACGATTCAACATTTTAATAGAAATCACTGATATTCTGAGACCTTTGACAGCTTCCGTCAAATTGCATTTTGATAAGGTATTTTCCTATTGGTCCATAATAATAATGTCAGTGAAATCGGCCCTAAGTGTATTATTTTGAGTACATAAATAGAAGACAGCAAGTTTTTTCAATGAAGCTCTGACTTATTTGCATGAGATTTCCATAGTGCCATTTTTTGTGCACTTTCTACCTTCCAGTTTAGTTTGTCAATGACATCATCAATTATCAGTTTGGTATTTCAATGTGTCACCATTTGCTATCTTATCGATCAGGTATTATCTATCAAGTGCTACTGGGGTAAACCAATATTAGAACAATATAAACACTCAGTGAGGAATGCAAAAATTGGTAAACTTTTCTGGAATGTTGCAATTAGATAAGAATGTGAGCAGTACTTGCAAAGATATTTATTTACCAATATGGGTACAAACAAGGTGCAAACACTACAGTTCGTTGACTTATCTAGCATTGTTTCCATAATTTGCTGCGCTTAAGACGTTAATTATTACTGCATTGATCAAAATATCTTCGTCCAGGCTTTGGTACATTATCAATCCCAGTAACATTTTATTACTTCAATGTTGCTACGCGACTACGTCGATCCAACTCACACATTTTATGATGAAATATTTATTTTAAGGCAGTGATTGGTAACAGATTATTTATTAACAACGCGTTGATTCCAATTATAGATGTGTCTTCAGTCATGTTTTACTTTTCGCGAGGAATGTAATCATGAAACTGGAATGGAAAAACCATGTCACTCATTTCCGTCAGTCTGTCTGTCGGTTTATCGGGTTATCTGTCTGTCTCTTTGTCCGCTAAACGTCGGTCCGTCCATAGGTTGGAAAGTATTGATGAACTTTTCTCACACCATTACTACTTAAAATGCTGTTTTGAAACTAATTTAAAAAGAAAGTCGAATGGAAAGGATGACAACTGTTCGTGTCATGTTGCATAAAGCTTTCAAAGATCACGTCTCGTGGAAAGCGCTACGGAATATTTTTAACTGATAGTTTTGTCTACTCAAGAATATACTCAAATACTGTTTCCAACATCATAATTATATTACCTTCTTCCACCAAATCAAATAATTTTTTTTTCAATGCCGTTTCTATGGAGAGCTACTCCTTTACTCATACTGAAAAGGCAGCTCCAAGGCAATTCAAGGAGATCAGATAAGATTTTCTCGCTCAGGATTAGATCACAGCAACCTAAAAAGGTTTGTTATCGCAGTGGTAAGAAATCCCAGACAATTCGAGGAGATATAAGGCAAATGCGATATCTGAGCACACATGGGCGGCATGTTTTCGTCACCTTTATAGCTTCTGGTTGCCTTTGGAGATATAAAGAGCTTCGACGATCTAAGGAAATCCAAGGATTTCCAGAGAGTGGCACTTACTATAAAATATATATATATATATATATATATATATATAACAACAAGTAGGAAAATAATGGGCAAAATCCGCAAAAAGGAGGAAAGTGGATTCGAGCAGAAAATAGGATAGGTAACCCGAGCCATACGTATTTCTGCTGGTTGGCTTCATTCCCTTCCAACTTCGTTTCCTCAGGTTACACCCGTATCCGGATGTGTGGGCATGTGTATCTACTTTTGTAGTTTCATATGTGCATTCATTGCGGGCCTGATGAAGCCAACCAGCAGAAATACGTATCGCTCAGGTTACCTATCCTATTTTCTGCTCGAATCCACTTTCCTCCTTTTTGCGGATTTTGCCCATTATTTTCCTACTTGTTGTTATATACCTTTCTCCGCATGATCATATTCTCTTTGTAGATCCTTTGGGCTTGAAGTACCACAGCAAGTGGCTATAACCGGCCGCGTGGTGGTGGTTAGACGTCTCCTTGACATGTGTAACTACTTTTGTAGTTTCATATGTGCATTCATTGCGGGCCTGATGAAGTCAACCAGCAGAAATACGTATCGCTCGGGTTACCTATCCTATTTTCTGCTCGAATCCACTTTCCTCCTTTTTGCGGATTTTGCCCATTATTTTCCTACTTGTTGTTATATACCTTTCTCCGCATGATCATATTCTCTTTATATATATACTCGAAAGCTTTTCCCAAAAAAACTGTATCATATCGTTAGCTTATTTTACAAACGGGCCATAGTTAAATCAAATTTTTTCTCGTTATCGCCGAGTACGCATTGTTGATTTACCTACCACTTTCATCACAAACGAATTAGCATTTCGTAAATATAATATCATATCCCGACAGCATGTAGGCACAAAATAATAACGAGCCGTTAAACGTTCAATCTATTGTGTTCGTTTTTTGTTGTGGTGGCCAAATGCGGCAATATCACAGGCAATATTCCGCGGAAAATTCGTTACCGCTTTCTACTAGATCATCTTGATGGTTCCAGATGCTGCTTCACAATAGACCGTTTCGTAAACTAAAAGCTTTATCGCGGCATCTGCCAGGCCCGTTTTGGCAAACAATTTGATTCGCTCTTTGAGATAATATGAAAGTTAAGTACGTATTTCGGTTTGATGGCTTACTACGGTGAAAACCTACTGCAGATATAATTTTAATTATGTTCCGTCCTCGTCGAAGTAAATATTTAGAATACATATCGTAGTACCCTCGTAGTAGTACCCAACCGCCACTGTTTGTAAAGGCAAGGGCGAATCCAGCTTGTTTGGGGAGGAGGGAAGTGTTTTTACTTTGCTTTTCAGTAACAAGAATTTCCTGCATATCTTTAGTTTTCCAGTGACCTTTTGGCGGGAAACTTTTTCTCAAATCAGATATACTTGTGCAGTTCAACCGGGCTCATTTGAAGTAAACCTGCGTGAAATGGCCTAGCGATGCAAATAGCTTATATTATGCTTAGTTACACGTCTCTGTTTCGTTTGCATTATCCTGACGCACAGAAATGGAATGAATTGAGAACGCGCGAGCGACAGAGCATCGAATGGATGTGGAGTGAAACCCTCTGAAACCTAAATAAGACAATACAAGGCGCCATCTATTACCAGAATTAACCACTGTACAGTGATTCCTCCATAGGCCAAAAATCCCAGAAGCTCATGAGTTTATAACGGTCTAAATGAGTCGCTAACTTATCGAGTAGCCGCGAGGCTTCTAAAAAATATTAATAACAATGCAATAGTTCAAACTGTCATTTACTTTCGCCCAGTGACAACTTCTCCAGTTTAATTACCGGAACGTGTAAGTCATTGTAACTTACTTACTTACTTACTTTTTGTTTGTGGATTATAATTTCAAGCCTAGTGTTTCCACGTAATGATAACATGGAGGTGCAAGAATATGGTATGTACTCTTATTATTCACCTGTTTTATGTAAAAACATGCGTTTTGGAGTTTTATATAGATTTTTTTGTGGTTTTTGTTAGATTTTTTTCCTACAACATTAATTCATTCCGAGTAATAAACTTTTGGCTGCGCCTTCCTGCAGCAGAGATAAGTGTTATTTTAAAGTAGATAATGTAGATTAGCAGCACATAGATTTCATTTGCATTTTGCTGCCCCTTCTTAGGTTTGTGAGGTGCCGTTCATAGTACAGAAAAAGAGATGTTTTCCAAAACCAATTTTGTTTTTTTTAGGTTAATTTTTTAAGTAATCTGTCTCGAGGACTGTTTTTGGATTTGTTAAGATAATTGTTTCCATTATAATGTATTATAATAATAGAGTTTATAATGTGCTTCAATATATCTTGTTTGCCCTTATTATGAAGTGATTCATTTTATTTCTTTAATATGAAGTTGATCTAAAACAAAAATACTGAGGAACACCTTTAGTACCTACTATTTTTTTTCTGAATAAGAATTTCATAAATTGTACTCTCATGTTTGTACAACTGTATTTTAAGGTTTAAAATTCAATGAAAATGGTTAAATCTAGGTTGTGTATTCATGGCCGCCCTAGTATGGAAGCGGAATTACTGTGAACTGCGAGACTGCAAGGCGTATATCGGTTGGAAATGTAAAGATCTCAGTTCGCGTTTGATAGCCTAGTCACAACTGTGACCGCTAGAGGCCGACGGTTTTGGCGCCTTGACCATGCTGACGAGTTGTCAAACAGTACGAAGCAGCTATCCATGCTTAGCTGTTTGCGGTCAAATGGACGAAAGCAGCATGTTTGGTTATTCAATGGCGAGTACATCAAATACCATAACGCCAGACTCGTTAGCCTCCAGCGGTCACAGTGGTGACTATGTTATCAAGCGCGAACTGACATATTCCTAGTTCCAACCGGTAACTACTACACACTCTCGCAGTGGTCGATTCTGGTAATAGATGGCACAGTCTGGGGTCTAATGTCTTAACATTTCATACCTTGGATAGAAGTAAGTGTTATGCTTTCGTTCATTAGACCAAGCCTAGACCATTCTGATGAATCGCCAAAAAGCACGAAACAGTTGTCCTTGGTCGGGTGTCTGTGGTCGGATAGATGGAAGCAGAATGTTTAGTTCTTCCCAGCTATAAAGCTCATCACGAAATTAAAACTCAGTTAAGCCGACCAGACGAGCGAGTTCGATCCCACTTTCTGATGTTATACACCGTTAAAATACATAAGTCGGACGGGTCATATCAAGCCTACCGCCTTCTCGCTGGACACCGAGTGCCTGATAAGTGCCCACACCCGGCCGGCGCCCCAACCCTGCTTTTTCTTTGAATGTAAACAAAACACATACTTGAAACGAAAAACCATTAATACATTGTCGCTCTTGAACAGTATTTTGGTTGTTAATACAGATCAGATTTTTTTTGCTGATGGTGCATAATAATAAAATAATAATAATAGCTTTATTGTCCAACAGTTTCCCATTTATAGGACAATTTATAAACATAATACAAAAGCAAAAAAAAAGCGAAAAGAAAACAACAAATGCAACACAGGTATAAATTTGTAACATGACCTATTGGTCCAAATAAGCCTTAGCTGCTTTTAGCAGGTAATTAACATTTGTCGTAAATATATCACAGTAACATCCAATTCTGTTTAAGTTAGAGCACATTACATATAACGGTGACTTGAGAAGAATGTTTGTCCTAGCTCTAGGAAGCCCGAATATTTTATGATTACGAGATGCAAACGTTGGAGTACGAAACTTGATCTGTTCCAGGATCATGGGGCAATCAATTAAATTGTTGATCATTTTGTATCCAAATACTCGTATTATTGAGGCACAGTACCTACGTTTTTTCAAAGTCAACATGTCTAAGTGACTACATAGTTCCTCATTTCTTGTACCTCTCTCTGGATATGTCCCATCAATCCTAAACAGAACAAACTTCATTCACTTCCGTTGTACTCTTTCAATAGCTGTGCTATAGCATTCATAGTAAGGGCTCCAAATAATACTACAATATTCGACTTTGGATCTAACATAAGCATAATATACGTATAATAGCTTAATAGACTTTATGTTATGAAAATTCCTGCAATTCCTTACTATGAAACCATAAGCCGCCAATGCTTCTGATGCTTTTTTATTTATATGCTGATTAAAAGTTAACTTTTGATCATAGATTATACCTAAATCACGTACATCAGAGCATCTTTCTAGCACAGACCCATCAATAGAGTACGGATATTCGCAAACATTAATTTTCCTGGCATAGCTGACTATTTTACACTTCCTTACATTAAGCTCCAACTTGTTTTGTACACACCAAGACAGCACAAAATTTAATTGGTGTTGTAGCTTGATACAATCATCAGGAGTATTTATCTGCGAATAAATTTTTAGGTCGTCAGCAAAGCATAGGCGTTCACATTCAACTGAGTCACAGAGGTCATTAATAAATATCAAAAACAGTAATGGTCCCAGGTTGGACCCCTGAGGAACTCCAGAAGGTGCCAAGTAGGTCTCAGATTGGAAGCCATTATAGCTAACAAATTGTCTACGATTGGATAAGTAAGATTTCATCAACTCCCTAGCATCATCTGTGAAACCAAGTGCACCTAACTTATTTAATAAAGTTTTGTGGTTAATTTTATCGAAAGCCTTCGAAAAGTCGGTATAAATAAAGTCAACTTGCTCATTACTATCAATGGCTCCGAGAGGTACTGCGTTTTTATAAATAGATTTGTGGTTGTTGAGTGATTAGCGTCAATTCCGTGTTGATGCAATGACAGCTGACGTTGGACGGCAGTGTAAATGCGACTGTACAAGACTATTTCAAAGACTTTCGAGAACATGCATAATATAGAGATTGCCCTGTAATTCTCAATATTTGACTTATCCCCACACTTAAACACTGGACAGACCTTAGCGATCTTCCGAATATCTGGAAATCTTTTTGTTGTAAGACAAATATTAAAAATCCTAGTTAGAACACCAACAAACACTTCCACACAATCTTTGACTATAAAGGACGGGATGCCATCTAGACCAGATGTCATCTTATCCTTTAGTGATTTAATGGCCTTCCTGACTTCATTTTCCTCAATTGGATGAAAATGGACAAATAAATTACTATGATTTAGTGAGGCATTATTATGGGGGTTGTGAGTGACATAGACGCTGCTGAAAAACTCACTGAATGCGTTTACTATATCCTGAGGCTGGTCTATAGAATTATTTTGAAATTTCATTACATGCATAAGATGTACATGTGCTGTTTGGGAGTGTATCTGCATTGATGCACTGGAACGCAGGGAATTAAAGAACGCGCGAGCGACAAAGAACCGAGTGAAACCCTCTGAAACCGGCTTCCATACGCTGGAACCCCAGACAACTGATCAGTTGCCGTGACGCCGCGTTCCGCAGAGCTTCACCACGTCCGTTCGCCGGCCGCAGGCTGAAATATCGAACATAGCAGCGCGTGTGAAACAGCGAAAGATTCGATGATTTGGTGGATGCTTCTCTGTGGATTATAAGGATTTGTTTTCTAATAATATCACAAGGTAGGATGAAGTTACAGCATGTTCGACAGGTGTACACAGTTTTTCTTTGCATGCAGTATTTTTGATGCCTAAAGTATCAAGAAGATATGTTTTGCGTTTGAATATAAGCAAGAAGTAATACTTGTAAATTGCGGGGAGGTTTTTTCGAACAAATGCCCGACAGGATGTTCCATAACCATAACATCAATTTGATAATTGAAATTTTTGTTAATTTTTGAAGCTTTGAAAATGGAAACATTTTCAAGGCATACAGGTTAAAATAAAGGTAGAAGATATATATATATATCTAGCTTCCAAGAATCTTACACTTTGGGCAAGAAAAGCTGTTGGAGCAATTACTTGAAGCTTTTCTGTCTGATAAAGACGATGGCTAAGTTTCGCGGAGGGTATTTTTTAATCGATGTCATAACTAGTATGATCAACTTAACTAGCCTGCTGTTTTACGGGGCCCGGCTTCAGAGTTTTGTGAACCCTAAGGCAAATGATAAAATATGCGCCCTCCTTCCATATTTAACAATTTTGCGCCCCATGACACTCTGAGCCCTGAGGCGGCTGCTTCAAATGTCTACCGCCTGTAGCTGGCCTGACTGTTTTAGGAAAAATGAATAGATGGATTCTGCAATGGAAGTACATACTTAAGGATGAACGAAAAGGTCTTCCATTTAGAGATACAGAAGGTATTGGTCTAAGTGATCCGTAGGAAGGACCATTAACATAAAACCTCACATGTCCAATCTGCTGTACTCGCTATATCGCTAGAAGTGATTCCCAATAACCTCAAAAAATTGAGTGGCAATTATACATTTGAGGAAATGATTAGAATCTTAGTTGAATTTTCTTTCTGGATGCAATAACCACGGACGCTATTGTTTCAGAATTTCTGTAGCGCACTTTTTGGTGAAGAGTAAATTTGAAAACTAACGATATCTAAAACAGAATAATTAATGAGTACAGCAAGTTGAACATATAAGGCTTCATCTTGAAGGCATTTTTATGCTCTACAAATTTTCTATAAACTAGTTTTACCGACAGTTCATAGTTATTTGAACATATGAGAAAAATCCATTATTCCATTTTTTGTATTTGCCAAGAAAAAACAATTTATTTCTGTCTTTTTTTCTGCCGCTGAACTGGAAAAAAGAAGACTAGCGATAACTTCCTCTCTGATGAGAGACCAGGAGGCTATCACTGTTTGGGGACGCAACAATCTTATACAGTTTAATGCTTCCAAAATACAGATCGCCGAGGACCTGATCTGGCACGAACATATCTCGTCAATAGCGGCAGCTGCTGGGAAAAAGCTTGGCTTTTTGGTTACGGCTAAGAAGTACTTTTCTCCGCATGACCTTCTCACTCTATACAAGGCCCAGATAAGGCCTAGCCTCGAGTATTTCTCACACGTTTGGGATGCTGCCGCCCCGACTACATTATTTATGCTCGATGCTGTCCAGAGGATTTTTCTCTAATAGAGTCTTAGGACCATTTCGCACCGGCGGGCCGACGCCGATCTAGCTCTCTTCTAACGCTATACCAACGGGCTTTGCTCCTCAGAGCTCTCTTCCATGATGCCGCCACGCGATGTGCCTGCAAGACAGACCCGCCTGACTTTGGCCTGCCGTCCTAACCGTGTCGAACTTCGTACATCCAGAACTGGCCGATACGACCGCTCCTTTGTCGCGAGGGTTTCGAGATTGTGTAACAATTTACAAGAGGAAACTTTTCCCAGTTCTACTAACCTTAGGCAGTTCAAAAATCGGATTAACAAAATTCCTTTGGGATCATCACAGCAGCCGCGGTGTCCCGGCATTTAGGCTTCTGCCTGCGCGGCTGCTTCGGTATAAAAAATTCATTGTTTTTCTGAAATTCTTGATTTGAACGGAAGCAGTGAATAACACAAAACATCTAGATGAAAGGAGAATGTTGCATGAAACTTATTACTCATAAAACATGTCAGAAGTTGTGTAGGGATGTTTTACAACAGAGAAGCTCTACAAAATGTTACTTGACAAAAAAATACCAATGCGGATGTATAGAGAGACAAAATAAGGATGTTTTTGACAATGTTTCGTGTAAATTGTTTGTTAGTCATTTTCTTTATGATCCCATATTCAATATTGTGTAACATCTAATGACTGATGAAACGGCTAGGAAGTCATAGACACACCCATTCAACATCACTGATGATAGATCATACCTGATTTCATTAAAACAGCCAGTCCGGGTAAATAGTTTTTCGAAATCAAGCAGCAGCTGAAAGTTTCATTAGAACTATCATAAAAAGCCTTCTTGCATAGTACTTAGGTGTCCCATGGCAGTTTATTGTACCAGCAGTAGATTGACCCAGCACTTCCCACGTAACGTCGTTATCAGTTCATAAAGGATTATGTTCAGTACAAACTAGATCCTCTGAGAAAAAAGTCAAACAGGTCCACACAATTAGTCCATAGACATTATCTTCCTGCCCTACCGGCAGTGCATCTGCAAATTTCGCCTTTCTCCGATACTTAAACCGGACAGACGTGACAACGCGGTCAGAGCATAGAAAACACTATGCTGTGAAATACCATACCTCCCTCAATTTTTTTTCCAAAAATGATAAGCATCGCCCGAAACATCAAAAACGAAGTTTGAGCGATTTTTATTCTTTTTCGTTTTTTGGCATTTTTGTTTGCAGTTACTGGACCGATTTTTTAACACTACAAAGCTTTTGCGTCCCTGGTATAGTAGTAACCCTGTGTAAAAAAATAATCCAAATCCGATCGGTACTACTCACGTTGTAGGCGGTTATAAGATCAGCGGATGACCGACAGACAGACATACCGATGGAAATGAAGGTTTTTCATGATCACAATGACACTAAAAAAAGCATATCTCATTTTCCAAAATGTATGCGATTACAATACTTCCCCGCCAGTAAGCGTGGGATGTAAAAATAATTGGGGGTGACTTGTTTGGTTCAAATAGAAAACGACGATACAATTTATTTTATTTTTCACATAAGGTGAGGGGTATGTAAATCTTACCTTTGCCCCCAATAAAAAAACTGCTTCCTACATACCTTCCTTTAGATGTTACCAAGAGCACCTTTGATACATTACAAAAGGGAAAGTCTCATAAATCTGAGCTGTTATCTTTATTACAATATGACAAGAGCATTTAAAATATTTGAGCTGATATCGTCGTTAGCCGTAATTTTAAATTAGCGCATTCAACTATCTGGCGATCTTAACTGCGCCTTCACCAGAACAAGCGAAGGTCACACCGAGATTCGTGAGATCATAAGTTACCGGGTTATGAACTTTTACGTGTAAACTGTAAACTTTCCGACACATGCAAAGAATAAACAATTTTATAGCTGCTAATATTTTTTCGGGTGAACTTGAAATCTTGACTCAGTAACACTGAAAGTTCGTCATGCTCGTTAAGCAATTACGACTAGGATTTTAGTGGTAGATGTAATACCTAAACAAAACTGAGATCAAATAGGTACTAATTAAATTATTGGGAACTATCACGGAAATTTTTGTGATGATTCATCTTCAGTATACGAGATGACAGGGAAACGTTGTCTCTAGGTGACTCGATGGCATGTTCCCAAACTGAAAGTCGAATAGATTCAATTCCCATAGAATACATCAGTATTGTTATCATAATCCGTCTAACTTAGAGATATTTTTCTACCGATCTAGGCGGTACGCCGTTACATATCTTGACAGAAGGGTAGGAGACGTACGAAATTAAGCAACTCCGCAGCACCGTCTCTAAAAAGTGGTTATTCTGCACAGGTCAAACGGAAGCTGGCTCAAAGTTAGCTTAGATCTGCTTAGCAATCAATCCTTAATCTGGAAGAGCGAAGTAAATTAGTACCATCGTAAAATATGGCATCAATATTTCAATCGCCAAGCAACAAATCCTGGAGTAACTCAATTGCTAATTTTGCTGAACAGTACCATAAAGCCTAGGAGAATGTTAGAAGTGACAATACAATGAGGAAGATCACGGTACCACCATCTGATCAAGGGTCCTTCTACTTCATTTTTAAAGATATTTTTGAGCATATGAAACAAACTCACTGTGACTTACGACTGAAGTCATTGTACTACTATAGTAAAGTTAGAGATTTTGTCCTTTGGTTACACTTTCAATAAATATGATAACCAGAGCAACAAAATGTCAAGTACTTCAATTGCATACATGTATAAATGTATACCAGACGATAGGTTCAATAAATTGAGAAATTACTACATAGGCAAATTGGTGGAGTACCATGATATACCACTTATCAAGCAACAATGCGAAAAGCAGCAACACCGCAAGGTACGTCTCGGTAATCGGCATCACCACCAATGCATGTCATACTCAGAACCTTCGTAAAATGTGTCAAAAATAATGGCACTACACCACAGATAAGAGAGAACGTGTTCTTTGGCAGTACTTCACAACCTATATGTTTTACGAGAACAAGAAACCATCTACTAACCTATAATTGCTAGAATCGTGGACAAGAACTGAAAAATGTTACCCAAAGAATGAGAATGCTATGAATGGCAACACCGCAAGGTACTACCCTTGTGCTATCTGTACTACACAAAGAAGCCAATTCTTTGACTTCACAATCAATATGATGATAAAAAATACACATCAAGTACTATAATCGCTATAATACCACTGTGCTTTTTGATGGTACTACCTTGGGTGAAGCATATTGAAAACAACAAATCATCAAGTACCTTAATTGCTATATTCCGCCTAACTGTACAATATAACATTACTTATTAAACGAGGATGAAACGACAACGCCTCAAGGTTCATCACAGTACTACCCTAGACGCAAGCGATTATACTGGATTTTGTAGCCGAAAGCTTTTAAACTTCTATAAAAGAATTGAGACACCAAATACCACTATGCTGAATGGTTTGGTAAAGCATCTATTCCATCACAATCAATATTATAATGAAAATAACAAATCATCAAGTACCTTCATTGCTGAATTCCGCTGAACACGACCTTGAAACAATACTTCTTGAGCGAAAATATTAGAAACGGCAACGCCGTAAGATTCACCACAGTACCACCCTTGATTCAAGCGAATATCCAAGCTTAACAACTATGCACAGGCAATTTTGTAGCCGGGAGTTTTTAAACATCTCTAAAATTAATTGAAATACCTAATACCACTGTGCTGATTGTTGGTACTACCTTGGGTGGAGCACCTATTCCTTCACAATCAATATGGTAATGAAAACAACAAATCATCAAGTACCTTAATTGCTAAATTCCGCCGGACAGTACTTTAAAACAATACTCATTAAGCGAGAATGCTAGGAATGGCAACGCTGCGGGTACCTACACCGCGGTGGTTCCGCTGAACCGTACCGCTCAAGCTTACTCAGTCGGCGCCGTGTACTCTATCGCTCTGCTCAGGTGAACACCGTCTATTGGGGATTGGATATAGGTACTACCTTTACCTGCGCGGGTGAAGCGATAAACGAAACGAAAAGGTCGCGTTTTTTGTTTAGAGGTTTGAGAGACAGTCAGTGATTGTGAGATTTGGATATATTTTTGTTGTCTTAGATAAGGGTAAGCATCGTTCAATCTATCTAGAAGCTTTATTATATGAGTTCCGTAAAGTTATCTATTGGATTTCCCTTTCCCAACTTGAGCTTTGAGATTTTTTTCTTACTTGTATCAGGTATCCGGATTGCTATGTAGAGGGTAGTAATACGGACGATGAAGGATCAAATAGCAAAAAATAACCTGAAGAAAAGCGTATTAGAGACCCTTGGATATTACAAAAAAGACAGAGGTATTAACGTATTATTTGGGATTATGGAACGAAGAAACACTGCCACATTACAGATTACACAAACGGAGTTGTCCTGTAATCCAGAGTGCCATTGCGACCCATATGGGTTTATTGTGCACCCTCCCCATATACACTGTCTAACGCACTGTGCCAATCCTTGATCCTTTAATCACTCTTCATAACCTTAAAATAAAGTGTAGTCTCTTCTGTTAAACCCACCTCATTTATGTCTACCTCCTCTTAGGAGACTCTCAATGGTCCTTTTGGTTTTCCTGCAGATGCAGGCTTTCGTTCTTTGATGAATTTTTTGTCTACATTTGAAGCATCTGGCGGTTTTGCTCCGTTCTAGAGAATTTGTCTTGGTTCAATCATTTTGAACTGCTCGATAAGGCGATTAGCTTCATGCTGTCGAGCTAGCCCATCCGCTTTACCTTGTGTCGAAGTTGTCCAAAAATACTAGTAGCCTGAAGTGTCGGGCACAAAAGCGTATCGTTATAAATTGAAGCAATATTGTAAAAGCGTTACCCATCAGACTAAGGCAACAGTATCACTCGTCTGCGCAAAAGCCGATAAAGAAGAAAACTAGCCACTGAGTTCGGCGCACATATCATTTAAACTAAAAAGGAATTTCGTGGACAGTCTCAAAGAGCTGCGAAACCAAATCAGGACACGAAGAACACAAAGGAAATAAAAGGGCGGATGAGATAGCCCAAAAAAGTGTGGCTAACTCTCTTATGGGTCCTTAGCCTTTCTGTGGCGTCACGAGAACAAGCAGCCCATAAAATACTGTAGTAAGGAATAGTCCCTATAATGATGTAACAGACAAAAGAGTTAATTAAAGAACGAAAGCTTTACAGGGGAGTTCCTCAGATTTGAAAGGAAGGCCATAGACATACCTATGAGGTTCTTGGGTCTAGGAGAAGAGTGTCGGTTCTACAGAGAACATGTGCCTCTATCGGTAACATTACGAAAGCCTGGTTTGGCTAAGCTTTCAGATATTTGGAATCGAGAACCCACCAAGGAAGAGCTATATGCGAAGCTCTGTGTTAAGGCTACGGAATATGATTAAAGAAACCTGGCTCACTGTAATCTGTCTGTGTTACCCACGTTTTGTACCATTTTTTACGTTTAAGAAAGCTTTGGTAATAAGCTGCAAAATTCCTGTAACGACGACACAGTCCTTTTGCATTTGATAGTACTCTGAATATTTTTTAAGAGTCCATGCTATGTTCTTCAAGCTTATTTGTTCGCAATGATGAATTACTTGTATTCTTCATACCCACTACACGACAATCAATCGTGCGCTGTGTAGCCTTGTAAGTTTTACACCTTAAGTTCCTAGTTATGGACAGTATATTTCTGACCCACCCACTATGATTACAAAACAATTATAATTATTATGGTTTTACACAAGCCATACTTCAATTATACTGCAAGTAAAAACTATGTATATGATCTTCCGAGAAATAGAAATCATTCGATCTGAGGTATAGATTAGTTGGAAATATTAATCTTAGTGAATGAGCATGAGTATGCGGGATATATAGAGTGTTTTCAATGTCATTAACAATAGTAAAGACTAAATTTAAGGAATTGAAAACTACTCCTGAAGGAGTCAGTCTAGCATAGAAAAGCAAATGGCTTTAATAGTTTCTATAAATTTAAAATTAGTAATTTGACTATTTGACTATGAACAGTGTAGACATAGGAGAGAATAGAAAAAATGCCTGAGAAAGTAAATACAGTTACCAGATACTACTGGGCAAGTCAAGAAATAACGTAGCGTCTAACAGATTTTTTTTTAGAACAACCGATACTATCTACGACAAGCATCAGGGAGAGAGGTATCTGCAAAAGCGCAACACTGTCAGAGTATCATGAGTCATCCATTGATCGCATTTAATATCGACCCAACACACAGTGCTGTCAGATCAAACCAGATAATGATCATCAATCAGTTTGTAAGCTCTACCTGCAAATCCATTTTTCATTTGGTTGACATGATTTGGCCTATGGTTTAAAAACTAGCTTAACACTTAATATCCTTTTCAATAAAGGTCACAACTTATGAGTAAATCAAGCAGTGGCTAAGGGCTTATACTTCAGTTTCGTGAGTATTAAATGTTCTTTGGCCGAATGCGTGACTGTCATCGAATATCACCAAGAAAAACAAACATCGCTATAACAAGCGTCTCGTTAACCATAACAAGTGCTTCCTTTCATGCTCACATGTTCTCACACTACCGGCACAGCTCCGTTTTTCCATAAAAAGGGAACTAATTATAGTACAACATTGACTAGCTACGGGGTGGAATAGACAACATCTTTGTGGATTTGACTAATGACCTAACTTTCAATATAAATCGATAGATATCAGCATCTGTTTTAGGGTGTAGTTAGTAAAAAAAATATGTTGGAGTCTCTCATACTTTGGCCAAGTCTCATTATTTAAGACGTACCTACAATATCATTTGACTGCGTCAATCATGAAATATTGTTAAAAAACTACATAGTTCCGGGATTACTGGCAGTGCGCTCACATGGATCGAATCTTGTTTGGAAAACAGGTCACAATATTGGTACAGAAATAAAACGAGTCCGGTCTTCATGCGTTGATATTGATGAGTTCCCCAAGGATCTATATAAGGGCCTCTTTTATTTATACTATATATAAATCATATAGGTGAACTCTTCAATGGCCAAGCGAATTTTACATTGTATGCAAACGATGCCTCAATTATAATTTCAGATCCTCATAAATTTTATGAAAATTACTTATTTTGCCTAGTTTATATATATATACACCTTCGGAAAAACCATTATTATACATTATGATGAGGAAGAGAGATGGAAATATACAAAAGTATGTAGGTGCGTGAAAGACACTCGATTGTAGGATCCTATCTGGCAGCGTCGGAGTGTGACGGACAACGGGGTAAAGTAGAAGAGTGATAAAAGAGAGATGGCAGAACGGGCGCTGGCACCTGCCGGATGCGCTCAACAAATGCGATTTGTTTCTCCCATTCGGAAATATGTACGAATAGCGATGAAAGTAGACGAGCCGATGTGCTGTTGCCAAGAAAGATTTCCCATGTATAACAATGGTTTTTCCTAAGGTGTATATATACAGGGTGTCCGCAAAGTTGGGGTTTTCCTTTACACGACGTGTAGATCTTGAAAACATAAGCAATTTTTCTTAGTACCATATACACCAATGTGTTAAGGGAACCGAGATAAAGGGCTCTGCAACATCAAAAATATCTTAATACCGTCCTGTAGCCACGACCCGGGACATCACCGATTGGTACAAGGTCTCAACCCGACGGCAGAACTGGGTCGGGGTCAGTGTGTCAGGTCAGTATGCAACCTTCAACCGACGGTTACGGACGCGCATGTAGAGGTAATCGCGTAGACGAGAATCCCTCAACAAGCACTAGAGACGTGGCTAGAGAAGTGCAAGTATCAAAAACTATAGTGTGGCAAACGATGCGTGAAGAGGGGCTGTATCCGTTTCACGTCCAGCGTGTACAAGCCCTTCAACCTGACGATTTTCCAGCAAGAGTGCGGTTTTGTGAGTGGTTGTTGCATCAACATGACAATAATCCGGACTTTTTGAAGTGCATATTGGTGACAGACGAATCTACGTTCACGCGTAATAGGGTGAATAACTTTCGCAACACTCATGTTTGGTCAGTAGAAAATCCGCACGCTGTCCGTCGGGCACATTTTCGGTGAATGTTTGGGCTGGCATGGTGAACGGTATGATCATTGGACCATTTATTCTCCCAAATCGATTGGACGGGATGCAATACCTAGACTTTTACGCAACATTTTGCCTTCCTTGTTAGAAGATGTGCCATTAAGTGTAAGACAATCAATGTGGTTTCTGCGTCTGCTCGGTAGCGCTTCAGCTGATTTCATTTTCTGTTGGAGCGGTATGATTTCGGGCAGAGACGTACTTAGCCCTTCTCGTCAACTGTAGAGTGAGTACTTTTTCCTTTATTTTTTTTTACTTGGTCGCCCTCGTTTCACTACACATTACCTTTGTTATTTCAAGAGTAGTTGTTTCTGAAAAGGAAAACCCCAACTTTGCGGACACCCTGTATATATATATATATGAATTCGCAGTGTTAACGAATGTAAATTTAGAAAACTATTTAAAAAATAAAGATGTTCATGGACTAAATAAAGGACAATGTAACCAATTATATGTACCCCTTGTGAAATACAATGTATCCAGGAAGTGTCTAAGGTATTTAGGACCAAAACTTTTTAACAGTTTAGCAGCAGACATAAGAAATGTCCAAGATATGGAGCTTCTTCAAAATAAAACTAAAACCGTGTATGTAATGTAATTACCCAGTCTCAGAAAGGTTCAATTGTAGATTATTTCTTTATGTTTGTTTATATTTTAAATTTAATATTCATTTTGACGACTTCTATACATAGTATGAGTCGGAAAGAACAATAAACTATTACTATTACTAATGACGCTAGAAGAGCTCAAGTGTATCTTAGCAGGCATGCATTCCATTCTGTGCTATACATATTCCGATCTGTCTGCAGTAATTTTCCTATAAAAAAACCGATCGGGCTTCAATGTCGCAGATTTTGTGGTATAACTAACAATCATCATAAGAACTCCCTCGTAGACAAACAATAGTAAACAAGGAGTACGAGCTGCACTTGTCCGCCAGATGTGAAGAGAGCCATCGTAAAAGGGAACGCATTAGTCATTAATTAACAACATGCCTAATTGAGCGTACAATTAGATCGCAGAGTGCGTTGACGTTCACCGCCATTCATCAGTTTGGCACCCACGCTTTCTATTGGCCGCTGATTCAATTGTTTAGGAAGTCGGATAATGGATCTGCTTCCATTTTTGTAGCGGCATGGTCAGATGCGACTATGGATGTTTACGAGGAAGATAAACGGCATTTTTGGAATGAGGGAAGAGTTCTAGATGGATGGATTTCGCTTAGTAGTAGTAGTAATAGTAGTAATACAAAGGCGGAACCTGGTAGCTAGGCCACCTTTTCCGATGTACTAGCAGATCTCCTAAGAAAGATCAGGATGTCCGGCCACTTCAATGAGTGTGATACTTCTCTATGAAACCCCCTAGACTGCAATATAACCGGGAAAATCCTAAAACGTGAGACGCTGTCTTGTAGTCCTCCCAACACATTTATATTTGTTTGTTTATTTGCTAATACGACACAAAATTGTACGCGGGCAGCTATGAATCTCTTGGCTTTTCTCTCCACCAGCACTGGATCAATTTTCAAAAACTACAAAATCATAGAGTAACCTTGTGTACAAATTATATCCAAATCAGAGAACTACCAAGCTATAGAAGGACCAAGGATTAGCGGACAGACAGACAAAACGACGAAAACCAGTGATATGGTTTTTCCTAGAACATCCAAAAAACATCATATTTCATTTTCAAATCCGCAATTGCAATATGTGACTTTGTTAAGAAATAATAATTGCTTTCCTAATTTGGACTGATGGAAAAGTTCAGGAACATCTTTACACACCTCGATACTACTAAATCATCGAATGTCGTGGAAAATGCGCTTATGACGCATTTTTCCGTTCTGCCATTATGTACCAATTATGGCATTTACTTATCTGCGGCTTATCAATAAATAATGCGGTGAATCGTGCATATAATTGGAAAAACTTTTTCTTGTGTAACGAAAATAGAAAACCTCCCGACGTCACGACCATTTAATATCGTGAAATATTCAGGTGTGACATTAGGAACAGCAGTGGGAATCTAGCCACCTGGGAAATACGCGTTGAACGTCGTCGTATCATTAGAAGCTGACTGTTATTTGAAATTTGTTGACAATGTCGATGATTGAGATGTAGTTTGTCGGACTTGAATTGTCTGTAAGGTTTGTTGATTCAAAAAACCTTATAGACAATGGATGATCGAGAAACAACATCTCAATTAGTAGATGAGACTAATTACGAAAGAAAAATGTTGGCCAGTTAGGAAATGTCATTTGAAAAAAATGGTGTCAAGTAGATTGACTCTGCACTTCCCACGCAGCGCTGACATCAGTTCATAAAAGATTTTGTTCAGCACAAGTTAGACCCTCAGCGAAAAAAGCTAGATACAAACAAATTAAATGTATCAAGTCAGTCAAACAAGCCAATACAATTAGTCTATAGGCATTTTTCCCTGCCCTACCGGTAGTACCGTCCATACGGCCCCCCGTTGCCCGTCCCACATGCTGGTTCGCAGCGCGGCACAGCGTCAGTGATAGAGTTTGGCACACCCGCCGGTGAAGCCGTGGCAGCAGAAGCAGAGCGTCTAGAGTCTCTTATTCTATTTTAAGGGCAACTATATAGGGAAATCAGTAATGCGTGAAATATGTCTAACACCAAAACAAAATGAGGTCCCCTGCACCACTCCCAATCTTTAACCATGCAAACGTCGTTCTGAAAATGATTTGAAACGTCAAAAAACTCGAAGCTCTTTCATCCTTATAGTAGGGCCTACTTCCTTGTGTGAAAATTACTGGTATTTTGTTTTGGTCAATTGTTTGGTACAACATTTGCTACAATAAATTATTAATGCGTGTTCTAATATCACGACGATGAACGCAAAATACAGATATTTATTTTGAAGGTTTATAACTTAATTTCTGTAGCTTTTACTTTTACGAGTTTTTTTTTTTGAGAAATCAACTTCTTTCGTAACAGAGCATATGTGGTCAAAATTTGTCGGATAAGTAGTCTAACATCAAAAAAATAACCCCATTTTTGATTTTTTTGCAATTACAATATTTCCTCTCCAGTGAGCACGGGAAGTAAAAGGAGATCTAGGTGACAGAAACGTCGATAACGTTTTCTTTCAACAAAGGTTGTTTTATATGTAGGTCGAAAGAGGCTGTTGAATAAATTTCAGGACATATATCAACTAAGTTGCCGCTATTGTTGCCACTGAACTAAAGTTCTCAAGGCATGTTTAAAGTAAAATTAAACGACAAAAATATAGTGAAATAAGAATGCATATTGGGAATATCATAAATCGTTGGAAACATGACGACAATATCCCATTTAATAAGAATCCACAGATTCTACACAAAGCTTCTTGCTACAAGGTTTACATCAACAAATATTTGAAAATAAATAATATTTGAAATATTTGGCGAGTTAGGCCTTCAGTGATAGAACGTTGCACAGAGCTTCACTCCATTGTCTGATCTTTTCGTTTTAACTGACAATGTTAATGAACCCGATATGACTAACACGGATTTATATGTTTCCTGCGGCACTGAAGAGGAAGTGCCGATCGGATTTTAATAAGATTTTCACACTGGGTTCGTAAGATGACAAATAAAACAAAGACCAATTTTTATTAAAATTATCACCTAAAAATGCCTTCATGCATTTCCGTTGTGTTCCTAGAAGAAATATGATAAAACAGATAAGAAGCTTAGTTGTAACCGTTAGCAATAAAAATAAACGGTAATCTAGACACGTACTCAAACACTTTTATCTTCCATATGTCGTTGGCAGCACTGCTTTTCTATTACATTACTCACATCTACCGCCCAACTATGTTGTACTCGGAAATATTCCTTTGACACAGGTTCGTTAGTAGACAAAGCACGATTCATGTTATACATGTGTGTAAGTTTTATTAATCAGATTATGACATTGCACTTACTCGTTTCTTTTTTTTAACAAACACCTGGATCTGAAAACTAAGCTTCTGCTTGCTAAGATCCGCACGGGATTCTAGCGGCAAAGCAGTGGAACTTGGATGCCTCAGAGCACTTTTGTAAATTCGCTCTATCAGCATAGTGCAAAGCCCCTTCTGGTATACTGTTGCACGTAACTTACCCTACAGCTATCCGAGTTACTGTGAGACGCAGAAACTTAAACCGTTGAGAATAGATTCTAATAGTAAAAAGAGAAAAATGATGAAAACGAATGTTATGGATCTATTCCTGAGCGACAATATATTTATGGTTTTGTTATTCTGAAATTTTTAGTATCTGGTATGCGTTTTGATACCAAAGAAAAGCAGTCAGAAAGAGGGTCGAGTTCCTTTACATGGTCGATGGTAGGAGAAAGCTTAGTAGGCACTAGGTAACCAGCATCAAGGCGGTTAGCATGATTTGATCTGTCTGAATGATCCCTGATAACTAATATTAATTGATGCATTTTTATGGCCTATAACACAAATTTGCTTGATCAGGCTCATTTATTGCTAGTTTTGAGTTCATCCCTGACTTACCTTTA
Organism: Acanthoscelides obtectus; assembly: GCA_963669975.1. Lineage (NCBI taxonomy): Eukaryota > Metazoa > Arthropoda > Insecta > Coleoptera > Chrysomelidae > Acanthoscelides > Acanthoscelides obtectus. Next base: position 14,848,369 of record CAVLJG010000008.1, on the reverse strand, counting down.
TTTCCCACGCCTACTGGCGAGTAAGCATTGTAATCGTGAAAAGGGTTGATATTGACCCGTTTCATAAAAGAGAAGCATATCCTCGGAAGCATATCCGCTTGGCCTCCATCAGTTCTTGGTTGGTAGTTGGAGACTTGATCCGTTCGTTCGACTGTTAATACCGTTGCTTGACTAACACCAAGTTCCTGGCCAATACCTTGTTGATATCCAGGGTCAAGTTCTCCTCCTCGAGTTTCCTCATTCTCAACTAAAAATCTGTCCGCAAGCCATTGTACATTTGCTTCGTCGAATCGATATGATTTTTTGAAGTCACGACCAAGTACAGGTAAACGAGGTTTGTACGTTTTAACATCCCTTACATCCAAAATTTCCGCCATCATTGTTTGACCACCTTTCGTTACGAAGTTGAGTCTGCTACTGACCACACTCAGAATTTTTGAAGCATATGCTTGCTAAGCCAAGTGTAAGTTGAAGATTATGAATATCCTTTTACTCATGTCACTGCTTTGAAGGATATGCTTATACTCCAAAAGCAAAAGAATTTACTTTAAATTATTATAAATACCATTTGGAGAATTTCCTTCAAAATTAGCTAGTACAAGGATATCCTTTGTTTTATGAATACCGCTCATTGAGACCCGTAAACCACGAAAAACCATGTCTCTCATTTCCGTCGGTGAATACTCGTATGTTTGTCTGTCTGCTGATCCTGGACCCCTCTATAACCTGTATATATGTACCGCTCAGCATTTGATGAAACTTTTACACAACGTTACTACTATGCCACTAACAAAAAAGCTTTGTAGTTTGTGTAAAGCTGTCCAGTGGCGGCGGAGCGGAGAGGCAAAAGCTCTGTTTTTTGACGGGCTCCTAATCATTTTCGGAAAAACTTTTGTAGGGGTTAAAATTTTTAGAAGTTGCTAATTTTTATACGCCTCGACCCCCAGTAATCATATTAGGCATATTTCACTCATCACAGATGCCGCAGTACCTTTAAAACTTATCTCTATCAGTCAATGCGTGTGACGTGGTCTCCCGATGGACTAGCGTCGTACGTCATAGTCGACAATCCCTTACGCACTGCTGTGGCCGGTGTGCGTTGTGAAGGCTAATAGCGTCATTCGCGCGGGATTGGTCATCGCAAAGATCATGTGCGCCCCCAGGGATTTCTCTCAAGGGAAGGGAGAAGGTCATTTAATTTCCTGATATACATGTTCGTAGCTAACTTTTTTTTTCAAAACGACTAACTTGTTACGAACTAATGGCAGCGTTGGGTGAGAAGCACAGAATCAACTTACTTCTCGCCATTTTTTGTCTGGCATTTGGGCGTGCAAGTACAATAGCATCCTCTTCAGCAAGAGGCAACAGATATATTTATATCATTGCGATTATATTTCGCTATTAGGCATTCGAAATATATAAAGGTGATGTAACACGATTATAATCTTATTCTTCCTAAGACAGCTAAAAATTGCAACATTAGAAAGGCTTATCGAATCCTCTAACCAGTGATACATTTGCGCGTATTTCTTTGACGGCTTCGACAAACGGAAAGATTAATATTTTAATTACGAGTATTTAATTACAGTGATTTCACTCGCCTAATAAGCGAAAATGGGTTGGTTATGGAGCGAGTGTTCTTGACACACACTCCTTGCTTTTCCGTTTTCATCAGAAGAATTTGCCCTACAGTTGTTGGTATGTCTTCTTGCAAATCTTCTTCTATACTTTGTCCAACATTAATTGATGGCAGGTGGACCCGAACAGATATATTGCAGTAACAGCCATCATAACAAGCTTTAAAATATTTGGTGAGTCAAGCCTTCGCAGTGACAGAAAAGTGCGCAGAGTTTGCTCTTGGTATTGACTCCAATGTCTGGCCTTTTCCTCTTGGGTTTTCTCATAGGTGCCAAATTCGGTTTAACTGATAATGTTAATGAACCCAGTATGAGTGTCAGAGACTTTCTGGTTATATTTAGGTATATTCTTTCTTCGCTTCATAAGAGGTTACTACTGTGCCAAGGACGAAATAGTTTTGTAGTTTTTGAAAGTAGACGCTGAGCTATACGCAAAAAATCTTGCAGAGGTTGAAAATTGGATGTTGGTGGTTCTGAGAGAGTGCGAGCTTATGTCAACTTTTTGCTAGCAACCTGCATGTTGTCAAATTTGTGGGAAATTGTATATGTTGCGCGTAGATCAGGAAGACGCAATCAATTTCAGGTTCACACTTACCTGATGTTGATTGCTTTACTAGTACTTCTACTGATAGGGGAACATAGACTCAACTTACCAGGTGGTTGTCTCACAGATTATCCATATTGTAGGGGCCAGTAAACTAAATCAGAATTGTTAAAAGAAGTACGTTTTTATATTTTGGCCGATCTAGACCTTGTTACGGGTTTAATTTGAAATCATACTCTTGCCTCAGAATTCAAGATTTATTAGCTGAAAATTGTACACTGTGAGCGGTTACCAAGACTAGATTCACAATCTTAAGTCCTAGGTGCTATCGTGGTCCGTGGGAACTGCCGTGACCCTGCAATAATCGTAAACACTAAACAAGGGTAGACATATTTCTAGTTTAACTACCTGAAGATTTTCTCTATGGTTTATACGTAACTCTCCATCTATTATCTCATTTTGTAGTTGAGGCCCCTTCATCTGAGAATTGTTTACGTCTTCGTTTCTTTCCTAACCTCAATGTATGTTACAACAAGTGTTCGGTCCTTTCAGTCCGGGAACAGTCCGCTGTTGTTCCATTCCTCCATTGCTCTTCTCGAACTTTGTGTTCCGTGTCCAAGTTGAAGAAACTTCACTTTTTGGTCGTAGCTCTGTTGAGAAGCACGCATTTTGCGGATCTTTACGCCAAATAAAGTCTAAGCGTTCTTCCTTTTTATGTCTCATATAATCCTACGGGGATGTGGGAGACAGCAGTCTTCGACGCTTTTACGGCGTTCTAGCCGACACTTTTAGGCCACACTCCAACAGAGGTAAGCAATTCGGCTTGCGTTAAAATGGAACCCGCGCGCCATATTGGATTTTTGTTTCAGGCTTTTTTCATCTTCTTCCAACTTTTTCATCTTCTTCCAAATTTTCGTCTTCTACACCTTACGTTTTCTCCACCAAACTACTGCTGATACCTTCAGATGAAGCCCTGACGACTTTTTCACGCCCTGCCCAGTAATGAGAGTTCCAAGCAGCCCCTGAGGAAGGGAGCTGATTCAGCTGAAACCCCGTCGAACTGCATCTATATACTTAAGCAGCTAATTTCACTTAATATGAATTATTTATCCTAACTTCACAGCTGGTGTGATCCTGAGGTATGCATACCCCCGGAAACTTGGTAAGTCACTAATGTTCGTTTTCATTTGTTGTTAGGTGATCGATTAACCATTGCAATGTGAAATTTTGAGCTTACTGTGATCATTTTGAATACTTGAAAATCCTGTCATAGCACCCTTCAGGTAGTTTGTTGCAAACCTTGTCATAGCACCCTTCAGGTAGTTTGTTGCAAACTTTGTAATAGCACCCTTCAGGTGATTTATTAAAAATAGTTAAATAGATTTTGGGAAAGCTCTGGAAATTTTCAATCTTCTCATTTGCCCCAGCGCCCTAATCCTCCAAATCAACAACCACTTCGAACCCCAGAAGTAACATTCATCGTGCAGGGAAGTGCATCTACAACCACCCCCCTGGCACGAGGGTAACAACCTTTTTCCCGTTGTACAAACTGTACATGTTTGCGTTCCGAAGAAACTGTGGTATAGCAGGGAGCATAACCGGGACATTATATAGCTTTTATATCAAGCTATATAATTTACGTATAATTTTCTCCTAAAGATTATTTTCTAATTAAAGTTCTAAATAGTAGCTCCAATTCTCATTGCATGACCTCAAACCAGCGTGGGATCCCTACAAAAAGTAACATCAGCCATGTAAGACAAGTCATTGTTTATATCAGACAATGTAACAGTAAAAAATTAACAAAATCATAGGATCTCCGAGTCCAAGAAGGAACCTTGAAGATAATTCGTGACCCATGCAAAACCAATTAGCCTTTGTTAATTATAAACATGCCAAGTGTTGAATATAGATTGAAAGAAACATGATATTTTTACATTTTAGTTAATAATAATATCTATCTTTCTTAAATTATTGTTTTGCATCCCAGGCTTGTCTAGATTTTGATGAACTTTCGACACTACGAGGGATGTCTTTTAAGTTTTGCATATGGAAATAAAACAACACGGTAGGAAGTTTTAAATGACTTTATTGTTTTTCGAAGTTTTCTCCACGAAGATTAATACACATCTGCATGCGCTCGAACCAGTTTTCGAAGCACTTATCCCACTCGTTTGCTGGCAGATCCAAAACGACATTTTTGAATCCGTCAACTGTTTCTTCTGGTACTTTAACCCTTGACCATGCAGTCTGTTTTTAATTTTCGGGAAAGTAAAGAAATCGTTAGGACTTAGACAGCGACTATATGGAGGATGGTCCAATAATTCCACGTTTTCTTCCGTTAAATGCTGCCTTGTTTTTTGGGCTGTGCTCGAGCTTGCATTGTCTTGGTGGAGGATGATTATTCTTTCGGGGTTGATTTTTTGAAGCTCGGTGATGAGTTTTGGCAAACAAATAGTGGTATACCAATCCGCAGTAACAGTTCGTTTCTCATTAAGAGGAATTGTTGCGATATGACCCGCTTTTGACACAAATGTCGCAACCATCTTTTTCGAAACACTTCCGAGAACGGGTGACTTTTGTTGGCTTTTCTTCACCTTGGAACACCCAAACTGCCGACTTTCGTTTATTTTCTGGTTCATAACAGTAAATCCACGATTCATCACCACTAACAATGCTGTACACATTTTTTGAGTTTCCGGCATTGAAACGGTCAAGCGTTTTTTGAAACCATTTAAGCCTGGCAGCTTTCTGCTCTTCAGTCAACAGGTGGGGTATCCAACGAGAAACTAATTTTCTTACTCCTAATTCTTCATGTAAAATTTTTTGAATTGAGGTCTTTGAGATCTTCAAGGACGCCTCAATCTCGCGATATATGTCACATGTCTATCTTCAATGATGAGTTTGCGCACAGCATCGACGTTTTCATGGGTGACTGCCGTTTTTGGTGCACCCACCCTGGAATCGTCGCTAAGACTCACCCGTCCACTTTTGAATTCTCCATACCAACGGGAAATTGTCGACTGATGTGGCGCTTCGTTGCCGAAAACAGACAGTAACTCAGCAAGGCATTCTTGTTGCGATAATTGTCTCTGAATGTTGTAATAAATTATGGCGCGAAAATGTTCTCGGTTGAGTTCCATTTTTCTAATGACCTGGTGACACTTAAAAATTCACTGTAGTGAGAACACTGCACGTATTGTTGTGAAACTTTGAATTTAAGTTTACTAAAGAGTGAGGTTAAGATTCAGTACTGACGTTCGATCCGCGCGGCCTACTATGTTTTTATATGCAAAACTTAAAAGACATCCCTCGTGTGATTCTACTGTGTTAACTTCGAAGAACGTCTATACCATTTGAGGATTGATCCACCACTACTAGTATAAATTTTTGTACCATTATAGACTGAAAAGTATAATAACATAACCGAAGTTACGAAAGTCTTTTAGTATAGAACCTACAGATCGACGAATCACTGACAATGGAATTGTCAAAGAGCTCATGCTCCATTTCTTGATACTTCATTCGGTTTGTTCAGGAGATTGAGGAGGGAGGAGACAGTGATAGTTAGAATATTTATATTATCAGTCATTTCATATGAAGTCTTATGCGCAACTCCAAAATCCGTCAGGTTAATCTACTTGACTGCAACTTTTTGGGCGGTGTACATATATTGTTACTAGAACATGCCATTAATGCATGATTCGTATATACTCGTAGTAGGGTGTTAACAAGCAAATTAAGTACCAATAAGTACCAATATAGTAGTATTTTAGAAGATTATGTCATACCGCGCAATAAAAATGAATAATAAAAAATAACAAGTCGTATTTGTACTTAACAGTGGTGACTCACATCTAGTGATGACTGGAAATACCCGTGAAACTTGTTTGTTTTTCAGATAATACACCAAATAGTATAGTATGAATTATCGTCAATGCCTCTTTTGAATTACAGCCGTATACGTTCATACAGGGTTCCTGAACTAAATTTAAGTAAAAAGATCAAATTACCATGTTTCTTAAAAAGCCTAGTTTCAACGATATTTGTGCCGACTTTGTTGAATTTTGGCAGTGTTTCTCATTGCAAAAAGACGCTAAGCTAGCACTAGTTAGAAGATAATTATGAATTCCAGTGGCGTCTCGTGTGTCAGTCTCACGCGTAGCATTGATGAAAAATCTACGCCACTTAATGATTGAAAAGATATATGTCCTTTGTCTCTTGGTATCTCTTTGTATCCTACTTCGTTTCCGATGGAGAAATGAAAACGACTTTTTAACACGCCGAAAAGTTGTTAACAAAACAATTTGACAAATTATTTACAAAAAATGTTGTTAATAATTTGTAATTAAGTTGTTTTTATTTTGTCCCCGCACAGTAAGTTACGAGGAATGGGAAAAAAGTTGTATCAGAAGGCTTGATGTGTAAGACATTTATTTTTTTAAAAAGTCAGGGGCGTATATTTTTTTTTAACAGTCAGGGGCGTACATTTTTTAGTCAATATTATTCGTGCGATTGTCTCCCGAGACGCCACTGAAATTCATAGTCACATTCTAGTCAGTGCTTCCTATTGCAATAAGCAACACTGCCAAAACATGTTTATATGAGATTTCTACTTAGATTTAGTTCAGAAATGCATTCTTGTAATTACGGTCTATAAATAAGTAACATCCTGTATATGACAGAATGTTCACGTGCCATGGAATGATTATGAACTCATGAACACTTAATAAACACTAAGACTTTTCTTAGCCACAAGGGGATCCGTGTTCAGTTCCTACCCAGGCCTCCTACCTATCCCCAGCTTCTATTTTCTCTAGGTGTGCCCTAAATAATCAATGGAGAATAGAAACACAACAGTAGTTTGAGAAGGAAAGAGCTACAAAGGGCGTTGGTTTTATTACTGGTTGTTTTTAGAGCGCACCTACAGAAAATACTGGCGGCTACATCAAACGCGCACACACACACAGAAAAACTGTTACCTCCGACTGTTCAGCCCTGAAGGGCTTGTTGGACAAGTCAAGAAGGAAGTCAAAGGAATCCTAAGCTTCTCAAGAAGGAGAATGAGACTGTCGAATACCTGAAACCGGGAGTACCTAATAAGTCTTATGGCTGATCGGCATCTTCCAGGGCACTACTAAAGAAAACCTCATTTTTTCTTGATTACAGATGGCTGCTGCCCTGGTAGAGAGTAACCACCCCTCTGGGTTGTCTTTAGATTGAATATTTTCCACTATTCTGTCATACCGCTATTGGTATTAACTTGACACCCATTAGGAGGAGCCCCTTTTCTGATACAAATTCCTTTACCAACTAAGTTCATGCCATTGACATTGCAAAACAACGACCTCGTCTTTCATGAGGTATCAAAGTTGAGGATGGATCTACCATGAGAAGTTTTCCTGATCCTCCAATCATATCCGATTCAAAGTTCTCCTGATCTCTTTTACTAAAGCCTTTTCCTTGCAACTGCGACAAACAGCCTCATATCAGACATCCAACTCAATCACACAACAAAAATAGCAACAATTAAAAACAAAATGACTCACTTAGGATGATTTAGCTCGTATCATCCATCTGCAACTTATTCCAGTGACGAGATACGGAGTAGAACTTAATCCAAGGTCAACAGTATCTCTCGTGATTCATATTTTATTATAGAAAATACCTATAAAAGGAAATGACTGCGAAAATGTAATTAATGGGATTGGGTGTAATCTAGTGAGCACTGCTTTCATTTGCATACACCTTGGCTAGGAAAATATTTTGTAGAAAATGCCGAGCTACAATGTCATCGGAGGTCACGAGGCTACGTATGGTAGTTTAATTATTGCATTTAACACGAGGAATTGAATATAAATATATATATATATATTAAATATGCATGTTGTAGAATGTATCACGCGCTTAGAATATTTGTTATTTTGGAGAGCTTCCTTATAATAAAGTTAAATATACTGTATGTACCAGATCAGTGAAGGTGACAAATTAATATACTAATAATACGAGGGTGGTCCCAGAAGTACCCGACCCACCGAAGAAAACACAAAAATTTTGTAAAAAATGTATTTATTTTTCAAAATAATCTCCTTTGAGCTCTATACACTTTTCTCAGCGATGTTCAATAAGTTCGATACCCTTTTTATAATAAGAACTGTCTTGCTCCTCAAAATAGCCATTAACTGCCGACATCACTTCTTCATCGCTGGAAAATCTTTGACCACTGAGCCATTTTTTCAAGTTTGGAAAGAGAAAATAATCCGAGGGGGCTAAATCTGGTGAATAAGGTGCATGAGGTAGGAATTCAAACTTCAATTCGTTAATTTTGACCATTGCAATAACGGATTTGTGAGCTGGTGCATTGTCTTGATGAAACAACACTTTCTTCTTAACCAAATGCGGCCGTTTTTGCTTGATTGCATCGCTCAAACGTTGCAATAAGTTCGCATAATACTCGCCGTTGATAGTTTTACCTTTTTCAAGATAGTCAATGAAAATTATCCTTGCCTGCAGACGAAACGGTCTTCGCCTTCTTTGGAGCCGGTTGTCCCTTTTGAGTCCATTGTTTTGATTGTTCTTTTGTCTCGGGTGTGGAGTGATGGACCCGTGTTTCATCCATGGTTATGAAACGACGCAGAAATTCTGCTTTGTTGCTGCGAAACTTCGCTAAACACTCAATTGAAACATCTTTACGACACTGTTTTTGCTCGATTGTGAACACCCATCTTGCACACAGCTTACTCATGTCCAAATTTTCAGATAATATGCGATGAGCCGCACTTTTTGAAATGCCTACTATGTCTGCTAGCTCGCGCACTTTCAGTCGACGATCATTCAGTTCAGCTTTGTGAATTTTCTTCACCATTTCTGGAGTCGTCACCTCATTTGGTCGACCACTGCGATGCTCGTCTTGGCAGCTCATACGGCCTCGTTTAAACTCGGCTACCCAATATTTTACTGTTGCAAACGATGGAGCAGACTCACCCAGAGTAGAATCAGCTTTTATATTGGTTGGGCTGAGACCTTTGAAATAAAAGTATTGTACCACGTTACGCTGACCAATTTTCTCCATTTTCACAAATTCACTGAAAGCGTTCAGTATTGATGGCTGCCAAACAAATACTAAACAACGTGGCGTCTTCAAACTTGCCACATATGCTTTATATGTTGCATACAATGACATTTTTCAAAAAACTATCGCCATCTCTAGGTCAGGCCGGGTACTTCTGGGACCAGCCTCGTACTTCCGAAGAGCATTAACATTTTACTTAGCTTGGTGGGCCGCGTAGGTCTAAGGAACCACAACTCTTCGTTTTTTTAATAATAAAGGCATGTACCAACGTCCAGTCATCAAAACAACTTCTAGCTTTGTTTGGTAGATAGAGGTGTTAATCTCTTCTACGCACCTTAAAGGCTGTTAACTTAGTTCAGTCGTATACGAGTCTATTATCTTGGCTAAATTTCAGAACTGGAACCAAATACTTGGGAAAATAATCTAAATGAACAGATAACTCAGTTTGATCATCCATTTTGAGACTGCCTAGGTGAGCAAACAATGCCATGATCTACTCAGGAAGAGCGTTGGTCTTTCTTGGCCAGTGTCAGAATCGCCCAGTACCACAAGCTTCACCAGTTGTTTTGAGATGTTGAAACGTAAGAATTACTGAACATCTACTTTATACAATACAAATTCGTAAAGGGACAGGAGGAGATAACATAAGTTACCTTACTGTCTATGGAGTCACTGTTGAAACCATATGCATGTGGATTCGTATGATCTTATCGAACAAACTTCATTATAATTCAATCGTATGATTCACCGTTTGGTTTTTGACACGCTATCCTTGCAAGCACCAAAGACAGAAGGGTTGGATTCAATAGCTGAATGACACGACATAGGTTTTCCCTCATCGGTTTTCTTTGTCGGGGATTATCTCTGACATATTCTTTTTATTTAGCTGCGAAGCGCACAAATCGCCATTACTAACTGCAATGTCCCACTGAAAAGTAGCTTTTATTTCCCTCAGTAGTTATGCCATTCAAAATTGTGGCTTGCTGACTTCATTACGTAAGTTTGACAAGTAAACTTTGTAGTAAGGAATGTTTGATTACGAGTAGTAATGTAAAGTAGTAATGGACTAGTCCTAAAAGCCCAAATCTGATTTCTGGTCGATTCATAATATTTAGCTTATCAGTTTGACAGAAGGCTAATATATAATTTTAGAGTGTCTGCGAAATGAATAGGCACGTTTAGATTGAATACAACACTACTTGAAGAAATCTAAACCGAGTAGAGTGAAAAAAATCATTACGTAGCTCGTCATTATTCCCAATCTAGGTACCACTTCATTTTCTTTGCGTTCAAAATTTAGTAATGTACCATTGCGAGTTATGCTGATGTCGCGAACGTTTGCATACTGGAGCAGCCGGGAAGACATAATTTGGGGCAAAGCCTAAAAATGCTGAACATTGTCGCTTCGAACTGCCTAAAGTCAGTTGAACTGGAGAAATTCTTGTCGTCTTCTGATCATTTGTAGTAGGACTGTCGTTATAGGGACTGAGGAGAGTATTATCTCAATTTTCTGATGTAAGTATATTTATACACGTCTAACGAGGGTATAAACATATTTTCCCATACATTTACCCTTTTATCCGGTAAATAGTTTATAGTCACTCCTGTAGCAACGTTGCCGTTACTTGCCGAACGGTTGGAAACTAAGGAAGAATTCGTATAATTGACTAATTGACTGACTTGATCTACTTAATTCATTTGGTATTTCCCGCAATCGACTTCATTCTGGAAGAAGCTAACTTATGCTGAATTTTTTTCTATGAACTTGATGGCGTTATATGGCATGTGCAAAGTCCAGGTACTTGATGCCATTTATTAGTGTCTAGGTTAAAAGACCAAAGAAAATGGTGGACTTGAATACGGAGCTAAAAATCGTTTTTATAGACCGTGGCTACCGATCGGCCTACTCACTCTGCAATTGCAATTAATCAGTCGGTTTTTAGGCGTAAGCATATTTCATCGATAATGATCGTCTTGTCGCAAGAATAATAGAATCGAGTGAACAAAACGAGCCTTGATGTAATCCTTGTAAAAAAACTTTAGCAGTGACGGGTATTGAAGATTAAATGTCAGCCATCGCCATCCATTGATTGCTGTTGTGACAATAGCGTTCAATACCGTATGATTGCAAACGTTACACAATCGGTGTTGCATTAATATACTATCGTGTCGTATTGATAGATATCCTCAATAGGTTGCAATAGTTGAACATGTAAGAAGCAGATACAGTACGGACTCTTATATCGCTATGGATGGAGGTTTCAATATCTGTATAGAGAGATAAAGCAGTTAGAAATTGTATACCCAAGTAAAGAAACACTAACATCCTGTTAGAGGAGTGCACTTAGGCTTAACCTCGAAACCAGCGTTTTGCAACTAAATAGATTTTCAAGATTTTTAGGGCAGTGAGCTTAAAATACAAATAACTTTAGCTGCTAATTTTTTGCGCTTTTTTATTTACATTTGTATCTTTTATTTTTTTTTGTTTATTGATGTATTGGCAGATTTTGATCCACATAAAGTAAAATGTATCCTGTTAGACTAAAAGTCCTCGATAGCACTGAAAAAGAAACCAGTGGCGTGCTGAGTTAAACTTTGGAGTACCATGCTAAGATCGGATTTAAACAATACAAAGTAAGTCTCTTAACATCTAGTGTTGATTTATTCATCTAAACCATACAAGTAACTAACAAGAAATTAAAAACATATACATTAAAAGAAATGAACTACGAATTTCAGTAAATAAAAATGTATCATCGTAAAGATAGAAAATGAAATTTGTAAAAAATTTAAACTCTTGAATATTTATCGGAAACAGTATATTAAACGAATTCCGTTAAACATCCCAAAAATCCATTCTTTGGACCTGGGTTCCAGGGTGAGTATGCTTTCACATCTAACGGTACGCTACTGAATTTAGAAGCAAAGGAGGTGGTATCTTTTACAAGGATTGATGATGAGATGCTCCTAAAATTACTTTTCCTTGATTAGATATATGGTTGACGCGAATTTCAAACTGGATCAGAAAGAAATAGTCTATGGTAGATTATTCCAGATTATGGTGGTGCTCCTTTATTTCAGCAGCTTCCTGTAGGAGCGCATTTCATTTGCTTGGTGTTGACATTTCATAGCAAAGATTTAGGCACGTAGTTGCAGCCGTCTTCTACCCAGGATGTAAGGTCCATCGAAATAAAACAGCACAAAGTGCCACTGGCTTGTTGACCCATTCAAAAAATAAGTAGGGGATGACATTACTGAAAAGCATCTTGTTACAGTGGTTACGACACTTGTAGACCGTGATATGTCTATACAAAATGGATCACCAAATCAACCAACAAGATAAAATCATGATCGCAAAATTGTTCTAGCATCAATCATAAGATTTTCTCATTCCTCATCCGTTATCTTAACATCTTTATCAACGTCAGCGTGACAAAAAATGTGAACTTGTTCTAGTTCTGCATCGCCGGAATTTAAGCACCACTATGTGCTTGAAATGACCGTTTCCTCTATGTAAATTGCAGCAAAAAGGCTAACAGTCTGATATTATCAAGAGATAACCAGCAACGATACCACGTGTTTGAGATTCAACGTCGTGTCAGTTGTTTTCTCCAATGATTGCCGCATTTCTGTATATGTATGTTTAGCGGTCAGTAGGAGAGCTGTTACAGTATGTGCAGCATTTTTACGGCGCTGTTCTGTTTTTTGTCCTGCACTTTCACTTTCCACGTTTTGTGAATCGTACGTGGCAGCTAGGTGTTCTGAGTGGCACATGTAATAACCATGTGACCGGTAATGTATTCAAATTAATCCGACCCTTCTAATTTTCTGCATAAATCTACAATTTTTAAAGCGGTCTGAAAATAACATTTTACAGAAATACCAGATTTTTGGTCCAAACTATTTGGGAGTACTGAGGATGGACGGAATCAATATTACCTGCTAGAATCAAACATGTCAGAATCTGCCTGTAATGGACATGCTTGCTTCTGTCTCTGTAAACAGGATCAACCGCAGGCAGCGCCGTTTCGTGCTCGTTAGTAACTCACCAGTGCGGTATGTGTCTAGTCTTGGAGATAGACGAACGGGAAGCAAACAAAGTGGGTATGATATTTTTAAAAACTCGAAACTGTACAAGTAGATGAACCTACCAACGGTGTGCCAAGCTGATTTTCATCCTTATCCCATACAGATGACTGGAGACCTCTACGTATCTGGCTCATAACTGCTCCATATGCTGTGCTATGTACAGGTGTCGCACCACCATTACGGTCGACGCATTGATGTCAATTTATAGACTCTGACGTTAAACACGTTAAACTGTTTATAAACAGGAGTTCCATTGTTCGCAACTTTGATGCTAGACGAAGTTTTAACTTTATGCCGTTGCTGTTGCCGTTCCCGATTAACCAATGAATGGGAACCTGTAAATTCCGTGTTTGTTGTGACAGACCAGCTGATCTTCCGCGTGTTTTTAACATTGAGCTATGTTTTGTTTTGTTCTGTAATTGCTTCCTGTGAGATTGTTTGCTATATGCTATGAGTCAGAGACGTAGGGGTCTTCTAACTTCATCAGCTTGGCAAACCACTGGTAAGTGGCGACCGTCAAATGTTCACCTAATTGCGGACATTGCCGAAATCTTATAGGCACTTTACACTACATGAACAGTTATCCAACCTTTCTCAATAATGCACCAAAGGTATGCGCATTATAGCATTGCAAAAAACAATACCTAACTTCCTTACATACAATTGCAGACATACCTCTTTGTAAAGCACTGAAAACAGACGATCCTTGTTGACAATACAACGTTGAGCAATATTTACGTATAGTACGTGCGTTATGTAACCAATTGGTAACAGAAAATGCAGGTACTTATCTGCTTCGCGTGGCGAAATTATTTCAACTGTAAGTACTTACCGCGCTTCTGTCAACATGGTAGAATTGGGTCATTTTCAGTTGTAGAAATATAGACATATTGATTTAGTAAGATTCATTGCCTGAGACTCAGCGCCTGAAAGGGATTTTAGCACTGGTAGATGTCCAACTTTTACCAAAAAGTATTTCTCTCAGCCTAGTGTTGGTTACCAGTGAAAAAAAGATGAAATCCCGAAGGAATTTTCAATAGTTGATAGTTTTAAAATTTCCAAATTTCTTCCAAAATCAGTTAACGTTCAATTAAAAAAATCTTTCAAAATGATTTGCCATTTAATAATAAACTAATTAATTCCGTCCTAATCGAACCTCATCAGACCAGTTTTTTAGTCGTCGACGGTGTGTTCCCTTCACTGTTGTTTAAAAACAATTTCAGCAACAATCTCGCCGACTTACTCCAGACGATGAAGACATAGATCTTCGAAAGCTTGAGAGTTTAAGTTAAAAGAGTGTACTTTTGCAATACTTTGCCTTCTACCCAGAAAAATTAAAGCATTTTTTCTCGTAACAGTTAAGACAATTAACTAAGAATACTTTATATATATATATATATATATATATATATATATAACTTGAGACGTGGTCATTGTCGTCTAGACCAGTTAGGTGAAAAATTAAAGCTTCCGCCTTTTGTTGGGTACTTCGACAAAATTTAAGCAACGAGGACTCTTTATACTTTTTTTAATTCTCTCTAGCTTTCAATGGACTTTGCCATCATCATCAGGAGCTGCAATTACAATGATAACAGTAGCAACAAAAGTGTAAAATGAATTTAAATTGAATCAACTTACAGTAGTATGTGAGGATGTTGCTAACTGTTGTTTTCGTATAGGATGAGGGAAACGTCCAGTAACATGGTGAGAGCTGGATACATGGTACAATGGTTAAAATTATATAAAATATGACAAGACAAGTTAAAGACAGATTAAAAATTATTTAGAAAACATTAGAGCATTACGTCGTGAAGCCACTTGATGATTGCACAAAATGGTGGTCATGGAATAATGAGTGAGATGAACCTTTGACAGAAGGCCGAAGGTTGTCAATGTCTGTGTTGAAAGATGGAACGAATTGTGGGCGTGTGCCAAAACGTTGCCAAATCACTTCAGATGATGTGATTTTCAGAATGTTATGTAAGAAATTGTTAAACCGACCAGAGGCAGTTGAATAAACTATATTTTAATTAATGGGAATTTTAAATTAACAATTATTAATAAATCGTGAGAAGAGAATTATTAGATTTTGAGTGGAATGAAATTTGTTGGTGGAATCGGCCAAAACACAGATTATATTTATGGTTGTGAAAAGTCGAAATTTGAGGAGATATGTAAGTTCTCCAATTTTTCGCAGTTTAGCAAATATGAGTAAATGACACTCAGTTGTTTAATATCTGTCTTTTTGTTGATACAGTTGTTATTCATGAAAATGTGGGACATTTCCAGGAATAAACGTTTCGAAAGGTGTTTTTCTCTATCAAGAACTTTGATACTTGTGTAATTTTTCACCTATATATATATATACGTATAAGCATATAATCAAGGATTTCTATATATGCTAAGGAATCTTTAATTCATGTGTGTCTCGGATGGCGCTGCAAAGGGTTGATAAAAGAAAATTTTAGAGTGGGAATGTATTAGCCCAGCTAGTTATTTCAAATCAATATTATCCACACTTCGACTGAGACGAATAAAACATTGTTGATTATGCATACTCATCAGCAGATGCGGCTTAAGCTAGCGAGCTGGCGCGTGTAGAGTCTCATAGAGAGGTCAATCGAAACAGTGTTCCCATTATAGCAAAAAATACATACAAAGGTACTGATTGTCTTTCAGAAGCTATGTAATTCATATTGATGACATTATTCCATAACTGAACTCGTGGAATTCCAATGTATCTATTATACCCCGCAGAACAATATTATCGCCTTCCTGGCACCGCCTTGCAACAGGTCGCTGCATTGTATGCGCTTATCGCCAAAGTTTGGTGATGATAGTCGTCTGGCCTTAGCAACAGACTGGTTGTTGCTAAATTCATACCAGTGGAGCTTTCAAGCGAGCAACTTCGAATAAGGTCCATTGGCGTTTCTGCAGTGAAGCTTCTATTGAGAGGTAACAGTGATTGATGAAATAAACAGCCGTATCATAGATTCTTTATAAGGTAGAATACAATTCGTAAACCTTATAGGATCATATACAGTACTGCAAGGGTAAAAAGGACGTTCTTATTCTACCTTCCACTAACACTCAGAGTATATCGTATCATTTACAGTGCTGTGCATATTTGTTGTGAATACTGATCACTGTGTTGATGTTAAATAAATGCTCATGAAACTAAACTTTTAGTAGGAGGTGAAACATGGACGTGGCAATCCTCTTTCTTTTTGGGATGCTAAGGGTTTCATATTTGTTTTACATTTCAAAAATTATTATTGTTATTATTATTATTATTATTATTATTATTATTATTCAGAGGAACTTGATAAAGGAAAAAGTAATTGAGATTGCCTCCGCTGCTTCCAAAATGGACCCTGGTAATTGTAGCATAGCATTTCATTGGAAAAACAAGATATTTTAACCGAGGATAGGGGCTACTCAGATGAATAGAATGGTTTGACGGTTAATGGGCCTTTGGCTTCTTACCACGGTGTCACATGAAGTTTTATCGATTTTAACCACTTCTTTATGGTTTTATCTCACATTTGCATTTATACCCGTCATATTTTTCTGAATATTGGTGCGTGTATTCACCATTGCTTCTTGAGGCTAGTAAAAATTTTACAAAACCGTTTTTCAGAAAAACAAGAACCTGTATATTTAAGTTTCTGATAATTTCGTTGATTATTTGAAAATAGCAATAAACTTCATTTGTATCGATACACTTTTGATAGGGTGCGCCATCTATTACTTTTTTTTACCTATAAGTTTATGTTACCATGTGAGTCAAACGTGTGGCATGTATAAATGAACTGTCAAAAGTATGCCATTTATAGTCATGGATTCGTTTACAACACAACAACGCATTTTGGTTATCCAAACTTATTACGAAAATGGTCAAATATAAAAAATACTTTTCGCAAACTTCGCACTAGTTTTGGCCGACATGGACGCCCTAAAGAGGCTTAAATTCGTTGGATTGTTAATCGTTTTTAGGAAACTGGTTCAGCTGAAGGTCGTAGTCCATACCAACATGCTCGTCCAGTTCGTACTCGTGAAAATATAGCCGCAGAGAGTAAAAGTGTGCGAGAAGATCCAACCACCTCGACTAGGCACCGTTCGCAAGAATTGGGAATTAGTGAGACCACTTTACGCCGGATTTTACACATTGGTTTACACCTCCATCCATACAAAATCCAACTAACACAAGTATTGAAGCTGGCAGACGTGTTTTCGTTAATTGGATGCTGGAAAGAGAAGACGGATTTTTGGCCAAGGTGCTCTTTTCTAATGAGGTTCATTTTCACTCCACTGGGTACGTAAATAAGCAAAATTGCAGATTCTGGAGGCCTGAAAATCCACACCAATATCACGAACAACCTCTCCATCTCGAGAAAGTAACTATTTGGCTGTGAGCTGGTGGCATCGTTGGACCATTCTCCTGTGATGCCGAAGAAAAGGCCATTACCGTCAACGGAGAACGTTATCGCGGCATGTTAACAGACTTTTTGTGGCCACAATTGGATCGTATTGGTTCCGACGATCTTTGGTTTCATCAGACGGAGCAACGGCTCACACATCTCCCCAAACAGTCGCCTTATTACACACGAAATTTTAAGACCGCATAATTCACGAAATTCAAATGTCAGTTGGTCCCCGAGATCGTGCGATTTAACACATCTTGACTATTTTCTTTGGGGAGTTTTGAAAGGAAAAGTGTATGCGAATGGTCCACGGACAATTCAAGACCTAAAGCGCAATATTCGGACTGAAATTGAGGCCATAGATCCGATTATTCTGGGAAAAGTCATTGAAAATTTTGATGTTCGGATGTTGGCCTGCAAACGAAGCCGCGGTGGTCACATGACTGATGTTATTTTTCATACACAAATGGCATAAACCAACCTTCATTTATCAATAAAAAAAATCGATTTCACCTCGTAAAAGGCGTGCTGATTTTTCAAATAGAAAAAAAAGCAATAGATGACGCATCCTATATTTGAGCAGACGATTTTGCATGAGCTGGAGATAGAGATTTTATTTATTTTGGATTGCAAGCCTGGAGACTTTATCGTATATTAGTTTTTCAACTTAATATATATATATATATATATATATATATATATATATATGCGCTACACTAGTGTTATATTTAGAAGGTTTCCTCATCGATCTGTTATTTCATAGAGGCCAATAAAAACATCCCTCCAGCGACGTATTAAGAACTAAAAGTAGGACATATCCACCTATTAAGAAAATTTTTATTGAAGTTATCTCTCATTCTTACATATACAGCCGAAACATGGTAAGCAATGTAAATGGAAACATTGAATTTGTAAACTGTTAACGAGTCTGAAGACGTTGATCATCAGGTAACTGGCTTATTTAACATTGTTGGGGCATTATGCGTTTGTCAACCATTTTGCATAAGTGTAGAAAAATTTCGTGGATACAGTACCATAAAGGTCATAAGAAATCTACGTTTATACAAAATGGCCATGAAGAATAAAGACAAAAAGGTGCGTACATGCCAGCAGAGGGAGGTGTTCTTCCACATTCCACACATAACCCCGTAGTGATTCACTAGCTTAAATCCGGGGCTCCGTTCACGTGGAACTAGTGTAAAGTATAGGTCAAACGTCTTGCTACCTATAAGCTTGTGAAAGGTACTTTCAAAAATTCTGCAAAAAATCATACAGAGATATAGGTCATACTTGAAGCACTTATACTTATACGAGGTGTTTCACAACTTATATGACAAATTTTAACCACATATGCACTATTACGAAAGAGGTTGATTTCTCAAGATCTCAAAATTTCGTCTTCGGCATTTAAAACGCGTTGTGGGCGAACCCGACCCCATCCACTCCACTCCACTCTGAAGCACAAATCTCCACTAGCACGTGCACGTTAACAATTGAACTAAATGTTTCGTGATGTGGTTGTGCCTATTCGGAAATCGGTGTGCATACAAACGAGAATCCGCTCGCGAATTTTGCCCTGCTTCACCGTACGCTAAAACAACGTCCACTAACTCCTCATTAGTGTACACATGTGCCATTTTTATTAATAAATAACTGAAAACATAAACGCTCAAAATATTTACTCCTCAAAAATCGACCGTTCTTCATTCAGATCACCCACGATACAGATTGAACCTTATTTACACGTTCTTATCAGTATGAAAAAACAAAAAATTCCTGGTACTTTGTTTTCCTGGGTTGTTTGGTACAACATTTGCTACAATAAACTATTAATGCGCGTTCTAATATCACTACGATGGACGCAAAATACAGATATATATTTTGCAATTTATTATTAAAGCTCAGGTTTATAACTTAATTTCTGTAAGACTGTTATTACATTTTTTTTAGAAATCAACTTCTCTCGTAACATTTATCGGATAAGTTGTGAAACACCCTGTATAACTTTACTCATTTTTGTCGTACCAGCAACTGAGCACTTCTGCGACAAACATCTGTGTTTTAAACTTATTTACTGGGTTGCGTTCAGCTACTTTGGCTTGACTGAGGAACAAACATGCACACTTTCCCATTTATTGTTAGTAAGGTTTAGAAAAATAATATTCTAAAAAAAAGTGTTTCCTCTGACATTTCATCAAATCTAGCGTGAATTCTAAGAACTCGTTCATGATGTGCCTTACGGACCCAAGCAGCGTTGTTATCAGCTAGAAGGTAAGGTCCAGCGGTGACAAGGTGAAAGATGAATTGGTCGCCCACGCAACCGAGCATTGTAGACACTTGGAAAACGAGTTTGGCACAAGCACGACATTTGCAAATGCAAGAGTACACACGGCACCTTGAACTTGGCAAGCCACTGGTTCTCCAGTTCGTGCGGTCTTTGACCGGAACGCAATCTCCAGCAGTCTCGAGACCAGCCCGGCCGTTGGACGGCTTGGCCAAAGAAA
The DNA here is from genome assembly GCA_963669975.1 of Acanthoscelides obtectus. NCBI lineage: Eukaryota > Metazoa > Arthropoda > Insecta > Coleoptera > Chrysomelidae > Acanthoscelides > Acanthoscelides obtectus. The sequence goes on along the minus strand of CAVLJG010000008.1, from coordinate 14,828,099 downwards.
ATGACGTCTGCCGAATTCAGAGGCAGGAGAAGCACTTGCAAAAAAGATCCGCTTGTCGCAAACCGTTCAAAAGTTGTTAATTGCACGTCGGCCGGCGTTGTCGCATGAATATAAATGGAATATCATTTTGTGTCGATTCAGCGGCGATTGTTCGGGTTGAGCAGTTTTTGCGGAAGGAGAAAGCACTTGGAAGAAGCTTGGAACTGAATTGAATCTTAGAGAATCTGTAAAAGCTTATCGTCTTAATCGCGCTAATAGACAAGGAAGTATTGCAAAACGCTAGAATTCTGAAATCAAAATACAAGTTCTCTTGACATTTCACAACACATTGTAGTTAAAGTATAAAGTTTTTTCAAACCCCAAATTACCTAGTATACCCCCTGATAGATCCCGTTTTTTCTAGCCTATGACTGAATATTCTGGTCATACCTAGTTTTGACCAGAAGGAGCAAGGTATAAGTTATCAACTCAAATAGTCAATCCGAGTTTAAATCACCTTGCAGACTTCACCTATAACAAATATACGACGAAAAGGTACCATTTTCTCTAGTCTGTCTGTGGAACTCTGACAATATGTTACAAACTGAGAGTCCATGAAGTCACTATAATCTTTGAGAGTCTCCCAAATAACAATTATCACTCCTATTAGAGTTGCAAGAATGATTATACAGTATTCCTTAAACAGCATTGTATACTGTAAGCACATTAGCAAAACCCTCTTAGAACAGCTATACAAGCGGAATGGGCACACCTAATAGGACACTTCAGTCATTTAAGAGGTTGTATAAGGGCTGTAGGTAACAGTTATAAAACAAAAGTGTAAGCCTCTTGCAGCCGCTATAGGACATTTGCGTCAGTGCAAGATTCAGTTTTTGTCAACTATACAACTATTCTCTTACGTGATTCTACTTTATTGCAACCAAATTATTTCCTGTGTATTGTATAGACGAAGTGAAGAATATGTAACTAACACATTAAGGTCATCTTGTCTACTTACATATCGGCCATTATGAATTTCATACACAGGTATATGATAAACTTCTACACTTTGATATAGGGCTATTGAATTACTTGCGCAGCAAATTTTATTGTGATTATCGTGCAAATTAGTTACCCAATTTCTGCGGGCTTCGTATCTGATTCCTATTTTGACAATGATCAAAAGTATGTCTAGATTTTTAAGATGGAAAACTGAACTTGTATGCGTTAAATCTTCCACAAATCCTATATTTAGACACAATTATAAACATAATTATTTAATATTAAATAGAGGAATAAATGTTTGCCCAATATGGCGGGTGGTTGTGTACAATCATGGCATCGTCCATGTTGTCTTTAGGTTATTAGAATATTTTGGTGTTGCCTGCAGGTGTTATACAACAATTTGACAAATGTCTGAAATGAAATACCGACAGAGTCGAATGATTTACCCAGAATTTGTACCAGATCTATATCTTCTGTTTGAACAGTTGATAAAACCTTTTGAACCGATATGTATGCGTTGTTTGTCTTAAAACATTGGTTATGGCATTTTAACAAAAATATGACAGCAGAAAGTTAGGTTATGGTGAAGTTGTTTACCAACATATTTAGCATATGTAACATTTGTATAAGTGCTTCGTTTCGAGCAATTTGTTGCCTAATGTAGTAAATTGCACAGCAAAGCAACAAGGCTCGGGTTTGTTTTATAAACGTTAGCATGAGTGCCAGAACACAACCATTTTGACTAACTTGCAAATATGCCGTATAAAATAGTTGTATAAACGTTTATGCAACAGTTAAAAATTTGAGCTATAAGGTGTTGTATAACTATGCTATAAGAATATTTTAAACACCTCATTTTAGAGCAAATATGTTGCAGAAAGCAAATTTGCATTCCACACAACATTAAACCAGCATTTTGGTGTTCAGGCAACAACAATAGAGAGCTTTTATGGCTGAACGGTTCTTTTACCAAAAGCTTATACCACTACTTTGCTAGTTGGGCTACCTAGTGGCAGCAGATAAGCTAGAATGATAATCAGAAAACTAGAGTAGGCTGCGAACAGTGTTGTAACAAAGTTTCTTTAAATGCCCACAGCACAGCTATTACAACTATACTAAGTGACAAAAAAAGTAAACACCTACGTATGTTTATACGATTTTAATTATTTTTGGCATATATGTTCAGTGTTCCTTACTGGTATAATGATTAAATTTTCAGCTTGACTGGTCAACTGACTGCAGAAGCTGGTTCAATAGTGTGTTGAGGATCCACGATTTCTTCTGCAGTCTGGCATTGTCTTGCTGAAAAATCGGGTTTTGGATGGTGTTTAAGTATGGAATAAGATGAGGGTCCACTACTTCCTGAATATAGCGTCAGGCTGTCATATTGCCTCTGACGAAAATTAGTGGTGATCTGTTACCATAAGTAATAACACTCCATACCATAACTCGCACGGTGTGGTGAACGAGACGCTCCCTGTTAAATCTATATGTAAAAAATTCTTGAATTCTAATAAACATACGTATGTGTTTACCGTTTTTTGTCAAAAGCATTTGAGGTAAAATCATTATCATTTGCCTTTGAAATGGTATCAAAACCAGTAGCTCAGGCGTAACAATTTGTCGGGAAAATGTCATTTTAATGGCTGTGTACGACTGTTACAACTGACCTCATATCAGGGTAGATTGTAACACTAAAAAATTATAGATAAATCAGACATTTAAATCAGTTTCATTAATGGAAAATACTGAAATGTTCTTGAAACATATTAACAGTATTAGATAACTGTTGGAACTAATATGAGTCAACAGAAATAATATTTGTGCTTTGCAGTGTTTCACTCGAGTAGTTTTATAATTAGACTTACCAGGCAAAACATGTATCTGAATAATGATTGAAAAATTAACCAACAAAATATTTTTCCGTATAATATTTAATCAGTCTCATCGTATTTATGGCATATATAATATTTACTCCCATCAGTATAAGCTACGTGAGATCATTGCTTGCAGCCCCCAACTCCCTCCAGATCAACTTGCTGAATACGTCTTCAGGCAAAGAAGGCAATAACATTCCCCTTCTTCAGATGCTGCCTGTGGTGTTTCAGTACTCCATATCATTGCTTGCCCTTTCCCTTTGTCCGTTGAATAGATGTCTGAAGTGTTTCTTTCTTTGTGTGTGTATTCTTCATTTATTTCTGTTGCTCTTCATACCCTTTTCTTCTGCTACCTTTTTAGGAGTATATGTGTAGATCGCAGACTTTTTGATTTTTCGAGCTCTGTTTCATACTTTATTCAGAGGAGCTAAGGGTAAGGCCGTGACCCCTCAAGCGAGAATACGTTGCTTGTAGACGGAAGAGGTTCTGGTTGCGGTTGCAAAATAGCACCATGAGGAGAGATATCTGGTTCCAGATTGAATGTGAAAGCTTGCGCTTGCCTAAGCGACGTTTTTATTGAAAGGAGCTCTATGAATAAATTGGCATCTCTGTTTGTCAAAGTGGCCTGCAAAGTAGCTTGTCCAGTTGGTGCTCTATTTTCGGGCTTGGTTACTGCTCTGTATGGAGGTGGATCCTCATTAAATAATGAAAGTGGCAGCAGCTGGGTTTCATCATCAGGTGCAAGTCTAATGTTATGTTGACGAGAAGTGGCATGCACTTCAGTGGCATATTGGATTGTGAGCGCTTATATGTCACGATAGTGCAAAATCAAGCCTTCATCGTAAGTATTCTTGTACAATATTATGTCGCTTTCACCTCTTGAAGTACCCCTAAAACGTTTCTTAGGCATCAGCAACAAAAAATTAATATAAAATTACTGATACAAACGTCCCCATGAAAATCGTTACAACCGACCCCAGCCTGTCAAGGCTGTCACAGATACGAGGTGACACATAGCCTATACTAAAACGACGAATTATAACCTCGTCTCTCTCTCTCTCTCTCTGTGTTATATATGACGATTACGTAAATGCACTCAGAAATAAAATAATACAATTAATATTTAAGCTATATCATAAATGAATTTGTCAAAAAACATGACAAGACATAATAGATGATCCAACACTGAAATTGTATTGGGACTTCTTACTCTCGTCCCTTTGCACCTCTCAACTACCTTGCATAGCTTTGATAATATTCGAATTCTTACAACCGTACCCTGGTATAACCGTACCAGGGTACTACAAAAAAAAACTATTGTGTTTTCATGCCCATAAAGCTCGACTAGAAAAACGTAGGGCTCTCTGTAACTCAGAAAGGTCTACAGAAAGCAGTAATATTAGTAATAGTAATTGGTTCTCATACCTTCATTGAAGTAGTAGTAATAAATCTTTTTACATTGGAGACTGGCTTACTTGGGCTAACGTGCAGGGTAACCTAAAACTGGCAGACATAAAGAGATGAGAATTTAAAAACGTTACATCAGCTCCAAACATTTTAAAGAACAATTTATCTCAATTACTGAAAGCTTAGCTCCAGGCATATTTCTGAGTGACTTGCACCGCACAGGCACGCCATGTTCTTCATCAATCTGCTGTCAAAGCCAGGAATATTTTACCATTTCGAATATTACATGCCTCCATCCACGAGTGACTCACCATACGCTCATTGTATTTAAATAATTATCTATTATATTCTGTCTGCGAATTAATAAAAAATAACTTTCAGACGAGGGGTGCAGACGAAAGTATGTAGTAACAGTGGCGTAGTCTTTGAATGTGAAGGGGAATGCAAAAGATGGACGTACAGAAACTCTACAGAGAGTATTTTGTTTTATGGTCGCATTGTTTCGAATAAGGATGAATAAATTGATATGCAGCATCAAAGCCATAAAAACATTTACAAAACTATCAAGCTGAAAAAACAAACAAACTGGTACGAAATTTGAAAGAAGTTCCTTTTTATTTGATCAATAGCAGTTATGGCAGTTGCGATCATGCCCCAAATTGACGGTCTTAAGTGGCCAAGAAAAAGAACCAAGAAAGAGAGGGAATAAACTACGACATACTAAGATGGTCCTTACCTTGATCTCTTGGTGCCGACGTCGGTCCCTTCTGGAAGTTCTTAACAGCTACTTGCACAGTAATTAGCGATTATATGGGGTTGTCCAAAATGGACGCAGGAAAGTAAACGCATATTAAAACAAGAAAGATTGATATTCAAATCAAGTTGGGTACTTTATTTTGAAGGTTCATTTATACCATTTATGTATGAAAAATGATATCGCTCAAATCTTCACCACGACTGGATTTACAGACGTCCACGCGATGGTCGAAATTTGCAATGACATTTTGCAACATGGTCGGTTCTATGGCATTTATCTCGATGTTGTTTTTGAGTTCTTGGAGGGTGGCTGGGTTGTTGACGTAGACTTTGCTTTTCAAACATCCCCATAAAAAGAAGTCCAAGGGAGTCAAATCGCACGATCTTGGTGGCCATGGCACATTTCCTCTGCGCGAAATCACGCGATCACCGAAGAAGGACTGCAATCGATGGATATTGACGTTGGTTGTGTGGCATGTTGCACCGTCTTGTTGGAAATAAACATCGTCCATATCCATTCCTTCAAGTTGCGGCAAAAAATAGTCCTCTATCATCACGTGATATCGCTCAGAATTGACGGTAACGGCGTCCCCGGCCGCATTTTCGAAAAAGTAAGGTCCGATGATGCCTTTTGACCACAATGCACACCACACAGTCACTTTTTGAGGATGCATCGGCTGCTCTTGATACTCACGGGGATTTTCGTTCGCCGAGATGCGGCAGTTTTGCTTGTTTACCGTCCCATTCAAAGTGAAATGCGCTTCGTCGCTGAAGATGATTTTTGATGAAAAATTGGCATCAATTTGGCGGTGTTCAAGGAGCCAATCTGAAAACGTTCGGCGCGAAAAATGGTCGGCCCGACGCAGCTCTTGCGTCAATTGGATCTTGTAGGCGTGTACATTCAAATCCTTGTGGAGAATGCGGAGCAAACTGGTTCTCGAAATGCCCAATTCTTGTGATCGACACGTTGTTGATTGTTTCGGATCGTCTCTCACACTCTCCTTCACAACAGCAATATTTTCCGGTGTGCGAACGACGCTCCTTGGCCGGCCAGAGCCTGGCAGATTTGCCACAGAACCTGTTGCCTCGAATTTACGCGCCAGACGACCGATGGTTGTTTCGTTTGGGGGGTTGTTGCGACCGAAATGTTCACGAAGCGCGCGAAACGTGTTTTGTATTTTTGCACCATTTTTGTAGTGCTCTTGAATAACTTTAATGCCGTCTTCAATCGAATACGACTCCATAGCGATCAATGGTAAACATTCAACTAACAAAATGACATGTCGGTGACAGAAAACAAAGATGGCGTCTATGTCAAATTGACGTTTACTTTCCTGCGTCCCTATTGGACAACCCTTTAGAATGGCTGTTCAACAAAACAGTGTTAGCAAAAGTGATTGATTCTAGCAGCGCGGTACCAGTGATTCTACTTCGACTCTTGTTGTTCTGCTTGCTGTTAGAGTGCGCTCTTCGTCTTTCTTCGAAAAGACCATAGACGCGGCCAAATTTAGGGCCAAGAAAAGCGGCGGCGGAACAAATAACGGATAAAGTAAAATTGGCATTGCAGGCTTAACAAGTTTTTTAGTGTGGGTTGGTCGCACAGGAGGCAGTCAGTGTCCATATCAAATGTTACTAATCAATAACAACATATTTCTTCGGGCTCATATGGAGCTGCATATGATTGGAGATCTAAATGGAAGAGAGTTAGAAAACAAGCCGTGCGCCGCTATTATTAACGGGTAACGTTTGATAGAAGCACTGAAGTCTTACGCCTTTCAGTTTCAACAAAGTCCTCAACACGCTTGGTATATTGTGCTGTTCATTCAGATCAGAATTCTGCTCTTGAAGCTAGTCGGAATCATTAAAACGATTACAGTTTTGAACACATAATTCTTTTTTTTACACAAACTCCAGAATTGTCTCCTTTTGCTTGTGTATTTCCACTACTCTATGTATTTAAACTAAAATTAACTGACTAAAACAATTCACTGTTCAAAGTTCAATGTTGGTACATTCTTCCTATAGTGCACCACTGGCATGAATATATTTCCAAGGTGTGGTTGATTTATTTCACATTTATGCAGCTCCACAGGCTTAATAAGCTGTTAGTAATTTGAATTACTCGGTGCAGGAAACTCTGGAGGAGAAATTTATCGCACTTTTATGTAAGGTGTTTTGTAACTAAGGTGACAAACTATACGGGTGACATTATGCGCTATTGTGCTGGGAGACTTTCGTATTACAGTAGGGACTATAAAAATTCATATGTAGATGCACACTCTGCATTTTATGAAGAAAAAGATTAACATATACGTTGCCATCCCGAATATTTTCAAATTGGTGTTTCTGCAGCTACCGACAAGCTCCGATGAATAATTATTCGCCTAGTTTGTATATTTGCCACTTTGTACATAGAAAGTTTGAACGTTATCTCCAAACAAGGTGTCCCTGCCTATTCAAGCCTTTCAGTGATCTGAATTTCGACAATCATCTGAAGATCAGACCGCAAAATGCCAGTATATATGAAGTTAAAAGAACGATTTAAATCCTAAGTATATACGTATATGTCGACGAAGGAAATAGGCGATTACGATTTCCTAAGGAAATTATTTAATAGTTTAATTAACCATATTAAATGGTTGCAGAAAGTTTACCGGTTCACCTTACTCGTGAAAGATTGTAACTAAGCATTTTTACGTAAATGCCACACATTTTGCCATGTGACTGCATTTTCTAATTTACTATTTTGCAACCGTTCGTGTTTTATTTCTGTACGCATAGCTGTTTTAAGCAGGTTAAATAATAAGGTGATAGTTGCGATCATTTCGTATATATCAGAGAGAGGCGTCGCGCCTAACAGTATATACCTGTCTGTACTCATATATATCTGGATATTCAGTTAACTGAAGATTCAAAAAAAAAACTCCGATATCTGGGCTTTGCTTTACAACTCCTTGAAAATAACATTTTTTTACACTATCATCAACGCAAGAATCTGATATCGTAACCTCCAGCCTTGTCAGAATGTCTTCAACATAGTACTAGATATACAGGGTGTCCGCAAAGTTGGGGTTTTCCTTTACACGACGTGTAGGTGTTGAAAACATAAGCAATTTTTCTTAGTACGATATACACCAATGTCTTAAGGGAACCGAGATAAAGGGCTCTGCAACATCAAAAATATCTGAATACCGTCCTGTAGCCGCGACATCACCGACTGGTACAAGGTCACTGGCTCAACCCGACGACAGAACTGGGTCGGGGTCAGTGTGTCAGGTCAGTATGCAACCTTCAACCGACGGTTACGGTCACGCGTGTAGAGGTAATCGCGTAGAAGAGAATCCCTCAACAAGCACTAGAGACGTGGCTAGAGAAGTGCAAGTATCAAAAACTAAAGTGTGGCAAACGCGGCGTGAAGAGGGGCTGTATCCGTTTCACGTCCAACGTGTACAAGCCCTTCAACCTGACGATTTTCCAGCAAGAGTGCGGTTTTGTGAATGGTTGTTGCATCAACATGACAATAATCAGGACATTTTGAAGTGCATATTGGTGACAGACGAATCTACGTTCACGCGTAATGGGGTGAATAACTTTCGCAACACTCATGTTTGGTCCGTAGAAAATCCGCACCCTGACCGTCGGCCACATTTTCAACAAACATTTTCGGTGAATGTTTGGGCTGGCATGGTGAACGGTATGTTCATTGGACCATTTATTCTCCCAAATCGATTGGACGGGATGCAATACCTAGACTTTTTACTCAACATTTTGCCTTCCTTGTTAGAAGATGTGCCATTAAGTGTAAGACAATCAATGTGGTTTCTGCGTCTGCTCGGTAGCGCTTCAGCTGATTTCATTTTCTGTTGGAGCGGTATGATTTCGGGCAGAGACGTACTTAGCCCTTCTCGTCAACTGGAGAGTGAGTACTTTTTCCTTTATTTTTTTTACTTGGTCGCCCTCGTTTCACTACACATTACCTTTGTTATTTCAAGGGTAGTTGTTTCTGAAAAGGAAAACCCCAACTTTGCGGACACCCTGTATATATATATATATATATATATATATATATATAATGCCATTGCCAACGACCAGTTGAAGCAAGAAATACAATCAATTGTTAATTGGGAAATTGGCAAAGTTTTTTTAGGCCTTAGTAAACTCGAGCTTTCGGCTTCACTTTGGAGCCATCTTCAGGAGCTGAAAACACAAATATGTAATAGCAACCAATACGGGAAGGAAAGTGAGGATGAGAGCACTTGTTACAAATATAAAACCAAGAGAACGGACACATTGGGTTTATTGATAATGACGGAAACCATCGTTAGGTGTTAACACTTTATATCAATACACCCGAACACATTAAAAAATTATCGAACTGCAATTTTGGGAGAAAAAACCTTTTTATGTTTGTAACAAGAGCTCTCATCCACACTTTCGTTCTGAAACACCTGCAACATCAGCGACGAGTAAGTTGTGTGATAATTTAAACCCTTCCCGTATGGTTGCTAGCTACATATTTGTGTTTTCAGCTCCTGAAGATGGCTCCACAGTGAAGCCGAAAGCTCGGGATTACCGTTAGAAGAGTTGACTAAAGCCTAAAAAAACTTTGCCAATTTCCCAATTAACAATTGATTGTATAGGTATATACAGGTATATATATATACATATATACTTGTACTTATTAGTAACGTTCACCACACAAAGCATAAACAAAGAGAAATAGTTGTACCTAGACCAAATAAATCCACAGCACAACGATGTAGCCTTATTTAGAATACGCTTTGGGAATAATTTAAAGAAAAAGTCAAGAGACCCTTGCTTCATATTTATTGAACTTGTACCGAAGGCGGATCACATGTTTCTCTGCCTCCCCTGCAAGCCCGCCGCTTCCAGCGTTGCCGGATCCAACGCTACGTTGCCAGTCTCATCACTTAATTTACAGACCTCGTCTTCATCAACGCAAGAATGTATATTCAATGTGACAAATAACGTTTTCGCTAGCACCTTCACAACACCGCGTACATGCTTTTCACATTAACTTCACTTACAGGTGCCGTTACGACCCAATGAATGTGCCGCTTTGTCTTTATGGTCCCGTACGTCTATAAAATTTCTGTTTTGTGTTTTATTTACGCTTTTTTGAATGCAGAGAATGGGGAAGCCAATTAAGTTTATGTTTGACGAAATTGCAGAAGCTATTAAGGCCACGTTACGTTGTATGAAAACTTCTAGATAGTTTGCAAAATGATGAAAAATTAATTTATATGGAGCTTTTGAAATGTCTTAAGCAAAAAACATGTTAGTTTTAGATGTCAGGTTTAAGCGCTTGCATCTATTATCTTGAACCTTAAAAGGGAAATAATATTAGTAATAATAGTTATTTCCAAAGCAAATACATTAATTACATTGCAAAGGTGCAGTAAAAAGGGCTGACCGGTATCGGCACGGGTGCTACGTATTTTGAAGTGTCTTGTTGTTGCCACCACCACTCAAGCTTCTTGTTAAAATATTACTTAGCAAACGTGTTTTTTCGATTTTTTTTCGGAAAAATTAGGAATCCTTATGATTTTACTTATGAATACAGGTTCATGAAATAATCGAACAATATTATTTCCAGCAGTTTCAAATTATGAACAAACGAAGTCTCCGGCACATTCCTCGCATTCCTCATTACAGGCGCATTCTCGGCATTCCTTAGACAGTTCTTCCAGATCTCCCGACAAACGTGCAGCTACCAGCTTCAGCGTTGTTTTCTGTGGATGCTGCAGTTGTGTAATATTAGCGGTGCCGTTAAGTGGATCTAAATTGTTATTGGTTAATGTTTTCGTATAGTGAACATGATACTAAAACATAAATATAATAAAGCGAAGAACTGAAGGTTATCGGTGCGATGACTTTTTACAAAGCCATAGGTGTGGTGGTGAAATATGTGTTGGAATTGTTCAGTTCGCAAGCATAAATGAAATGCTTGTCGCATAAATCAAACAATATATACTAAATGACATATAAATCCGAACACCCAGTTTAAATGGTTTTATTTTAATAAAAGTTGGTGAATGTATTTATCTTACTGTAAATAACAAGTGAAAAAATTTTTAGCCTTATCAGTTCGACATTCCGGTTTTTATACTGCTTTTTTTTAATTCACTAACGCTCTAAAAATGAATATTTCAGCCGCAGTAAAGAATCAACGTTGGCGGATTTTGGTTCTTGACATCCTTTACGATCGGTCACGATGCCTAGAGTCCGGAGACCTGTACGATTTCGTCAACTTAGTGAGTTTGATAGGGGCCGTATAGTGGGACTTCGGGAAGCTGGACTTTTTTTTCGGGCAATTGCAGTTAGAGTGCAAAGAAGTGTAGACACTGTGGTGGACGCCGCCGTAGAACAACAGACCGTGAAGATCGCCGCCTAAGATTATTGGCTTTAAGGGACCGTTTCTCCACTACCAGGTCCATTGCAAATGAATGGTTTGCAGAACACGGAAGACCTATTGGCATGCGAAGTGTTTACCGACGAATGAGAAGTTTTGGCTTGTTTTCATACCGGCCACACTGGGTCCTCCCTTTAACTCGAGAACACCGACGTAATTGCCTTGAGTGGTGCAGACAACGGTCACTCTGCGATCAGGAATGGAACAGGGTTAGAAGGCGACGTGGTGAAAGGAGCAATCCACAGTTTTTTGTTGAAAGACATGTTCATCACACTGTTGGAATTATGGTTTGGGGTGCTATAGCTTATGGTTCCAGGTCACCTTTAATCTTCATCAGAGGTAACATGAACGCGCAGCGTTATATCCACGAAGTTCTAGAACCCCATCTTTTACCCTATCTTGACACCCTGGCAGATCCAACTTTCCAACAAGATAATGCCCGACCACATTATGCAAGAGTCACAATAGACTTCTTTCAACATAATGATGTCACATTGTTACCATGGCCACCAAGATCTCCCGACTTATCCCCAATTGAGCACGTGTGGGATATGATGGGTAGGAGATTGCTCAATTTGCAACGTCCTCCTCAGACTCTAGAAGCACTTCGAGAGGAGTTGGTGGCTGCCCGGAATGAGACATTGACACCTGATCAGAAGCATGCCTAAGCGCATTGGAGAATGCGTAGCACATCAGGGTGCATCCACATATTATTAAAGGTCAAAGGGCTTTAAAGCAGTGCAATCATTTTGAAATTTTTATCATTTACTTATTATGCTTCATTAAGTACTTATACAAAATTTTATTAAAATAAAACCATTTAAACTGGGTGTTCGGATTTATATGTCACTTAGTATATGTGTTAAGAGGGGTGCTTGAACGAATACAGTATGTTACTTTCTAATTCATGAAGCACTATATTCGGCACAAGTTGTCTAGGAACATGTATATCAAAGAAATGATATATTGAGACAACCCACCGCCCTTCCAGCAACGTGGAAATCCAGCACCAGATTGCATAGACGAATACACGCATAACCAATGCATTTTTTTTTTCTGGAAAAGATCAGAATCTGTTGAAACGAAGTCTAAGCGATTTTCATTTAATTTTTTTTTTGATGTTTCTTCTCCGCAGCCACTGGCACAAGTCTCAAAAACTACAAAGTAAGTGACATAATTTTGTGTGATCCAGATAGGTATCATATAACATCCAAAACACACAATATCTCATTTTCCAACTCTTTCGCTATTACAGTATTTTCTGGCCAATGATTTGGATTTTCATTTATTCTTGGTCGATCTATTGAACGCGAACCTCACATGAGTAGATGTCTTATGGGGATTCGGTCTCAAAACTTCCAAAATCCGCCACCAGAGGCGCTGACGTCGCGCGCCATTGACAGGTTGTTGGACGGAATCTGTAATCATGAGTTGGGGATTCCGCCGCTAGATGGCGCTGTCAAACCAAACGGAATCTGTGTGTCATTGGACACCTGTCATGCGTCATTGGGCATCTCACGCATAGATGGCGTTAAAACGTCATCTGTCATACGTCATTGGACACCTGTCATTGATGGGTTGGGCATCTCGCGCATAGATGGCGCCGATTTGTTTGGCGGTGTACAAACCTAACGGAATCTATGTGTCATTGGACACCTGTCATTGATGGGTTGGGCATCTCGCGCATAGATGGCGCCGATTTGTTTGGCGGTGTACAAACCTAACGGAATCTATGTGTCATTGGACACCTGTCATTGAGGGGTTGGGCATCTCGCGCATAGATGGCGCCGATTTGTTTGGCGCTGTACAAACCAAACGGAATCTATGTGTCATTGGACAGCTGCCATTGATGGGTTGGGCATCTCGCGCATAGATGGCGCCGATGTCGCACCTGTCTGGTGTTGGCGTGGATTACGGGGGGCATTCAGAACGTGTATACAGGGGTGCATCGAAAAATAGCGGATCGATGGACCGACGGTATATCGTTAAATCGTATATAGCAAGGCGTGACCTAAATAGCGTGGTGGGCTCCTCTGGTCGGTCGGTCGGTCGGTCAGAATGTCTCATAACCTGTATACGATGTACTGTTATTATTATACAGGATGATACCGTTCAAAGTGAAAATAGTATAGACATTCTGACAATTATTTCGCAAACCAGAGGTATTTTCAATAAAACTACAATAATACGTTTAATATTTTATTGAAAATAGAAAAAACTACATAGGTAATATGATATTTGAAAACCAGTGGCGTAGACGTTCAACATTTCTCTGGGTACAGGAAAATTGTCCGTTGGTGTGGCATGGATCGGAATCAGCAACAAAGTTTCCAGTAGCACACGGTGTACCATCATACTTGCAAACATCAATAATGTTGGGAAAAACACCAAAAATGTGACATTTCTTGAGTAAAAAGTTTGCTTTCTGTTCTCCACGAACGTAGACATAGTCAGCCGCATATATCACCTTATTTTTAATTATTTCATTTAACTTGGAATATTTAACGTCGCCGGAAGAATATTTAAGCCCATGGAAATTCTTCTCCAAGTAAGCGACAGTTTTCTTGTCTTTAGTATTTAATGTAGAAAAAGGTTGCGGAGGTGTAAAGATGTAATGACTTTTCTTGAAACCAATTTCGATACATAGTTCTTTAGGTACGAATAATCCGTCAACTGTAAAGCCTTGAATGTCAACAAACGCGATCCTCATGATGTCTGATGCGGAACTGAGAGTCCTTCGTTGCTTACGAGATGGTTTTAATAACTTCGGTGAGGGGGAAGTACTCGATTAAGCAGTCATGTATAATGATGCAGTAGGCCTTGGTGTTGGTTGGAAAGCCAGTATCGGCTTCGATATCCAATCTAACATCAACAGTTGATGATTTCATGGTTTCCTCTTGTTTGGAACAGTCAATAACAAACAAAGCGCGATTTTTAAAAGCGGTATAATCTAAAAGACATCTCTTCAGAGGAGAAGAAGAAGTTGTATAGCTGGTTTGAAAGTCGCTATAGTTGAAATGAGCTTCAGTAAAGTGATTGTTTGCAAAGTCCAATTGCATACGTTCGTTGGGATAGTATTCACCATTTAAAGATACTCGAATACTAGCAGCATTCACGTGATCAAACAGGGTAGGATCTGAGGTTGCGACGTCACGTTTACCGGTTTGGAAACATACTATAATGAAACGTGGTCTTTCGATTGCGGTGCTAGTTTTAACTGACCATATTTCTCTTCTCGCATCTGCGGTAATTGCAGGCAGTTCGTTCAGATCCCATTTTCTAAACGGTATAAGTATCGGCTTATCAGTTTGAATAGCTTTCAAAAGTTGTTCTTTCACATCATCACTCGGGTAAATATGTTTGATTTTCAGTTCCATGCTTTCAATAGTTATTTTCGCTGTCGTCGTCGTTCCAGTTTTTTCCTTGATAATGATACAATCGTTATCGTTTCTAGCTCTCACAAATCTGAGAGTTTGTCTGCCACACGTAATCATAGGATAATCATTGAAAATGTTGAAAATATGTTTAAGCGGCATTAGCAAGCTAAAAGACTTGTTATGTGTTGACGCCATTATAGGTGTTGAAGGATAGTTCCATCCAGCTATAGCCATATGATTTGAGTCTTCCTCACTGTAACATACGTAAGCTCGGACAGTACTTACAATACCAGGATCACGTACTGTTTCAACTTCTCTAGCGGATTCACTGTAAGTGCAAGAGTCAAATAGGAAGGCACCAAAGTTTGGAGCTAAAGATACATCTCCTGCTCCTCCTCCTCCAGTTATTTCAACTTTTCCTTTGATAGATAGAAGGGAAGCGTTCATTGCAAAGAACGAATCTACTTGATTGATGCTAAATTCCACAACATCATTACAATTAAATGACTTGATGAACGGCGTATAAGATCTATACTCAGCCTTGCGAATAGATTCATCGAATGCTGGAGATCGATATAGATCAAACATCGGAGAAGTATGTGATGCTGCTGCTGCTGCCTCCTCAGTTTTTCTCTTTTTGTACATGATTCTTGTTGTTGTTGACATGATATCCAAGTGAGCGTAGAAACAGGATATTTGATGTAGTTAGTAGTAGATGTCGTCGCTTAGGTGCTTGGGGTAATACTGAAGTTGCCTTGGAAGCACCACTATGTCTTATAATCACTAATCCCATCTGCGCTTCGCTCTCAACTCCAACACAAGAGTACTAGTTTCACCTTGAAAGTTTACAGGACGACCGTCTTGATCTAAAGCCAACACTGTGATGTTGGTTATTTCTTGTTTCGGTATAACAGGTAGATATAGTAAATTTACAGGTGTTTCGACTATAGCGTATCCAGGATCGGCTGTCACAGCAAATTCGTAGATCGTGTGTGCAGGCGTGTCTCCGTCAAAGGCTCCCGACGTAATGTTAGCATCAAAGTGTATGGTTGATACTTTTATTATGTTTACAGGTAAATCAGAAGAATGCTTTTGACCAGGATTAAGAACTTTTTTCGAGAACCCCAATAGATGTCCAAGATTATTCGGTTCTGTAAAAACTATTTTATAATACTTGCTAAAGATTTCACATTGCAGTGTATTATTGTTAGGTTTTAGAGAAAAATAATCATCCGGAGGAGCAACTTCATTTTCAAGATTCATTTGCGTTCGTATAAATGTTTCTATGTCGGTAATTTCATAACAACCTGTCGGAAACTCGATGACTTTTAATTGACCACCACCACCTATCCGGTCGATATAATAAAATTTATCTCCTTTTTCAATATTCGGTATGGAATTGTATGAAGTAAAAGACCTAAGCGCCAATTCATAATCTTTTTTCGGATCCAACACTATCGGTGTTGAAGGACGAAATGAAAATATATGAGTAGTGCTATTGACTCTCAACAACTGCGACATGATGAATGAAAAAATATAGCTGTGTACTAAGCATTTATTCAAGTTTTTTTTTTTGTTTATTTTCGAATGGATAATTTACAGAAATAACAATTTGCTTGAGCAGTAGCCGGTCCATCCCAATGTGTTGTCCAATCAGGTCTGTTGTAGTGAACATAGCATGGAAGTCGTATTTGAAGATCAAAATTGGATGTGTATTCTGCAGGCAGTTTGTGCCATATACTCAATAATTCTGCAGGTCTCACATTGCTTATTAAATATTCCAGCGGCGGAATATTCTTCTCAAACTCTTCTAATGTAAATTCCGATAATGTTTTATTATCCATCGTTGTTGTTGTTGTTATTGTTTAGAAATTTCAAACACAATTGTCCGCAATTAACTTGATTATAAGTTTGGTAAGGATCGTTGTTGTAGAAAATTTTAGCGTTTTTCAGATATCGAACAAGTTCCTGTGGAGGCTTCAGGTTACCAAATGAATCGAAATACTCAACGTTGTTGTTTATCTTTTTATAAGCTACCCAATGAGTTCCGTTGTTTTGTGAAATATCTAAGTTCACGACGGCGCATTCTCTTTTACGTGGACCGTCTCGTGGTAAAGTGTCACGCATGAAGACACCTCGGAAATGAGGTATGTTCAAGAGCTTCGCATATTGCTTTATTTCATAATCATAAAGCGCTTTCTTGGGTAGCTTGATGTTTAGTTTTTTTGAGTTTTTTTTTTGAGGTACAACCCATAACCACCTTTAGCATTTTTTCTCAAATACAATCCTTTGCCCAAAGACTCCATAGCTTTGTTATGGCGATGGTCTTCCTCCAATTTCTTTTGTGCATTCTTGGCATCAACGACCGTTTTGGCCACACCTGCAGCTCCCCCTGCGAGCGCCCCCAAGGCACTTAATCCGGCGAAAAGGGGGATCAAGGGTAGGAATCCCCCAGATTTTCCTTCGATCGGAATTATTCTCGGTAGTCGAACTTTATGTTTTCCACCTGCACTCTTCACCGCTAATCTTGCCGCTTTAAGAGCAACCAATGCAGACTTTTTTAATGTCGTGGTGGTGGGAGCATTTTTCTTCAAGGACTTTGTGATTTTCGTGAGAACACCTCGTCGAAAAGATGATTTCTTCTGCCCCATACCCAATTTTCGCTTAACTTTCATTGCGGTGGTTGTTAGCCAAGCTGCAGTCTTTTCTCCTAGTGAAGCGTCAGGTGCTTTTACACGTTCCCAGGCTCGGTTCTCAAGAATCCAATCAGCTTTGTGCCTGTCTTTCAAATTTTTGTATAAGGCGTATGCAATATCGTGGTCTCTTGCAGCACGATCCAATGGGTTCTTTCCAGGATCTCCTCGTGCTAACCTCTTCTTTAATTTAGTCCCCGCTGAAAATATACATATACATGTGTGAGAATGAAAAAAAAAATATCCTAATCTGTCGCACACTTACGTCCCAGGAACTGATACGAAGGTACGTGGAGTTCTATCGGAAGATTATTTATCAGAGAGTTTACAACACCTTCACCCTTGTACGTTAACATGAGAACTGTTGATGATGCGTTAGCAATATCTACATATATACTTTTACACATTCCTTATTCGAACGCCACACGATGAAGGTTGTTCAACAAGAGCAGTCATTACCCATTGATAACTTGGATTTTACAGCAAAAACTCAACATAGTAAACATGGTAAATTGTTACCGAATTCGTTTCGCGCTATCATCTGCGGACCAAGCGGATGTGGAAAAACGAACGTAATGCTGGCGCTGCTTTTCCATCCAAACGGTGCTAAGTTTAAAAATGTTTACGTTTATTCAAAATCGTTGTATCAACCAAAGTATCAACTGCTTCAAGAAGTGATTTCCGCTGCTAAGGGTGTTGGCTATTTCCCATTTAAGGATAACGAGGAAATTATAAGTCCAAGTAAGGCTAAAAATAGCTCTATATTTATATTTGACGACGTGTCGTGTGACGGTCAGCAGAAAATTCGAGAGTATTACTCCATGTGTCGTCATAAAGATATCGATGCTGCATATCTCTGCCAAACATACTCTAAAATTCCAAAACAGCTCATACGAGACAACTGTAACATTATAGTACTATTTAAGCAGGATGAAATTAATCTAAAACATATATTTGATGAGCATGTATCTCCAGATGTTACTTTTGATGAATTCAAAAAGATGTGTTCGGAATGTTGGGCAGAAAAGTACGGTACGTTAGTTATTGTTAAAGACTTTCCTCTTAATTATGGTCGATACAGAGTAGGATTTGATAAGTACATAAAATTGTAGGCTTATCATGTACGCCATCATTCAGTAACATGATGTCAAAGGACCAAGTTGCCGTTGCTAGTCATAAAAGAAAGATCGCAGAACTTGCTCGAGCTATACGTAAAAAGTATCTTACTTTAAAGTTAGGTCGAACTGCAGAAGATGAATCTATTAGAAAACTTTTCAAACCAATATCTGAACCTCTTAAGCAAATAGCTAAGACTCAGCAGCATCCTTCATTTATTATTAAAAAAGAGGAAAAATTGAAACAGGATGATGATGATGATGATGATGTATTCACACAGAACCCAAACTATCTCAATTTAGAAGACGTGGCTTCAACTGATGAACAAGGTAATATACCGCCGAGACCAGAAACACCACCACCACTACCTGAAGAAATGCGTCCTGCTGATTTTTCACAAGAAGCAATAGAAGAATACTTAGATCAATATCCCCCAATAAGCCATAATTATTTACAAGATTTTTGGACACAAAACGATAAAATTGATAAAAATTATGGACCTATATATACCGACAACATTGGTTGGATGTTAGGTAAACGCCGAATTAAATTTGATAGAGCGACTGGCCAAATACAGATATTACCTGAGGGGACAAACTTAGCAGGTACATGGTTTCGTGGCACACCTGGGCTGTATCAACTTTTATTCTATAATGACCCAAACTATGCAGATGCAGATTTACAACCCTATAAAAATCTATTGCAAAGTACCGGTGTTCATTTAGATTCGCTTGGACGCCTAAAAGGTTCGACAGGATTTAAATATAATCACATTATTAAGCCTCTCTTTAAAGATGTGCAGAAAAATAAAGGTACAATTGTCACACGATCAACATCTACAAAAATACGTAGTCCACTTAGTCGATCATTAACAAGATCCACTCCCTCAACAACAACAACAACAACATCATCAACATCAAAACCGCCAACAGGAAAAGGTATCGGTGATTACTTGACATACAACGAGGAACCAATCGAATACGTGTACTGGGATGATCCCAATGAATTAATCGATCGACTTAAACTCCTTATGGCATCTCAGGAAGCTGGCAATACGTCGCATGATAATGAAATAGTAGCCATCCTCAACGAGCTAAAAGAAGCTAATATAATACAGTAATCTAGTTCCTTGGTCTTTCATTTACACGATGAGTCTTGATAAATTCGGACGTCGCTTTGATAAACAAAAGACACTTCCGTATATGCGTACACCGCCAAAGTTAACACTACCCCATACTTCTGATGGAAATGTTGACTTCAAGAACGTAAAGTTGTGTAATATAAAAGATCCCACAGATAATTCAGATGCGGCAACTAAAAAATACGTAGATACTTCAGTGATTGATTTAAAAAAAATAACAGCAAAAACAGATCAAATAACAGAGTTTATTTCGAGAAATCCGCCTACTTCTGGTAAACATATGGCAACAAAAAAATATGTAGATGACTCTATTGCAAATATAACAACAAGAATAGAACAGGAGTTGGCTACAATTAAGTCTCATACCGATTTGATTCCAATACGGAAAAATATCATTGAATGAATTACAACTTTTGCAAGGACGCACATCATATATATCATTGAAAACATTCGATCTTGCTAAGCGTATAAAGCCGATGGAACAACAATTTAAAGCGTTAAAACATGATGACGTACGCCAAGGAGAAGCTACAACTAGTTAACGAGCTGCACAAGCCTGCTCGAAAAAATTATCTAAGACGACGTACCATCATTAAAGGCTTAGACGATTTATGGCAGACGGACTTGGCTGAAATGCGACCTTATGCTCATCAAAATAAAAATTTCAAATTAATTCTCGTCGTAATCGATTCTTTTTCCAAGTTTATGTGGACTAGACCGTTAAAGACAAAGACGGGTGAGGAGATAACTCGTGCGTTTTCGGATATCCTCGCACATACGGAACGTACGCCGAAAAATCTACAATCTGATCAAGGTAAAGAATTTTACAATAGTAAATTTCAAACTTTAATGAAGAAGCATGATATTAATCATTATAGTACATATAGCATCAAGAAAGCGGCCATTGCTGAAAGAGCCATAAGGACGTTGAAAAATAAACTTTACAAATACTTTAGCTTAATGGGATCGTATAAATGGATTGATATATTACAAAGCATTACCAATGAATACAATGGAACACGTCATCAAACCATCGGATGTAAACCATCACAAATTAATAAATCCAACGAAAAATGTATCTTAAATCGAAAATATACTCATTTAAAAATCGCGGGTCCGCGTAAGTTTAAAGTTGGTGACATTGTACGCATCAGCAAAACCAAAATGCTATTCGACAAGGGATACGTTCCAAGCTGGACAACGGAATTATTTAAAGTTACTAAAATTAATATTACCAACCCTGCAACGTACATGCTCGAAGATATGCAAGGTGCACCGATCAAAGGAGCCTTTTATGACGAAGAATTACAGAAAACAGCCAATCCAGATGTTTATTTAGTTGAAAAAGTTTTACGTCGTAAAGGTAAAAAAATGTACGTCAAATGGCTTGGCCTTGATGCAAAACATAATAGTTGGATTGACAATGATGCGATCGTCTAGGTGTATGGGGTGGGGGGGTTTCTGCTAAAAGTGAGTTCTCAGTCGGTTGCAGTCAGTCAGTCAGTCAGTCAGGCAGCTAGTAAAAAAAAATGGATACCAGTGCTAGTGGTTCAAGTTGCAGCGAGTTTGACCTCACCACCAGCAGCTCACACGAATCATCTGTAAACTACGACCGTGAGCTGGATGCTATTCTGGAAAGGTACGAAGAAGCGGCCAAGAACGAGGACCATTATCTGCTGTACACGCAGTTTCCAAATGGATCATACCAAATTGGATGCGGTCTAAGCCCAGCGAGATCATTTACTCCTGCTGTAATTGTGTGGAACTCATCACGGTTGAAACTATCTTTCAGTTCCTATGAGTGGGAACAATTAATCACCCAGCTCAATGTGGTAACGGTGAAGGAGACTGAGGAGCAGGAGGAGGAGAAGAACCTTCCTGACAAGTATGATCCTGTCGAAATCGAGTGCGGTGACTATTGCAGAATTCGACGACTAATCTATGATAGTACGAACATTCTCGAAATAACCAAGCACAACATTAGTTTCTACCTCTCAGAAATGGACGTGAACGCTCTTTTAGAAGCAAATAATGAACTTTTAGTACCGTATATGTCTATGCTAGAAACTGTTGAATTTCCAAGCTATTATTATAATGCGCTTAAGATTGTTCGAGCTAGTTTTAATGATCAAAATTATACGTTTTCAGATGCTATTCAAAAATTGTATACATTTAAGCTCGTAGGCTGTACTTTACAACATATAGCGTTAGGACAACATATATTTTTCTATAGACATAGGATCGCTAATGATCTTGAACGATTTTAATAAAGTTTTTGTAAAAATGCATATCTGTCGTTTCATTATGATATACGTCACGTAACGTGACACGTGACGTGACACGTGACGTACGTGACGTGACACGTGACGCACGTGACGTGACACGTGACGCACGTGACGTGATACGTGACGCACGTGACGTGATACGTGACGCACGTGACGTGCACACTTTGTTCAAAAATACCAAAAAGATGTCTTGATAGCCCGAAGAACCGCGCCACAACATCAGAAGTAATGTTAGTATTATGTGTGTGCGTGTTTTTTTTTGTTTTTGAACACGCTAAGTTTTGAACTCCAACCACGCACTAACATTGCTTCTGATGTTGCACACCTCTGACGACTCAAGCTATCAGGACATCTTGTTGTTGTTGTTGTGAACTCTTCTTACTAGAAAAATCTAACGAAATCAATAAAACATTTTTTATAAATATTCATTTATTAAATCTAATTACATACATGTTTGAAAAAATATATATATATATATATAAATGTTAGTACTACATACATGTTTGAAAAAAAATATATATATAAATGTTAGTACAATAGATAGAGAGAAACTGGAGGACGGATGAACGCTTTTTATATATTTTTTTGTAATTTGTTTGCTGTGATGTTTTTTTTTAAAACTCAATATCGCTGTCTACATCAGATTCATCAAATCGGATTCGGATGTTATTTCTAGACCTATCATGTAAGGCATCTCTGCAAGATTCCTGGTCTTTTAGTTCAAACACTACGCTTTTAAAGCAGCTGTGACACCAATTATACTTTTTTGGTATACGTTCAAAATAATGTCATGTGCATCGTGAACCTCGTGAGAATGGTCATAGCAGGCAAATAAACGTTTATTTAAAGTTTTATGTATTTCTTTAAATTTAGATAAACAATTTTTACATACGTGTAGGTAATATTGGTCCAGCCAATATCCACTTGTCCATAGACAGTAACTAGAATAATCTTCAAAAACATAACCCCAATCTGATTTTCCTAATATAGTGTGAATTAAATTTGGATCTATTTCTTTGTGACATCTAATAAAGTTAATTCCTGTATATGAAGAATCAAGATCATTTTTGGCTTCTTTAATCATAGCGTGCCATTTATATAAAGGAAATTGTTTCACAATTTCCGTAGTTAATTTCCATGGTAGTGGAGACTGCTCCATGAATTCTACTGCTGATGATGTTATTGATTCGCAAATTTTTCTAACAGCTAACTCTGATAATGTTGGGGCATTCATCTATAACAAAAAAAAAAAACGCTATTATAAGATACTGTAATGCCCCCACGGAAGTGTGTCAAAACTGTTCGGAATTAAATAACGTTTGTCGTCATACGGACTTAAACTAATTTTTGACTGTTCAACAGAATATACGTTGTGTGCATACGACCTGATACAGCGTTGTGTAGCTGTTTTTCCTTAAATTCTTTCAAACATTCAACATAATCCTCAAATGCAATTTTATTTTTAACAACATTGTACTTAACCCCTTTAGATTTTTTAACCACCTTCCCACCCTGCACCTTGTAACTATACATTTTGCTTCGAAGTCCAACAAAATGTGTCATAATTTTACCGTTATTTTCATCAGCTTTCATTGAAGACCCGCGACCGACCCGGGCACCTTTTTTTCTGACGTACGCAGTATTTTATATATGATTTATTTCAGGAT